>JAGFBZ010000777.1:477500-1097500 GCA_018398805.1 Hirundichthys speculiger | reverse complement strand
TGCTATTTCAGCTTCTGTTGGGTTTTTTATGATAAAAATGCCGAATGTCAAATGTTTCAATCCTGCCTGAAGTTATCAGAGCTGCCTTGATTATTCAAAAATATTAGAGTATCCAAAGGAAAGGTTTAATGCAGATTTGTTTTATGTGTTATATGTTGTTTTTTATTAGGATAAAAATGTGAAACTATTCTGTGTTCTACTGCAGATACATTGTTTCATCTATCAGGGCCATTTATGTATCACTAACAACTAGATTAACGTATATGTATTGAATCACACATTTAAGAGCAGTTTAAGAGTTGTTCTTTCGTTATGGACGTTTATCATCATTTAATAATTTGAATGAACTCAGTTCAGAATCCACATCAACATAAAACCTGACTCCTTGGGAGTTTCAGTGTAAAACCACTAAAATGTTACAGTGCAATTTATTAAATTTAACCGGTTTTAATGACGCATTAAAAACTGGTTCTTCTGCAGTAAAACAGGAGGTTTATGTCCAATAAAGATTGGTTATAACCAGTCAGAGCTCTGTGAGGAACACAGTTGTGTGCGTTAACATATGAAGCAAACTGCAGTACCTGTGAGAGGAAAACCACATTTGGAGGTTGAGACCGGTTTTTAGGGTCAGGTTATGGTCGGGTTTTGAGGGTTAGGGTTTTTGCATTCAGCTGCATCGGTAAAGGTGAAAGTTAGAGGCCGGTGTGTGCGTATTTGTGTGGAATAATGTTTCATTCAGCAGATTATTGGTGGAACATCTCACAGGCTCCCTCCGGTACGCTACTGAGATGACAACTGTTTCAGTATCTGTGAAACTCCTGTCCTGATGTGGGATGTCTGCTGCACGCACGATGAGGTCACGCTCACAGCCAGGCTTCCAACGCACACTTCCATTCAGAAACAAAGTGAAATACCAGTGAGTAACCGGGACCCTCATGTCAACACTGTCACATGTCTTTCAACAGGCAGTGAACTGCTGAAGAAAAAAGCTTCCTGTCTCTGCAGCGTCTGCAGTCTGAGGTGAAGACAGACATTATTTAGAAAAAAAACTCACATTAACACACACATTAAAAACCACAAAAAAAACAGGAAGCTCTTTTTTTCAACTTTGGGCTGTTGTGGAGAAAATGCTCAGAAGAAAAGGTAAACTTTTATCCAGATTGCAGTGCGCATGAATCAACACGACGTTTCCTGAAAGAACCTGCTTTCATTTTTCTCCACCTCTGCAGACTCTGCAACAGTCCGGGAGCCCAGGAGACTGGAGCAGACTGTTTGTATGTTTTGCGCCTATCTTTCACGCTGCACCAGCTTCCTGGCTCTGGTCCCGTCTCCTTCCAGGCAGCCACGTAAACGGGGAGGAAATTCCTTAAGAGCAGCTCTCCCAGGAGCAGCAGGAAACTGGGTGTGTCCCATCAGGACAGTCCCACCACAGTAATGAGCCATGTATGTGCTGTATCTGCTATGATCTAAAAGTAGATTTGGAGGACGGGCCTTCTGCTACCAGACACCTTTATTCTGGAACCAGCTACCAGTTTGGGTTCAGGAGGCTGACACCACCTCCATCTTTAAAACTAAACTGAAAACATTTCTGTTCAGTAAAGCCTACAGTTAGTCTAAACTATAGTGTGTAGGGGCTAATAGTTATAGCTACAGTTAGTCTAAACTATAGTGTGTAGGGGCTAATAGTTATAGCTACAGTTAGTCTAAACTATAGTGTGTAGGGGCTAATAGTTATAGCTACAGTTGTAGTAGCTCAGACTAGAGTAGCTCGTCTTAATCACAGCTTCATCATAGCTATGCTGCTATAGGCCTACACTGCAGGGGGACACCAACATGATCTTCTTTCCCTTCCTTCCTATTCCTCCTCTCTTCCTCCTCCTCCAGCTCTTTTCATAGTTAATTAGGAGCACCTTGTTACTGTAACTGTGCTCCATTTTCTTTCCTGTAGCTTGTTGTGCTGTTTTCCTCCTTTTTTCTCTTTTCTTTCTGTATGTTTTCAGGCCAGAGTTTCCTGAGTTTCATGCTGACTTGCAGTTCCCTCCTCTGTTCATCCCAGTGTTTACCTCCACCTGTGTGTGTAGGTGTGTTCAGGGTGTCAGTTGCCGTGGTGACCAGTGATCTAGTCCTCTGACCATCTCACCTCAGTGCTGCTACCTGCATCTGTTTATGGAGTCGTTTCATTCAGTCATTTGTGTCTCTCCTCTCTCTGTCCTCCATCCTCTCTCTGTCCTCCATCTTCTCTCTGTCCTCCATCCTCTCCCTGTCCTCCATCCTCTCTCTGTCCTCCATCCTCTCTCTGTCCTCCATCTTCTCTCTGTCCTCCATCCTCTCTCTGTCCTCCATCCTCTCTCTGTCCTCCATCCTCTCTCTGTCCTGTCTCTCCTCTCTTTTTCTTTCTTTACCCAGCAGGTCTTCATCAGGAAGGTCCCTCCATATGATCCAGGTCCTGATCAAGGTTTCTTCCTCTTAAAGTGGAGTTTTTTCTTGCCACTGTTTGGCTTAAAGTTTTTTTTCTGCCTCTGTGGGAGTTTTTTACTTTCCATTATCCTGGATTAGGATTTAATATTATATTTTTAGTTAATGATATTTGCTTGAGGGTCATGATCTGGGTCTCTGTAAAGCTCCTAGAGACAACTGACATTGTAACAGACGCTATACAAATAAAATTGAATTGAATTGAATTAATTTGAAATGAATTGATGAGGCAGTTGTGCCAGCAGACACAAATAGGAAGAACACAGAGCTTCCTGCCTGTTTAGCACATGCAACAACCAGCATGAAAGTGATGTTTGATGTCAGTTTGATGAAGCGATTCTCTGCATTTGCTCACTGCCAGAAAATCACAAATGAAGATGGAGACTTTTAGACATTTCCCTCTGCACTGTGAAGATGCAACATATATCGTTTTCACAGTTTCCCTGCAATATTTAACAAACATCAAGCAAACAGGAGGATAAAGTACAACAGCTTGGGTCCATTTTCACTCAAATGATAGTGTTTTTTTTTTTTTAATCTTTTGTAGTAGCTGTGAACTTAATGTTAGGAAACATTGATTATCATTTTGTCTATTGTTTCTTTCTTTATTGCATAAATAATATTGGAACATAGCTGAGAAAATCGGAAATCAAATCAGACTTCTACATAGAAATTAAGACATTATTTGGAATTTTGCCTGTATTTATTTTGCCAGTTATTTATTTATTTATTTCTACATCAATGCATTTCATTATCTATAAGTTCAAAAACTTATTTATTCATTTATTCTGTCTAGTTTTTATTTGTTTGTTTATTTCTGTGTTTATTTTAACGTTTCTCCTGTTATTTATTTCTGCGTTTTGATGTCTGTGTCACAACAATAAATCCATAAAGATAAAAATGTTCCTGACTGATTACATTGTTAGGATTTTATTTATTTATTCTGACATCATCTGATACATTTCGAGGGTGGAAGCAGCATTGCTTCTGAATTTTCTACAACCAAAAAATAACAAAAAAACTGTTTAAAAAAATAATAATAATTCAGGACAATTAGCAGAAATTTAATTAATAACATTCCTATAAATTAGATTTTCTTGCTGTTATATCCTATAAAATAATTAATTGGATAGATTCAGTTTATTACCTCATGTGACAAAGGAAGCGTATTGATTATCATATAAAAGAGTCTAAAAATAGAAACTATTTGACATTTTACTATTAAACAATAACAAAACATTCACTTAACTAAACGGCTTCCACTGCAGACTGAAGTGACCTTTTAGTTACGAGGCTCACATTTGGCTGAAATTTAAGCAGTGATCGTATAGCATCTACAGCACATATATATCTATATATATATATATATATATATATATATATATATATATATACTATATATATATATATATATATATATCTATATATATATATATATATATATATATATATATATATATATATATATATGTATATATATATGTATCTATATATAATATATA
The DNA here is from genome assembly GCA_018398805.1 of Hirundichthys speculiger. NCBI lineage: Eukaryota > Metazoa > Chordata > Actinopteri > Beloniformes > Exocoetidae > Hirundichthys > Hirundichthys speculiger. The sequence continues at coordinate 1,093,523 of JAGFBZ010000777.1, read as the reverse complement.
TATATATATATATATATATATATATATATATATATATATATTATATATATATATATATAGCATATTGAAATCAAATCAAATCAAACTTTATAGAGCGCTTTTTATGCCCTCAGGCAACACAAAGTGCTTTACATTAGAAAAAATCCCATATTGTAATTTGTAAATTTGGGTATATCTTATTTATAAGTATATATACTATAATGTGTTCTAGTGAGGCAGTCAATCAGCAGTTAAACAATGCACTGACTACGACAGAGGTGCAAAGTGGGTTTATTCTCCAGTTTGTATACAAAATCGAGAGGCCATTAAACTCACATCACAGAATGCAGGATGATCAGAAATGACAAATCTCCAGTAGGAAACAGCCTTCTTTAAACACAATTTAAAAATTTAATTTAAACACAGCACAACAGAATAATCCAGAATAGACACATTGCATTTATCTGACACGTCCGAAACGTCCGAAGCTCCCAGATCCCCCAGATCTGCATTTCGAACGGCGTTCTTAACACTCCTCCTGACCGGCACTAACACCCCAAGTCTCTGCCGCAGTAAATAACTAGGAGTAAACAACGAGACAGAGTCGAACAAACATAATCACTATTCATCAGCCCTAGTCCATCGATCAACGCCACCATCGCACGGTACCAACCGTCACTACGGTAACCTGGATCTCCTGAAAGGGCCAGACAAACACTCACATCTCGCAAAGACCCCTGGCTGAGTAAATGAAACTTAAAAACATTCCAATAACATTATTCATAATTATGATCAACATAATTAAGTAACTAATTAACTAACTAGCTCACTACCATACACATTCAACCCATGTCCACAGAAACCCCTTCATGCCTCCCCCCCTTCAGTGTAGAAGGCTTTGGGTCTCCTGGCACGGATCCCATGGTGGCGACACCAGAACTCGCTCGCCAGCACATCCTGGATGACGATGTAGCATCGTAGCGTAACTTTGATCTTTATTGTAGAAATGTCACCACCCGCTCAAACACTGTTCAGGAAGCCTCAAAAGCAAGCATCATTCAGGAAACTTCAAAACCCCCTCAATAGAGAGCTCAGGGATCAGAATCAGGGTCAGAATCAGGGTCAGGAACTATTACAGCATCCAGCAGGAACCCAGGTCCCCCACCACACATGTTAATGGCTGCATGGGTAGCCAGCCAACCACAAGAAGGGACCAGACGCTGCCTCAGCAGCTCACCTGCGAGTCAATCTGGGTTAGCACAACATTCAACTCCTAATAACCCAACGCAGAATCTGGACCTCCATCCTGGACAACATGTGAAGAGTTTCACCTGATAAACACTCCTAATCCATGATCTGAAAGGTTTTACCTGGTGGTGGGTGTGCTGTCAGAGACATCCACACAACTCCTCCCCTTTAAAACCTTTCACAGATCATCGTCTAGAACCCCAATCACCACAGACCACAAATGAGTCAATTGATCAACAATGCAAACATCCTGAAAGGAAAGAGAGTCGCTATCACAGCCGACTCCCAACCTGTAGATTAGAAGATCACAGCGCAGGTAACAAACACAATACGGTGATCCCTTATTTTTCGTGGTTAATGGGGACCAGTGGCCCCCCGCGAGAATCAAAATCTGCGAACTGGAGCTGGAGCCCCCGGAGCCTAAATAATTTGTTCAAAATATGTTTGAAAACCGCAAAAAAGTGGCGAGGCACTGCAGCGAAACAAGACAAAGGCTCAACTGTGGTCTTTCTGTTACCTTCACAGCCTCTGGTCTCTGGTCAAATTCCATGTTCCCTCCAGGACCCTAGTGAGGGTATAGAGCTGGTCCAGTGTTCCACGACTGGGACGGAACCCGCATTCTTCCTCCTGAATCTGGGATTCGACAATCGATTGAACTAAAACCACAGAACTTAAAGAATTGGTGAGGGATCACTGTAACAGAAACCACAGACGTAAAGCAAAACAACATCACACAGAGACCAAGTGGCGGTGATCCTCAGATCAGGAGCCACCCAGGCTGCACCTGCAAAGAACAAGCATCAATTCAAGCCAAATATCCTAAATCTGGCCAAAAGAAAAGAACCATTAAATCACAAGAGCATAAGAAGAAAAATCAATAACATAAAATAAGCGTCAGGGAGAACTGAGTGGAAGACGGGAGACGCCTACGTGTTAAAACTTAGCAGATTTGGTGGAGCCAAAACGATAAACAGAAGTGATGGCCCTCAACAGGCCAGGATCTAGAACATCAGTCCTGGACTTATGAATCAGCATTATACAATAAGGCCCTAAAATGCAGTTTTAATATTACACATATACATTCTCACACTTTGCACAGCCACTGAGTGACCACAAAAGCAACACCGTGCACGTACAAACAGCTCAGTCGCTGCAGAGACCAGCACCTGGTCTGCAGCAGAAAAACCTGCTGTCATCCTGCAGTCCTGTCAGCTGCTGGTCCAGCAAACCACTGACTTTTAAAGGGAACTAAAGCCAGTAAAGGATCTGAGAAGTCCTTTAGTTCAGACCAAGCCTTAATGGAAGTAACTTCCTCTGCCTCACTGTGCTTCAGGGAGGGACTCTGAATATTGCTGACGACAGCACGGCTCTGTGACACGGAGAGATAAGAAATCACACTTGACTTCAGACATTCAGCTCATTATAACTGCTGATGCTCTTTTACTGACAGAAAAAGAGAAAACCTCCGGCCGCATCTCTGCACTTGCAGATAGCAGCTGGAGATAAAAGGAGGCGGGGCTGTTTCATATATCCGTCACATATATGGAACTGTGAGTTCATCCATCACTCAGATGCATGTGCGAATTACCGTTGTCATATTTTCAGGAATTAAGATCGACTTCATTAAAATGTGAATGAGCGGGCTTTGATAACGGTTTGTCACTTCACTATCAAGATAACAAGAATATGCAAAATGCACTTCATCTGTTAGCTTCATTTTTCATAATAACAATAGTAATGAACATTAATAAAATGAGTAATAATAAAGTCAGTAATAATGCAGCTGTTCTGACAGAAACACAGAGGCAGTGCAACTTTGTCAAGATCTAGGTGCATTTTCACAGCTTTTGCAGCATTTTGCAGTTTTAAAAGTCCAGTTTCCCCTTAAACCCATCCTATCTGACACTGATTTACAACAACAGTCACGTTAAAGTTCTTACACATGAAGCAAATATCTTCAGTCCAGTCCAGTTACGTTTGCTACAGCTCATCCCTTCCTGGCCTGCTCTGATTTTTCCATCCGTCTGCCTGGTTATCAGGTACTTCTCCCCCAGCGGAGCGTGGACACACTCGTACATGCATGAGCGTGGACACACTCGTGCACATCCACCCTCAGCAGGGCTGTGACACAGAGGGCTGGGCTTCCTCCTTTACTGGCCAACGTCCCAGACATCCAGCCAGGACTCTCTGCTGCTCCTCTCATCATGATCCCTTACCTGCTCTTCCCTGCTCTCATCCTGGGTAAGTTTCAGGTACACTTGGCCTTTTTTTTCATTTTTTAAAATATTGCTCTCATGTTTCCCCCCCGTCTGTGGGGAGCTGATGAAGGCCGTGGAGGGTCTTTCTTTTGAGAAATTCCTCCAAGTGTGACATTGAATGAATATAAGATGAGTTTATGTCTGCAGGTTTTGTGGCGTCACAACCAGCAAATGTCACGGAGGAAGATCTGAGCAAAGCTGTGAACAACCGGACGTTCAGTGTGTTCACAGATGACAACAGTGAGTTCATTTCTACGCTTCATCACTGGCTCAACTCCTCTTCACTCATGTTCTTTATTGATCGCTTAATCTGTTAAACTGCCTTAAATTGTCTTAATCCAACCCAAGATGCAAACAAGCGTAGTTGTAAGTAACAAAGTAAAACAGAAGTTATTGACATTTGAGAATATGAATCATCTAAATACTTGAATTATAACAAATCATGATAACTGCATGTTAGTTTTCTGTCAGTTCTTGAACTCCTTATTCTCTCTCGAGGACCCATGAGTGAAAGAAAGCTCTTTACGATCGAAACAAGTTTGCATGCGTTCTAAATTAGTCAAAGGACTAAACGTTTCCTCACAGCCAAGATAAGCTCATGTTGACTTCAGCAAAAAAAACAAAACCACCCAGTTCCCTCCCAAAGCATGCTCATGTGTGAGTAAATCAGTGGACAACGGTGCATGAAAAGCCTTTTCCATCTGCAGAGGAATTTGTTATTTACCTTTTTTGTCGTTTTTACACCTCTGAGCTCATGCTTGAACACGGACGTGAATGGAAATTCACTGCACTGGATTTGATTTAATTCAGGACTCTTTGCTGATTTTATTGTCTGTGTCAATTTCTCACAGATGAATGTCAGTTTCACATCCTCCCTTTGAACGTTGACGCCTTTGAGGGGACGTGGGTCCGATGTTGAGAAACAATGAGCTCCAGCCCACTGTTGTACTGTTGTTGATGATTAATGTTTTATTCTGAAGCCACTAGTCTTATTTTCACACTTTTCCACACTAATGAAAACATAGCTCTCAATGCTCCTTCACTCGTCTTCCATTTGGCTGATGAACATGTTGTATACTCTTAAAAACAAAGTGTTGCTTTGCATGTTTTCTGGTGAACAGGTTAATAAATTACTAATTGCTCATAGTGGTTTATGGCAGTGGTTCTCAAACTTTTAATGCTGCGTACCAACTGAGAAACTGTTCAGGTCTCTGAGGACCACCATGATGACCAATTTTAAATATAGCCATATATGCCTTCTCAATTAGCTTTAAACACACAGGAGAGATGTTTATTCCTTATTGTGGTTATTTATGATACCTCAGTTGTTACCTTACTAAATCAGACATTTACAACTCTGTCCAACAATTGACCCTTCGGTAAGCACCGCCCCCTCCCTAGTTACTGTTGCTAGGTCGGACAAACTTGCTGCTCCTGCGTTAAGGGCTGTGTTAATTCGCTATATTTCCGATGTGTATCATCAGTGTTAATATTATACTATAATAACTCCATGGTGAAATATTGCTGCTGGGGACCTGCAACAGTGACTCGAGGTGTCCAGAACGTTTGGAGGGACATTTTTATTCTCTTTCCCAAGACGAAACAAACGCTGGGAAAATGCAGCCTGTGGGTTCAGTTTTGCGTCCGTCCACAACTGAACGTGGGGAAAGTTACAAAACACACCTACGTTTGCTCCAAGGTAAGTTTGCTTTGTTTATTAGATGATTGATTTAACCAATGTTTAGTAAAAGTAATAATATGATTTAGCAGCAGGGAGGGTGATGAGTTCTCTGTTAGCATTAGCATTAGCTCTGGTCCATAGTGTCAATGACTTCTCCACTATGGACCAGAGCTCGCTAGCAAGCTACCAGCTGCCTCGTTGTCTACAAATATATATGGCCATGGAAATGTATTTTGTTAGGTATAAGGTGAGGCTAGTGATGTTAATGTCACTTTATTAATTATATTAATACAATGCTGCAACTGTTTTATGTTAGCATAGCTCTGGTGTGGGATTGACCTATGGACCAGGGCTAATGCTAACGGAGAGATGTTTTCACTCATCACCCTCCCTGCTGCTAAATCATATTACTTTTACTAAAAAGCGGTTAAATCAATCATCTAATAAAGCAAACTTAACTTGAAGCAAATGTAGGTGTGTTTTGTAACTTTCCTCACGTTCAGTTGCTTGTGTGGATGTACACAACTTAACCTACACTTGCATTTTCGGCTTGGGAATGGAAATAAAAATGTCCCTCCAAACGTTCTGGACACCTCGAGTCACTGTTGCAGGTCCTTAGCAGCAATATTTCACCATGGAGTTATTCTAGTATAATATTAACACTAATGATACACATTGGAAAAATAGCAAATTAACACAGTCCTTAACGCAGGAGCAGAAAGTTTGTCCGACCTAGCAACAGTAACTAGGGAGGGGGCGGTGCTTACCGAAGGGTCAATTCTGAACATCAGAATCCGCGAACTGGAGCCGGAGCCCCCCGAGCCTAAACAATGTGTTTAAAATATGTTTTAAAACCACAAAAAAGTAGCAAGACACTGCAGCTAAACAAGACAAAGGCTCAACTGTAGTCTTTCTGTTACCTTCACAGCCTCTGGTCTCTGAACCGTAGTAAAGAAACTGCTGGTATTGTGCTATTTTTGGCTCATAATTAGCGTGTAACAAGCTAACAACAAAAGAAAAAGTCTGGTTTTCTCTGCATGGAACGGGAACTTTATTCTGACACTGCAGGAACTTGTAACATCACACAGGTTGTATTGTTGGGCTCCTGTCGGTTAACAGAGAATGTAAATCTATACACGCTGGGCTGCTGTTGATGCTCACTACACTTTTCATCTAACCCCGTTTTCATTCTGCTGTCCCACGACACACATACTACATTACCCATAAGGCCACCTTCTTAAAAGGGCCAGGCTGGCTCATGACATTTCTCTGCTGTAATGCGTCTCGGCCAATCAGAGCACAGATTCTAAAGTTCTGGGTCGTCTACGTTTCTCGTGTTGCTTACAGGAGGCTGAGTCATCGTTTGACGTTTCGCTAGCAGCTGCGGCCTCTCATCTGCTGTGGGATGGATTGTCACGGACTTTCCGTGATTTTTTTCTTGATTTTATTTAAATTATATTATATATTTCTGAAAAATACACGAATAACGAAAACTGCAGAGTTTAATGCACGGATTGGCAAGGGATCACTGTATCTCTCATACAGAGAAAAATAAACACGCTCAAAAGTTGTTACATCTGCACTGCAACTGAATATGCAACAAGTATTTTTTTTTAAAGTCACAATTTTAATTATCTCAAGCTACACATTTCATTTGAAACATTGTATTTATAATGTATTGTATGTTTCCGATTTTTTTTTAAGTGAAAATGTGCGAAAAATATGGAAAGTCATGGCGTTCCCACGCCAGAGAGTGCTCGCGTACCAGTGGTGGTACACTTACCACAGTCTGCGCACCACTGGTTTACAGGTCTTTTGATATCTTTCACAACCCAAATTCAGCCCAAGGAAAAACCGCCCCCCAACTTGTTTCTCCTTGTCTATTATAAATGTCATTATATCCTGGTAACGTCCATGTTAGTTCCATAAAACTGGATTTGAAAACTGCTAAAGTTACCCTTTCTGGTTCTGTATTTAAACTGAAGAGAAGTATATTTCCTTATTTCTAGCTGAATAAAAGGAGGTATGGTTCCAGATATCAGTTAGAACTATGGGTGTATGTGGAAATGAAGCAAAGTTAGACTGTTAATACCCACTTAACAGCTTCTACACCGTATACAGTCATGATATCTCAGTTCACTAATGAGAAACACTTAAAACTAATTAGGCAGCGATGGTGAAAAATGTACATTATGACAAGAAAGAGCTTAAATGAACATTTGAGATCATTCGCATATCAAACAATTTTGAGTAAAGTGAATACACCTCCACCTGCAGGTACAATGAAACCCAACAACGTGACGTCCAGTTTGTACAAACGTAACGTGACTGAGCTGCAGGATGATCTGCAGGGAAACCAAACGTCTGCTTTCATCCCAGAGGATGATGGTGAGTAAACAAATAGGTCATCTGCAAGATAAGCAACTGTTCTGCTGCACGACTGCCTTTTAAAATTCCCCGTGACGGTTCAGTTTGTGCTCATTTGAAATGCTGTGAAACTGCATGATAAGCTAAAGGCAAACTAGTTTCATTTTCAAGCGCATTGATAGGAGCAAACATCCGGTGTTGATGAGCAGGCAGCTTTGAAGGACAATAAAGCGAGCTTTGACAGATGACAGATTATCAGGAGTGCTACGTACTTGGTTGCTGTTCAAGGATCACGTGTTCCTGTTGGTGGATGTGTGCGTCAGGTGTTTCTGGTTTTATCCTGCAGAAAGGTTCCAGGACCAGGAGGCTCAGTCTCCGGTCAGACGCTGCCAGCAGAAGCTGCTGGTCAGCGCCAGTCACTTTTACTGTGGTGCAACTTTTCACGAGGCGATGTGGGCCATGAGCACAGATGACTGGTGTGTCCTGGAAAAAGTCATCAGGTAACTGGGGCCAGTTTAGGGGATTTTTGTTTTGTTTTTAATTTCTATAGTTGTGATTGATGTATTAGTTTGGTCATGTTTTCTTGTAAGTCTGCTGTGGATTTTCCATTTTCCAAAGTTTCTGAAAGGTGGGCCCCATCTCATCTAATATTTATGTACGTCAGATACGTCAGTAACAACATTAAGACCTGAGCTCACATCATCATCTCTCAAAATCCAACCCTTAACCTGAACAAATGAACAAATAAATGAATCGATGAAACATGGTGAACTTAGACACAACCAGTTAAGACAAAGAATGTCTTTCATCATAGAAAAAAGATCTTGACCTTATGTTTATTTACAAACATAATAATGAGATAAAAGCCTAATCCGACTATTATTTCAGCAGTATTATTTCAGAAGTTTATATCAATCAATCAATCAAACTTTATTTATATAGCACTTTTTATACATTAAAAATGCAACACAAAGTGCTTCCCAAAATAAAACAAAATAGGAAGACAACAGATAAAAACCTGTTGTCTCTCCCCCACATCTAGACGCGCGCACACACACACACACACACACACACACACACATGCACACTGACAGCACAAAGTAAAGAGTTCAGTAACATGACAGGACACTGAGGATCCACTGACCATCCACACTGAGAGGCACCACAAACACAGGGGGCGCCGTCCCAGAGACCACCTCAACCCACGTAGACCAGGGTAGGATCTAGTTGTTCCGAAATCCCCCCCCCCCATCACTGGAGCTAAAAGATAAGAGATTAAAAGACAGTAAAAACAGACAATAGATACAATAATGATAAAATGTGAAAATTTAAAAGTTTAGAATCTAATAAAATCGATCCTGAAACACACGGGGAGGAGATGCAGTGATTTTAGAACGGGTGTAATGTGTTCCCGCCAGCTGGTCTTCATCAGCACACGAGCTGCTGAGTTCTGGAGTAGTTGTAGACTAGAAATGGTCTTTTTGGGAAGACCAGAGAGCAGGGCATTACAGTAGTCTAAACAACAGGAGATAAAAGCATCAGCACCTCCGTGTTAGCCTGAGAGAGAAACAGGCGGACTCTGGCTATATTCTTCAGATGATAAAAACCTATATTTGTTACATTTTTGATGTGAGGGATAAAATTAAGCTTAGAGTCAAAAGTGACGCGCAGGTTCTTGACAGTTCTTGTAGTTTTTGTAAAAGTTTCTCTGTCTTGCCTTCAGGACCAATAACTAAGACCTCAGTTTTGTCCTGGTTGAGCTGTAGGAAATTCTCTGCCATTCATGTCTGGATATCTGAAATACAGTTAAAAAGAGCATCAAGGAGGAGATCAGGAGACATGGCGATGTACAGCTGTGTATCATCTGCATAACTGTGGAAGCTGATGCCGTGTCTCCTGATGACGTCCCCAAGGGGAAGCATATACAGATTAAAAAGAATTGGACCTAAGATTGACCCTTGAGGCATCCCGCATTTAATTTTATGCATTCTTATGCATCACCTTTTATTTGGATATGGTGGACATCAACAGATTTTGAAATTATTTCTCTTTTGTACAAACTCAAGAACCGTTCTGTATCAAATCAAATTCTTAAAACTTTCTTGCTTTATCAAGTTTTAGCAAGCTCCAAGACTATTGTGAATACTACCAGCCAACTCATGTTATCCCCTCTCTGTCCACATGTTGGCGATTCTTGAAAACACCTTCTACATCCTGCATAAAGCAGTTTCCAGTGCATTGTGCCACCGCTCCAGTGGTGGTTGTTGGTACGTAGGAGGCCACTGTAAAAGCAGCTATGATACAGAACAACCAGAAGTGAGTCACGTGTCTGCAGTGACTTGTTACCACTGATGGCCCATTGCTATTGCAACGACACGCCATCACTAGACTAAAGCTAACCTGCCTCATGACGGTCTATGAAGTGACGAGCCTACTTAACTAACTTTATCCCACATGCTGGAAAACGTCACAAAAGTAGCAAACCATCCACATATGTGTTGTATGCTGTTGATTGTGCAACTCCCCAAATCCTGCATATAATTTACTACATTTAGCAAAGTTTATATGGACTGGTAAGATCGTATGCCGTTTTGAAAACAGCACCGTCTCCATCGACTCAGTCCCTCCAGACTGACACCTGTGTCTCATACAGGGAAACAAAAAAGTTTGAAAGAAATGGAGAAATTTAAAGCCCAGATCAGAAATGGGAGGCTGCCATTTAAAATAAATGCATAGAGGTTTGTAGATTTACTTTACCTTTAATTCTTTGCAGACAGAATGAAAGACATATTTTCTGTTTATCCTTGTCAGTGTCATTTCTTTGTGAAGGCTCGTCCAGGGCAGCGTGGTGGGTTGGTGCTCAGCACCGGTGCTACGCTGTTTCAAGGTCTTGGTTCAACTTCCATCTTGGGCCCCTCTTTGTGGGCTCTGCATGTTCTCCCTGTGGTTGTGCGGTTTTCTCTGAATTCTGGTCTCCTTGCCCTCATATCTGAGTATGAGGGTGCATCACAGGTCCCAGCAGGCCTCTGTGGCTCTGTGGGATTGAACCAGATTAGGACCGACTCTCCTGCAACATCCTGCATGTCTCACAGTACTGAAAGTGCATTGAGGATAGAAAGTGTTTGTTTTCCTTCCTGCAAACACAGGTGTGCAACTGTACCTGGCTGTTACCAGTGGTGGGCAGTTATGGAATAAATGTACTTAATACTGTATTGAAGTTACATTTTTTTAGTATTTGTAGTTCACTTAGTTTATATTGTACTTTGACTCCATTGTTATGAATGTCTGCTATTTACTTTTTCTCCACAGTGAGTTTATTTAAGCTTCTGTACCTGCATTTTGCTCGTCTCCTGGACTGAACGCAGAGCAAACATCACTTAGATCTGATGCTTTGCTTAGTGGTATTGTAAAAGCAGGATGTCTGTGTCAGAGAAAGATGATGTTGTCCATCTGAGCATGACTGTAGGACAATCATGTCTACGACCAAATCTCAAGACTGACATTGTTTGAAATATAGTTACTGGTATTGGAGGAACCTTCCTGCTGAAGACCAGCTGGATAAAGAAAGAAAAAGAGAGGAGAGACAGGACAGAGAGAGGATGGAGGACAGAGAGAGGATGGAGGACAGAGAGAGGATGGAGGACAGAGAGAGGATGGAGGACAGAGAGAGGAGAGACACAAATGACTGAATGAAATGACTCCATAAACAGATGCAGGTAGCAGCACTGAGGTGAGATGGTCAGAGGACTAGATCACCGGTCACCACACCAGCCGACACCCTGAACACACCTACACACACAGGTGGAGGTAAACGCTGGGATGGACAGAGGAGGGAACTGCAAGTCAGCATGAAACTCAGGAAACTCTGACCTGAAAACATACAGAAAGAAAAGAGAAAAAAGGAGGAAAAACAGCACAACAAACTACAGGAAAGAAAATGGAGCACAGTTACAGTAACGAGGTGCTGCTAATTAACTATGGAAGAAGGGAGGAGGAAAGGGAAGGAAAGGGAGAAGAGCAGTGTAGACACCACTCAGCAGATCATGTTGGTGTCCCCCTGCAGCGTAGGCCTATAGCAGCATAACTATGATGAAGCTGTGATTAAGACGAGCTACTCTAGTCTGAGCTACTACAACTATGGCTATAACTATTAGCCCCTACACACTATAGTTTAGACTAACTGTAGGCTTTACTGAACAGAAATGTTTTCAGTTTAGTTTTAAAGATGGAGGTGGTGTCAGCCTTCTGAACCCAAACTGGTAGCTGGTTCCATAATAAAGGTGTCTGGTAGCAGAAGACCCGTCCTCCAAATCTACTTTTAGATATTCCAGGAACGACGAGTAATCCTGCACTCTAAGAGCAGAGAGCTCTATTAGGAGCATAACGTGCTACGTGCTTTTATAGAGAAAGCATAGATGTAACCTGAAGAAACATAGTAAACTGAATGCATACATTTTATTTGATCTTTAGTATACGTTGGGTGTCAACACCACCAACTTCACAGAACTGAAAAAAGACAGGAGGCTCATAGCACCAGGAAGAAGAAGGTTGGTGTAGACAGTCAGCCGTCCGTGGTGACTGGATGGTCATGGTGGTTCTCACAGGCTTGAGTCTGAGGAAGACTCTGGGATGGAAGGCCAAACGTCTTCAAGAACCAAGTAAAGGAAGTCCAGCTGCCTTGATTCAAGCCTTAGAAAGCAGTTGTTTTCATCATTGCATAAAGCCTGGCTGATATATTCTCTCCTCAGCTGCTGTTACTGTCCCCGTTATATTGGAGCAACAAATTTGTGGCATGAGTCTAAAATAACATGGAATTACTGAACTTAGGCCCTCGTATTCTTTACTGCTGTCACACGTTTTAAAAACATGGCATGTACTATGAACAAGGTTTTACCTTATACTTTAACTTGATCAGTACTTTAACTGAGCAACTTTTTCTTCTAATATTAATATTATAATAGTATTATTTGACCAGGAGTATTTATTCCTTCACTCAACTAATTAAGTGGTGTATCCCAATCCCTTCAAGTCTTTTGTTTTAAGGAACATTTCAATGATCCTCTGCCTATGTTTGCTTTTCATGGATGCTTCTTTTGCACCAGATTATTATGACAGTCACCGGTGTGAAATTACACCATTATTGTTTCTTTTCCCTCCTTACTAAGGCTAAAGTTAACCTGTACCAACTTTTCTGGAATGTACTGTAGGTCTGAAACAAGAAAATGGGTGTAAAGTAACAAGTGAGAAAAAAAAGCATGACATTTATTAGGTTTATAGTGTCTGCAAAGAAATAACAGTCAAAGTCAACGCATTTTTAAATTTGGGGTTGTGGCACAACAACAATAATTTACTGATTATAATTGTATTTGGAAAGTAAATTGTTTAAAAGGATAACATCGTAAGAATAAACTTGGTGCAAATACATTATAGAAGCACATTATAACAATAATAATGAATGTATGATTAACCACTTTACAAGATAAATGACAGGAAACACAACTGTTGCTGCGCTATTGGTTATTTCCCTCATGATAACGTTGTTTCCTCTGGCTGTGTGCTTTCAGACTGTCAGCCGTCTGCAGCTATTACACTTTCACACAAAACCTGTCCAACTTTATCCTACTTCAATCTATTGTCTTAAAAAGGGTCATTAATCAAGCAGCCGATGTTTGAAGACCACAGTGGTGGGCCTTTCTGTGTTGATGTCCTCTTTCACTGGTCCCACAAACACACACACACACACACACACACACACCTACACATACACACACACACACACACCCTCACACACACACTTTGTGCATGTGTTACACAGATTATATCTCTTTTCTAGTCCAGGGACCACAATGCAAGCAGCTTCCTCGATCTGCGATCTAGTCACAGTTTAAATAAGCAAGTTCATTTCCAAGGTTCACATGTCTCAACAGTCAAGGGCTTTGAAAGTTGAAGTTTAATAGTAGTGAAGACTGCTGTGTTGAATATCGGCTTCATTCTGAATGAGACCCTGTAACCAGATGAGCTGTCAGATGTTTAATATCAGCGGTGTCACTAGGAAATATCTGTTATCAGCGTCTGAGCAGAGAAAGTTCCTGTCCTCCTGCTGAGCAGAACTGACTGATTGTATTGTCCTGCCCCCCCCCCACCCCCACCCCCCTCCCACCCCCTCATCACAGCTTCCGTAATCTGCCTGTGTTTATGTTCGAGTCAGGAGCAGGAAGTAAATTAACCACAGCACTTTTAGCCATGTTGGCTGCACAACAACCTTTAAGAGCTCTGCTGAAAACTGTCAGTTACATTTTACAAAATCAGAGCCTCATCATGAAGTTACATCATTTCTAAACATGCTGGATCCCTGTCGTTGATGCTTAAATGAGCCAAGTGTTTTTTCATAGTTGGTGTACTGATATATTTATTGTCCACGTGTTGCTTTCACTTTAAACAAAGCATGAAACTGCTGCTTATGAGATGATAATGATAAAGAGAGCTTCAGCTGAACAGTACAGACTAGTTTGTGTGTTTCATGGGAAACATGGAAACAGGTTGCAGGAGCTGGAGTTCACACTCCAGAGGGCGCTGCAATTCAAGGGAGTCACTTTAGGAAGTCACTTCAAAGTTTGGAGGCTTTTCTCTTTCAAGCTTTCCTGGAGCTCAGGAGCAGAGAGGCACCTGACAAACAACCCACCTGATGCACCTCACGACCATCACTCTTTGCTCCTTTTAATGTATTTATATCAAAATGTGGATGGCATATCAGATAATGACAGATTTAAGGCAACTTTTATTTTCATAATAATTTTTTTTTCATTCATTTCCTAAATTGAATGAGCATACAAACCTTCAGAGAAACATTAAGTAGTCTGACACCCAAAGAGACTTTTTTTCCAACTCTCTTGTTTGAACTTCTCTCCATCTTCTGCAGACCCTACAACTCCCTGACAGAGTGTCTGGAGTACATAGCTGTCCATGTTGGGTGCTACTTCCCAAACCCCGACATTCAGGATTTCTTCCTCTTCATCCACTCCAACTATTTCCAGAACTGCACCAGTGAGGAGGAGGTCCAGTTTGAGGACGCCCCTCACAGCCTGGTGGTCACCCTCACCATCATCCCTGTGAGCCTCATACCCGTCCTGGTTTATTTAGTGGTTTCAAAAAGTTCCTGTGGCAGCTGAGATGGAATAGACAGGAAGAAACATCTGTCTAATAAGTGTCATATATGTTTTTTTTTTTTTTTTTACTTCTTACTGTTTTTTAAATAATATCATGAATATTTTACAGTAATTAAAAAAGATGGAGGATTTAAAACATATTTGTTTAATTTTAATGACCTCTCACGGCCTACCTGCAGTACCGCGATGGCCCAACAGGGGGCCGCGGCCCACACTTTGGGGAATTACTGCATCACAACATTATAAAGTGGTAAAAAAAAAAAAGCTTGAATGTTTTTGCTAGAAGATGGTGCAGGCCTGAAATGCAAAAATAGGTGTAAATTTACAATTATTATGAAGTTTGCATGAAGAAAGTACAAAATATAATGGGATCACACTGTTTGCAAAGAAATGAATGTTAAAGTTAACGCCAGTAGAACATTTTATTTTTTTTTTTTTTTACATTCTCTGATCTGGGGTTGTATTTGTTTTTCAGTGAGTATGTATTACAGAGAAAGTCTTCTGCATCAGAGTGACTCAGCATTCAGGTAATACTTGTATCATTAGCTTTTATTGGTATTAAACTAATAGGATACAGTATACTTTCACCTCTTTTATAAAAAAGACGTCAAATGAATAAAACATTGTCTCTTTTTTTCTTTGACTCTGACATCTCACCAGTACATCCCAGAACACATTCTTTCTGTCAAATCAAAATCAAACTGTGCATGCAGACACTCATTCCTACAGCCACTTCAGATTTACCAATCGACATAGCGGGAATGTTTTTGACTGGAGCAGATCTGTACACAAGAAGAGCGTCCAAACTGCACAGAGAAACGCTGAAAGGCCCCTCACATTGATCATGAATTATCTAAATATTCATGTTGAGAGAGAAGACGACTGCTCAAACAGCTGCAGTGAAAGAACCTCCCCAAAAATGGAAATCAAAACAGAGTGCAGTGATTTGTAAATCCATGTTTTATTCATCATTAAACACAGAGAACATACTACATGTTGAAAGTGAACTAATGTACAATCTGAAGGAAGAAAAAAAACTGAATTTGCTGGAGTTTTGGAAGAAGGATTTGAGCTGCAGCATCTTCTTGTCTTATTTTATTATTTAAGACTCTTAACAGCGTGGTGGCATCTTCAACTTTCAGAGAGCAGTCAGAGCTCGGTGACAACCAACCAGCTGCTCTGACTGGTACAGGAGCTACATGAAAATGTTTTTTTTTTTGTTGCTCTCAAATTGTGGAACAGCCTCCAGACCGCTGATCATCTTAAATAATCATTAAAAACACACATCTACTCACTGGCTTTTCCTCCCAATTGAGCATTACACCTTGGCTTTTATTGTGTATATGTATATTACTCTTATTATTGCATTTCTGTTTTTATTTTTTATTGATTTATTATAGTATTGTTGTTTTTCTTATTCGAGTAGATATTGTTGTTTTGTTTCAAATCTTTTATTTTCTTTTATTAGACATATTTGTTTATTTTTTATCAATGATTAGTATGATTAGTGTTTTATAATAGTATTTTTTATATATAATTTTAGTTGTTTAGCATATGCAGCAACTGAGGTTATTTTAAATGTACTTTAGAAATAAACTTGACCTGGTGAAACGTCTGGACTGCAGCTGGGTCTCCCACTACAAAAACAATCTTTTGTAACAGATTCAGTTAAACGCTTTTGCATTGTCTTACTGAGAGATGCAAGGACCTCTCTGAAAAAGACAAAGACTAGATAGAAGCACAATATGATGCTAAGATTGTATATACCTTCAGGATTTGATATTTCCTTTCCAGATGTGTAACTGCTTGTTCCACAGTCACCATCAGAGATGAATAATCAGATGGATGGCGTCTCCCCTTTAGTCCAGAGGATGTCACATCGATGGTTTCCCAAAGGAATTTCTAATGTGGACTCATCTCACCACAGGGCAGTTGAACACTTTGTCTCGGTCCATTTTAAATGAGTTTTCATCCAGAGAAGGGAACAGCGTTTCTGGATTATCGCAGCTTCTTCTTTGGAACCTTTGATAGTCAGTGATTTCCAGGCTTGGTCCTGAGGCGATGAAGTGATTCCCATCACAGAATCACGCTTGTTTTTTTTTCTGCATTTAGTATTTTTTGTGCTAATGTGAAGGGTGAATGTGTCCTTCACCAGTCCCCTCTGGCAGTAAATCCTGACATCTTTTATAAACATCTTAACTCCTGATTCCATCAGAGAGGACTAAAAAACACCAGCAGTGAAACATTTAAAGACAAGACAGTTAAAGACACACGACAGTGAGGGTGTGGTGAGTTGTGACGTTGAGTTGTGTTGAGTAGTGATACAGAACAAACTTAAAAGATAATACAGTGGTACCTCTACTTACGAATGCATCTATTAACAAAATTTCCAGCTAACGAAAGACCTCTTTGAAAAAATATTGCATCCATATACGAAAGAAATTCCAGGTTACGAAGGCGAAAATTTTCAAAATACGCGCTGCTACTCGCAACTCCCAGAGTTTACCGAACATAAACATATTGTCGATCTGTATCTCGGTTTGAAAGCGGCACGTCCGAGCTGCTCTGCCATTGGCTATCGCTTAGCATCTTCCTGGCATCCCATTGGCTAGGAGGGCCCCTTGTCTGTATGAGCGTAACCCAGCAACCCAGGTAAACTAGCAATTTTTATTTTTTAATGTACCTTATTCTATGTTCTGTATTCTTTACATTAGTATAATTGTGCAATATTCTAATTCTAACATGTATTTCTTACAGGTTTTTATGTAATTTCATGTATTATTTATAATTTATAAAAAGTTATGTCCGACTTTTGGGTGCCTTGGATCGGATAAGGCCATTTATATGGTAAAATGCGTTTCTAATTACGAAATTTTCCGTTTACGAAACGACTTTCAGAACAAATTAATTTCGTAAGTTGAGGTACCACAGTATATAGATATATAACAAAAAAATGGATGAACACCTTCTACCAAGGAGTAGGCCTGTAGGCATGTGCAGAATAAAACATAAATGTCTATAAACTAGACCTTGTAGCTCGTAGCTTACATCTCTCCAGATGTGTCTCTCCAGAAGAATCATGCTTTGGGCAACAGTTTGTCTTGAACTTTGGGGTATGTAGTATATATAATTATATATGAAGTATATAATTTCCTCGGTGGAGTAAAATTACAGTGTATTATTACCTATACCAAAGGGGTTACAGGATTGATAGTTTCTCTGTTTTTAGAAGGATTAAAAAAAAAAAAAAAAAGCTGCCAAGAAGAAATCCAGTTAATTCTAATGCAGATTGAAATCACTTTAGTTAAAACTGTCAAGTACAACACTGGCCTTATAGGAGGTATCTGCTCTTGAGAAGATGAACTGTCCATTTTAATGAGCACTGACCTCATCTGAGGAGTTACTCCTGCTTTGGTTTGCTCTTTCTGCATAGTCTAAGGCAAAGGAATCGCATGGATCCTACTACAACAGCTGTCAGCGACAATAAGATCGCCAAAAGAAAGCAGAAAACATCCAGCGAATAGTAAGCATACCAGGGCATCTTGTAAGACTCTGTACGTAAATGTGCTGCTCCTTTGTGCCGCATAACAAACTCCAGTAGACAGCAGTGTCCAGAGGATGCATTGGCTTGTCCCGATGGAGGGCCGACAGGCGCTTCATGTTGTTTCTGTAGGAGGGGTTGTGTAGAACTTCTCGCAATGCCTCCAGAAAGTTCTGGGTGGTGAGGCCCGTCGTATCCACAACCTTTGCGGCGCCGCGTGCTTCCAATCTCAAAACGTTCTCGAACTGATCAAACAGAAGAGGGATGCCTATGATCGGTACTCCATGGTAGATAGACTCGTAGATTCCATTCGTACCGCCGTGAGCCACGAAGGCTTTGACCTTCGGGTGACCCAACAGGTCATTCTGAGGCATCCACTTCACCAGAAGAGTATTGTTGCCCAGATTGCTGGGGCGCTCACCGGCGTGCCTCCAAATGACCTTCTGGGGGAGCTGGGCGAAGGCCGCTGCTATTTCTGAGGTCATTTCCGTGGGCAGACCTTTAACCAGCGTTCCCAGAGACATCAGGATGAAGCCATGCTCTCCAGAACTTTGAACGAAGTCCTCCAGCTCCGACGTTAGAGGCTTGGAGGGCCTGCACTGAAACCCGCCGATGTAAGCGATGTTAGGCATGGTCGGCCGAGGGAATTCAAAGACGAAGTCCACCCTCATCAGCCAGATGTCTGCTCCTTGAAGAAGATGGTAGAAGTTCACATCTCCACCAAAATACCGCTCCACCAGTCTGTCGTAGTGAGGGCACACGATCATCTTGTCTATGCCGGTGTTCAAGGCATAGAACAACATGTTTTGGACTCTCTGCCCAAACGTCATCTTGTCAGTGACAGCCAACCCCGAGATCGGAACATACGACGTTGGCGATGGAGCCACCACAAAATGACCCTCTCCACTGGTGATCCATCTCACATTAAAGACCGTCGGCAGCTTTAGTTCGTGAGCAACCAGAACTCCAACAGGTAGCCCCGGATCCAGAAGAACCACATCAAACTCAGCGTCCCGGATGCTCTGCAGCAGAGTCTTGTTCTCAAATATTTCCACCCCCAACAAGCTGGCCTGATGGTGGATGTTTGACAGAGCGCTGAGCATCTCCCAGTAGAACTTAATAAAGCCAATAACGGATCCCCCGTCCTTCTGGATCTCCAGCATCTTGACCAAGAAGGTTACAAAGAAGTCCTCCTTCTCTATGGAAATGGCCTGTGGCAGAGTGACGGTGATGGAGGTGTAATGTGGCTCTTTTTCTTTCACATACCAGCTGGTGGCTGTGCGGATGACGGTGATCTCATGACCTTTGGCGTGAAGGCTCTGAATCAGCTGGTTCATGTTAACCCAGTGGCTGCCGTCCACTGGGAAAACCAGGATCTTTCCAGCGTGGACACCAGGCTCAGTCAGGATGGACACACTGACCAGCAGAAGGAGGGAAGCTCCTGAAGCGATCCCCATCGGTTAACACTGAGGAAGACAACAAAATGCACTAAATTAACTGTTCGCTTTGCTGTAATAAGCTTTTTCCATTTACAATTAATTCGACTAACTGAATTAAAGTGCCCTGAGACTACTTTTGTTGTGAACATGTGCGATGTAATTACACTGAATTAACTCAAATACAAGGAAAAAAAAATCAGAATTAAGTTAATCAAATAAAACAAAAGTAAGCTGTAACGAAAATACATGGGTCATTCTTCAACTATGGTAGAACGTTTGTCCTTTGCAGGAATAATAGATACAAAACACATTTCTTGATTTTTTTGTTTTTGGCACCAAGAGGATCATACAAAAATTAATTTAAAGGTCAAGTGTTATTTTTACTACATAAACCATGGTTTTATATGTATATGTGCTATTGTGCGATTGTCCCTCGGTCAGATTTTTGACCTTCAATCCCCCTTACTATTGAATTACATTTTGATTTAATAACTAATTTTACAGACAAATAGTACATAAATACCCATTTTAATGAAACATATAATGTGTTGTAAGATACAGTAGTATTAAATGTCTTTTTTTATAAAAAGAACACCTGTCTCTTGGGGTCACGGTCATTTCCATCACACACCATGTGGAGGAAAGTTTTTATTTGGTTTATTCCATCTTGTAATTTTGTCATCTAACAATATGTTTAAAAGTGATTTGTCTGTGTCACACAAGACCAATACACATCATAGTCAACAAGACCAAATGTCTGACAAAAGGCAAGCACGGGGGTCAGCTGTGGCTCATTGATCTAGGAGACACAGCAGGGGTCAGCTGTGACTTCCTAAATTCAATTAGCATCAACAAAATAACTTCTTGATCAAGGGACTGTTTAACATTGCTAAACTCAATCAGTCTGTCTTGAGACAAATGTCTCTTTGCTTTGACCATCACCTACTGTGTCTACACTTTGTATGCAAATATGTAACACCTTGGTGTCTTGGTGTATAAAGATCAGCCTCTTCTTTGTATCTGCAGAGTCATCAGCCAGCACTCTGCGGAGTGGTGGCTGGTCTCTCTCCTTGTGCGCACAAGTATTTGTATGTCTGTCTTTTTTCTCTGTAATAAATTCTATTCTGATTTTCTCAACGAGATTGGATCTTATTTTTTCCACAACAACCACAAAATGTAACTTTAGGGAGGTTTTTTTTTTTTAAGGTTTGAACACCTGCAACCATGGTAACAGTCAGTCACAGGACAGGAGAGCACATGGCAGGAGAGCAGAGCTAGCTCCCTGGAAGAATATGAAAGCTGAAAAAAATCAAGATAAATATTTCCCACACAAAGAATATGTTTATTGGTTGTTATTTCAAAACAGATCATATTTTCTTTAAATTTATAAATAATTATTAAAATAGCATTTCATGTCGTGTATTTTGTGTAGATTTAATGCTAGCTTTGAAACAGAGATTAGCATGCTAATACAACATGAGATACAACAGTCATTTCCATCATGTTTTTCATTGTGATGGAAATTACAATCCTGAAAATAAATATATTTATATATTTGGGATCATTTATGTGTGAAATTTCATGAAATGTTTTGAGTTCTGTAAATAATTTTGTTTGTAAAACACATTGTTTGTGGTGTGATAGAAATTATGCTTTCCTTTGAACGTTTGACTAAAATAAGAAAAAAAAATATATATATCATCTGTATAAGTACATCACAACAGCTACCAGAATGTATTTCTACACATAATGAATAAGCAAAACATATCAAAATATTACCTAAAATATGTGTTTGATTTTCTAAAAATTTTTTGACCAAATTTGACCATAGTTGAAGAATGACCCACATATAGATAAAATAAACTGTTTGATTTCTGCTCTCTATGCATCAACTGTTGAGTGCTGATAGAAATTCAGCTCCATGTGAATTTACAAGACTGATTAAGAAAAGATTCTCAGTAACACATCTCTGGGAAAATATTCACAGCAGATTTACTCCGCACAAGTATGTTTTTTACTATCTGCCCTAAAGTTTAATGGGCTTTCTGGGTTTAAACCAGTTTGAACAGTTTGTTACCACCCAAGACTCCATCACCTATAAATAATATAGCATTGGTCCTGAGGACAGGATTTTAATTCAAATTCAATCAATTAAATAAATGTCCTAATGAAACCATAGTGTAAGGGCTGAGGGGCTTTCAGAAGCACATGTCCAAAGAAATCATGAAATGTTGCCCAACAAATCAAAGTCCAGTGGAATACATGTCCTGCTAATGCCTGGTGTTTCTGTAGTCTATAATCGCATTATCTGGATTCAGCAGAGGCCCGTCCAAAACCTAAAACACTTAGAAGAAACATACCCTGAAGTGCTCTGCTTCCTGGGTTCATATCAGTTGTTTAGAAAGTCAGAAGAGGAATTTGTCCTGCTCGGCTCTTCTCTACTCAAGAGTGCAGACTAAGCATCTGCCTGGTGTTGTGTTGCGGAAAAAGTGTTGTAACCTACCTTAAGCGCCTCACACAAGTGGAAAAAAGGTATTTTCTCCCAGCTCTGGAGGAATGGAGATCAGCTTGGTGGTGCTGCAGAACTTAAACCCCCGATTATTGTGTTACATAAGGAAAAGGGGGAGGGGTGTGTAAGGAGTGGACTTTGTTTCATGTGTGTAGTGAGCATGAATGTGGAGGGAAGGAAATCATTTTTCCCACAGAGCCCACCCTCTCAATCCTACAGAGACTCACAAAAAGTGTGGAGTACAACAGGAATTTTGCATGTTTCTGCTTCATGCTGAAGGCTGAAGAAGATCTGGCCCGTTCTGTCCTGCAAAGTCCATCCACTGGAGAATTATTCAACATTTCAATAATCTTACTTGTCAAAAGTTCAAACTCATTTTTCTATAAAAGCCTTGGGATCAATTTTCTCTGGGTCAGGGTCAGACTTGAGGCCAGTTTCAAACATCTATGTGACATGAGAAGCTAATTCTGCTAAAACCCTGTTGGTCTTTTGAAGTTTTCAAAAGGAGCTCGTAGATGGAGAAAACTGGGCCGTAAAGATTATAAGGATACCGTTTCATTTCTTCTCAGTGTCTGATGTCCCTTTAATATGTTAAAAATGTCATGTAGATTGCACTGACGCTGAAGAGTTGATTTCAACATTGCAGCGTTCCTCTAGTTTTCAGCCAGTTGACCTGTTGACCTGCACCAGCGCTCGTCGTGAAGCTGCAGTTGTGTTTAATATGAGCGACCCGATAACAGTAGAACTCACTCTCTTCCAGGGCTCTGCAGACCTGCGCCTCTCCGGGCTGTTGCTTCCTCCAGACAACGTTACAGGATCACCACTAAGTTGTGATGAACTTTCAGAAATGATGGCAACATAGCCTGGAGGCTCAGAACATCAACATTCTTTCCCATTTTGTCCTTACCAGCACCTTCTTGCAACTTGTGCTGTTTTCCCTCCTTTTTTCTCTTTTTTTTCTGTGTGTTTTCAGGTCAGAGTTTCCTGAGTTTCATGCTGACTTGCAGTTCCCTCCTCTGTCCATCCCAGCGTTTACCTCCACCTGTGTGTGTAGGTGTGTTCAGGGTGCTGGTTGCCGTGGTGACGGTGATCTAGTTCTCTGACCATCTCACCTCAGTGCTGCTACCTGCATCTGTTTATGGAGTCATTTCATTCAGTCATTTGTGTCTCTCCTCTCTCTGTCCTCCATCCTCTCTGTCCTCCATATCTGTCTCATCCTATCTCTGTCCTCCATCCTCTCTCTGTCCTCCATCCTCTCTCTGTCCTCCATCCTCTCTCTGTCCTGTCTCTCCTCTCTTTTTCTTTCTTTATCCAGCAGGTCTCCATCAGGAAGGTCCCTCCATATGATCCAGGTCCTGATCAAGGTTTCTTCCTCTTAAAGTGGAGTTTTTTCTTGCCACTGTTTGGCTTAAAGTTTTTTTTCTCCCTCTGTGGGAGTTTTTTTTACCTGCCATTATCCTTGTTTAGGATTTAATAATATATCTTTAGTTAATGATATTTGCACGGGGGTCATGATCTGGGTCTCTGTAAAACTCCTAGAGACAATTGACATTGTAACAGACGCTATACAAATAAAATTGAATTGAACTGAATTGAACTTGCAGAAAATTTTCAGTGTCTTGTGAAAGTATTCAGCCCCTTGAACTTTTTAACCTTTTGCCACATTTCAGGCTTCAAATATAAAGATATAAAATTTCAATTTTTTGTCAAGAATCAACAAGTGGGACACAATCGTGAAGTGGAATGAAATTTATTGGATATTTTAAACTTTTTCAACAAATAAAAACTGAAAAGTGGGGCCTGAAGCCTGAAATGTGGCAAAAGGTTGTAAAATTCAAGGGGGCTGAATACCTTCACAAGGACCTGTAACCAACGAGAACAACAGCAACTTACTTATATACATACCACCTTACTGGTTCGGGAACCACTCAAGGCTCTTAAACATTTGCAACAGTAGAAAAGCTGGTCCAGCACCCTACATTTTAGTTAGTTTACATCACTTCTATGTGTAAATTACCAGAGCAAGTATGTGGATTAGGAAACGTCAGCAAGGACATCCAGACTGGATCTGATTATTTGCAACATATAGACAGTTTCTCAGTTCCAAGTGCACAAAGTCTGGACTTGTGTGGTTTGAAATATGTTATCCTGAGTTGTTCTTGCCAAGTATGAACCCCCGAGGACAGAAGGACACATGATGTGATTTTAATACTTTTGTGAGTTTTTTGTTTTTGTATTTCAGCCTCTTGTTAAAGTTTGGTGGAGGTGAAAAGAAAAAAAGTCCAACGATGTTGGAGGAATTTCTAAATAGTCTCTATCATGATCAGTTAATCACAAATTTGAATTTAGAAGAACTATATTCTGACATGGAAAAGTAATAGCGCTCTTTTACTCCGTTCTCCTCAACTATTGCTGCTGCTGGTCCGTCTGAAATGCATTCTGGGATACTTTGATGCCTCAAGTCTACGCTGGATGCATCCTCCACGGATGAGAACACATCTGGGTGTTTCTACTGTACTCATCTCTATGGAGATAACTGGATCAGAACGGCTGAGACTGACCATGTTTCACAAGAACAGAGACGTCACATACTAGTAGGGATGGGTGATACCAGCGATACCAGCGATACCAGTGATACCAGCGGTACCAGTGGTACCAGCGATACCAGCGATACCAGCGATACCAGCGGTACCAGCGATACCAGCGATACCAGTGATACCAGCGATACCAGTGATACCAGTGATACCAGCGGTACCAGTGATACCAGTGATACCAGCGATACCAGTGATACCAGCGATACCAGCGATACCAGCGATACCAGCGATACCAGCGATACCAGTGATACCAGCGGTACCAGTGATACCAGTGATACCAGCGATACCAGCGATACCAGCGGTACCAGCGGTACCAGCGATACCAGCGATACCAGCGATACCAGTGATACCAGCGATACCAGAGATACCAGCGGTACCAGTGATACCAGTGATACCAGCGGTACCAGCGATACCAGTGATACCAGCGATACCAGCGATACCAGCGATACCAGCGATACCAGCGATACCAGTGATACCAGAGATACCAGTTATACCAGCGATACCAGTGATACCAGCGATACCAGCGATACCAGTGATACCAGCGGTACCAGCGATACCGGTGATACCGGCGATACCAGCGATACCGGCGGTACCAGCGATACCAGCGATACCAGCGATACCAGTGATACCAGCGATACCAGTGATACCAGCGATACCAGTGATACCAGTGATACCAGCGATACCAGCGATATCGGTTTCGATCCGATACCAAGTAATGCCAGGGCCAGTATCCCGATATCAATACTGATACTTTGATTTTTATAAGTCTTGTTGTATACACAATAATACAGGTTATTTGTCATTTTTATGTTGAAATTCCATCAAAAACATACTTAAAAACGTACTTTTAGGACATTACTTGGTCTATAAAAAAAAATCTAACTTCTCTATTTTCTTTTTTTTTTTACAAAACAGACAAAATGCACTTTGTTCTTCAGCAGTAAAACAAAAATTCTGAACTTTTTATGAGCAAGAGACTCAGAGAAACAAAGATTTGGTCTAATTCTTAAACTTTTTCTTTTCTGAAGGTTTTACCTGTTCCTGAACGAGTGAGTGAGACAGGTCTGAACATGATACGTATGATACGATACGATAATGATACGATAAATATCCTGCTACCAGTTCTGTTATCGCCAGTTACCTGATACCTGCCTTTCTGAAATGTCTCAGTGAGGTGGAGGGATCTCTCTACTATTTCCCCACTTCTCATGGTTGTTCTTGTAACTCGTTACTGTCTTTTAAGTAACAAGTCTTTTGAAATATTTCATGAGATTTGTGGTGTTGCAGCAATGTCTGAATATTCTGTCACATATTCCACATTTCAAATAATTATAATATACTGTATCAATCAGCATTTATGTGTTGGCCATTAACCAGTGTTCTACCTGAACGCATGCATTGAACGAAAGTTCACAAACTAGTTCATATTTTGTGTGAACGTGAACTGATCGCGCTCTCTTTCTCCTTCACCAGCGGGGGGCGTGAACGAGTTCATTTGTGCAGTTGTGAACGACGCTCTTTCAAAGTTCACGCACGGTCAAAACCGTTCCAGGTTTCCAGCAAACCTCATTTAAAATCCACCACAAACGAGCCTGATATGTATTTGAGGAAATCAATCAAACATGGCAACACGGCTGTCGCTGCTGTCACGCTAAAAATTGCGTCATCAAATGTTTAAAACAATCATGAAGGAAGATGAAAGCTACAGTTACCCAGAGCTGGAGGAGACCCCCGACTGCTGGGGGGATTTAAATATTAAAATTGGGGGGGAAAAACATTTGCACCTTAAGGACCTGTTTTTGTCTTATAATAAAGACCATTTAGCAGCAAGTTTTTCCTCACATTTTTAATCTACTGTAGAGCAGTGATTCCCAAAGTGTGGGCCGTGGCCCCCTGGTGGGCCGTCGTGGGACTGCAGGTGGGCCGTGAGAGGTCATTAAAAATAAACAAATGTGTTTTAAATCCTCGATCTTTTTTAAATATGTTTTTAATTACTGTAAAATATCCACAACATGATTAAAAAAGAACATTAAGAGGTAATAAAACAAACCAGTTAACTTATTCTACCGTCATCTTAACTTAATATGACAAATGTCACCTTATTTGTTGACCCCTCACATTAATATCGGATCATGGTTCCTTGTCCTGTATGTTGATCACAGTTGTGATTAAAGGTTTCGGTGGACTGCGGAGAGTTTTCACATTTCAAATTGAGCCTTGGTATTCTGAAGTTTGGGAATGGCTGCTGTCAGGGGCGGACTGGTAACTGTGGATTCTGGAAAAGTCCAGAATGGCCGTCTGGTCTACAGCCGTCAGCCCTGTTCAATAACCAAAATTTTCAGTCTATCATCTAACAGCAGGGGGCGCCAAGACGATCATTTATCATTTCTAGGCCTAAAAACCAACAAAGCAGAGTAATGTTAGTGTCTGTCAACAGAAAGATGGCAGCAGAAAACGCAAGGAGAAAGGTGGATGGGAAAAATTAAACCTAAAGAAAGCACAGTAAGTTTGAGGGGGAGAAATGTTTTCCATTTTGCCACTATTTATCTTTGTCTTCTCTTTCTTGGTGCTTGGTGGGTCAATATCTGTGGAATAGGCTACTAATGTTTGAAGGATGATTGATTGAATGGTACCCTAACTAATCACAGCAGCATTGCATGGGGCAGTTTAATTTTAAAAATCAGTATAATGTTAGGTAATGTTATAATGTTATTGCTAGGTAGTCCAGTGGTTAAGTGGGTGGACTCTCATGTGGTGGTTTGTGGGTTCAATCTCCAGTGTTGTAATATGTTGTTGTGTCCCTTTTTTGTCATTGCTTTCTCTCTATCCAGTAAAGGCCCCTAGAAAATCTTTAAAAAAGATGCTGATATGACATATAAACCATAACCTGTTAACTACTGCTGACCAGATGATGAATAATCTACTCTGTTGGGTTCATAAATGTGTAAATATGATTCTGATAATCTGTATTTATGTTTACAGATCAGAACATTTTCATTTCAAACAGAAAATGAATATTTTGAATAAATGTATGCTTTATAAAGCTACTTTGTCATCTTTGACCATCTTTGAGTATTTTTGCAATATCAACAAGAGGTCGGTAGGGTGTACTCTTTTTGGGTTTTTGGGTAACCTTAGCATCATATTAAAACTACAAAATGTGTCAAACAGGCTAATTCTTACACAGAATAGACCTTAAAGGCTAAAAACGTAAGGGGATTTAGGGAAACCAAATCTGTTTTGTTCTTTTTGTCTGTAGTCTAGGTATCAAATAATATGTTTATCCAAAGTGTTAGAATTTTGGAGGTATAAGTTCAGGTTTAATGGCTGTCACTCCAAGTAATGCTCACAAACAAATGTTAATCAAGCATATGTGATGTAGATGTAGATTTTTTTTCTGTTTAAAATGCAAGCATATAAGTGACTGTAAAATAGCAGTTAAAAAAGAAAATGTTTGTTCATTTTTGTTTTGGAGATGCACTATAGCACCCCCACCCAGTTATTGGTGGGCCTACATAGGGAGGAAAGTCCAGGGCCGTATTTTAGTCCCAGTCTGTCCCTGGCTGCTGTAGAGAGAAGCTGAAAGGGAAATGACAGTTTTACATGGATGTTCCTTCAATGCTAATGTGAACCCTGGTTGGTTCAGGATTCAGAATTGGACCAATAGTTTTCGACAGTTAAAATGGATAAAATAATTGCCATTTGTGGTGGTGTAGTATATGGGAAGTGGTAATCATTTTGACAAATAATTGCTCGCAGCAACATTAAAAAGTTTTAATTTAAAAAAAAGATCTAAAAATGAACTATCTTGTTCATCTTTTGAAATGGTGAACTGAACTAGTTCATTTTAATTTCTATGAACTATGAACTTAACTAGTTCGTGTAGAAAGTGAACTTGCCCAACACTGGCATTAACCCAGTTGCCTCTGTGAGCCCCATTACAGCCGATCTTCAAAACAGAGCGCTAAAGCAGAAGGAAAAGTAGTTCCTCTCCAAACAAATCATTCAAAGAAGGGTAAAAATGCTATGAATTATTATTAAATATATATAAATATTATTGAATTTAGATGCTAAAGCATCACCTGATATCAATTTTTTTTACGTGAGGATCCTTAAAACTGAACCGTCAGGATTGAAGTATCGATATTTTGGTATTGATCGGCCCATGTCTACTACTGAGAAAGGGTCTAAAGGTCAACAGTCATTTAGGAGGATCAGATTCTGATCAGACACACCAAGACACGGCACAATTAGCCCATTATTATTCCTTTTAATTGAAAACTTTCCGTGTAAACATTACCAAACCACCATGACTTCTACTGAAGTAGACAATTGTACAAACAAATTACTCAATTTTGGAAATACAAAATCAGTCCAAAACAGATAAGACAAAAAATTAAGACAATGAAATACTTAATTTGCTTTGACATAAGGGAGCGCACTGGCTTTTTGCTATTTTAGTGCTAGAACATGTCAATGAGTTTTTAAATGCTTCTTGACATCCGCCCAAAAACCGCTACAGCTACACCTAAGTTCATCTAGTGTGTGCTTTGACATCATCAAAACACACAACCAGTGCATGAAAATAAATATTGAGTGTGTTTCTGACAAGTGAAATTAGCTGAAGTTGCAGATTCATTTCCTGTAAAAGCAAAAAGCTGCTAAAGCTCCTATTGAGACCACTTCTGCTTTCATTATGAGATTACTGTATATGCTCCTGAAAAGAGGAACAGCTCTGAGTTTGTTTCTGGTAGTCTACATGTGAGGGTTCGACATCGCTCACAGCATTTGACTGCCAGACTACACCTACAGGTGTTGATTCAGATAAAAATGTCACGTTTGTGGGCTCTGCCCATCTGCACCTTGATCGCCGCCTGCTTCCCAGCTGTGGCAGATGTTGGAGATTTCGCACCATGCCTGCAGTTCTTCTACGGCTCTTGGCCTCCCAAAGGTTTTGTGGGGACCCCAATCTGCCAGCGCTACCAGAACCTGTATCGCTTCGCCACATTGTACAGTCGATCTCGGCGCTCACCGTGGTTCTCAGCCTACTTGTACACCGTACCGGAAGGAAAGAGGCCTGCAGCTTCCTGGAAGTTTGAGCCTCAGGTGAGGATGTTTGACTATGACACTACACTGATGAAAGCAAGTGACGGGAAAGAGACATTAAAGACTCGCTTTGCACAACAATGACACCTTTTGAAAAAGAAAAAGAAAAAGTTTATATATGTATATATATATATATATATATATATATATATATATATGTATATATATTGGGTTGGGCAACGATTATAATTTTTAATCTTGGTTAATCGCATGATTTCCCTGATTAATCAAGATTAATCACATTGTATACGCAAAATCAAATGACGAATTTAAAAGTAGTGTAAAGGTCACTTTTATTTAAATGTTCTGCTGCCATATGAACTAAAGTGCCATAATATTTGTTGTTCAAACACTTTTAAGCACTTGTCAGTAACACATATTTAGTGTAAATCTCATCTTAAAAAATGTAAAATAAAACAAAAAGCTTATTGCCACTGCCAGGGCATTGATGTCATCCTGTTTTTTTTTAATGAAAAATAAAAAAAAAAAAGTCTACCAACAAAATCCTGAGCCACAATCAGAACATTAAAACAGGTAATTTCTGAGGTAACAGCAGAAACCTTTTAACGGGGAGTTCAACTTGTCAGTTGTTACAAATAACCTTGTTTCTGTTGAATCCTCCATCTGGGAGAACTTTAAAATGAAAATGTCCATGTTAAAGTTACGTAAAGTTACCGTTCTCCATGTCTGTTTTAGCTTTTCCCCTATTTCATTTCCGGTTCCGCAGCAGCCAGCAACAGACTTTCAAAATAAAAGCATGTGAGCAACATGAGTTATTGTGCAATAAAATAAATGTGTCTGCGTTAATGAATTAATGAGTTAATGCAATAATAACGCGTTATCTTGCCCAGCCCTAATATATATATATATATATATATACATCTCATAATGAAAGCAGAAGTGGTCTCAATAGGAACTTTAGCAGCTTTTTGCTTTTACAAGAAATGAGTCTGCAGCTTCAGCTAATTTCACTTGTCTGAAACACACACCAGTGCATTTTCATGCACTGGTGTGTGTTTTGATGATGTTAAATCACACACTAGATGAACTTAGGTGTAGCTGTAGCGATTTTTGGGCAGATGTCAAAAAGCATTTAAAAACTCATTGGCATGTTCTCGGACTAAAACATAATGCATTTTATAGCAAAAAGCCAGTGAGCTCCCTTAAGTCAAAGCAAATTACGCAGGGCCGGACTGGGAGACTTTTTCAGGCCAGGAGTCAGTCATGTAACCAGGCCACCCTGGCCTTGCCCACATGCGCACGTTCACGCTCACACCTACATGCATTGGCACACATGTACACGAACAACACACACTCACACACACACACTGCATTCCAAATAGAAGTTCAAATATGGGACCTACGTACAAACTAAGTTAGGAATATACAGTAACTTTTGTGTTTGGGGCCGGGCTGGTAAAATACAGTAACACAACAATCCTCAGCAAAATCCACTAACACACTTACTAGAAGAGAATAAAGGTTTAACGCAGTGCCAAGGTTACTTAAACATCATATCATGTGGAATGTCAACTGCCTCTTTGGCATAATTTTTATGTGTAGCCTACAATATAACCTAATAAACAAAGACAACAAAGTCCAAATCAAACAATGAACCAGCTATGAGGGGACAGCCTTTGAATACATGTTCACAGAACATGCACGCACTGATAGACGCAATGTATAATACAGTCCGAGAGTATAGTTCCTGATAAGCAATCACATAATATTGACTCATATTCTAATATAGGGCTGGGATACATAACAGCAAGTCAGCAACAGAGAGCAAAATTCAACAGCACTAGTACTTAATAGAAATGAGAGCCATTTATGTCAAATGGCAGTGCCTGTTGGTGTTATGTCTGCAACTTGCATGTTGTTGCTCTAGAAATGATTCTGGACCTTCTGCCAACTGCTCTGCACTGGCTTCTCCTGAAGTACCAGCAGGACTTATGTCATCACCATCACCACCTTTGAATAGCAAACATATCCTTACAGTGTTTTTCCATACACTGTAGTTCATATAGTAAGATAGTGTAGCCTATGTCTCACTTATTGTGCCCTTGTATTCATATACACAATAATGGAATGATAACAGTAAATAAAAAGTGGCTTGTTTAATTTCATGGCCAGGGCCTATAGCCTACTGTGTAAAAGTGTACAGCCTCAAGGACCCAGGTCCCTGGACCTCAAGAACCAGTGTTTTTTGTTGTTGTTTTACATAACTTACTTGCAGAGGTATCTTGGCTGGGGGGGGGGGGGTGGGGGGGGGGGGGGGGGGGGGGCCTGAAAAAACTTGTCAATTTACAGCATTTGGCCGCATCCTCCTCCAGCGCCTTTCTTTTTTTCTGTCTCTCCCTCTCGGCACCGCCTTTTCTTTCTTTTTTTTTAACCGGGTTGGGGTCCATGGTTTAGTCGAAGCCTCAACTCTTCCTCGCTGCTCGGCGCTCGCTACACACACAGCACGACTGCAGCATCAGTGTCACACACCCCCCTTCCTCCGCACGCTGTCTGTGTGGTTGACACGGACTGTTGAGGCGGGCAGAGGCGATTCTAGGGTCTGTTGGGGCCCCAAGCAGAAATTCACTGGGGGTTCCTCTTTAATCAGTGTTTGTCATTATTTTAATAAATCAAATTAAAACAAAAAATAGTTAACAGAAAATATTTTTATTTCCCTAAAACTGTACAATGGACAGCAAAAATAGCATAAATAAATAATTTAAAACAATAATTTAAAACACCATTTTTCACCATTTTTTTATGACCATGCTGTAATTTTCTTTACTGAATCTTCGTGGACCCTTCTCTGTATTTTGTGGGAAAACAATGTCTTTAACTTGTATGGGTCCTCTTTTGACTAAATCCCACTTTTCTCTATTGCTAAGACAATTTGGCCACTGTGTGCGGGGTCATCTGATATGATTAAACCTTTTGTAGAGGGTGACGTGTCATCTTCATGATGAAAAGATGTTTCAGTCTCACTCAAGGTGGATGTTGACTGAACTGAAATGACAAAAAGTGTTGTATGTTATCATAAAGGAACATTAGAGGCCATGGTGTATTTTAACATTTTTTGAGAATTTTTAGAGAACTTACTGATATCAGTAGAGGCACAAGGGTGTCTGATCTGCCTGTGTCATTGGTACATCCTGGTCAGGACTGTCAGCAGCAGGGCTGTCTGTTATTCTGCTAGAGGTAAGTGCTGCCTGTCCACTGGAGGTAGATGCTGAAATAAATAATAATAAAGAAAAAAAAAAAACAAAACAAACTACAACAAAAAAAAAAAAAAACTACATTAGCCCTTGACATTAAATTTTTTTAGGTAGAATACTAAAGTTATACTCACAGTCATCAGCTGGCAAAGGTGCCACATCATTGCTCTCTTTGCACACTGGTTTGAGAAACTTCAAGAATGATCCTGAGGTTAATTATATTAACCTCAGGATAGTGATATAATAGATTTGTATTTGTATTTATTTTATTTTGATGAAGACATCAGGGACATACATATTAATGGACACAGATGATAAATAGTCACATGTCCATTACATTAATGTAATGCTTTCACATTATTGTAAAATTTAATCTATGAATGTTTTTACTTAAACTTTTACAGTTCATTGTTTCAATTCATTGTTTATAGTTTCAATAAAGGATTTTACTGTGCTAAATCTGCACTGGTTACTGAAAAAAGGCTTATGCACATGCAAAGCTTAACAAAATACAAACAGTTTGTAGCTCAAAATAAAAAAAAACAGCCTAGTATCATAGCTGTGGCTAGCATCCATAGCTTGAGTGGTAGTCTAATCTATACGCAACAACAGGTTTCATCAAACTTAAAGGAGCCGTATGTAAGAGATCTAATAAAACGAATCATAAAATGACCCCGATATGTCAACAGACATTTAAAAATCATGTTCATTTCAAATACTTATGTCACTGACAACAGCACTCAAGCCAGGATATTCCCGTTTAAAAAGAGGAGTTGCAGCCCTCAACTGATGTTGATGTTGTCATTTTTTGTTTTGGCCTGAAGCTCCACCCTCCACCTATCTCCCAATCACCAAGTCAGTAGTGTTTCTACATCCGGGTTGCCAGCTCGGCTCTAATTTTTTGCAGCAGCCGCTACGAACGTGTTGGATGAAAAAATGTCTAGCTTTCCAAAACCTAAAAGACCTCGAGTTACGTCGTGACAAGGTCCGAGATAAAACAAGGATTTGTATAGGAGATGCTTTTGATAGATGGAGACGGCTGAAAGCGGAGAAGAATTTGAAGACAGACGCCAACGTTGCTGATTTTCTCCTGGACAGGTAAGATTCATAGCTAAATGTTTGGCTAACGCTAATTTACTTGGACAAGGTAACAGTGGTACCTCTACTTACGAACGCCTCTACATACGAAACTTTCAGGTTACGAAACACCTCAACGGGAAAATATTTCCTCTAGTTACGAAAGATCAAAGAAAGAAAAGATCTTTCATAAAGCATTAAATATAATTAACAGAAAATAAACTTATTGTGTAGGACTTGTCGCTTGCCTTGGCAGCCTACGTTCCTGCTGCATTCTGCAGCCGACCTGGCAACCTCTGGTCGGGGAGGAGGGGGAGGGTACACGCCGCTCAACAGTAATTTGAAAGAGACTGCAGTACCAGTTTTGGCCATAATCTTACAAACGGCTCCTTTAACATTTTAGCCCTTTCCATTCAATCCATTAGTGTCATGAGACTAGCAGCATTTAAGCATCATTTGTGTCGTAATTTATTCCACTTACCACTGTCTTGTTTTTTCTCTCCTCTTCCTCTTTTTTCTTCTTTCTTTTCTCACTCCCGGACACGTAGCTTCTCTTCATTTTCTTCCAGTCATTAATTTGTTTTAATCGCGACCGCAACTATAGTGAAGTGTCAACTCTTGTTCGCCATATAGTGGCCTGGGGGCCCCAAGCAGCTGCCTGGTTTGCCTTGTGACAAGAATCCCCTCTGGGGGCGGGTGTTAATCAAAACAAACCAATCGCCTTGTCCTCCTCACGTGCTACTGGCCTGAGTGGCCTCTGATTGGCCAGGCCTGCCTCTCTGACTTAGAAAAAAAAAGTCAGATAGCCGCGGCGCCGGCTGACCGGGAGACTTAAAAAAAGAGAGAGAGAGAGAGAGAGATGCAGGCCAGCAGGCCAATCACAGGCCGGCGCTTCGGGAAACCTCCCGGTTCTCCCGATGGCCAGTCCGGGCCTGAAATTACGTATTTTATAACTCCTTAATTTATTAACGCCGACATTTATTTTATTGCGCGTTAACGCATGTTGCTCACATGCTATTGTTTTGAAAAGTCTGTTACTGGCTGCTGTGGAACCAGAAAACATAAAACAGAAAACATAAAGAAAAGCTAGAACAGACATGGAGAATGGTAAAAATCTGTGAACTTTACAGTTCAGGTAGAAACTCAGGTAGCAATATTAACAATTATGTTTAAAAAAAAAAATAAAAATCTGGACTGCAACAAAACTTTGTCGTCATTCCTCCATGTTCCATCAGATCTGCTCCATGTGTTCACTGTCCTGCTGTTCTCTAGCTGGTTACTGCAGTGCGGCTCCATCTAGTGGCACAGATGTGTAATGACAACAGAAAGTCCAGTCCTCCATTATAAAACAAATTCAGTTCTGTGGCCCGTTTTTTAATTTCGTATTTTTGATCCAAGTCTAAAATTGAAATATAAAAAAAAACAGAAAGACAT
Organism: Hirundichthys speculiger; assembly: GCA_018398805.1. Classification (NCBI taxonomy): domain Eukaryota; kingdom Metazoa; phylum Chordata; class Actinopteri; order Beloniformes; family Exocoetidae; genus Hirundichthys; species Hirundichthys speculiger. Next base: position 1,057,912 of record JAGFBZ010000777.1, on the reverse strand, counting down.
TCTTTTCATTTTTTTGTTAGATTAAAAAATTAAAAACTTAATAAAATGTCGCTTTTTAACTTTTTAATTTTTTTATTTTTGATTGACAGTTGAAAATGGAAATAATGAATGATACACGGATTGGTAAAGTTACTGAACTTTAACATGGACATTTTCATTTTAAAGTTCTCCCAGACGGAGGATTCAACAGAAACAAGGTTATTTGTAACAACTGCCAAGTTAAACTCCCCGTTAAAAGTTTCTGCTGCTACCTAACTCCAGCATCGTGAGTTAGTCTGTGATCTTATATGAATAAAAATATTGGTTGGTGTGATTGCTAAGGCTGTATTGTTGCTTTCCTCTCTAGCTGGCCTACCCAGGAGCTGATGGCAACATGATCCCCTTCCCACCGGGCCCCTTGGACCAGAACGTGGTGGAGAGCCAGGCGGTGGAGCTGGACTACATTAACTCCACGTACACCCGCGGCCACCTGAACCCCAGCCTTCACCACCAGAGCAAAGACAACCGCTCCGCCACGTTCACCCTGACCAACGTGGTTCCTCAGAAAATGGGATCCAATGATGGGCCCTGGGAAAACCTGGAGCAGACCATCAACAAGACCTTAGCGGCCTACTGTCTGGGAGAGGCCTACATCATCACCGGCATCATCCCGTACCGTGGCGACGAGCCCTGGCTCAGGAATCACCGCGTGGCCGTGCCAGAGTACATGTGGTCCGCGCACTGCTGTCCCAAGTACAGTCGTGATCTTCCCAAAAACCTGAAGGACGCCTTTCCAACGTACGCCGCCATCGGGAGAAATGACCCCAACAGCACGGAGGAAATAGTTCCCATTAACAAGACAGCTAAGAGGAAGTTCTGGGGATACGACGTGAGGCAGATGCCACTGGAAACGCTTGAAATGTACCTGAGGGACCGGTTCCAAACTGCTGTCAGTGTCTTCTACCAGGACTGTGTCCAACCTGCAAAGCCATGAACAGGTTAGATCAGCGATTCCCAAAGTGTGGGCCGCGGCCCCCTGGTGGGCTGCCGTGGTACTGCAGGTGGGCCGTGAGAGGTCATTAAAAATAAACAAATGTTTTAAATCCTCGATTTTTGTTAAATATGTTGTTAATTACTGTAAAATATTTATTACATGATTTTAAAATATTTAGAAATAATAAAACAAACCAATTGAGTGTTATTCTACTGTCATCTAAACTTAATATGACAAGTGTCACCTTAATTGTTGACCCCTCACATTAATATTGAAATGTAGCTTTTAGCCTTGTATGATCAAAGTGGTGTTTAAAGGTTTGCATGGCCTGCAGAGATTTTTCACATTTCAAATTGGGCCATGGTGGTCTGATGTTTGGGAATGTCTGGGTTAGATACCAACATTTTTCAGCGTGCAAACTGATTGTATGCAGAGCACAGAAGATGTTTGCTCTAAATCGATTTCTATTTAAATTAATACAGGACTTACAGGACATGTGATCTCATTTCCCTCTGATAAGAAGGTGGCGCCGCTACGTGGCTGCAGCCCCCAGACACCGTCGACCCATGTCCCATAGGTTGTTTGTCTCTGTATGTTTTCTTGGACCATGTACTGGAAGTGTAATTTCATTGTGCTGGGACGCTGGCTCGATGTCAATAAAGGATCATTCAATTCAATTCAATTTTTAGAGTATTTTGACACTTCTTTAAGCAAAGAAAAAAGGCTTAAACTCACTTTATTGCCAAAATGCAATAAAATGCCACTTTAGCAATGACTTCTATGATCTAACACAAATGTGGATAGTTAGGCTGAACGACAGGTACAAATGGGTTCATTCAAACAGGAACTGACCCAAGAAGTCACGACTCCACCAACATGTGATATATGTAGAACAATGTAACATTTGATGGCCATGCAAGCAGACAAGGCCCTTACAAAAGGAAAATATATTTACCAATATATTTTTTGAAATATATTGTAATGTATTGCAATATATAATTTTCCCAATTATATAATATATTGGAAATACAGAGAATAATATATTGAGGACACACATACAATATATTATATATTGTGTGCAATATATTGGAATATATTGGAATATATTACAAAATATACAAATAATTGCCACTTTACATATATTCCAATATATTATGGATGAATAAATAATATATGTGTTTATATATCCAAAATAAATTACTAGTTTATATGTATAAATATCCTCCATAATGGATCGTGATTGATATGGGAAAATGTTTTGATCATATATGTTAATATATAGTGTCACATATATATTTAATATATGGTAGAATATATTTTAAATATATATAAATTATATGGAAGCATATATATATTAGAGATATGTACAGATATGTGTTAAATATATGGTAAAAATCTATTACAACTTTATTGAGATTTATATGGAAACAAGTATATTAAATATACAGTATGTGCAAATATATATGCATAAATGACAGAACATAAATGTATATATGGGAGTATATATGTATCAGTTTATGGCACTATATAGATATTCATATATTTTACCATATATATCTGTACAGGCCAGATGACAGTCTTGTCTGGGCCCTCCCCTACACCACCACCGTTTTTTTTTTTTGTTTTTTTTTTGTCACTAAACATCACCAGTTATGTTTGATATATTGTGATATGTAATGCAATAAATAAGGTACTGTAAATGAGGAGAAAATCTTAGCTCTCCATGGCAGCTGAAGTTTTAGTTAAATATGAAAGGACCTGCTAATATTATTAAGATTTTTCCACCATTGTAGCCATTTCTTCTCCTGTTTTTTTTTTTTTTTTTTAATCCTTAAATTCAAAGAAACGTTCATTTATTTTCCACCTGCTGTCAGGGGAGGTTTGACTGACATACCTCAGCAACATTGCATTTTGCTCCAAGTGTGATGCATCGGGGGTTGCATCACACATAATGGAAAAGAAGGTTGTTTCTTGCCTTTCTCTCAAAATAGTGTTTAGGACCCGCTGAGCACAAAGTTCAACAAATTCATTTTGACTTTCAGGTGAAAGGTGCTTCCACTCTCTTTCCCTGTTTCCGGTGCTCTCTAATGTTTTGTAAATGGTCATTTAGAATAGTGTCATATTCTGCCAGCAGCTCAGTTATGCTGATCCAGTGTACTTGTACTGCCCCTGAATGGCAGATTCCTGGAGGCTAAGTAGAGTGTCACATCCAGTAGCCGCTTGAGTAGTGCTTTGTTTTTATTAATTTCTGTCTCAATCATTTTTTGTTGATGGCTGTCAATTCCTGAGGTCTGTAGGACAGAATGCTGTAAGTTCTTCCATTTCCAGTTACGGTGCTTGTGTGCATGGTTCCTTTCGTGTTCTGGAAATCTCTCATACAACTTTCTATATTTTATATTGGATATTACCATACCATCTCTTGAATTTAGGGCAGTTGTTGACTTTTTTTCTACTTTAAAAGAGAACAACAAACATGGGAGGCAAAATAGGGCGTTTTTTTGAGCTGCTATATGTTAACCAGTCCCTATCTATTTTTCATTTCTTGTCACATTTTTTAAAATATTTGTTTAGAGCATTTCCTAAACTTTTGTTTTCTTCTTCTCTTTTTCTCTTTTCTCTCCTTTTCTGGGCGCCGGACTTGTGTTTACCAGACATTTAGACTGTAGACCCGCGGCCTTCTCAACATCAAAGTGTGATGTAGGCCAAACCATTTTTGTGTGGGGTGGGAGGGTTCATGATCAATATTTCTCAATGACAACTAGAAGAATACAAATAAAAAACTTAATGGCTTATTATTTATTAAACTGATTGAAAGAATAGTTTTCCACAAATAGGACTATTCTGACATTTTTTTAAATTTCACAATTTAATGACGGCCCAGTTGCGGGCCCCCCTCTCCCTGGGCCCGGGACAGCAGACCCGTTTGTCCCCCCTTATTGACGGGCCTGGCCCCCATCATGCTTGTATGTGATGGTTTCATGGTGCTGATGCAGGCAATATGCCTGTCATTTGCTAAAAAAAATCTGCATGACACCATTAACCATTACCTGGGGCGCCGAAAAGGGGGGGTAAAGGATACGGATTATAGGGGCCCATGATTGAGGGGGGCCCAGAGAGGCCCCTAATGATGATCAAAAATAGCATCAACAAATTTCGCCGCTGTGTTGGGGGGCCCGGTAAAGATTCTTTTCATGGGGCCCAAAATCCCTAGCGGCGCCCCTGACCATTACTACAGGATCCCAACTAGAGAAGGAACCAAGGAAGACTTCCAGGCGCCCGTTCTCCATCCATGCCTGAGTCATGTAATGAAAAATGCAAGGGAGATGTGCAGAAAGTATTAAGCATAATCCTTTTTTTGATTTGATTTTTTTTTCTATAAAAACTATTTGATAGAGAATTTTGTAATGTATGACTACATTGGGAAACACTTTGGTAGTGGATTTTATAAATAATAAGTAATTGTAGTAGAAACTTGTCAAATTAATATTTTCTTCTACTATTTATTTGAGTGATTTATTTATGTGTGTATTTATGTGTGTGCCTGCCAGGAGTTGTGCAAAATTTCGTTATGTCTGCATAATGACAATAAAGAGACTTGAAATTAAGATATGTACTGTTGTGTCAGAAATTGCATTTTGAGCTAAAGTGCTGTGTCATGAGTCCATGACTTCTGGTCTCGATTACTGCGTGTTCGAAGGCCACAGTTTTGTTATCGTTCTGGCTCCAACAAGTCTGCTAAGTTTTGACGTAGACGTCTAGAGAACTTATCCAAGGTCCTGATGTTTTCATGTGATGTTTAAAGGCAACTGTTTCCTACTGAGACTTTGTCATTCTGAACCATCCAGCATTCTGTAATGACCTCTCTGAATTTGCATGCAGACTTGGAGAATAAAACTCCATTTTGCACCTCCGTCAGTTGTCAGTGCTTTGTTTAACAACCGAATTGACTGCATCACCAGAACACAATTAGAGTATAATTTGAGTGTATTCTAATGAGTAAGACATGCCCAAAATTCTGGCATAACAGTTGGCGTCCCTTTGGCTTTTCCTTGCTTTTCTGTGTTTTGTCTGCTGGTTCCCCTCGCTGCGGTCCTGATCGGTGGGAGATTAGCTCTTTTTGGCCGCAAATTCCGTAGGTTTTGAGGAATCCGGTCTCGTGATGGACAGCCGCAGCGACTGGACGGGGACAGGGACGGATGAACGACCAGACCACTGTTCTGGTGAGTGGTAATTATTTTGTCTGTCTGATCACTGAGCTGCGACGGAGCGGTGAGGAGTTTTGTCTGTTTGGGGTACCCCGGGGGTTTGTTTTGTGTTGTGTTCGTCTGCATGGTGTTTTCTGAGCTGTTCTGTGCCCTGTGAGCCGCACTGCCTCGTCTGTGGGTCTCTGGTCCGTGGGGTGCGCGCACCGGAGTTTTCTGACGCTGTTGGGTGCCGACCCCTGGAACAGGTGTCGTGTTGGACAGCCTGTCGAACTGCCGTTTTCTGGTGTTGCTAGCCGGTGAGCTAGGCTGCTTGAGTATGCGCCGTGGGGCAGCACCTCGATGACAGAAGTGGGAGTTTATGTGTGGAGAAGTGGAGCTATCTATAGCTCTATAGGCAAAGAGATGGAACATAAGCAGTTGCCGCGATCCGGTGACGATCGGATCTAGTGTGAGCGGAAAACGAGGTCTCGGAACCAGAAGTAGTGAGCAGTTGCGGACTTAAGTTTATGGGTTAAGTTTTAGTTGTGTTTGGACCGGACGGAGGCGCTGGGCTCATGGGCGGGCTGTTTGAGGAATAATTCCTGATTTAAAGTATGATGCTGGTTAAAGCAATAGGCTATGGCTTTAGATGATTACCTGTTTGATGTTATGAAGTTTGGCAGTTGAGTGTACAAACATGAATTAAAGATTATTGACGATGCGCGTTCTCGATGATCTGGGGAGACCTTGCGCGTGCGCGAAGCGAAGAAGCGGCGGTTAAAGGGACAGATTAGCGCCGCAGTCTGAGCAGGCACTGGGGAACCAGAGGCACTGTAGTTTTTTGGGAAAGAGGCAAATCTATTCGTTCAGAAATTTAGACATTTTAGTAGTTTCTATGTAACAGTGTTATCAGACTGATTGGGAAAACTGTCTGGCGCAGTAAGTTCCGCGTGCGGAATTTGACTGGGCTTCTTCTTTCATTTCTTCTCCCTTTCTTACCCTAATCTGGCTTAACCCTTCACTCGCGTGTACATAGCAGATACAACATGACAACTGCACATCTGCTTCACCCCGAGAAGTTCTGGGAGTTAACTGTTTCGGAGGCGCTGCGCTGAAGACACGCGGGGGAGGGTCAGCCTCCTGCGCGCTCCAGAGACTACTGCTGCTGCGCCTGAGTGCACTCACGTTTGGCGAGGAACTGAACTGATTTTGCTGTGCATAACAATGTCTCTCAGCCCAACAGCGGACAGCCGACACGGCCGTGGTGGATCTGGGCAGAGATGAGGGCTCTGCCGTCCGTCTTCAATGTGGTGGGACATTGTTCAGCAGTGTTCAGCAGTCCAGCAGTGTGCTGGAAAAGTGGGAGGCGCCAACAGCGGATTGACGGAGTGACGCCATCTGGACTCTGCCGTGGCCGAGGGGTGGGGTCAGGTGACACGTCATTACCACACGTACTGACACACAAGAATTACAAATACTGACAACACATCACAACACATTTTTTTCCCTCTGTCCTTGGCCCTTGCAATGAAGAACTGCTTGCTAAAGTTTTCTGTCGACACTGCGTGTCTGGAAAAAGGTACTACACCTTTTTCACCAATTCAATTTATGATCCAAGACTTAGTCATTCAGTCATAATAGTTGGCTCAAATAATTTTGCCTGTCTCTGATTCCTCAGTCACCTTGCTAGTGGACTGCATCCATACCGGAGTTAATTAATTTGTAAATTCTGCCTCAAGGTAATTAAGCTGGATGTGGATGAAGATCAATTGGTTTGTCCATTCCTCTTCCAACAACAACCAATTGTGTTTTTGTCTATTTTATGTTTATCAGAAGGAACATAGTACAGGAAGAAACTGAAGTCACAATATTTATACTGGTCTACGCATCGTAGTGCGTGCCAGTGGCACTGACTCTGAGTCAGGGAAATCGGTTACTGCTTGTGATTGTTGTACATTATGTGTTGTCTGCAGGAGTGTGAATGTTTCAGACGACTCCGACTCTCGAAGTGCTTTGACGACAACGTGGGCTCCTTTTGACTGACTGTGTGAGAGCAGGAGACCCTACTGTTTTTTTTACAGTGCAGACAGAAATGCATCTTGTGTGTCGTTCATTCTAGGTGCTCACGTGTCGCGCTGTGTTCACCTGGAGGGCGATATGGATTTCTGCCTGCTGACCGTGATTGAATTGGGCCAGATATCAACATTCCAGAACGTTACGATGACGACATTGTGAGCAAAAGGTCCATGCAATGTAGGTTTGATCAGGAATGTTGAACCGGTTGTGATCACTCCAAAAAAGCTGATGTTAGGCTGTGTCAGCGATAATATCCAACAGTATTTCAACAATATTGAATGAGGAGGCAGTGATGGGAGTTACACCTGTTTTAAATCTCTGCGCGCTGCAGGTGTGATTGTCCATGCCCTGATTCTCCTATCCAAACACTGATTTTTCCTATCAAAAAGAATTGTGAAAATGTCCAGCCAACAGAGTGGCGTTTCGGACAGGTTTCCTAGTTCAGCTAAATGGTTTTCTGTTGTCGATTTGGCTAATGTTTTTCCAGTGTTGAGTTTAAAGGGTGAGCCTTGGACATTCACCTGTCTGTGTCAAGGTTACTGTGAATCACCGATGATCTACAATGCTGCTCTGAGACGCAGCCTTGAACCTTTGACCCTGTCCCCTGGGTCAGTCCTGCTGCAGTACACAGATGATGTGTTGCTGGCTTGTCCCACACAGCAGCAGTGTGAGACCGACACTGTTGCTCTTCTTCAGCACCTGGCGAAAGGAGGGCCATAAAGCCAGCCTGTCTGAGGTGCAGTTAGTGAAACAGCAGGTGAAATTTCTGGGACACTCTGTTTCAGCTGATGGCAGATCGTTGTCACCGAAGCGGGGGGAGGTCATCCAGCGAGATCCTAGACCTCTCACAAAGAAACAGGTGATGTCTTTTCTTGGATGTGTTCTTATTGTCAGGTGTTTATCGTAGGCTGTGTGGAGCTTGAGGCTCCTTTAACCTCCCTCATCCATGGACGAGGGTTGTCTGTGCAGGATAAGGTCAGTTGGACACCTGAGGCAGAAGAGGCCTTCCAGCAGTTGCTGAGTTGCTGCCTGGAGCAGGTCCTTCAGACTGCACCTGCCCTGGGCCTGCCGAACCCCAGGCGCCCTTTCACATAAACAGTGAGTGAGAGGGGGGGGTTCATGATATCTGTTCTGTTGCAGGAATATGAAGGTGCTTAGACCTGTGGCTTATTTCTCTGGTAAGCTGGATCCAGACCCAGCATGGATCTCCACGTTGTTTGTGAGCTGGGGCTGCGGCTGAGAAAACTGTCTATGCTCACGTGATCTGTTGGTTAGGCTGTTCTGACTCTTTTGGTACCGCATGTAGTGTCTATGATCGTACTTCTCATTTGTCTGCTAGGTGGCTTCGGTATCAAACGGTTCTCCTTGACTTGCTGAACATCACTGTAAAACGATGTAATGTCTTAAATCCAGCTACGCTTTTGCCAGGCCCAGAGGACGGCGAGCCTCACGACTGTGTGGCTGTGATTAACGAGGTTTTCTCTCTGAGACCGGACCTTCAGGAGACAGCTCTGGTGAATCCGGACCTGATTCTGTACGTGGACGGCTCAGCGTTTAGAGACGAGCGTACAGGAAGGAACAGGGTGGGATTTGCGGTCGTGTCAGACCATGAGGTTCTGGCATCCGGCTCGCTTCCACATCACTGTTCGGCCCAAGCAGCTGAACTGGTGGCTTTGACTGAAGCATGCAGATTGGCAAAGGGGAAGAGCGTCAGGATTTATACGGACAGCAGGTATGGATTTGGGGTCTGTCATGTTTTTGGGGCGATTTGGAAGTACGGGGTTTCTGAAGTCAGATGGAAAGCCTGTCCTGAATGCAGATAAGGTGGATGCTCTCTTGGAGGCCATCCTCCTGCCCACCTCCATTGCTGTGTGCAGGTGTCCATCTCATGTTAACGGGCCTGATCTGATTTCTACAGGCAACGCCCGTGCAGACGCGGCTGCGAAGGTGGCTGCTTGTTCTCCTGTTAACTATTCTCTCGTTTCTGCAGTGGCATTCCCAGAGGGAGACGACGTGTTCGCATCCCTACGTGCGATGCAGTCATTCTCCTCCCCGGCTGAGAAACGGTTGTGGCAGCGGGACGGCTGTGGTCTGGTTGATGGCGTGTGGCGTGCAGGTGACTCGAGGCTGTGTTTGCCTAAACATTTTTTCTCCCACTTTGCTAGGCTGACGCACGGGCTGGACCATGCATCCCCGGGGTTCATGCTGTCGACCTTGGCTAAGTACTGGTTCACGAGGGGTTTTTCCTCTTATGCGCAAAAGTGCTGCGGGTCCTGTGTGATCTGTGCTAACCACAATGCAGGAGGGGGGGTGAAAATGCCACTGGCTGCCCATACGCAGCCTGACAGACCGTTTGAATACATCATGCTAGATTTTATTGAGCTCTCTCCTTGTGAGGGGAAGATGTTTTGTCTGTTCCTTGTTGACATCAGTGTTGACATCAGATAGCAAAATATGGTTGAATCAACGTTGAAAGAATGTCAGCAGTGATATTGATTCAACGTTGATTCAACCATATTTTGCTATCTGGGTACTTTACTTACCTTATGTAGACATAAAAATAGATAGATATATAAATAGACAGATAAAAGCCAAAAGAAAAATACACTACCCACTCTATTACCTATTCTGTATACCTAATAAATCTTTTTGCCTCACTTTATATTTTATATTTGCCTACCTACTGTATTTATCATACTTACCTAATACTCACCTCATTTACCTTTTTACCCACTGTATTTATTTTTTATGCATTTTGTGTACCTGTTTGTGCCTTACTTACCTTTTCACAGTATTATTTAGTTACTTCACTTCAAGGCAAATGCATTTCTATCTTGTCTCATTGTATTGTGTCTTATGTTTGCAATACTTTTAGGGTGCTGTGTGATGAAGGACCACAGTCTTCTGCACAGGAGGGCAGTCGAGGCCGCGGTCGGAGGAACGGAGCTGCTGGGGATGCTGTTCGCAGATCTATGCGAACAGATCTGTGCAGAGCTATGAACATATTCCTGTCCCCACAGCCAGTGGACAGGAAAAAGCACAGAGAGCAAGCATGGGATGGCAACAGTGCACTCTGTGCAAAAGGAGCACTCCCTGGCAGTGTGAGAGGTGCAATGTGGGACTCTGCCTACAGCTGGAGAGAAACTGCTTCCAGCAGTACCACAAATGCCCAAAAACGCCTGAAAATTTGTAAATAATAGAGACAATAGAAGAGACACTGAAAGCCCAGTGGTGAAAAATATTTGTTTGTACATATGTATTATAGTTGATAATTCAAATTTATGTTGTGTTATATTGTGTTCATGTTCATTTCCACTTTCTGTTTCAGTAAAAACCTGAAAAATCCAATTCCGTTTTTTTGTTTTTTTCAACTTAAAACTGTTATTATAAAGCCAAAACATAGTGATGCATAAAAACTGTCAGATGTTGAAAGTTGAAGTTGTTCTGAAAAAAAGGAAGTAAAGCAATTACTCGTATCATATTTTATGACACTTTTACAGCCAAAATAACAAAAAAAATCCAGACGGCCTATGTTATGCCTAGGTGTTAAAGGGTTAAAGACGGTCGAGGATGTGTCTAATGCGGTGAGTGACCAGCCTAGGCATGCTAGTCGCCAGCCTCTCCAATGCTAACGCCAGCCTATCCGTGCTAATGGATAAAAGAGGGAGTATACAATCCGATGGGTGACCAGCCTAGGAATGCTAGTCGCCAGCCTCTCCAATGCTAACGCCAGCCTATCCATGCTAATGGATAACAAAGGGAGTAGACAATCCGGTGGGTGACCAGCCTAGGAATGCTAGTCGCCAGCCTCTCCAATGCTAACGCCAGCCTATCCATGCTAATGGATAACAAAGGGAGTAGACAATCCGGTGGGTGACCAGCCTCGGAATGCTAGTCGCCAGCCTCTCCAATGCTAACGCCAGCCTATCCATGCTAATGGATAACAGAGGGAGTAGACAATCCGGTGGGTGACCAGCCTAGGCATGCTAGTCGTTAGCCTCTCCAATGATAACGCACGTCAGCGACAGTAGGCGATCCAATGAGTTGCTGGGTTCGACACGAAGGTTACCGACCAAGTAACGTGAGTAGTCGCCTGCTCAGTTGCCGGCGCCGGCCACTCAGTTGTTGATGCAGGCCTATCAGTGATCAGATCAATAGCCGGTTTCGGATTGGACATAGCCTCCTGCGACAAGGATGTAGACACCGCCGGCTGCGCAATAGTCTTAATTTTGGCCCCGATCCCGCGCCATATATAATATGGATTTTGATTTTGATTCATTTATGTTATTTATTCATTTATGTTTTATGTTCTCATTTTCCTGTGTTTTTGGTTTCATACTCATGTGCCGGGAGCATGTGCGTCAGCCATGGTCTGCTTGAGACGTGTCCATTCTTGATTATTCTGGGATTTGATTTATAATATGAAATTCAAATGTTGCAGGTCAGCTTCAGGATCAGAGAGTTTTGCATCTTTGTTTACAGCAGGTCCTTCGTAAAGTGCAACACTTTACGAAGCTCCTGTTGTTTTGCTCGTTCGTGTTCTCCACGTGGGCGGTTTCTTTGGAGAAGTGTTTGTGGTCTCACTAGGAATGCCACGTGCGGAGTTCGACGTCGGGACGATAGTGAGTGGTGTCTTCATCAGGAGAGGGTCCCTTACTTGTCATCTGTAAATATCTCTTCCAATGTGGGTATTTATGATTTGGTGACTCATCACGTTAAATCGTTATGTTAATTATCCCTGTTATCTGTTTCCAAGCGTGAGGTCTGGTCTCATGTTAATCACGTCTCAGTGGGGCGAAGTTCTTAGGGGTTTGGTCCCTCGGAGGAGTACTATAAATTTGGCCGACCAGGTCAACAGTCTGGCATTTGATTGAACCTTTGAACCGTACATCCTTAGCCTCAGAGGGGGTTGGGATGTCACTATGGAGACGCAGCATCACAGGGGCTCAGCGGAGCCCTGGGGGTTTGATCTGTGGACATGGCTGACCTCAGGCACCTGTTACTCAATGTTTTTGAAAGTGTTTACTCCATTTCTGATTGTTTTGGTTCTGTTTTTTTTATTTTCATGTGTGATTCCATGTTTACGCCACATGATGCTAAAAGCAATGATAACATCTTTCTTGCATGATCAGAGGTCTGATTTGTTCCCCGACATCAACTGGGGGGGTTGCACCTGCCGGTGCTTCTGAGAATTGAATGTTCTTCTTTGCTTTAGATAGTCTTGTGGCCTTTTTTCCCACTGGGTTTTTGGCCTAGTCTAGAGTAGATAGTCTCTAGGGGGTTGTGATATTAAAATTGATTTCAGGCTTTCTGAGGCCTTCCTGACCTGGAGTAAAATCACTGACAGGGCTGGATGACATTTGATTAACCGTGATTAAACTCATCTAAGACGAGGCCACTGTGTTGATATGATATTAGGCGTCAACGAGTCTGCCGAGTTTGACGTCTAGAGAACTTATCCAAGGTCCTGATGATTTTCCTGTGATCTTTAAATGCAATTGTTCCCTACTGATACGTTGTCATTCTGAACCATCCAGCATTCTGTAATGACCTCTCTGAATTTGCATGCAGACTTGGAGAATAAAACTCTGTTTTGCACCTCCGTCAGGTTGTCAGTGCTTTGTTTAATAACCGAATTGGCTGCATCACCAGAACACAATTATGGTTGAATTTGAGTGTATGCTTTTGAGTGAGATATACCCAAATTTCAACTTAACAGTTGGCGTCCCTGCATTTTTTTTACTTGTTCTGTGCTTTGTCTGCTGGTTCCACTCGCTGCGGTCCTGATCGGTGAGAGAAAGCTCTTTTCGGCCGAAATATTCCGTAGGTTTTGAGGAATCCGGTCTCGTGATGGACAACCGCAGCGACTGGACGGGGACAAGGGCGGATGAACGACCGAACCACTGTTCTGGTGAGTGGAAATTATTTTGTCTGTCTGATCACTGAGCTGCGACGGAGCGGTGAGGAGTTTTGTCTGTTTGGGGTACCCCGGGTGTTTGTTTTTGTGTTGTTTTCTTTTTCGGCTGCATGGTGTTTTCTGAGCTGTTCTGTGCCCTGTGAGCCGCACTGCCTCGTCTGTGGGTCTTTAGTCCGTGGGGAGATTGTGCACCGGAGTTTTCTGTCGCTGATTGAGTGCCAGCCCCTCGTACAGGTGTCGTGTTGGACAGCCTGTCGAAACTGCCGTCTTCTGGTGTTACTAGCCGGTGAGCTAGGCTGCTCGAGGTACGCTGTGAGTGCCTCGCGACAGAAGTGGGAAATATTGATTCCATCACTTTGTACTGGCTGGACAAGGTGGATGGGACGTAAGCAGTTGCGATCCGATGACGATCGGATCTAAGGCAAGAGAACGAGATCTCGGAACCAGAAGTGATTTGAGAAGTAGTAATGAGGCAGTTGCGGACTTAAGTCTTGAAACAAAAAAACAAAAAAAACAAAAAAAAAAAAAAAAAAAAGGTTTCAGTTGTGTTGGACCGGGACGGATCGGCACTGGGCTCATAGGGGCAGGCTGTTTCAGGCTTTTTCAGGCTGTTTGTGGAATAATTCCTGATTTGTATGATGCTGGTTAAAGCAATAGGCTATGGCTTTAGATGATTACCGGTTTGATGTTACGAGGTTTGGCAGTTGAGTGTACAAACATAAATTAAAGATTTCTGACGATGCGCGTTCTCGATGATCTGGGGAGACAATGCGCGGGCGCGAAGCGAAGAAGCAGCGGTTAAAGGAAAAAAAAATGCACTGGGGAACCAGAGGCACTGTAGTTTTTGGGAAAGAGGCAAGTTTATTCGTTCAGAAATTTAGACGTTTTCTTGTCCCTTTCTTACCCTAATCTATCTAAACCCTTCACTCGCGTGTACATAGCAGACAACATGACAATTTCACATCTGCTTCACCCCGAGAAGTTCTGGGAGTGAACTGTTTCCCCCCCAAAAAAAAACGCTGCGCTGAAGACGTGCGGGGGAGACTCGCCTGCTGCGCGCTCCAGAGACTGCATGCTGCAGCTGGAGGGAGACTGCTGCGCGCTCACGTTTGGAGGAACTGAACTGATTTTGCTGTGCATAACAATGTCTCTCAGCCCCACAGCGGACAGCCGACACAGCCGTGGTGGACCTGGTCAGAGATGAGGGCTCTGACGTCCGTCTTCAATGTGGTGGGACATTGGTCAGCAGTGTTCAGCAGTCCGGCAGTGTGCTGGAAAAGTGGGAGGCGCCGGCAGCGGATTGACAGAGTGACGCCATCTGGACTCTGCCGTGGACGAGGGGGTGGGGCCAGGTGACACGTCATTACCACACGTACTGATACACAAGAATGCAAATACTGATAAGACATCGCAACACATTTTTCCCTCTGTCCTTGGCCCTTGCAACGAAGAACTGCTTTGCTAAAAGTTTTCTGTCGACACTGCGTGTCTGGAAAAAGGTACTACACCTTTTCACCAAGTCAATTTATGATCCAAGTCATTTCAGTCATAATATTTGCCTCAAATAATTTTGCCTGTCTCTGATTCCTCAGTCACCTTGCTAATGGACTGCATCCATACCGAAGTTAATTAATTTGTAAATTCTGCCTCAAGGTAATTAAGATGAAGATGAAGATCACTTGGTTTGTCCATTCCTCTGCCAACAACAATAACCATTTTTTTTTGTGTTTTGTCTGTTTTATGTTTATAAGAAGGAACATGGTAAAATAAGAAACTGAAATCACAATATTATACTGGTCTACGCATTGTAGTGCGTGCCAGTGGCACTGACTCCGAGTCAGGGTAATTGGTAACTGCTTGTGATTGTTGTATTATGTGTTGTCTGCAGGAGTGTGAATGTTTCAGACGACTCCGACTCTCGACGTGCTTTGACGACAACGTGGGCTCCTTTGACTTTGACTGACTGTGTGGAGACCCTACTGTTTTGTTTTACCATGCAGACAGAAAGGCATATCGTGTGTTGTTTCATTCTAGGTGATCACGTGTCGCGCTGTGTTCACCTGGAGGGCGATGTGGGTTTCTGCCTGCTGATCGTGAATTGGGCCAATTACCAACATTCCAGAACGTTACAACGACGACGTTATGAGCAAAAGGTCCATGCGATGTAGGTTTGATCAAGAATGTCGAACCGGTTGTGATCACTCAAAAAAATCTGATATTAGGCTGTGTCAGCAATAATATCCAACAGTATTTCAGCAATATTGACAGAGGAGGCAGTGATGGGAGTTACACCTGTTTTAAATCTCTGCGCGCTGCAGGTGTGATTGTCCATGCCCTGATTCTCCAATCCAAACACTGATTTGGTGAACCTTGGACATTCACCCGTCTGTGTCAAGGTTGCTGTGAACAGGAACAGGTGATGTCTTTTGTAGGGATGGGTTCTTATTGTCAGGTGTTTGAATTGAATTGAATTGAAAATACTTTATTGATCCCTTGCGGATTAATAAATTTAATTTAATGCGAATTATTGAATTGAATTGAAAATACTTTTATAATCCCCGAGGGGAAATTGGCTCGTTGCAGCAGATACAAAAATATACATAAATAGACAGGACATTAAATAGACATTAAATAGGCAATAAATAAATAGGGAAAAAAAAAAACAGTGTGCAAAACCAGTAGTAATAAAACTGTAATAATGTAATAAATAAAATAGCTTGCAGTGGCTATAGCAACCTCAAAATATGGCTTGACAGCCTCAAAGCAACCCCAAGAATGGAGACTATTAAAAATGAAAATCTTAATTGTGTTAAATAAAGTAAAAATGGTGACAATTTAATTTAAAATTAATTTCATGTGTTTTTGCTTTAAATTAAAAAAGAAGGAAGACAATTAAAAACCATGAGAGCTGGCCTGCAGGGGTCACGCGAAGTCATTTTGGGAAATAAAAAAACCGGGCCGTTAGGATAATGATATTAAAATGGAGGCTATCTGTTGAAGCGTAAGTCTGCCAGATCCTACTGATGTGAACTTATGTGAATATTAACTGGTTAAAATGTGATGAACAGGTTATTGTTAAATGATTTGTAGTCTAGGCTGTTAATGTACATTTCTCACTGCTGTGAAAAGCGGCATAACTATATGGTAAAGTTATAATAACGAACTTCAAATTGATTTTTTATCTGTTTCATGGCTTGCGCGCTAGTTTCAAATAGCGCTGATTAGAATGAGGAGGCCGGTAATGACATACATATCCATATTTATGCTATTTATTTGGTATTGCAATTAAATTGTCCAGCAACTCCATACAACTGTTTAGCAACAACTAAGCAACTGCAATGAAAATGTTTTGCTGCCGCCATTGTTCATCCTATAAAAAGACCGTTGCATCGGTTAAAGTTAGACGTTAGTCTCTACATATAAAATAAGTAAATTGACACTTTAAATACTACACCTTACCAAGAATTAAATATATAAGAATAACAAAATAGACTAAGTAACTCTGGCCCACGTGTGCAAATCCAATGTACAAAAATTACAAATAAGAGATTATCAAAATACCGTCTAATAGTAAAAGAAAAAAGAGAAAGTAACCTAGGTTAAACGGACATATAGAGATACTATAGATTTTACAGATTTAAAGTGATTGGTTGTATAGTGTGATGGCCACTGGCAGGAATGACATCTGTTCTGTTACAGGAACATGAAGCCTGTGGCTTATTTTTCTGGTAGGCTGGATCCAGATCCAACGTGGCTCTCCACGTTGTTTGTGAGCTGTGGCTGCTCATGTGATCTGGTAAGTTATGCTGTTTTGACTCTTTGGGTACCACATGCCGTGTCTATGACACTGAGACCATTAACCGTGATTAAACTCATCTAAGACGAGGCCACTGTGTTGATATGATATTAGGCGTCAACGAGTCTGCCGAGTTTGACGTCTAGAGAACTTATCCAAGGTCCTGATGATTTTCCTGTGATCTTTAAATGCAATTGTTCCCTACTGATACGTTGTCATTCTGAACCATCCAGCATTCTGTAATGACCTCTCTGAATTTGCATGCAGACTTGGAGAATAAAACTCTGTTTTGCACCTCCGTCAGGTTGTCAGTGCTATGTTTAATAACCGAATTGGCTGCATCACCAGAACACAATTATGGTTGAATTTGAGTGTATGCTTTTGAGTGAGATATACCCAAATTTCAACTTAACAGGGGTCTTTTGCCGTTCCCCTTATTTTCGGAATCTGACAATCTAAATTGTACTAAAATTCAAAATTCAAACTCTAACTTCATCACTTTAATCATTTTAACCAATAAACTGATTCCACCTGAGCTGCAAACCCTTGAAACATAGCTGGGGACGGGTGTTTGGCCACTAGAGGGTCACATTCAATAGAGTAGACTGCGCTTCATTATTCCCTGTTTAGCTCGCAGTTGTGGGCTGGGCCCTTTGGGCAGGAACCGCGTGCTCTACTGCTGTGATCTAGATAAGCTTTTCATATATGCAAAGGAAATGAGGTGCAAATACAAAAGTAGGGATTGTTATGTCAGAAACTGCATTTTGAGCTAAAGTGCTGTTTCATGAGTCCATGACTTCTGGTCTCGATTCCTGCGTGTTCGAAGGCCACAGTTTTGTTATCATTCTGGCTCCAACAAGTCTGCTAAGTATTGATGTAGACGTCTAGAGAACTTATCCAAGGTCCTGATGTGTTCATGTGATGTTTAAAGGCAACTGTTTGCTACTGAGACTGGGTCATTCTGAACCATCCAGCATTCTGTAATGACCTCTCTGAATTTGCATGCGGACTTGGAGAATAAAACTCTGTTTTGCACCTCCGTCAGTTGTCAGTGCTTTGTTTAACAACCGAATTGACTGCATCACCAGAACACAATTAGAGTATAATTTGAGTGTATTCTAATGAGTAAGATATGCCCAAATTTTGGCATAACAACCTCCACCTGTCTATATAGATGTCATCCCAGCGTTGACCTCCACACGTCTATATAGACGTCATCCCAGCGTTGACCTCCACCTGTCTATATAGACGTCATCCCAGCGTTGACCTCCACCTGTCTATATAGATGTCATCCCAGCGTTGACCTCCACCCGTCTATATAGACATCATCCCAGCGTTGACCTCCACCTGTCTATATAGACGTTATCCCAGCGTTGACCTCCACCTGTCTATATAGACGTTATCCCAGCGTTGACCTCCACCTGTCTATATATAGATTTCATTATTGGACACTGATGATGATGGTGATGATGATGATGATGATGATGATGATGATGATGATGATGATGATGATGATGATGATGATGATGATGATGATGATGATGATGATGATGATGATGATGATGATGTTGATGATGATGATGATGATGATGATGATGATGATGATGATGATGATGATGATGATGATGATGATGATGATGATGATGATGATGATGATGATGATGATGATGATGATGATGATGATGATGATGATGATGATGATGATGATGATGATGATGATGATGATGATGATGATGATGATGATGATGATGATGATGATGATGATGATGATGATGATGATGATGATGATGATGATGATGATGATGATGATGATGATGATGATGATGATGATGATGATGATGATGTTGATGATGATGATGATTGATGGTGATGTGATGATGATGATGATGATGATGATGATGATGATGATGGTGGTGATGATGATGATGATGATGATGATGTTGATGATGATGATTATGGTGGTGGTGGTGGTGATGATGATGATGGTGGTGGTGGTGATGGTCTCAAGGAGACCACTGGTATCCACTCCTAGAAGTAAGACAGGTGTCTGGTATGTTTTAGGTAGGGTTCTCCGTGAAAGTCATTGTTGTACCACATATTTGTCAAACTATAAACTCAATGGGCCGTTTAGCGTTTCGCATTTAAAGGCCATGTCACATTTTTTTTTTCTGGATTTTGATGTCAAAATAAAATAAAACTATAAAAGTGCTTTTTCAGTGAGCCCCGGTGGCGCAGTGGCTTGGGCGGGCGGCCCACGTGCAGAGGCTGCAGTCCTCCTGCGGCTGGTCGCGAGCTCAACTCCTGGCTTTGCCGACCCTTTGCTGCATGTCTTCCCTGTTCTCTCTGCCCCCCTTCCTGTCTCCCTCTCCACTGTGAATGGAGGCCACTAGTGCCAGAAAAAATCTTAAAAAATAAAAAAAAAAGTGCTTTTTAGGGCTGCATAGCAGATTATTTCTTAAATGTTTTGATGCTGAAAGTGAATACTGTCATGTGGTTTTATCGAAGTCCATTTTTTAGTCTCTTTAAGAACCAAAAGGAAGACACAGGAACCTGGCTTACTTGAGTCTAAATCCTTTTGATTTTGGATGATTTTGACAATGATGAAAAAGTAAAGAGAGATGCAGGTGCATCCCCGGTTTAAACAAATCCAGATTCAACAGATTGCTTGACCCACAACATAAAACCACATTAAGACTGGGTTAGTTCATCAACATCCTCTGACTGGACCAAAGCCATTCCAACCATCAAATAAATTCAAAGATTCAAACAGTCTTGGATGTCCAGCCGTTTGGCTGCTGGGAGGGGCAGTTAGCTTAGCTTGACTGAAACTTTTTTACAGTTTAGCTTCCAGTTTTCATAACTATGCCCACTCCTGCAGTTATTGTGTTTGCAGCTTTATCGTTTTGCTGGTTAGCACCTCTGTCTCACAGCTTGTCCTTGTTCAAGTCCTGGCTAGGACGTTTCTGTGTGGAGTTTGAGTTTTCTCTAACAGGGTTCCTCCCACAGCTCTGAAACATGTCTGCTGGCTCCAAACCCTAAAGATGAGGGTTCATGGTTGTGTGTGACCTGTGCAGGGTTTACTCCTGCCTGTTGACAGCTTGGATCCATCATTCCCTGTGACCCTGAACAGAGCTGAAATAGTAAACAAAGTAAGGAAATTACACTGCAACACGGTAATTCCCCTCAGGGGATTGATGAACTGCTATTCACTTCAGTCTCCACTATGTTACACTGACCACAGAGAAAAGCATTGTAGCTCAGTGGAAGAAACGAATGAATAAATGTGATCTTTTGAAAGAGTACAGCAGGGATTACATAACATGATAGTTAATGTTTCCTCACAATAGTTCCACTTCTCTGGTGGACAGATGCTGTAGGTGCTGTAGATGCACTAAATGACCACATGGTGGTGATTTGAGCAGGTGTGTTCCTGTGGGACGGACTGAGGAGCTGCAACTGTGCAGCTGCTCATTTCAACTCCAGAGGATTTGTATGTTGTCTAAGTGTGCATTAGATCAATATATCTCAAACTTTTAATGCTGCGTACCACCTGAGAAACTATTGAGCTCTTTCTGATGACCAATTTTAAAATATAGCCATATATGCCTTCTCAATTAGCTTTAAACACACAGGAGAGATGTTTATTCCTTATTGTGGTTATTTATTGTTACCTGAATTTCATTTGAAACATTGTATTTATAATGCATTGTCATGCATTGACTAGTCATGACGTTCCCCCGCGCACCACCAGAGAGCGCTACCACAGTTTGCGCACCACTGCATTAGATAGTTAAGCATCAATACTCTTTAAACCAGCCATTCCCAAATTTCAGAATACCAAGGCCCAATTTGAAATGTGAAGAATCCCCGCGGCCCACCGAAACCTTTAACCACAACTGTGATCAACATACAGGACTAGAAGCTATGTTCTGACATTAATGTGAGGGGTCAACAAATAAGGTGACACTTGTCATATTAAGTTAAGATGACAGTAGTATAACACTTAACTGGTTTGTTTTGTTACTTCTTAATGTTTTTAAATCATGTCGTTAATATTTTACAGTAATTAAAAACATATTTTAAAAAGATAGAGGATTTAAAAAATATTTGTTTAATTTGAATGACCTCTCACGGCCCACCTGCAGTACCACGATGGCCCACCAGGGGGCCGCGGCCCACACTTTGGGAATCACTGCTTTAAACCAATAATGACTCTTTGGGTTTTTGTTGTTGTTTCTTTGTTTTACCAGTTAGGTGTTAAACTGTTTTCTTCACTCTTTAACTCCTGAATTTTCATTTTCTGTATCCAAAATAGCCTGGAGGTTGTTTTTTTTTTCTTTATTTTATGGAAACAAGCTGGATGATTTTTTTTTTTCTATTTGTTGGTCTCTTATATTGGATAAAACAAGATGCGTCTCCCTGTAGATGAGCGAAAACATTTCCAGCTTAAAAGTAATTCACAAGTTATCTCATTGCAGAGACAACTCGTGTGCACAAAGCATAACTTGTCAAACTTTTTTTTTCTCTTGCAATCATCACTGAGACTCATGATTTTATTCATAATGAATTTATTGCATGAATGCAGTAACAGTAGCATAAGTGTAAAAGTGCTGAGCAAACCTGACACCAGACACCAGTAGGTTTAGTCTTAAAAGAGATGAAATCAGCTGCTCAGTACGGACGCTGCGTCATGGGAGCGAAGAGCTTGTCCCACACCTCCACCTTCATGATGGCCCTGCCCATGGGCGACATCGTAGCCTTGATGTCCAGGTCGTTGCCCTCAAAGGTGAGCCCGCAGCCGTTGGCCTCCTGCCGCACGAAGCCCTGCTGCTCCTTGTTGTAGTACATCTCCTCGTACAGAGCCTTGTTGCACTCCTTCTCCTGGCCGTAGACCGCCAGGCCCAGCCAGTTCTTGTACATGTTGTAGTCGTACGGCACAGAGAACATCATCGCCACCAGCTCTTTGGCGCAGTTGCTCTGTCTCTCAAACAGCTCGTAGGTCAGGACGCCCACCGCGCCCGACGCTTTGGCGCTGGTCTTGCTGAAGTTGCAGACCTCCGTCTTCAGTGGGCGCACGGTGGGCTGGGGGGGGCTGTGGCAGCCACCGCTCTCCAGGTAGACCCTTCATTCAACCAGCAACGAAGGAGGGAAAGTAGAAGACAGTCAACCTGCACTTCCTGCATGTTTCAGCTTCATTTTCTTCACAGATGCAGTCACTGAACACTTACTTGGGGTTGATCAGGCAGTAGTTGCTGGTGAGGTTGGTGATCTCGATGGTGACATTCCTTCGGCTTTTCAGATTGGCAGCCAGAGCCTCTGCTGATTCACTCATGGTTCTGCTTGGAAAAGTTTAAATCAACAGTCCTGCTGCTGTTAACAAATCTCTACTGACTGTAAAAATGACAAAAACAAGAAAAGCATCTCAGTCGACCTTTTATAGAGGTAGGATTTAAGCAGCTCACCTGTCCGGGTCGCAGGTGCGTCGCTCACTTGTGCAGTGCCAGATTTGAAACACAGTTCAGGTTAGGGTGAGTCTTGCGGGGGAATGTGAAGTATCCAGACGTGTCTCCACCCACAGCGCCCACCCCCACCGGCTGTCACTCCCCGTTCGTCTCAGGCGTGGAGACCAGAGGGTGCAGCCGCCCGTGGGTATTTCTTTAAGTTGTAGTTCTTCTTTTTTGTTTATTCTTCATGCCTTTGTTCTTGAACCAGTTTGTTCAGCTTTCAGAGACATCGTTTCAGACCTCAGTCTCCTCGTTCGCCACGCCTTTGTGACTTTGATACTTTTGTCTCTATAGAGAGACGATGTGAGAAAAACCCTTTAAAGCAGCCATTTCCAAACTTCAGAATACCAAGGCCCAATTAGAAATGTGAAAAATCTGCACCTTTAATCACCTTTAATCACAACTGTGATCAACATACAGGACTAGAAGCTGTGTTCTGATATTAATGTGAGGGGTCAACAAATAAGGTGACACTTGTCATATTAAGTTAAGATGACAGTAGAATAACACTTAACTGGTTTGTTTTGTTACTTCTTAATTTTTTAAATCATGTCGTTAATATTTTGTTAAATTTTAATGACCTCTCATGGCCCACCTGCAGTACCGCGACGGCCCACCAGGGGGCCGCGGCCCACACTTTGGGAATCACTGTTTTAAAGCATTCTGAGCATTTGTGCAGGTTTACTGATTTTTTTTTCATTCCTGCCTAAAACCTTCATGTTTATGTGTGACTTTTTTTTCCACCTCAAAATGAATTAATTAGCAAAGACTCAGACAGAGACAAGAAGGGATTTCACTTGTTTTTTTCTTCATTTGAAGCACCCAGAGTAACAAGAATCATCATACATCAGTATCTGCATCAGCGCTGATCCGTTCTAAACTGTTTTACTATCCCAGCATCACCAGCAGCTCATCGGCCCATCTTGTCGTAGAGCTCCAGTTAATGATGGCCCTGCCCTCATCAGACATGCAGGCCCTCACGTCCAGGGACCGGCCCTGGTACACCACCCCTGAACCGTCGGCCTCGTGGCGCACGAAGTTGGTGAAATCCTTGTCTTTGTACATGAGGTCGAACAGCTTGCCGTCGCAGGCGCGCGTGTGCTCGAAGATGCCCACGCCCAGCCAGTTCTTGTAGAAGTTGTAGTCGAAGGGCACGGAGAACATGACGGCCATCAGCTCGTTGCAGTGCCGCTGGCGCATGTCGAACAGCTCGTAGGTCAGGACGCCCACGGCGCCCGACGCCGTGTTGTCGTCCTTGGTGAAGGAGCACACCTCCGACTTGGTGGTGCGAACGGTGGGCTGGGGGGGGCTGAAGGGGAAGCCGCTCTCCATGTGAACCCTGAGAGGAACAAGGAGGAGGTCAGGTGTGGTTCACTGGCTCTGGTTCAGGAAGCCAGCGTGGATGTGGTCGAAATATGAAAGAGACACGTTGCAAGAGATGCCATATGACCGGCGCAAGGCAAATGTCAGAAATGTGTAGAACCAAAAAAGGAGACAAGCAACCGCTGAGACAGAGTAAATAAGCAAAAAGACACAAAATTACAAAACTATGATAGCCAACACTCCTAACATCCCTGTGCATGAAGTGTGGAGGTTTGGTTTTTTTCATATCTCTGTCAGGCTCTTACTGCTTTACCTCCTGCTTTGTTTTCAACATGCAACCTCATTCATTAAAAAATACATTTTTGTGTTTGTTTTGGATCAAATGAATTGGTTGGGCTGGTTGGTTGGGTGTAAATATATTATATTGAGTGTAAAAACACAGCAAGTGTTTTAAATGCTTCCCATATGATTTCTGCATGCACTCAAAATGAATGTAACACATTTCCCTCTAACGTCCCAGTGACACAGAGTAGGTGATTCTTACTTGGGGTTGATGAGACAGTAGACGCTGCTCACGTTGGTGATCTCGATGGTGCAGTTGCGGTTGGTGGTGAGGGAGAAGGCGTGGGACTCTGCAGTCTCAGGCATGGTGACGGCTGCAGGGCCACAGAAGAGACGGAAACGCCGTGAGGTGTCATTAAATGGAAAGAAGATACACAGAACAGTACATGAGGACATAAAGCAGACCTTTATCCTCCCTTTGACACAAACATTTCCAGTTTAAGTGAAAACCACAGAAATATTTCAAAATAAAGGCACTTACTTTAGGTAATGTGGTATGCACTGGATGGTAGAGAGTCCTTTGAGAACTGGTCGGAGTTTGGTTCAGAGACCAGTCTGAAGCCACGCCCTCTCAGTCACACCTCATGCAGGAGCCTCAGGCAGGTGTGTCCACATGTTCTCACCCCACAGCTTTGAGGACAGACCTGCTGCACTTCTGCATCTTCACCAGCAGGGTCATGCTCCAGCTCAGTTCAAGCTGCAGGTGCTGTATGGCTAGCCCTTTTAGCATTATTCCATATCCTTGATATCAGACCTCAGTTCTCTTTACTAGTTTGCACTTTACCTACACTAGTTGAACATTTTTAGAACTAGTTCAGTATTGTGTTGCACTAATTGAATAAAAGGTTATACTAGTCACAATTTTCAAGCAGCTTGTAACACATTTGTCCTGCTAGTTGAAGCAGATACTGTACTAGTGGAGCCATGTATTGCACTAGTAGTATCAAAGTTTATGCTAGTCACCTTTTTAACACGCTAGTGGACCTTCAGGCCAAACTATTTAACTAGTACATTATACTAGTTAACTAGTGGGCTTCAAATTATAAGACATGTTATCTAGATCACATAGGGTTCTGTTTACTAGTTAGCTAGTGACAAGCAAATATCTTCACTTGTTTACTAGTTGGAGTGAAAAATGTTCACTTGTGAAACAATAAAGATCATAATACTGTCACTTGAGAGGGTAGAAACCTCCCTTTATTACTAGTCAACTAGTTTGGCTGAGAATCTTTTCTAGCAGTCTAGTGAGGTCCAATGTGTTGCACTAGTTAGAAACATTCTACTTAACGTGTGAACTAGTGAATGTCAATATCTTAGCTTGTAAGCTTGTTCAAAACCAACATGCTTACTAGTTAACTAGTTGAATGAAATTCCTAATAAGGAGGTGGGTAAAAGTATGCACAGTTCCTTCCTACTGGTTCTTTAAATCAGAATTTAAAACACCAGCCAATCTTGACTCTGGGTTTTACTAGCATCCCACCCATTTCATTTGCATGTTGCACACTAGATCACATGTAGGCCTGTAACGCTGCAACTGGTAAGCAAGTTGCTACATGATGTAGCTTAAATGTTAACTTGTCAAGGCAAGCTTTTTAACTAATTACCTAGCTGGGGTCTATTTTGAGTTTGCCAGTTAACTACTGTGGCTAAGAGAAATCACTAGTCAACTAGTTTGGCCTGAAGGTCCACTAGTGTGTTAAAAAGGTGATTAGCATAAACTTTGATACTACTAGTGTAAGACATGGCTTCACTAGAACAGCCTCTGCTTAAACTAGCTGGACAAAAGTGTTACCAGTTGCTTGAAAATTTTGACTAGTATAACCTTTTGTTCAACTAGTGCAACACAAGACTGAACTAGTGCTAAAAATGTTCAACTAGTGTAGGTAAAGTGCAAACTAGTAAAGAGAACTGAGGTCTGATATCAAGGATATGGAATAAATGCTAAAACAGCTAGCCATACAGCACCTGCAGCTTGAACTGAGCTGGAGCACGACCCTGCTGGTGAAGATGCAGAAGTGCAGCAGGTCCGTCCTCAAAGCTGGAGGTCACTGACTCAAAGCACCTGAACGTCTGACAGAGACGACTCAAACCTCCCAGACCGGTTCACCTGGAAAACATCCCAATGGCCTTCGATACCTGACAGGCTCTCCTTCACGTGCACAATACGTCTTTTCATTGTGGGTTTAACGTTGTTGTGACAGCGTCATCGATCAGGAGCAAAACCTGATTGAGCACACCTTCTGTTAAAGCTTTGGACGTTTAAACTGCTTGTGTGCGGGTGCAGCCCGTCTGCATGCAACCACCTGAAGATCTGAAGAAAAGTCTGAAAATCCACCTCCTCATCTGTCCAGTAAACTTCTTTGGAGTTCACAGAGGTATCAGTTATGGGATGAATGGATAGCAAATAAAAATAAACAGATGCATAAATAAATAATGGCAACGAAAAGAAGATACAGTGATCCCTCGTCAATTCGCGGTTTAAGTTTCGCGATTTTAGTTATTTTTTTATAGTTTTAGTTTATTTTTCATAAATACATAATATAATTTCAAAAAATGTTTAAATCGCGGAAACATCACAGGATGTTGTGCGCGTTCTCTCACAGTGAAGAAATGCTGTGAGCCAGCCTGGCCCCTTTAAGAAGGTGGCCTTATGGGTAATGGTGTGACCTTATGGGTAATGTAGTGTGTGTGTCGTGGGACGGCAGAATGAAAACGGGGTTAGATGAAAAGTGTAGTGAGCATCAACAGCAGCCCAGCGTGTATAGATTTACATTCTCTGTTAACCGACAGGAGCCCAACAATACAACCTGTGTGATGTTACAAGTTCCTGCAGTGCCAGAATAAAGTGCTCCTTCCATCCAGAGAAAACCTGACTGTTTCTTTTGTTGTTAGCGTGTTAGCCGCTAATTACGAGCCAAAAATAGCACAATACCAGCAGTTTGTTTACTACGGTTCAGAGACCAGAGGTTGTAAAGGAAACAGAAAGACCACAGTTGAGCCTTTGTCTTGTTTCACTGCAGTGACTCGCTACTTTTTTGGGGTTTTTAAACATATTTTAAACACATTATTGAGGCTCGGGGGGTTCTGGCTCCAGTTTGTGGATTTTGATTTACGTGGGGGGGGGGGGGGGTCGGTCCCTATCAACCACAAAAAATAAGGGATCACTGTATAACATTAAAAAGATGGCAAAAGACACAGAATAAAAAATAAATAAATAACAGGAAGCAGGCAGACACACAATGACAACAACATTTCACAACACCGACCAGAAGAAGGAAATGAAAGCAGCATGAATAAAAGCAGCTGTGAGCACATAAACACAGAAAAAGATACAAAACACCAGAAATAAGCACAATGAAGACAGGAACAAACCGATGACAAATGTGGTTGCCTCTGACTTTCACTATGAAACATCGTTCTGAGCTCTGATGTTCTCTACATAGCTTCAAAATGTCACAATCATGCTTCGTATTCCCGTCACTCCAGCCTTCCACTGGAATACCAGATGTTCCCTAAAAACTGGACATTTACATTATCTTGGAATAATAATAAAAAAAGATACTCAGAGGGAATGGGATGACAGGGGGCAGAACATCAACTGGACTGAATGAGTGTTATGGAAATTATTTTTCTTCTGTCTATTCTTGCCAGAAATCCTCCATTAAAGCAATTTTTAACAGCTTTAATGGAGAGTCTTCACTGAGCTGCTCTCCTGGGATCATTTTCCATCTCTGGCCTTCACACCCAATTCATGAATCCATTTCAAAAAGATGCTCATCTGATGATGTCATCATGTCCCCAGCAGCCATGGAAACGCTGGAGACAAAATATCAGGCTTGCAGTTCAGTTTTACACCCAATTAATAAAACTTAAATTATTGATAGCACGTGGTTTAGAAAACTGGGCTGAGAAAAAGTTTTCCAAGATTACAAAATTTAATCACTTAAAACAAGATATAGGAGTGATAAAATATGTTATTACAGTAGAATAAGTGGTATAAAAACCACAGATAGCTGAGATAAAAAAATAAAATAAAATAAAACACTGAAATGACGTTAAAAGTTCACAAAGAACCAAAAACCCTCTTGAGAGGTCGTAAAACATTTGATTTACAAGTAAAACGAAGCAGGAACAGATCAGCAGCCGACAAGAACAGCATTGTCTGAAAAGAAAAGGTGTCTAATTAGCATATACATAAACCAAGATAAATATCTTGGATCCAAATAGGTGCATGAAGTGCATGTTCACAACAGGGCGGGAAGTAGCTACACTTGAAGAAACAATTTTATGAGCCCAATCCAATATGGCTGACAGGAAAAAAAGTTATAATGGAGTCATAACAGTATTGATCAGAGGACCAGCAGCGAAACTGAACCACTGAGTTAAGAGTAAAGAAGCAGAGATAGCTAAGCTCTGACCTCTGAACTCACATATATCCGCTACACTTAGTTAAAACCAGGTGGAGTCTTTCCTCTTTTTTCAACCCCTGGTTGTTGTTAGTCAGGGATGTTTTTCAGCGTAACTCTCGAGAGCACATCGATGCTGGGATGTTACATCTACAGTCCTGGGAGAAAATACGCACATCTGTCTGAATGGGAGGCCTCTTGTGACATATTTAATCAAGAAAACATTTGATCATCATTCAAACAATCCAAGAGATGATTCATCCAACTGTGATATGAAGTCATTTTCATTATTTGAGGGTTGTTTGTTCAGCAGGTGGTCATGTGGAGAGGATGAACGTCTTCAGTACAGCAGCCAGCAGTTCAACGTCTTTTTTATTTTGTCTGGACATTGTACGCATCTGTTGGCGGTTCAGTCTAAGCTCAGAATCATTTCTGAGGGAACATGGTTCCAGCAGCGACGGAGGACAGGCCTGTCTTCTCCTCTATCCATTTGTTGTAATTTGTAATTTTGGTGTAAACGCCGGGCCGAAACTCTCTTGCGCAGCCCTCGCCCCAGCTGACCACGCCAAACAGGAAGAACTTTTCACCAACCTCGCACACCATTGGTCCTCCCGAGTCACCCTGTGGAAGAAAACATTACAGGCAACCGGGAGCTGAATATAAAGAGCAAATCAGGTCGAGTCCGGGCACGTGGAAATACCTCACAAGCATCCTGGCTCCAGTCGGGTCGACCGGCACAGAGCATGTTCTCAGTGATCTTGTCTCCGTAATAATCCTCACGTCGACACACTTTATCAGCGATGAGGTTCACCTGAGCCTCTCTGAGGTACTGAGACTTATACCACAAACCTGGTGAGAAGAGAAAGGGTTAAAATACTGCACATTCAACACTACTAAAGTTACCGTGGCGTGCAGCTAAACTGAATCCACTGCCTCCTTTTATATGAGGGAAACAGTTTCATGAAAGTCTCCTAAATAATCACGCTTCTTGCCCATCTGTCACATTTACTGTAGGAAACATCTGCATTCTGGCCCACATCTGCTTCAGTCTAACAATGTCAGAGGACAGTCTTCACCATGTTTCTCTTTTCCATATCCAGCGATCTCGCAGGTGAAACCCGCATGGAGGCTCTGCTGGGGCGGCGGCAGGCAGACGGTCTTCACTGAGCTGCTCTCCTCGGCGCATTTTCCATCCCTGGCCTTCAGTTTCAGCAGGGCTGCAAGAAAATGAACAACTGGATCATGATGCATGTGCTGAAGCGTCTAAGAAACTAAACAAAGTTTTTAAAAAAGTCCAGATTTCTGATGTCAAGATGATTAAATGTCTAGAGTTTTGGGTGTAGTGACACCTAGCTTAAAAAAGACAGCAAGGACATTCTGTAATACATGATGAGAAAGTCAGTCTTTTTAGTGTCTCAGCTTCAACCTTGACTGACAGTGATTCAGGGTGAGTATGGGGGCCTAAACCGGCAGACATTACCCAAATCTGTATTTTCGTTGAGTCACTGCTAGGGTTTGGAATCGAGAACCGGTTCCTGTAGAGAACTGGTTCCTGAAGAGAACCGGTTCCTGTAGAGAACCGGTTCCTGTAGAGAACTGGTTCCTGTAGAGAACCGGTTCCTGTAGAGAACCGGTTCCTGTAGAGAACTGGTTCCGTGTGTTTCAACTCCATGGAATCGTTTGGCAGTTTATCCAGCGATTCTCTTATCGATTCCAACCAGCACGAATCTCACGTAATTTACGCAAGTTACACACAGTCAATTCCAGAAAGCACTTACGTGATTAAGTTACGTCGGTTTAGCGCGCACATTGGAGTTGTAAACAACAATGGCGCCCACCAGGTTCACACGCTCCAAAGTTTGGCTTCACTTCACCAAAGAAAGATGGCAACAAGGCAACTAGCAGTCATTGTAAAGTGGAGATAACAGCGTCGGGAGGGAACACGGCTAACATGCAGAAACATTTGAACACACAACATGTGATAACGAGTGTCGTGTTTTTGACGCTTCGGACTGATGGATCTTAACCCAGCAGCAGTAGCCAAGCTAAGATCACCTCTGGTAACTCTGGTAAGTAGCTATCCCGCTATATGTGCTTCTTTGTAAAACACGCTATAACATTAACGCTATGCTATTAAACAAATGCCTTCTGCATTACATTTAGAAGATGACTGTGACGAGAGAGAGAGTCTGGCTGGTTCAGAGGCTGGAAGACATGATAATTTTTCTGCAAAAGAATTAATTCTTCATAGTATTTGCAGATTTGTACTATGCACTGTTCCATTGTATTTGATTGTATTTATCTTTCTTTATTATTATTTTTGAGTGCTTAGTGAGCTCATATATCCTTTTAAAAGGGATTTTTTTTTATTTCTATTAGGAAAAATCTGTTAGTAAAATGTTACACATTCTTGTGTATTTGCACAGTTACATATTACAACAGTTAACACGTTATTTTTGGGGCTCTTTTGACTTTGCTGTTGAGTTTGTAAGGTCGTGACTTCTAAGTAAAAAAATTTTAAGCTAATAAAACTGTTTGTTCTCCTTTTTCCCCAAATTAGAATCAATAAAGAATCGAATCATTAAACAGTATCGATAATGGAATCGGAAAAATCTTATCAATTCCCATCCCTAGTCACTGTATGCTGCCTGGTCCTCACAGCACCTCCAGTAACCCATATGGGCACATGTGGACAAAACAACACATGAAATAATCCAGATTAGGCCAAGGTCCAGGTCATGGCCTTCAGGCCACACCTGACCTATATAATATTTAGTAGTGCCGTTACTAGTGCCAAGATTAATTCAGATTGGGCCTGCACAGAATCAGAACTGAAAAGAAAACCTTGAAGAAACTGAAAGGGACAGTGAAAACAACAAACTTTTGTTTCGTACTCCATATTTCTCAAAGTAACGACATCGTAGGGTGAATGTATTCGTACCAATATCATTGTTGAAGTTTCCTTCACTGTTGTCGAACCCTTCGTGGATGAAGATTTCCTCCACCCCGAATGTTTGCTCCACAGCTGGATCGCTCTCATTCAGAGCGTTTTTTCCCAGGGTGACGGAGAAGCGCCGCTGTTTGCTCTGAGAGCTGGAACAAAAGTTCCCAGGAGCATAAGTTCAATCAGTTTCTCGGCAGCTGCTGTGACGGCAGCTAATGATCTCACATCTTACCCGGAAGGGAAGCAGTGGGCGGCTGTCAGGACCCAGCAGGTGGAGATCAGACTGCCCCCGCAGCGGAAAACCTTTTCCCTGGATCTTCCACGCCAGAATATGGCAGCAACCCACGGGTGGGATTCCACAGCAGCAACTGTCCCACCCACAATCTTCATCTGCTTTCTCCTGCTGCGCTCCCCACAAGTCAGCTCTGCAAACAGGGGATGGATACAAATTTAAAACTGCGGCAGGACAAAAGCTTGAATGTTCAACATATGCTGTAACATTTCTGTTCAGTAAAGTCTACAGTTAGTCTAAACTATAGTGTGTAGGGGCTAATAGTTATAGCCATAGTTGTAGGAGCTCAGACTAGAGTAGCTCGTCTTAATCACAGCTTCATCATAGTTATGCTGCTATAGGCCTACGCTGCAGGGGGACGCCAACATGATCTGCTGCTCCTTTCCTTCCCTTTCCTCCTCCCTTCCTCCTCCTCCAGCTCATTCCATAGTTAATTAGCAGCACCTCGTTACTGTAACTGTGCTCCATTTTCTTTCCTGTAGTTTGTTGTGCTGTTTTCCCTCCTTTTTTCTCTTTTCTTTCTGTATGTTTTCAGGTCAGAGTTTCCTGAGTTTCATGCTGACTTGCAGTTCCCTCCTCTGTCCATCCCAGCGTTACCTCCACCTGTGTGTGTAGGTGTGTTCAGGGTGTTGGCTGGCGTGGTGACCGGTGATCTAGTCCTCTGACCATCTCACTTCAGTGTTGCTACCTGCATCTGTTTATGGAGTCATTTCATTCAGTCATTTGTGTCTCTCCTCTCTCTGTCCTCCATCCTACATCATTTTTCCTTGCTACTGTTTGGCTTAAAGGTTTTTTTATAACGCTGTTGGAGTTTTTTACCTGACATTATCCTTGATTCGGATTTAATATTATAATTTTAGTTAATGATATTTGCTCGGGGGTCATGATCTGGGTCTCTGTAAAGCTCCTAAAGACAATTGACATTGTAACAGATGCTATACAAATAAAACTGAATTGAATTGAATGTGGGATATTAGATATTCAGTATGGACGTACCTGTTTGTGGCTCAGTAGGTGCAGGTGAAGGTAAAGCTGGCACTGTTAAAAAGGTTAAAAAGGAAACACAGATGAAGGATGCACCTTGGACTAAGATTTCTGGAAACAGTTAAGCCCCAAAGCAATATTTTTGATATCCACCCTGAAAAATCATCCCAAAATTCAGTAAATAACAGCTCAGCTCTCAAAAAAAAAAAAAAAAAAAAGAAGCTGAACAACTTCAAGTGGTGTTGATCTTGAACTAAAAGTAGCATCTGACAAGTTCAGACTGAACTCGCTCTGAAGATTCTCATCTGCAGTTCCATAAAATCTGAGACAACAGGAATGAAGCCCCGCCCATTTAATCTGTTTTAATATCAGACACACTCAGAAAACACTTACAGGACTCAAAGCCACAGTGAGGAATGTCACAGTATTCCCACACCAGCCGGTGGTTCCAAACGTTGCACCATGGGCGCAGCCTGTAGTGAAGATTTCTGACGGAAAAAAACAACACGACATCCATCAAACTACACTTCATGTCAACGCATTGATTTCTGATAAAATGGTTACATAAATATAAGTGAGAAAACTATTTCCTCCCTCGTTTTGAGCATGTGGTGGTAAAATCAGAGAAGAATGAAGGTGGAAGTCTGAGCAGTTTGGATCATTTGACAGAGGTGCCAGTCAGCAGGATCAAGTGACTAAACGGTCCCAGTGAGAGGAAAAGGTTCATGAACACCTGCATGCTGTGTGTGTCATCTGTCAGCTGATGAACACGTCATTTTAGGTTTCAGTCTTTGAGCACAAAAGATAATGTTAGTGTGTCACGTTGGGGTGGGAGACATAGGCCCCGATCGTACACCTCCCGCTAGCTGCTAGCTGCTAGCCCTAAACGATATTTGGCAGAAGATCGGGCCCATACGTTTACAAGAGGGACATCTTATTAGAAATACTGTCCTGTTATCTGTACCTCCAGTTACTTGCTTAGCTTTGTTTTATTTGGATAAAATGTTGCTCAAAATGGTCATTTTTTTGGAGAACCAGAGAAGGTTCATAGCTAAAACTCGTTCGGTACTTCTGAACATGGCAAACAAATTCATCAAAAAAGCAGTCAAAGCAACAAACGTTTTAGATTAACGTTATAGAATAAATTGCTTATACACATAAAAAATAGAAAAAAATTGAAAAGACTGAAAGAAAGACTAGCAAACGAGGGAACGTGGAAATTTACATTACACCTTGAATGCAGCATTGTGGCACAGTGCCGCAAAAAAAACAACACGGAGGCGACTGCATGGAACTTCATTCAAGTTTCAAAAGAAGATAGTTCACTGGTTACTTGTGACCATCATCTCTCTCATCTGAAGCTTCCATGAGATTGAAAAAAAACAAACTACTGAACCTCATTTACTTGAATTAACCACAAGCCAAAAACATATTTCTTTGTTACTATGGAGTGTACTTTTTCAGTTTATTCACACAGACAAGTCTAACTTGTGTCAGTACATTATGCACTGTGCATTATTTTTATTGTCATTGAGGAATACATTTTTTTCAGTTAGTAATTCTGATGCAGGTATTTCCATCAGTTCAGTATTTTTATATCAGTCAGTAATGCACCTTATTTCAGTTGATGTGAGATATGAAATAGGTTTGTTTGATAGCTTTAGGAAAATGTTTGAGAGGCTTGCCAATAATTTTTCATTGGAAAAAATAAATATATCTTAATTTAAAGAGTCCAAAGTGTTTTGGGTTTTGTTCATAGTATTGAAGTAATGATCTTAGGTATATGTGTGTGTTATCGGTTATCGGTATCGGTTTTAAAAAACAGTCATCGTGCATCCCTAGTTGTAATTAAGATCTAACCCAGCCTACCTGCAGTAGTTGTGCCTCCCTGAGTTGATGTCTGCAGACAGGTAGCGCCTTCTGGTGTCTGAATCCCACCTCTCACACGTTTTCCCACTGACTGATCTAGACGTCGTGCCTCTGTAGTACAATCCAACGCCCTCATAGCAGTTTTCACGAATCCCTGGAGCCACAGCAGCAGACCAGAAGGTGAACTTAAACGTGAAACAGGTAAATGACATTTGGTTTAGGGATCAACTTCTCACCTGTTTCACAGCGTCTCCCAGTGAAGCCATCAGGACAAACACAAAACATGTGTTCACCGGTGGTCAGCGAAGGGACAGAGGTTCCTCCATTGAGACAGGACACATCTACAAGATGAAATGACATGCTTTCATGCTCCGTGCACCAAAGATGTTTAATAAAAGCTGAGTTGCTTACCTGAAGGTCTAGAAGAGGAAGGAAAAATGGAAAATTCTTCTCTGTTGTGTTTACACAAGACCTGAAAATGTTTAAAAACAACAGAGCAACCTGTGAAGAAAAAGCAAATGCAGGTTTGGAGACAGATACAACCAAAACAAATCCTTCCTACCAGGGTTGCAGACAGGGCTGCCAGCGTGCACATGAAAGCACCAAAGCTGCTCATGTTTCCTCACTGGAATCCAAGCACACTCTGCATGAGCGTACTTGCAGAGAGCTGCATAAAAACCTCCTCTGGCATCACTCTGATTAGTCTGCTGTGTGCTGGGAGGGGGCTGAGCCCTGATTGGGTGACAGCTGTTTGACATCTGGCTGGCTCGCTGGATTCAGTATGAAGAAATAGCTGTTTGCAGGGGAATTTAATGAGTCATGACTGTTAATCTGTTCTCAGGAAGCATAATGTAAAGTATGTCAGAGACAGTCGTGCAGCTGTTCACATTTAAGTTTATAGATTCTGGGTTATATTACATGTAGACATCTATTTGATTAAATGGCACCACGAAAGATCATTAAAATTCTCAGAATATCACCAACTTCCATGTTGATTTCTCCATTCTGGGAGCGTCACCTGTTGGCTAACTGATTTTACTGGGTGAATAATGAAACTACAGAAAGTCATAACCAAATCACAACCGTGATAATTCTGAATAGGTGTGTCCTTAACACCCCCATAAAGACAGCTTACACACAGTATAATAGTATAACTCTGACATCAAGCATCATTTATCACTGTCAGCTGTGTAATACAATGGCAGGCAACACAAGTCACTCTGATTTTATGGTGTAGCACTTTAGCTTCGATCATGTCTTCCTTTCACTAGTAGCATCACTTCAATGAGCGTATCCAGTATCACAATATTCATTTCCTTAAAGAGATGTTCATTTTTCACCAAGATCTTGTATTGATAACGGGAGAGTCACAAAATTGAATTTCCCTTTATGGGATAAATAAAGTATTTTTCATTTCATTTCATTTCACAGCTGCTGTGTAAAGTTGTCTCCAACACTCAGTGGAATCAAGGCCTGAACTTTGATCAGTCCATGTGTGGAAATGATGTGGTCACTGACACACTCTTTCACAACTGGAGCCCAATTAATCCTGCTACTTTCATTATAGAATATTACCATGACATCAGGAGAGGAGAAAAGGGAATAGTTAGAAAAGCTTCTCATTCAGTAGATTACAATAGTAATTTTTGACTAGTTTTGGGACACATGATGTGGAACTGTTTTTGCATCAGCCTCAGTGATAAATGGCTTTCTTGGGGCCACACAGATGTACATTTCCAATACCTTGAATTTCATTTGCATGATTATGTGTGGAAATGCTCTTACTTTCCCTTTTTTAATTGTTCTGAGCTCTTCTGATGGTTTTCTTGCTTAGATTTCCCTAAATGTTCCATCTCTTGAATACTTATCTCCAAGTATTCAAGATTTTTTTTTTTTTCTGACTACATTTCTTCCTCAAAGATGAGGATGCTCCGGATCAGAAAGCAGGAATAGTAAATAATATCAAAATGCTGCAACAGCGTTTCTTTGCGTTTCTTTGCCGCGGGAACCTACATGCATTCAGTTGGTGATGCAGAAAATCTGAGCCAGAATACTAGAATAAAGCTTGTACTTGCTCTTACTGAACTGCTGAATATGTTTGTAGTATTCCCTGGCCATCTGCCCACGCTTCAAATAAAAGAAGCGTTTTACTAAATCGCAGGTAACATAAATTAATAGTCCATTATATTGATAATCAGTGTGACGTGGAATTTCATGTGAAATGTTTTAATATAATTCATTCATAGAATTCCCCAGGGTGATAGGGTACCTATTAAAGTGGCCGGTGAGTGTGTATAACAGATAATATTAAATCTTAAATTAATGTCACATAGATTTAGCAAAAAACTAAAGTGATTTTCATTTATCATTCATAATGGGACAGTCAGACCTACATAATGTTTAAATCTGCTGCATTAAGTTTAAAGATTAAGCGCTCTAAAAGAGGGAGGGAGATTAATTAAGGTGCATTAAGTGGTGAAATAAATATAACTTACCAATTAACACGATCTGCAATTTTTTGCCAGCACTGCTCTCTGGCTTTATTCGCACCTACAGTGTTGCTTTTGGCCGTAAAGATTTCTTTGAAATCCTCATAGCCCTGCATTATTAAAACCTGCTCCTCCTGACTGAAATATCGGACCGCCATCTATCCATTTTATCCGGAATAGGCGTCAAATGACGCATCAAATGCCCCCTTTTATGTGAACGCGCACAGAGCAGAAAGCAGAAAGCCGCAATTAACAAAGATAGTTGATAACCACCGTCGTGGTACCAGTTATCTCTGATGGAGAGTTTCAGGTTTGTTAAGCCAGCTCACCCAAAGAAAGCCTGGCTGTGTCGAACTTGCTTCGTAGTACAGCCCTCAGGAGCACAGAAGCCACGACAGAAACACAACAAATTAACTGACATTTAGGAGATTCGGCACACAGGGCTGAGGACAAACAGGTGGGACAGTCAGGGAGACATGTAGAGGAGACACAGATGGAAACAATAAAGTCAGACAAGAAGAGGCGAAGGCAGGTAGTAAAGGAAGGTAAGATCCAACAACCACTGCAGTTTTCAAAACCACATTCTCCATCCTTCATCAAACATCCCTGCTTTTGTTATATACTGCAGACTCTACAGTTATTTGCATGCTGCATGCCACGTACTACATTATGCCAAAATCAGTAAGCACTAGTAATATAGTATGCGGTTACCAAAAAGGCCTGTGTTTGGCTCCAGTTGCACAGTGGAGATTTTCCCAGAAGAAACACACCATCTTGGTATTTTTCACCAACTACAGACTGTACTGTTTTTCAGATACTGCATACTGGACTATACATACTACATATCAGTAGTATAGTATGCACTTCTGACAATAGCTCCAGTGTATAATGAGAATACAGTTACGTATATGAGATCTCTTCCTCCACATTAACTGCACGTATGAATCAAGCTGTGTATAAATGACACAACGCTATTACTTTAACAGGCTGAAGAAACTGGCATTTTTCCTTTTATCCCTGCTGGATTACTTATTCAGGTGCAAGGCCTGACTCTTCAGTTCAAGTCAAATCTGTTTTATTTTGCACCAGATGAGCAGGCATGTGGTAACAGCTTCCAACCTTGAGGACTCAATGAAGGCTGCTGCAGGTTTCATTTTAGTCATCAAAAGCACTACTAGGCCTGCTCACTGCTTTATTCTAACCAGGTGCATTTAAACTGCATTTAAACATTTAGTGGACGGTTGGGTCTTACATACGCTGGTACCGTCATGGCTGAAAGTTTTGGCACCCTTGCACATAAACACCAAACTTCTCCAAATGTTTGTAAAATAAGTTAAAATTGGCCAAAGTATTTGGTGTCTCAAATTCTTTATTAAACTAATAACAGCACAGAAACTTTGTTTTTAATCATAACTTAATATTTCATTTCAAATATTAGATTACACAGAACTTGCTGTGGCAAAAGTATTGACACCTTTATTTCAATATTTGGTAGCAGATCCTTTGGAGAAAATGGCTGCTGTCAAACGCTTCCTATAGGTTTCAGTGAGATGCCTCCACCTCTCTACGGATAGTTTAGACCACTCTTCTTTACCAAACTGCTCCAGTTGACCCAGATTAGAAGGGTGCCTTCTTCCAACTGCCCTTTTCAGATCCCTTCCCAGGTGTTCAATGGGGCTGAGATGTGGACTCATTGCTGGCCTCTTTAGAACAGTCCAGCGTTTTCTGTTGAACCATTCCTGGGAGCTTTTTGATGTGTGTTTTGGGTCGTTGTCCTGCTGGAACACCCATGATGTTCGACGAAGACCCAGCTTCATGACACTTGGTGAAAGATTTCTCTCCAAAATACTTTGGTAAGTGCCAGATTTCATAATGCCACGCACACATTTAAGGCACCCAGCACCAGAGGCTGCAAAACAACCCAAGAACATTATTGAACCTCCTCCATGTTTGACTGTAGGGAGGCTGTTCTTTTGCTTGAGGGCTTCATTTCTTTTCCTGTAAACACAGAGTCTATGTGATTTACCAAAAAGCTCCAATTTGGTCTCATCTGTCCACAGGACATTTTCCCAGAAGGATTTTGGCTTGTTCAGGTTTGTTTTGTCAAACTCTAGCCGGGCTTTCTTGTGTCTGTCTTTCAGTAGAGGCTTCCTTCTGGGTCTCCTACCATAGAGCCCTCTTTCATTGAACTGGCGACGGATGCTACGCGCTGAAATAATTGTTCCTTGTGTCTGAAGGTCAGCTTGAATCTGTTTAGCAGTTGTCAGAGGTTCTTCTACCACCATTCCAACAATCCTTCGCTGCATTCTTTCGTCCATAATTATCTTGCGGCCACTTCTTGGAAGGTTGGCTACCGTACCATGAGCCTTAAACTTCTTTATAACATTTCTCACAGTGGATACAGGAACATGAAGGTCTCTGGAGATGGACTTGTAGCCTTGAGATTGTCTATGTTTGCTACAATCTTTTCTTTGACTTCCTCAGACAATTCTCTGCTATTCTTTCTTTTGTCCATGCTCAGTATGGTCATGCAGTGACTCACAACAGCAGAATGAGGGGGTTGCTCCTTTTAAACTGGTTGGATGACTGATTACTAGATTGCTGTCACCTGTAAACTCACCACAGGTGAGTTCAAGGTGAATGACCTGCTTGAAATTCATTTATTCTTTGTAAATCTAAAAGGGTGTCAAAACTTTTGTCACAGCATTTTCTGTGTAATATATTATTTAAAATCTAATATTAAGTTCTGATTAAAAAACAAAGTTCCTGTACTATTATTAGTTTAATAAAGAATCTGAGACACCAAATACTTTCGTCAATTTCAACTTATTTTGCGGACATTTGGAGTTGTTGGATCTTTATGTGCAAGGGTGCCAAAACTTTCAGCCATGACGGTATTTCTCTCTGTAAACTACATCTAGTCAATTCAAATTGACATCAGTCAACTTCATATTCAAGGATAGTTACAGTTAGAAATTTGAATTTGACCTAATTCTAAGATACAGACAAGAAAACTTCCAGGCTGACTAAGAGTGATAGCTCTGTTGAGACCTGATTCACTTAATTCTTAGTAACGATGACTTTATTAGCTTTGTCATGAATGAGATTATTTCTGTGAGAGAAAATATGTGTGGGAGGCATGTTCCTCCTCCCTCTGATGTGTCATCGAAGCAGTTTT
This sequence comes from Hirundichthys speculiger, assembly GCA_018398805.1. Lineage (NCBI taxonomy): Eukaryota > Metazoa > Chordata > Actinopteri > Beloniformes > Exocoetidae > Hirundichthys > Hirundichthys speculiger. Next base: position 1,017,635 of record JAGFBZ010000777.1, on the reverse strand, counting down.
GGACAACACTGTTGATCCTGATCTGTGTTTGGACTAGTTCTGCTCTGTAACAATAGTCTCTTCTCAACCATCAACTTGTCTCTTAGACCCCATCCCAACTAGACTGTTCAAGATGTATTTTTCTTAATAAGTGCTAGCTGATTACGGATCCATATCCAGTCTCATTTTTATCTTTAAACCTCTTAACGAAAACTGTTACAAATCAACAAACTGACCATTTCCACAGAAATGAGCTGTTTGACAGGTTTCAGTTAGGATTTAGATCCCACCATGTTACAGAAACAGACTGGTAAAAGTTACCAGTTACACCCCCGTGTCTTCAGACGGTGGACTGGTGTCTGTGCTTAGAGGTTTGAATGTGAACCCCAGTATATATGATAGACTTCAGCTTATCGACGTGAGTCAGAAGTCTTCCTCTTACACCAAAGCTGGTCACGGTGTTCCCTACATGGGGTTGGATCGATACGTTTCACTCTTTAAATGCCTCCATTAGGTGGCAGCATGGTATAAACTTTCATTACTGAGCAGGAACCGACCCATGAAGCCAGATGAGACCAGGAAGTTTGCTGCACTGCAAGAATGTCTTTATGACATAAAGATGGCAACTAATGTCCTCCATTTAAACTCAGATTAGACTAACACACATTCATTTACCTGAAGCATCCCACACAAATACCACATGGAGCACCATACTACACCTCCTTTCACCATACTGCACCTCCTTTCTCCATACTACACCTCCTTTCACCATACTTCACCTCCTTTCACCATACTACACCTCCTTTCACCATACTACACCTCCTTTCACCATACTGCACCTCCTTTCACCATACTACACCTCCTTTCACCATACTACTCCTCCTTTCACCATACTACTCCTCCTTTCACCATACTACTACTCCTTTTACCATACTACTCCTCTTTTCTCCATACTACTCCTCCTTTCCCCATACTTCTCCTCCTTTCACCATACTACTCCTCCTTTCACCATACTACTCCTCCTTTCACCATACTACTCCTCCTTTTACCATACTACTCCTCTTTTCTCCATACTACTCCTCCTTTCACCATACTTCTCCTCCTTTCACCATACTACTCCTCCTTTCACCATACTACTCCTCCTTTCACCATACTACTCCTCCTTTTACCATACTACTCCTCTTTTCTCCATACTACTCCTCCTTTCACCATACTTCTCCTCCTTTCACCATACTACTCCTCCTTTCACCATACTACTCCTCCTTTTACCATACTACTCCTCCTTTCTCCATACTACTCCTCCTTTCACCATACTACACATCCTTTCACCATACTACACCTCCTTTCACCATACTACTCCTCCTTTAACCATACTACTCTCCTCCTTACTTTCCCATACTACTCCATCTACTCCTCCTTTCACACCATACTACACATCCTTTCATTACATACCACACCTCCTTTCATTCACCACTACTACTCCTCCTTTCACCATACTACTTCTCTTTTCTCCATACTATACCTACTCCTCCTTTCACCATACTATTCCTCCTTTCACCATACTACTCCTCCTTTCACCATACTACACATCCTTTCACCATACCACACCTCCTTTCACCATACTACTCCTCCTTTCACCATACTACTCCTCTTTTCTCCATACTACTCCTCCTTTCACCATACTACTCCTCCTTTCACCAGACTACTTACCAGACTACTCCTCCTTTCACCATACGACCATACTACACCTCCTTTCACCATACTACACCTACTTTCACCATACTACTCCTCCTTTCACCATACTACTCCTCCTTTCACCATACTTACTCCTCCTTTCACCATACTACTCCTCCTTTCACCATACTACTCCTCCTTTTACCATACTACTCCTCCTTTCTCCATACTACTCCTCCTTTCACCATACTACACATCCTTTCACCATACCACACCTCCTTTCACCATACTACTCCTCCTTTCACCATACTACTTCTCTTTTCTCCATACTACTCCTCCTTTCACCATACTACTCCTCCTTTCACCATACTACACCTACTTTCACCATACTACTCCTCCTTTCACCATACTACACCTCCTTTCACCATACTTCTCCTCCTTCCACCATACTACTCCTCCTTTCACCATACTACACCTCCTTTCACCATACTTCTCCTCTTTTCACCATACTACACCTCCCTCCATGCATCACTCCTGTGTTTTTAGTCTTCTCTGACAGAATCAGGGTTTCAGGCATCAGTATTTTATTTTACTATATTAGATCAGACTGGTAAAGGACACATTCACTCTCACTCAAACATACACAGAAAAACAAGATCAAATTATGTTTGTTTCAGGAGAGAAATTGACCAGGATTCATCCTTTAATTCACACATTTGAAAGGGTGTGAAAATTGCCTTCCTTCCTTCACAATCGTAATATCATAATAAGAAACATCCTATCTCGAAGTGTTGCAGAAAAATGAGTTCATGAATTTGATGCTTCAGGTTTTGAGTGCTGTAATTCTTTATTTGCAGGACCGCCCCTCAGATCTGTAGATGGACCGCTGGCCTTCATCAGCCTGGTTCTGCTGGATGTTTCTTCTGGGTAGCAGGGAGTTCATCTGTTCATCAGAATTCACTGCGTAATACATCTGAAATACTCCTGAAATCACTTCCCTACTTTCAGAAAGACAGCTTTAATTTTCATCTATACAGTTTCAAAGTTACAAAAATATCAATGAGTCCGACGCACACATTTAGTTAAGTTTTAATAAAACCTGTATTTGACTTTTTGATTCAGCCAGCAGTTTTCCTAAATGTTTTTTTTTCTTTTCTTCCTTTAATTAATTATTCTAACTATGGGAAAACAAAATAATATTTTGATATAAAAGAATGCAGTTTAGGAGAATAATTAATGTTGACGTTAAAAAAGACACATAACTGTACCGAAACACCAAACATATCCACATATACACCTGGAGTCAAATTACATATCATTAAGGTCTATCATTAAAGGTGGAGTAGGTGTTGTTTGAAAAACGGTTCCATCAATCCAACTCAAGTGAGATTTTAAAAATATACACTCCCTCCCTCCTCCCAAAGGCTCCGCCTCCTCCTCTTCAGCTCACCCCTCGAAACCACGCCTTCACATGATTCACGACTGCATGAACCATAGGGAGGGAGGGAGGGGTGATATTTGATGGACGTATTAGGCAGCCAATCAAAATAGTGATGATCACTTTTTTGATTGGTCAGAGTTTTTCTCTGATTATACCCTCTAGACTGGACCAAAATGTTTAGTTTTTTTTGCAAACATTTTATTTCAGTGGGTGCAATGGAAATGTGAAAAGGTTTTCAGGCAATATTGTAAAAAGTGTTGCAAAAAAACAACACCCACCCCACCTTTAAGGAAGCCCAGTCTGAGCTGTTCTGGTCATATACGCCTACTTTACAGTTAAAACACTTGTTTTAAACTTTAACTCTCTACTTATAACTTTCTTTATCACAAATAATCACCAACTAAAGTAATAACCGCTGTCATAAATGAACAGCATATTTCAAAAACACTTGCATTTAGTGTTGTCTTGTCTGTATCCTGCTGATGTCACTGTTAACCTGTGAACATCATCCGCGTCCACGTCACGGTCTCACCGGTCTCTCTGCTCTGAAATCATTGTGATGCATCATTAGGTTTCAGTCGTGCACCTGTCTTAGAGGTTGATGGGAATATACTCTTCAGGTGAATGACGCACAAAGCAAGAAGGTAAATATGTATATTAGAGTCCCGGAAGTCGCCAAAGTGCGGATCCTGCTCAACTGGTGCTGCCTTCAATAACCGTCGGAATTATAAAGACCTTCCTGACGAGATTAGTTTAATGCAAGTAACACACACAAAATTGTCATTGATGCAGAGTCAGTAACACATTTGGATAAACATGTATCTGAGTACATTTAGTTAAGTTTTAATCTTCTTAGAATAGCTGCATCCACTGCTTTTAAGTGCTACTGTGTTGGTGACAGATGGGTGATGTCAACGGAAAATTACAGTATATTTAGGTCACATGTTAGTTTTTAACATAACATAACAGATGCCACAACAATACTTTGAAGGTTATTTATCATTAAGATATGATTTGATTAGATTGAGATGATTTGGTTTGGAGCAGATGTCACTTGACATTTATACACAAAGAACATATAATATACATACACTTGCTTACAGATTAAAAGGAACATTCTGGACATTATTCAAAATATAAGGGTGGATGGTAACAGTTTGAAAATGCAGATAAGTGGATGCCTCTCATCTGTCACACTTATTTTTTTCCTTGTTCCTTGTTCCTTGTTCATATCTCAAGCCCCTACATACTTTCTAAGTTTGGAGAAAACATATTCAAATGGTTCCCTGGCTGTTCTCACCATCTTCTTTTCCAATCTTCTTCTGTGCCTCAGAAGCATGTTCAAACTGAAAAATAATGCAAAAAGTCAGGACAGCTTGCATAAAACGTCCACTCTTCACTGTGCTGAGTGCCCAGGAATCCAGCTGCTGTTTGTCGTTGACTGGATCGTCTTCCTAATGATAAAGTGGGCTGAAATTAGTCTTTCTCTAAAAGTCAGTCTCTATTTCCTTAGATTTTGAGCTGTTGATGACAACGTTTTTTTTTTTTTTTTTAACGTTGTTAGATTATTTATAAAGTCGTGATTATAGCTTTCTGTCAACCTGGCACAAGCTCCTACTTCCTTTAGTTTTTGTATTTAATCTTATATACAGAATATGAAATACCCTCATTCATTCATGATTCATTCATTTATTAAGTTTTTTTTTTTTAATGAAAGTCAGAATTAAGTAAGCCACATGAAGCAGGAGCTACGTTTGAGCGTTGGGTTGGATGTTTCCGAGCGGCCCCTGAACGCCGCAGGAGCGCAGCCCGCTGTGCGCGGTGGATGAGGGAGTTTATCTCCTGCAGCAGCTTCCAGGTGGCTCCTGAACAAAATGGGAAACGCCGACACCAAGCTCCACTTCAGGAAAGCGGTGATCCAGCTGACAACCAAGACGCAGGTCGGTTTCTTTCCAGTTAAAACGCTGCTCGTGCCGTCGGGACACCTTGGTGCGCGCGTGCGCTTTTAAACGAGGGCTGTGGAGATAAAGTTGGAGTAACAGATGGTAGCAAAACCTGCAGCTCAGATCACATATATCAGCGGAAAAACAACAAAATATCTACTCTGGAATCAGTTTGTAAATCAAGATAACCAGACAAAACACAAACACCCTGAAATATTAATATTATTAATGTGTTTTATTAGTTTTAACCACCTGAGACGCGTTTAGAATAACTGAAGTCTTCTTTGTGTTTGTGAAATGACTCCCAGACAACTCGAACACGTCACTATGAAATCCGTTTTAATTTTTTTCTATTTTTGGTGTTTTTCGGTTTTTAATTTTTGAGAATTCCCATTTTAGCATTTTATGCAAATTTAACCCCAAGACAGTATATAAGGTAATTAAATATAGTTCTGTAATTATAAGAGTAAACTTTAATGTTTTTATACTTTTAAACATATTGTGTCCAACAAAATATTTGTTTTGTTGACAAACAAACAAAAAATTCAAGTTCTTTTTATGTAATAAATAAAAAAAATCAAATAGGTAAATTCTATTTAAAGTGCAAAAAAGAAAGAAACGTCAACAATAGTAAACTAATCGTTTTTACCTTGTTTAATTTCTTCTGTTATCAGATAGTTTGTCATGACATTTTTCATATGTCATGACAAACTGTGTGTCTGAACAGAAAAAACATATTTACTATAGTTTAAGTAGATACTCTGAAATCCAAACACTGAACACTGGTTGTGTGTATGAGTGTGTGTGTCTGTGTGTTTTTTTCTTTAGGTGTTCCAGCCAGGGCTGGACTGGGACCAAAAAATGGCCCGGGCATTTTTGATCCCTGGCGGCCCACCATATGCCGGGGATCAAAAATGCCGGTTATTTATACGATATGCGGAAGCACATGCTGCATGTTGTAAACTATGTGCACATAGTGAAGTTTCAAAAATTAAAATAAAGTGCAGTAGCCTACATGAAAGAGAGTAACCATGTTACAAAAAATTGATACACTCTTTCACTGCTCACAGAGACCTTCTTGGGAGAGATGGCCACAGTGCCACAATTCCCATCTCAAAGTGAAAGTGGTTACTTCTGTCTACCAATTATTTATCATGCATTTCAGCAAAGCAATGTTTCACTAATATTTTAACACACTTAACACTGTAAATTGGACACCAAATCTACTCAAAGCATTATCTGACAACAAAGACTAAACCACACACACACACACACACACACACGCAGGTGATCACCTCCAAATAGCTATTCTGACCTCAATCTCGCCCTGCTGCTGGGTCTCATCTCTCTCCTCCTCTTCATCCTCCTCCTCCTCCTCCTTCTTCCTCTCCTCGTCCGCTTCTTCTCCGACAACCACCTGTTCACTCGACGGCCCCGCGGCCGACGGCCCCGCGGCCGACGGCCCCGAGCTTGTGGTTCAAAACATTTCCGTGATTTTGGCACATTTTGCTGCATCCACTTCTAATTTTTTTTTGTCTCCGTTCTCTGAGCTTTTCTGCTCCTCCCTTTCGCTTTTGTGCTTTTTTCTCCATTTCCATACTCATCCACGAGCCACCACACTCTCAGGTCAGGCCAAACGGCAAAATTTGGTCAGGAGGAATGGGAGGGGCGGGCCAACGAGAGCTGAGAAATTTCATTGGAGTAGCCCAATGTCCGTCAAGAAAATCAACCAATGGGCCACTTCGTGTCTTCGCAAGGCCCCGCCCCGCCTCCACCCCCTCCCTTCAGCAGAAAATAACGTTTATACTGTGTTCACATCAGCGCAGCACTGGAGCGCTTGTCTGATTAGCTGTCAGTCTCTTTCTTGAGTTTGTTGAGTGTGTGTCGTCGTCGTCCCCCCCCTCGGAGATTTTTATGAGCCGACTACCAGTCCGTTACCATCGCGGTCAATAAAAACTATATACTTTTTTTTTTTTTTTTTTATGACAGACCTGGGCCGGCCCACAGATGTGCGTCGGCCCACCGGGCATTGCCCGGTACGCCCGATGGCCAGTCCATGCCTGGTTCCAGCTATTAAAGACATCACCGTTTAAATGCATCATTATCAGCCTCTTTGTGTTTAGCTCCGTGACTCTCGCCTTTTCACGTTTGTTCTTTTCACTCATTAAGGGATTCAAATTCAAATTCAAAATACTTTATTAATCCCCCAAGGGGGAAATTCAAGATTCTGTGTCTGGAGATTCAATGTTTTAAGTGATCCTCACTTGAAGACCACGGGGCCAGGACACGCTGGAGAGGCCCGATCCTCCACCAGATCTGCTAAAGCCACTACTTAGGGATAGCGGGTAGCGGCTTTAGCAGTTAGCGGAGGTTCCTAAACCCGCAATTTGTGGGTAGCGGCTAGCGGGAAGTCAACGATCGGGTCCTGGTTACCTCTCCTGGGTGTCCTGGTCTGCCCTGTGGTCTTCAAGCGAAGATCACTTAATAACATTGAATCTCCAGATACATAATAATCTCGGAGAAACTGCTCTGTCCTGTACCCGGGAGTAAGATGCTAGTTCCTTCGCTTCATCGCCGGTTTCTCAGATGGCCACTTCAACTTTTTTTTTTTTTTTTTTTTTGATGAGGAAAGCGGGGGCAGGAGGGAGAAGAAAAGCTAGAGTGTCCCCAGCTTTTAGTGACCCCTCTTTGAACATTTTTTCAAAAGAAAAGTTCCTTTTAGTCCAGGAGAAAAAAAATTTTTTTTATGCAAATTGCCGTTCTACGGAGCCCCTCTGGTGACATTTGATAAAAAAATAATGCCTGGCCACGAGATAGTTAATACACGGAGCAGCCGAATTAAGTGTCTCTTGCTAAGCAATACTCCATGCCTAACCGCAAGTGCCTTAAGAATGTCATTGTAATTCATTCCTATATTTAAAAAAAATGGAATTAAGTCAAAAGTGTCCATGTTTGTTGGTTAAAGTACGAACCAAGCAAGCAACAATCAATCTCTGCTTGGAAATGGCTACTATAATTATCTCGTGGGCACGCATTATTATTTTTTTTTTATCAAATGTCACCAGAGGGGCTCCGTACAGTTCAGTTCTGTTTTATTGCGCATTTAAAGTGAATTCTGTTTTTAATCTCCAATTATCGCAGACTCCATAAGGCCTCTAACGTTTGTTAGAGCTGCAGCACTTTTTACTGTTGAATCACTGAAGACTAACCAACTATGAAATCATTTGTCATGCCAAAGGAAAATAATTTATGTTTTTTTAATCAACAATGTGGAGCAAATTATCAATAAATAATATGAAAGACTAATAAATCAGGTCATCATTATCATTCACACTGGATTCAGAGCAAATGTTCAATCTACCTATGATGAAAAGTTTTCAGGTTTGCAGCTGAAAAGAACAGGACTGCAGAATCTAGAGAAAATGAATAGTTTAGCATGTCGATAATCTAGTTTTCCAGAACATACAAAGTATTTTACATGAAAGTATTAAATATGGAGGCACATTTAAAGATAAAAGTAATAAATGAAGTGGTTTTAAAGGAGCCGTATGTAAGAGATCTAATAAAACGAATCATAAAATGACCCCGATATGTCAACAGACATTTAAAAATCATGTTCATTTCAAATACTTATGTCACTGACAACAGCACTCAAGCCAGGATATTCCCGTTTAAAAAGAGGAGTTGCAGCCCTCAACTGATGTTGATGTTGTCATTTCTTGTTTTGGCCTGAAGCGCCACCCTCCACCTATCTCCCAATCACGAAGTCAGTAGTGTTTCTGCATCCGGGTTGCCAGCTCGGCTCTAATTTTTTGCAGCAGCCGCTACGAACGTGTTGGATGAAAAAATGTCTAGCTTTCCAAAACCTAAAAGACCTCGAGTTACGTCGTGACAAGGTCCGAGATAAAACAAGGATTTGTATAGGAGATGCTTTTGATAGATGGAGACGGCTGAAAGCGGAGAAGAATTTGAAGACAGACGCCAACGTTGCTGATTTTCTCCTGGACAGGTAAGATTCATAGCTAAATGTTTGGCTAACGCTTATTTACTTGGACAAGGTAACAGTGGTACCTCTACTTACGAACGCCTCTACATACGAAACTTTCAGGTTACGAAACACCTCAACGGGAAAATATTTCCTCTAGTTACGAAAGATCAAAGAAAGAAAAGATCTTTCATAAAGCATTAAATATAATTAACAGAAAATAAACTTATTGTGTAGGACTTGTCGCTTGCCTTGGCAGCCTACGTTCCTGCTGCATTCTGCAGCCGACCTGGCAACCTCTGGTCGGGGAGGAGGGGGAGGGTACACGCCGCTCAACAGTAATTTGAAAGAGACTGCAGTACCAGTTTTGGCCATAATCTTACAAACGGCTCCTTTAAGGCAACATGAAGTGCAACAAACCCACGTTCTCCAGCTGTGATGTGACCCGTCTGTGAAACGGTGACCCAGCTGGTCATGTGACCAGCGTTTCCTCTCCTGCAGCCCGTTGAAGCCACGGACAACGTGTTCTGGGACCAGTTCTGGGCCGACACCATCACCGTCCAGGACATGTTCGCTCTGGTACCGGCTGCAGAGATCAGAGCCGTCAGAGAGGAGTCTCCTTCAAACCTGGCCACGCTCTGCTACAAGGTAAGATGCGCTCACCTGGATCAGTCCAGGCCTGGTTCTGGACTGGAATCAGTAAGAATTTATCAGACCAGGATCAGATTTGGGAATATAATAGATGACTTTTTTATTTTTTTTTTAATGACCTTGTATGTTGAACAAGCTGAAGGTGCAGCATCCTCAGTCTGTCTGTGGAGCTTGAAGTTCACTTTGATTCAGTTTAAAGTTGTAGTTCAGAATCAAAGCATTTAAAATAATGAGGTAAAGTATCACAGAGACAGAATCAGTCCCATTTAAAGAGCCTCAGTGAACACCGAGAACAAAAAAGAAATATCTATAAATACTAACCATAAAGATGAGATGATGTGTTTCCAGGAAGAGCTTGTAGTTTGACTAACTACCTGATTTCAGAGTCAAGGAGATAAAGTACCCTGTTTTAATTTGTTAGGTTCTAGCTATCAGGTCATGATATACAATTAAAAAAAAAAAAATAATCTGGTCTTTACATGGTTTTAAAATTAGATAAATACAAACAAATGAAATAACAACTCATGACATATAACACTGTTTTTATTGAAGTAAAACTCCATCCTATGGTTCAGTAGTCTGGAGAACCACCTCTGGCCTCAATAAGTTAAAATAATCAGTTTTTGTTTGAACATGTCTTTTTTTTAAACAACTTTTCTTCACAACTTTGCTTCTGCTCGTTGAGGTTTGCAGACATTCTCAAATGATCCTGGTGGTTCTGGTTCTAGACCTGGTTCAGGTTCAGGTTCTGGACCTGGACTCTTCCAGCACCTTGATTCTTTTCTTTTCCATCCATTCTGATCTTGATCTGTCGGTGTTTTGGGGTTTATTGTTCAGCCGAGCTTTAGCTGTTGGACAGACGGCCTCACACATCTGGATGCTCCAGATGTGTGTTAACACAATACCACAACACCAAAGAGGAAAGTCATCAGCAGAGATCTTAGTGTTAACACACGTCTGGATGCTCCAGAACAGCAAAGGTCTACCTAATTCTTATAGAAGCAGAAAGGGTTTTCTTTAGCTTTTAACACATTTGTTTCTGCTTTTTTTAGGGATGCACGATAACTGTTTTTTAAAACCGATACCGATAACCAATAACTTTCAGCTCCAAAAGGCCGATATTGATACCGATACCGATAACACACACATTTACCTAAGATCATTACATCAATACTATGAACAAAATCAAAAATAGTTTTGACTTTTTAAATTAACAGATATTTATTTTCTCCAATGAAAAACTATTCACAAGCCTCTCAAACATTTTCATAAAGTTATCAAACAAATCTATTTGATATCTCACATTAACTTAAATAAGGTTCATTACTGACTGATATAAAAAATAAAGACTCCTTGAACTGATGGAAATACATGCATCAAAATTACAAACTGAAAAAGATTAACATTTAAAGGATTTCGGCTTGTGGTTCCATTTAAATTAATAATTTTAATTAAAGTAAATGAGGTTTAGTAGTTTTTATTTTTTAATCTCATGGAAGCTTTAGATGAAAGGAATGAGGGAGAGGAGAGGGAGGGGTAGACTGCTGCTGGATTGCACACGTTAGCATTAGCTTCTGTTAGCTCGCGTTACAGAATTTCAAAACTCCATGGAAGCGATTGTTATGTTGTAGGTGGCGAATCGGGTTTTACGTATTAAAGCTTGTGCTTCCCTCCTCGTAGAATTCGCTTGGAGGATTCATCAAAATAACCACCAAACTATCTTCTTCTGAAAGTAACAAAGTTCCGTGTCGCCATGTTTGTTGTGATCAGTACAATGCATGCTGCATTCAACGTGTAACATAAATTTCGACGTTTCCTCGTTTGCTAGTCGTTATTTCAGCCTTTTCTATTTTTTTCTTTTTTATGTGTAACATGTGGGAAAATACTGCAAATATCAATTCAAGTCAGCAACTACTAAAATTATGACCGAGTTAACGAGTTGTTTTCTGGCATGAAGGAGTATTCTTGATTTTCCTTATTGAGTTATCATTTTTCTGATTATGCCGACGTTACTTGAACATAACATTCACTGCCGGTCATTCAAGGCTCAGAGGGAGCGAGGCACTGCGTGTTGACAAAAATATATATGTTATCGGGGCTATTTGTCGTGATATCGGACTTATCGGGATGACGTCATCCTGTTATCGGCCTGATAGTTATTGGCCCGATAGTTATCGTGCACCCCTAGTTTTTTTGGCTATTTTTTGAGTAAATAAATGACATGTTAGCGATACGGAATGCCACGTGTTGTCATTCATCAGACATTGAACATCTCTTACATTAAAACTATCATCTTTCCCATGTAAATGCAGCGCTCGTCATCTGTGGGGTTTTATACGGGGTCGCTGACGGCATGTTTTACAGGAAAAGCATCGGTCCGAGGACAGGACCCTGTGGATCTCTGAGTCTCAATCAAGGTCATCCTCTCAGAGGGCCTCGTCAGCTTTAATCCCAGTGACGTTTTCCAGTCTCTGTGTTTTGATTAACGGTGTTGGCAGCTGCAGTCTGGAGGAGGGTCATCATGGAGCTGTGTGAGCAGACACTGTGTGACGGGTCTTAACAACCCAATTAAAACCAGCTGGCTGGGAGCGACTGGAGTTGACTCATGACTAACTAGCAGAGTTGGAGTGAGAAGAGAGGGGATCTGGCCTTGTAGCATTAATGTTTGGCTCCTGGCCAAATATTATTGAACACAACTGTTGCTCAGAGTCATATTTTTCTATTGAGATTTGTTCTAAAGGTCTTGGATAGATCTCTGTTAATGAAAGTAAATTCTGACTGCAGCACGCTGACCTGTGTTTGCTTCAGGTAGTTGAAGCTCTGCAGGATTCTTGCTTCAGCCAGGACTCCTGCGTGTTGCTGCACAGCAGCTTTTGTTCATCCTGGATACAGTCAGAGACGAAGGCATGCAGCTGTTTTTTGTTCCCACGCTTTGAGCACACTCTAAGTGCAAGAGTCATTTATATAAATGCAGAACAAATGAGAAAAAGGAAGGTAATGCATCTCATTTTCTGAGCGAGGGAGAGCTTTTGATTTGAAATAGGATATGTCTTGGTAAAATTGTGAAAAGTCTACGTGGTATTGAGAGAGGAAGTTTTCCAGTGTGAGGAAAATGTGTGCACTCTAGTTTTAAAACTGGCATATGTTTTCTACGGTGCTGTGATAAGGTATAAACCAGAGTAACGTTATGTTACTGTCACATCGCTTCCTAATGTTACATGAATCTACCAGCCAAAAAAAACAAGTCGCCACCTGGATTTAACTAAGCAGATAGGTCTGAGCCTCCTATTGGATAATTACTGCATGGGTGATTATCTTTCAGCTGGCAACAAGTTATTTAACCCCAACTGGTGAAATGAGTTGCTTCTTATTTCCTAAACAACCATGTCAAAGACACATCTGTGGTCGGGGAAAAGATGTTAGTCTGAGAAGGGTCAAATCATTGGCATCAAGCAGAGAAAACATCTAAGGAGATTGTAGAAACTACCAAAACTGGGTTCAGAACTGTCTAACGCATTATTAAAAACTGGAAGGATAGTGGGGACCCATCGTCTTCCAGGAGGAAATGAGGCTGGAAGAAACTCCTCAATTATCGTGATCGGCGATCATTTAAACGTTTGGTGAGATCAAATCAAAGAAAAACAACAGTAGAACTCAGAGCTGTTTAATAGTGAAAGTAAGAACATTTCCACACCCACAATGCAAAGGGAACCCCAGGGATTGGGACCGAACAGCTGTGTAGCCTTCAGAAAACCACTAATCAGTGAGGCTAACTGGAAAAAAGGCTTCAGTTTGCTAGGGAGCATAAAGATTGGACTCTGGATCAATGGAAGAAGGTCATGTGGTCTGATGAGTCCAGATTGATCCTGTTCCAGAGTGATGGGAGCATCAGGGTAAGAAGAGAGGCAGATGAACTGATGCTCCCATCATGCCTAGTGCCTCCTGTACCAGCCTGTGGGGGCAGTGTTCTGATCTGGGGTTGCTGCAGTTGGTCAGGTCCAGGTTCAGCAACAGTATGAGCTCAAAGAATGAGGTCAGCTGACTACCTGAATATACTGAATGACCAGGTTATTACATCTATGGATCTGTTCTTCCCTGATGGTACGGCCATATTCCAAGATGACAATGCCAGGATTCATCGGGCTCAAATAGTGACAGACTGGTTCAGGGAGCAGGAGACATCATTTCCACACATGGATTGGCCACCACAGAGTCCAGACCTGAACCCCACTGAGAATCTTTGGGATGTGCTGGAGACTCAGACTCTACCATCATCAATGATAGATCTTGGTGAAAAATTAATGCAACACTGGATGGAAATAAATCTGGTGACTTGCAGAAGCTTATTGAAACAACGACACAGGGAATGTGTGCCGTAATCAAAGCTTAAGGAGGTCCAACGAATTATTAGTGTCTGACCTTTCTTTTTTTTGGCCGGGCAGCATATGAACTTGCAGCTTTCATGTTTGTCTTTTTCGTGTATCTTGTTGTTGCTTCTTCATAATTCTCAGATGATTAATTTAGACTATAAATCAGTTGGATAGTATTTCTGAAAGAGACAGGATGTAAAGGTTTTTTCTTTTTTTTTGAGGATGGAGTAGTTTTTATTTTTAAGAACTGACAAAGATCGTTGACTAAAACTGCAGGTAGTTGTAAAAGTTGGTACCAATGAATTAAACTACAACCTTGTGTAGTTAATGCAGTTTTTAAGCTCTTGTATCTGATCTAATAACACCCCTGCTAGAGACATACTGAATTTTAATCAACAGTTACTTTAAAAAAAGAATCCATTATTAACGTAACATGAAACATTGTTGTTTTTGACTGTAATGACTGTAAATCAGCGTTTTTTAGATGAAAAATATGTAATATATCATATCTAAGCCACTTTAAGAGGAAAAAAAACTTGATTTTTCAGTGCCAAACGTTTTTGTTTCTGGTTTTGTTCACAGAATAATGGACATTGTGCAATTTTTTAATATTAAATCTATCTCTAGTTTCAGTCCAGAATAACATTTTCTTAAAAAAAGGAAAAAAAATCCATGCAGCCTGTTTCTTCTCCCTGAACATGTCTCTTGACATGTCCATGTCCTCTCCAGGCGGTGGAGAGGCTGGTCCAGTGTGCCGACTCCGGCTGCAAGGAGCGTCAGATGGTGGTGAACTGCACCCGCCTGCTGACCCGGATTCTGCCCTACATCTTTGAGGATGCTGACTGGAGGGGCTTCTTCTGGTCCACCATCCCTGGAGCCAGCAGAGCAGGGGTACCAGATAAGTTAGACTGTCGGTCTGCTCAGAGGTTCATCAGGGTGACGTGATGAACTATTATCTGCTTTAGAAAAGAAATCCTTTCACTGTAAGATTAACTGACCTTTTTGTTCTTCCTCATTCCTTTTATCATAATTTTATTCTCAAGAAGTCATTTATTGACATGAGCTGGCTGAGGTGTGTTTGATTCTAATCAGTGGAGCTAAAAATCGTTCCTGTGAGCCAGTAGCAGTAGAATCTTTGCAGCAGCAGACGTGAACCTCGTCTGGCTCTACAGTTTGTAGAGTTTTATCCATCAGCTCTTCACATGTTTGATCATTTGAGGCCCTTTGATCTTTGCGTCCGTGAAGTACGGCATCATTTAGAAAGGTTTGTCTGACTTTCAGAGCCAGTCCTGCAGAGTAAGGTAAGACTCTGGCTGTCAGTGTCGAGGTCACCGTCCAAACCCAAGCCCCCCCTCTCCTTCGTCCTCTCTTTCCCGTGACGGCTGCTGGGTCTGGTTACGTCCTCGACAGGGGGATCCAGTCCGAACACTGCCCATATTGTATCTGTCCCCCTACCTCGCCAGTGGTGGAATTAAGGAGGGATTGAATGTCTGTTAATGAAATTGTGGGACTGAGCTGCAGTGCAGAGCGGGTCCAGACTTAGAGATTTCACCCAAATTTAGGTTTCATTTGGATTGGAGTTTATTCAGGAAGTGAATTTAAGAAATAAACTATAGATCCTGGATTTACAAATGTTAGCTGAAAGCACAGTGACGGATTCAAGAGCATCACAGCAGGGTTTTCCTGCACAAAAGTGAAGCCTGACATGTGGACTCATCTCTCTTAGACATACTGGGCTTCGTCAGATGGCATAAATGAGCTAAATTCCTGATGGCAAATAAGATGGAAGAAGGCGCAAAATCACTGACGCTATTGTGTGAACAGTCAAAATGCTTGAATGTGAGGCTGGGAGAAGAAAAGACATGAAGTGCCAAACACTTCAAACACTTTTAACATCAGCACTTGTCAGTAACACAGATTTAGTGTATATCTCATCTTAAAAAAGGTAAAATAAAATAAAGCTTATTGCCACTGACAGGGCATTAATGTCATCCTGTTTTTCTGAATAATAAAAAAAAGTGCTGCAAAAAAAGAACACCTACCCCACCTTTAAACTGCATTTCATGGATTTGAATAAATCAAATAAGAAAATAGAGACTTTTCTGATCATTAGGCTGACCTAATGAACTGTAACATTTAATATTTCTGGTTAAAGTCAGACACCTGCATGCATTATGGGAGTTCTTTCCCACAGTTAAAGCCAATGGTGTGAAGACAACGCTGGAACTGTGTTCACATATATTTCGAGCACGTGAGTCAGAAAGTGGACCGAGCTGAGTACTTTGTTGACAGCGTCTTCATGCGTCATTCGTCCATGTTCCATCAGATCTGCTCCATGTGTTCACTGTCCTGCTGTTCTCTAGCTGGTTACTGCAGTGCAGCTCCATCTAGTGGCTCAGATGTGTAATAACAACAGAAAGTCCAGTCATTGATTATAAAACAAAGCCATTTCTGGGTCACGTAAACCAGACAATAAAATATTAAAAACAAATTCAGTCGCATGGCCTGTTTGCTTAAATTGAAATATGCAAAAACAGGCATTTTTGCCTGTTTTTTTGTGTTAGATTAAAAAATGGAAAAAAATAAGTCACTTTTTAATTTTTTAAGTTTTTGATTGACAATTGAAAATGGAAAAAAAAACAAATGATACACAGATAATTACGGATTGATAAAGTTACAAATCTTTAACATGGACATTTTCATTTTAAAGTTCTCCCAGACGGAGGATTCAACAGAAACAAGGTTATTTGTAACAACTGACAAGTTGAACTCCCCGTTAAAAGTTTCTGCTGTTACCTCAGAAATGACCTGTTTTAATGTTCTGATTGTGGCCTCTAGATTGTTAGGATTTTGTTGGTAGACTTTTTTTTATTATTCAGAAAAACAGGATGACATTAATGCCCTGTCAGTGGCAATAAGCTTCATTTTATTTTACCTTTTTTAAGATGAGATTTACACTAAATATGTGTTACTGACAAGTGCTGATGTTAAAAGTGTTTGAACAACAAATGTTATGACACTTTAGTTCATATGGCAGCAGAACATTTAAATAAAAGTGACCTTTACACTACTTTTGAATTCATTATTTGATTTTGCGTATACAATGCGATTAATCGTGATTAATCAGGAAAATAATGCAATTAATCACGATTAAAAATTTTAATCGTTGCCCAGCCCTACTTTAAATACATAAAACTCAACAACACAAGAGACGGTGTCTTTCAGTTGTAAAGCACCAAATGTAAACTATTTACCAGAAAAAAACGTGTTTGTGTTCCAGTGTTTGGATGAAGATGCTGATGAGATCGACGTTCGTCCGCTGGCTGAATCTCTTCTTCTAGCCATCGCTGACCTGCTCTTCTGTCCAGATTTCACCATCCAGAGCCACAAGAAGAGCAGTCCGGTCAGTCTTCACCTCTTTCTTTCTTTCTCTGTCACGCTCAGATAAAAAATAGATCCTGTGCCAGTAGCTGTTAAGGATCTCCAGTATGATACTGGAGCCACTGCAGTTCTTATGGTTTCCTGTCGAATGAAGTTATGGAGTTATGTGGCCCATCTTTCATGTCTTAATTTAGTTTAAGTTCCTATTTTTGTTTGGAATAGTATTTAAGCCTCAAAAATTATTGACCAGCTGAAGGAGAAGTTAGGATTGCATTTATCTGAAGGGCATTATGTAAGCCTGGTTAACCTTCTCTGACATTAAGACACAGTGCAGCAATACCTTGAAGATTTCCCCCCCCCGATAAGAAGGAAAACCAGGCCTGCTTTAGCATTTATGCGAGGTCAGTCCCTGTTATTCAGCAGAGTAGCGGCACCAGTCGGTGCCATTATCTCCTCCCTGTAACCTCCTCAGGCAGTAGCTCCTGTTAATGAGTGACTGCACACAGCACAGTGGTGGTGGGGGGGCTGCCGTGTTTGAACAGGGTGGTGCTTCTTGACTGAGGTGAGCAAACACTTGACACACTAGGAGGAGAGATGTACGACAGTCAGATAACTCCTTAATGACCGCTGCCGCCAGGGAAACTGTCCACTGGCAGGTGTTTATTCCCACCTGTCCCTCTGACCCAGGAAGTGTGAAGTATATGTATTTATTCTTCAAGTCCCAGTCGTGTCTACTTATCCAGAAAGTTGGTTTTTTAAATCCTGAATTGAGGACAAAATGATCCCTCCTTCTTCATCTCTTACTTAAATCCTGAACGTTGAGCTCAGCGCATTAGCTTGAACTACCAGTGAACTGTGGCTCGGTGCCCTCGTCTGTCGGTTTACTCCAGAAGAGCGGCCATGACACCTCGTCACATCTATTCATGAAGCTGTTGTCATCTGTGCTGACGTGTCGCATGAAGACGCTGTCAACAAAGTACTCAGCTCGGTCCACTTTCTGACTCACGTGCTCGAAATATATGTGAACACAGTTCCAGCGCTGTCTTCACACCATTGGCTTTAACTGTGGGAAAGAACTCCCATAATGCATGCAGGCGTCTGACTTTAACCAGAAATGTTAAATGTTACAGTTCATTAGGTCAGCCTAATGATCAGAAAAGTCTCTATTTTCTTATTTGATTTATTCACATCCATGAAACGCAGTTTAAAGGTTGCAGCACTTTTTACAATATTGCCTGAAAACCTTTTCACATTCCCATTGCACCCACTGAAATAAAATGTTTGCAAAAAAACTGAAATGTTTTGGTCCAGTCTAGAGGGTATAATCAGAGAAAAACTCTGACCAATCAAAATAGTGATCATCACTATTTTGATTGGCTGCCTAATACGTCCATCAAATATCAATGCACTCCCACCCACCCCTCCCTCCCTCCCTGTGGTTCATGTAGTCGTGTATCATGTGAAGGCGTGGTTTTGAGGGGTGAGCTGAAGAGGAGGAGGCGGAGCCTTTGGGAGGAGGGAGGGAGTGTATATTTTCAAAATCTCACTTCAGTTGGATTGCTGGAACCGTTTTTTCAAAGAACACCTACCCCACCTTTAATGTGTTTCAGGTCTGATTGTAAGATATTTCTGACAACTACCAGACCCAAGTTAAAAGGATTAATTGCAGTCACACAATTCTACCGGTTATGTTACGTCATATTAAGCGATATCTCCCGCTGAGAGTCTCATCAACACCAATCCGTGTTTCATTTTTCACGCACGCTGCCGCCACGGAAACCAATGACGGGCGTGAACACTCCTGTCTTTGGTAACTTGGTAATCACGCAAGAACTTGAAGCTTGTTTACATTCTCGCATAGAGGGGCCGGGACTCTTGTGTCGTTGCCAGGTTACCCCACGTATTCACAAAACTTCTGTCACTTCTGTCACTACTTCTTTATTTTTATTTTTACTTTTTCTGTGCTCTCCTCTCTCTGTCCTACATCCTCTTTCTGTCCTCCATCTTCTCTCTGTCCTACATCCTCTCTCTGTCCTGTCTCCCCTCTTTTTCTTTCTCTACCCGGCTGGCCTTCGGCAGGAAGGTCCCCCCATATGAGCCAGGTCCTGCTCAAGGTTTCTTCCTCTTAAAGTGGAGTTTTTCCTTGCCACTGTTTGGTATAAAGGTTTTTTTTTCTCCCTACGTGGGAGTTTTTTACCTGCCATTATCATTGATTGGATTTAATTATATAATCTTAGTTGATGATATTTGCTCGGGGGTCATGCTCTGGGTCTCTGTAAAGCGCCTAGAGACAATTGTCATTGTAACAGACGCTATATAAATAAAATTGAATTGAATTGAACTTAACTTTTGCACCGTTAGCTTTCTGTAGCATCGAGTTGTGACCTGCTGAGATGCGAACTTGTTCCTATCTTAAAAACTGGAATCTAATCTTGGACAAAACAGTTGGGTTTCTAGGATCTGTGAAGGTATTTATCTCGTCTTGGTCATAGGATAGATAATTTAATTATTATATAAATTAAATAAAATGAAAAGCTTGTGCATGTGCAACCTGGCAAAAATGAAGGAATCGCCACATTTAACTTTGTTAAATAATACTAATTATACAGTGATTCCTCGCCAATTCGCGCTTTAAGTTTTAGTCATTCGCAAATTTTTCAGAAATATATAATATAATAAAAAATCAGGAAAAAAATTGCGGAAACATCACAGGATGTTGTGCGTGTTCTCTCACAGCGAAGAAATGTTGTGAGCCAGCCTGGCCCCTTTAAGAAGGTGGTCTTATGGGTAATGATGTGGCCTTATGGGTAATGTAGTGTGTGTGTCGTGGGACGGCAGAATGAAAACGGGGTTAGATGAAAAGTGTAGTGAGCATCAACAGCAGCCCAGCGTGTATAGATTTACATTCTCTGTTAACCGACAGGAGCCCAACAATACAACCTGTGTGATGTTACAAGTTCCTGCAGTGACACAATAAAGTTCCCGTTCCATGCAGAGAGAACCGGACTGTTTCTTTTGTTGTTGTTAGCGTGTTAGCTGCTAATTACGAGCCAAAAATAGCACAATACCAGCGGTTTGTTTACTACGGTTCAGAGACCAGAGGCTGTGAAGGTAACAGAAAGACCACAGTTGAGCCTTTGTCTTGTTTCGCTGCAGTGTCACGCTACTTTTTTGCGGTTTTTAAACATATTTTAACCACATTATTTAGGCTCGGGGGGGCTCCGGCTCCAGTTGGCGGATTTTGATTTTCGTGGAGGGGTGCTGGTTCCCATTAACCGTGAAAAATAAGGGATCACTGTATTAATAATAATAATAATAATAATAATAATAATAATAATAATAATAATAATAATAATAATAATAATAATGATAATGATGATGATGATGATAATAACAGGAATTTAATAATAAATTATTCAACATTCCAACATTCTGGCTTTTAGAAACATATTTTTTTTAAATATTTTTTTTAATTGTTGAAGTTAGATCAGAGAAAGAAAAGATAAAATCAGCCAATTCTGAGGAAAATATTGTGGAATCACCTTGTAACTCACATTTCATCTTCATCAACACCTGCAACAAGCTGTTTGGCGTGAATCAAGGAATCGTGGATCCAACACCACAGATGTCAGTTGAAACAAGGAATGAGTTTAAAAAAAAAAAAAAAAAAAAGAAGAAGAAGTTAAATCATCCCAGAGTGTTGCAGAAGATGGTCGTTCCCAGGCAGCAGCATCTAAAATCTGGACCAAGTACAAACATGAGAAGGTTGTAAAAGAGAAGAGAACCAGAAGACCAATGAACACATTAAAGCATGAAGACAGAAACCATTAAGACATAAATCAGAAACAAACGAGGTTCCAGTGGGTAATAGAAAAGCTCTCATGGACTGTGGTCGACGGGATGAAAGTGATAGTCAGTGATGAATCACCAGGTTGATTTGGGAAAGGTGATGATGCTGGAACGGTAGTTTGGTACCGCTCCAGTGGAACGTATGAAGATGACTGCCTGAAGAAAACATGCACATTTCCACAGTTATTGATGATGTCATTGATGATCGATGATATGGGGCTGATGCCAGGTAATGGTACGGAGGAGATGACAGTCATTCATCTTCAATAAATACTTAGATTTCTATTGAAATTTTAGACACTTTTCTTATTCTGTCAGTTAAAGGGATGTTTGGTGATGATGACATCATTTTCAGGATGAGAATACATCTTGAAATGGAACAAAAGGCACGAGAACTGTCCTTCAAGAAAGACATAAAGAGTCAGTTACACAGTCTGCAAACCTTAATTCACCTGAAAATCTCAGGTGGAAATGAAAGAAAATGGTCCATGACAAGATTCCAGCCTGCAGAGCTGCAATTAGAGAAAGACATTGAGCCGGATTGATGAAGAATACTTTGTTCACAGACATAGTACTAGTAATGGCCACATGGCAGCACGCCCCGAGCCTCAGAGCTTTAGATCAGAACCTCTGAACCCTAACCCTTTATTCCAGAAATAATTGTGCGTGGACCATAATTCCCCTCAAAGATCCATAACCTCACTCTGAACCTTTTTGTGAAGCTTGACAGCCCTGAAATTGTCTGGAATTAGATATTTTTATTTCAGTCTTTGTCATAACTACTTCATTTTTTGCTGTTAATTCTTCTGTGGTTATTAATTCATCTAAATGTTTGTAAGAGGTGTAATTTTCCTGCTTCAGGATATACAAAATGAAAGAATACAGATTTTATTAAATGACATCAGGCTTAGATAAACATAAAAAAAAGTCAGATTTCTGTCCTGTAAACAACAGTGTTTGGCTTCAATATTCAAATGGGTGAAGTTAATTCATATTTATGAGCAAATTGAGTCTAATTTACTGATTTGTGAACTTCTTATCTCAGCTCCAACAGACTGTCTAGATATTTTTATTGTCTTATTTGTGCTGCAACTTTCTAGTTGGTTCCATGCAGCTTTGTCCTTTACTCCACGTCAGAGGCTCCACCGCTGATGAATAAAACCAGTCCAGAAGCACCAAAAACTGACCAGAAACAGCTGTCTGTTCAGTGCCACCTTTGCTTTTTTACAGCAGAAGTAAAAGTCTGGTACCAACAGTTTTCAGTCATTCATCATATGGTTTTAAAGTTTGGTGATATAGTTTTTTTTTTTTCTGAGTGATGGTTCAGAAACATGTCAGTTATCCAGCTGAGGTATGAGCTTTCCTTTATTTATGCCTTCATGTCATTTCTGACTGCAACAGTGCAAAATAACATGCAATTTAATGTGATTTACAGAACCAGTCAAAGGTTTTAAACATGCCTTTTGATTTTGTTTCATGAATAAGTCTGCCAATCATTTTGATCTGTCCTTTTATTTAGTGTCATTTAATAACAAAAAGCCATTTCAAGGTGCTTAACGTAAAGAAATCCAACAATCCTATAATTCCCCTTGAACAACATTTGGTGACTGTGGAGGAGAAAAACTCTCTTATATGAGGGAGAAACAACTAAACAAGCTGCCTCATCCTGTTATGATGAGGAGACCCGAACAGAAAAGAACTGTGACCCACTGGTCGGGCCAGAGATCACAGAGCAGAACCGTGCAGCTCCAGAACCAGAGGTGTGTTAGAGCCCACCTGTGATTTCCATGTTCATTCACCTGTGACATAAATGTGACATGAATGTAATCCTCTCCAGCAGTCTAGTTTCACCTGCTGCATCAGTCCCCAAAATTAGTAATTACACCTGAGTGCACCGACCATCACACGAGCACATGTGTCTCCAAATCAGGAAGAAAAAAAAAGACAACAAGCAGAGAAGATCTCAAATGACTTGTGAGTGTAGAAAGCTAAAGGACTTACGTAAGTCAATATGTTTTATAGACTCCTGACAGCCTCGTTTCAGAAACCTCTCAATGCGGTGGTCTCTCTGGAGTCGACATGGTGTCATTTTTCACAAGAATCTTTTAATTTCTGATCTTCAGATGCATGTCGGTGCAGAGGGTCTTATCTTTCCAAACCGTGTTTAAACTACATCCAGAAGATCTTCTGTCTTTGTTTTTTTCTTCTGTCCACATTTTCTAATGGTCACTTACGGTCTGCATTTTATAAATTAGATCTTGGTCTGCAGTCTGAACCTGTTTCTGTTCTTCCTTCATGTCACTGGTAAATCTGGATGACCAGCATGTTAACTGTCCAGAGACCCCCAACCCTGAGGTTACAGCAAAGTTTCTGACCACAATCTGCAATTTTATTCCACACTGACTAAAAAAAAGTAGATTAATTCTGAACTCATCATTCATCCACTCAATTCTATTATAGAGGTCATTCATTTTAATGTTTGGAACGTCAAAGATCTTGTGTCCTAAATGCTGGTTGGGTTCTGGTTCAGTA
Source organism: Hirundichthys speculiger (assembly GCA_018398805.1). Lineage (NCBI taxonomy): Eukaryota > Metazoa > Chordata > Actinopteri > Beloniformes > Exocoetidae > Hirundichthys > Hirundichthys speculiger. Next base: position 993,830 of record JAGFBZ010000777.1, on the reverse strand, counting down.
GTGCGTACTGAGCGTTAGTGGGAGGAGAGTCTGGTTTCATCAGAATGAGTTTCATCAGTCTTGTGTCTGCTGCAGGATACAGCCGAGGATTTCCAGTCCATAGACAGCTGTGAGTACATCTGGGAAGCTGGGGTGGGCTTTGCTCAGTCGCCCCCTCTCAACTACATCCATGACCTGAACAGGTGAGAGTCCAGCATGTTGTAACTCCATTTACCTGTGTGTGTTATTTCAGAAGCGTCCTGATGACTGAACATCTGACAGTAACCTCCGGTCACAGAAAGCTCTCTCCTCTATAACCCTAACATCCTGTCTGTATAAGCATAGAGGTCCACTGGATTCAGATTAAACATTTGAATTCGACTGAACTGAACCAACAGTTTTTTTTTTTTTGTTTGTTTTTTTAATGTCTTGTGTGACTGTGCTTTCTGTTTTGAAGGACTGAGCTGCTGAAGTTGCTTCTCACCTGCTTCTCTGAAGCCATGTACCTTCCTCCTTCCCCCGACAGAAAAGTCCTCAACCCCTGGGTCTCCTTCTTCTGCTCCACAGAAAATAGGTAAGGAATCATTTATTTACATTTAAAAGTATGTTGTGCTGAAATAACAGATTTTACTGCATAAAAGATTACGGTGAGGGTTAATGGAGACTGGTATGTTTTAAATGGCAGATGATTGGAGTCAGAGATGTGTTGGTTGTAGCGCCTAGTGGCCATCAGTGGTATTGCACATGAAGGCACTTCACACTGGCCTCACTTCTTTCACTCATCATTTATGAACAGTCCATAAAACAATACTGATACTGAATTCAGACTGATATAAACTAGAAATTAAATCAGCTTTAATAATTTCTAATTTTATAAAATAATTTAATAAAATCTTTAATATTTGTGAACTAGTAAAGATTGCTTACCTTATAAATTTCTATTCACTGCTTCTTGTTTTTTGATATCTCTCTGATTAAAGAAGATAGACTATGTCTTTCAGCAAGATTAAAAAGTAGGTGGAGATAAAAATGGAGAAGCTGGATAATTCTACTTTGATCTGGGATCATCTGAACAGCTACTTGAATATGAAATTCTCAAATTTAGGTGGCCTAAAAGAAAATGAACAAAGAACTTTTTCTGAATTGGCAGCCACTTCAAATAACCAAATATATGTGGGATATATGTATAATATTTGTGGGAATAGAGTGAAAGAATGAGATCATGGATACAAGTGGCTGAAATGAGTTTCCTATGTAGGGGTCCTAGGTCCTAGGTGTCCTAGGTGGCTGGACGTTCTCATGGAGGTGGGCTGAGACCTTCTGAGATTCAAGATTAGAGTCGCTGCTCCTCCACAACCAGAGGAGGCAGATGAGGTGGTTCAGGCATTAGGATGGTTAGGATGCCTCTTAGATGCTTCCTTTAGGAGCTATTTTGGACATGTCCATGCCCCAGGACAGACCCAGGACACGCTGGAGGTATTATGGCCCTGATCGTACACTTCCCACTAGCCACTAGCCACAAATTGCAGGTTTAGGAACCTCCGCTAACCGCTAATGCAATCTTCCGCTCTCTAAAGCTGCTACCTGTTATACCGACTCCCTTACTCACTTTGTAGGTGTGGCAATGGGCGTGTCTTTTGCCCTTTCTGCAAATTCGGCATCTTGTGATCGCATGTTTAGGGTTGTGGGTAGCGGGTGGTTAGACCACCTGCTACCCACAAATAGCATCAGTGTGCGTCCACCTGATCACATGTGGACGTGCAGGAAGAGGAAGAGGAGGAAGCTCTACAGCAGAGTCCCAGACGAGCTGCACATGAGAGCTGCTCTGATCTGGGTGAAACGACGCTCCATAGCAGTTAGCGGGTAGCGCAACCTGTTCTTAAAGGCAATGGCTACTGACGCACTGATTGGTTTAACAGGTGGAAAGCCCTAACCACTCCTATGGATAATGTAGCGGTTAGCTCAGGTGGGATAGCAGGTTTAGAGAGGTGGAAGATTGCGTTCTTTGCGGAGGAACGACCCTCCTGCTACCCGCTATCCCTTAATAGTGGCTTTAGCAAAGATCGGGTCCGTAGTCTCTCAGCTATCTGAGGAACAGCTCTGGCCAGGGAGAGGGAGTTTCTGGGCCTCTTTGCTTACGCTGCTGACCCAAACTTGGTTGGATGTATGAGTGGATGAAAAAAAAATCACAATAATCCCCCTTGAAACAACACAACTTGGATTGTTTTAGATGAATTAATTTGAAAGTCTTCACCTACTATGAGGATATCTACTTTAAGATGTTTATGACTTGCAATATGCTCTCAGTTCTACTATGGGTTTTAATTATTAGCAGGAAGTGTGCTATTCAAGGTTAAAATCAGGAAGCAACAACAAGTGGGACACAATCGTGAGGTGGAACAAAATTTATTGGATATTTTAAACTTTTTAAACAAATAAAAACTGTAAAGTGGGGCGTGTAATATTATTGGTCCCCTTTACTTTCAGAGCAGCAAACTGACTCCAGAAGTTCAGTGAGGATCTCTGAATGATCCAATGTTGTCCTGAATGACTGATGATGATCAATAGAACCCACCTGTGTGTAATCAAGTCTCCGTATAAATGCACCTGCTCTGTGATAGTCTCAGGGTTCTGGTTAAAGCTCAGAGAGCATCATGAAGACCAAGGAACACACCAGGCAGGTCCCAGATACTGTTGTGGAGAAGTTTAAAGCTGGATGAGGATACAAAAACATTTTCAAGCTTTAAACATCTCAAGGAGCTCTGAGCAAGCAATCAGACTGAAATGGAAGGAGTATCAGACCACTGCAGATCTACCAAGACCCAGCCGTCCCTCTAAACTTTCATCTGGAACAAGGAGAAGATGATCAGAGATGCAGCCAAGAGGCCCATGATCACTCTGGATGAACTGATCTACAGCTGAGGTGGGACAGTCTGTCCAGAGGACAACAATCAGTCCTACACTGGACAAATCTGGCCTTTATGGAAGAGTGGCAAGAAGAAAGACATTTCTCAAAGATATCCATAAAAAGTCTGGTTTAAAGTTTGTCACAAGCCACCTGGAGACTCACCAAACATGTGGAAGAAGGAGCTCTGGTCAGAGGAAACCAAAATCAAACTTTTTACCCACAATGCAAAATGATATGTTTGGAGTAAAATCAACACAGCTGATCACCCTGAACACACCATCCCCACTGTCAAACATGGTGGTGGCAGCATCATGGTCTGGGCCTGCTTTTCTTCAGCAGGGACAGGGAAGATGGTTAAAACTGATGGAAGATGGATGGAGCCAAATACTGGAGCATTCTGGGAGAAAACCTGTTGGAGTCTGCAGAAGACCTGAGACTGGGACGGAGATTTATCTTCCAACAGGACAATGATCCAAAACATGAAGACAAATCTACAATGGAACGGTTCACAAATAAACGTATCCAGGTGTTAGAACGGCCAAGTCAAAGTCCAGACCTGAATCCAGTCCAGAATCTGTGGAAAGAGCTGAAGACTGCTGTTCACAAACGCTCTCCATCCAACCTCACTGAGCTCCAGCTGTTTTACAGGAAGAATGGACCAGAATTTAGTCTCTGGATGAGTTAAACTGATAGAGACAAACCCCAAGAGAATGGAGCTGGAACTGCAGCAGAAGGTGGCGCTGCAGAGTATTAACGCAGAATAATATTACACGCCCCACTTTACAGTTTATTATTTGTTAAAAAAGTTTAAAATATCCAATAAATTTCATTCCACTTTACGATTGTGTCCCACTTGTTGTTGATTCTTGACAAAGAAATTGAAATTTTATCTTTGTTTGAAGCCTGAAATGTGGCAAAAGGGCTGAATATTTTTGCAAGGCAGTGTAAACCTGCGCCATTGAAGAACCCGCCTCTAAACAACGCTGACTCACCTCCACCTGTGTTTGGCTGACTCACCTCCACCTGTGTTTCGCTGACTGACCTCCGCCTGTGTTTCGCTGACTCACCTCCACCTGTGTTTCGCTGACTGACCTCCGCCTGTGTTTCGCTGACTCACCTCCACCTGTGTTTCGCTGACTCACCTCCACCTGTGTTTCGCTGACTCACCTCCACCTGTGTTTCATTGACTCACCTCCACCTGTGTTTCACTGACTCACCTCCACCTGTGTTTCACTGACTCACCTCCACCTGTGTTTCACTGACTCACCTCCACCTGTGTTTCATTGACTCACCTCCACCTGTGTTTTGCTGACCTCTGTGGCTGACTCACCTCCACCTGTGTTTCGTTGACTCACCTCCACCTGTGTTTCGCTGACTGACCTCCACCTGTGTTTCGCTAACTCACCTCCACCTGTGTTTCGCTGACTCACCTCCACCTGTGTTTCGCTGACTCACCTCCACCTGTGTTTCGCTGACTCACCTCCACCTGTGTTTCGCTGACTCACCTCCACCTGTGTTTCGCTGACTCACCTCCCCCTGTGTTTCATTGACTCACCTCCACCTGTGTTTTGCTGACTCACCTCCACCTGTGTTTTGCTGACTGACCTCCGCCTGTGTTTGGCTGACTCACCTCCACCTGTGTTTCGTTGACTCACCTCCACCTGTGTTTCGCTGACTGACCTCCACCTGTGTTTCGCTGACTCACCTCCACCTGTGTTTCGCTGACTCACCTCCACCTGTGTTTCGCTGACTCACCTCCACCTGTGTTTCGCTGACTCACCTCCACCTGTGTTTCGCTGACTCACCTCCACCTGTGTTTCGCTGACTCACCTCCACCTGTGTTTCGCTGACTCACCTCCCCCTGTGTTTCGCTGACTCACCTCCACCTGTGTTTCGCTGACTCACCTCCACCTGTGTTTCACTGACTGACCACCTGTGTTTCGCTGACTCACCTCCACCTGTGTTTCGCTGACTCACCTCCACCTGTGTTGCGCTGACTCACCTCCACCTGTGTTGCGCTGACTCACCTCCACCTGTGTTGCGCTGACTCACCTCCACCTGTGTTGCGCTGACTCCTCCACCTGTGTTTCGCTGACTCACCTCCACCTGTGTTTCGCTGACTCACCTCCACCTGTGTTTCACTGACTGACCACCTGTGTTTCGCTGACTCACCTCCACCTGTGTTTCGCTGACTCACCTCCACCTGTGTTTCGCTGACTCACCTCCACCTGTGTTTCGCTGACTCACCTCCACCTGTGTTTCGCTGACTCACCTCCCCCTGTGTTTCGCTGACTCACCTCCACCTGTGTTTCGCTGACTCACCTCCACCTGTGTTTCGCTGACTCACCTCCACCTGTGTTTCGCTGACTCACCTCCACCTGTGTTGCGCTGACTCACCTCCACCTGTGTTGCGCTGACTCACCTCCACCTGTGTTTCGCTGACTCACCTCCACCTGTGTTTCGCTGACTGACCACCTGTGTTTCGCTGACTCACCTCCACCTGTGTTGCGCTGACTCACCTCCACCTGTGTTTCGCTGATTCACCTCCACCCGTGTCTCCTGCCTCAGACATGCCCTGCCTCTGTTCACGTCCCTGCTCAACGTGGTGTGCGCCTACGATCCGGTGGGTTACGGTTTTCCGTACAACCACCTGCTGTTCTCGGACCACCGGGAGCAGCTGGTGGAGCAGGCGCTCCAGATCCTCGTCGTCACCCTGGAGCACGAGGGTGGGCCGGCTGCAGGTGCTGCTCTCCAGGCTCTGGACCCCTCCCCATCCCCTTCAGCTGAGGAGGACCCAGTGGTACTTTCACAGGGAAATTAATGAAGAACTGAAGTTTTTTTTTACATTTATAGTGAAATACACGGAAATTATGTTTTTTGTTTGTTTTTTTCCAGCCAGCTGGGCCTGAAAACCTCTTTGTTAATTACCTCTCCAGGATACACAGAGAAGAGGTACTGTGGAGTACATCTGTCCATTTTAGCAGGAACAAACACAGTTGGATGTTTAAGTCTGCTCTCATTTGTTTATCAGGACCTGAGCTTCATCCTCAAAGGTCTGGCCCGTCTGCTCAACAACCCTCTGATTCAGACCTACCTACCTCGCTCCACCAAGAAGATCCAGTTCCACCAGGAGCTGCTGATCCTCTTCTGGAAGTTCTGTGACTTCAACAAGGTGCTGGGCTTCTTTTTCAAAGACAACTGGAGGTTGTGTTTGCAACAGCTTGTCTAAAAGATCATCAGATCTCTTGCTGTATGATTTTCATTTTTTTCTTCCCTCGTGGTGAGTTTGCATCTGTCATTTTACGTCTCTGTGGTTATTTTGCATAAACAGTATTTTATTTAGTTTTAATTAATCTGTATTTAGCTCTAACTGATGCAGTGAGCAGCCTTGTATTTCTTTAAGAATCACATCAGAAGATACATCCTGTAATCATGGAAATGATGTTAATCTGTTTCAGAAGGGTCAAATTATTGGCATCAAGCAAAGAAAACATTAAAGGAGGTCGCTGAAACAACTAAAATTGGATGAAGAGCTGCCCATCACATTATTAAAAACTGGAAGGATGGTGGAGAACCATCGTCTTTCAGGAGGAACTGTCGAAAAAAAAAAAGAAGTTGAATGATCGTGATCAGTGATCACTTGAACCAGGAGTGTACAACTCCAGTCCTGGGGGGGGCGCTGTACCAGCCTGTGTTTAGCTGCAGTTGGTCAGGTCCAGGTTCTGCAACGTTCTGAGGTCAGCTGGCTATCTAACTACCTGACATTTCAGCTGATTCTTTCAACAACAGACCCTTTCAAACAGCCTCAGGATTAAGGTTCCCTGAGCTCTAAACCTGTTAGACCTAATGCCAGTGAATTTACTGTGTAATACAGTTTTCTGAATGTCTTTGTAAAGAGACAGTCAGAATCTTTGTACCATTATTGGCCCTGTTCAATGTGAGTAAACGGGTCTTTTCAGAAACTGTCAGACAACAGCCTTGATTAGCAAAGACATAATAGTTGATCAGTCGACTAATCAATTTCTTTGATTGTTTTTTTTTTTTTTTAATTTTGGATAGATATTATGTTTTGCTCAGTTTTTGTCAAATATTTATTTTTAATAATAATTAGTTATTTATCAAATGCAGTTTGGTTTACATTGAAACTATGTAACATATTTAAAACATATATCTATAATCAAGCCACAGTTGGGCTTATGGTATTTTACTAATTTCCTAATGCCAGTATGCTAAATTTGTCTTTGAACATGTCAAAGATGGCAGCAGGACATCATCCTGGTAGCAGTCTTGAGTTCTCATATGTTAATAAGCTGCTCCTGAGAACGTATTTATCCAACTAGGTAAAGTATTCAAACTGCTATAAAGATAATATGGGATATTTATCTGCAAGCTTAGCAGTGAGGGGAATCTGTTACTGAGTAAACATGTGATATGAATAAACTGTAAAATGAGTGAACAAACCAAGCTAGTAGTCTGAATAAGTGACATAGTTTTTCATGTTGATAGCAAAATAGTGGAGAAGACTTGAAGCTTTAAAATGGTGACTTGGTTGTTTTGTGTTTCTTAGAAATTCCTGTTCTTTGTCCTGAAGAGCAGTGATGTGTTAGAGGTGCTGGTTCCCATCCTCTTCTACCTGAACGATGCCAGAGCAGATCAGTGTGAGTGGCTGTGTGCACCTGTAATCATTTTTACATGCATTAACGGGTTGTTCCTGGGAAAGTCCGTCTGTGAAAGAACCTTTCTGGGCGTCTGCAGCTCGAGTGGGCCTGGTGCACATCGGCGTGTTCATCCTGCTGCTGTTGAGCGGAGAGAGAAACTTCGGAGTTCGTCTGAACAAGCCGTACACCCTCCGAGTCCCCATGGACATCCCCGTGTTCACAGGGACCCACGCTGACCTGCTCATCGTGGTGAGAAAACTCACATTACAGTATTTTAGTTTTCATGTTTGTGACTGATGGAATTAGATTTTAGAAACAGAATTTTGAGAATTTTGTAGGGGTGCACGATAACTATCGGGCCGATAACAGGAAATTATGACGTCGTTCCGATAAGTCCGATATCACGACAAATAGCGCCAATGACATATATTTCTGTCAACACGACAGTTCCTCGCTCCCTCTGAGCCTTGAATGACCAGCAGTGAATGTTATGTTCAAGTAACGTCGGCATAATCAGAAAAACGATTTCTCAATCAGGAAAATCAAGAATACCCCCTCATGCCAGAAAACAACTCGTTAACTCGGTCATAATTTTAGTAGTTGCTAACTTGAATTTGCAGTATTTCCCCTCACGTTACACATAAAAAAAGAAAAAGATAGAATGGCTGAAAGAACGACTAGCAAACGAGGAAACTTTGGAATTTACGTTACACCTTGAATGCAGCCTGCAGCACAGCGTACTGATCACAACAAACATGGCGGCGTGGAACTTCGTTAAAGTTTCAGAAGAAGATAGTTTGGTGGTTATTTGTGATGAATCCTACGAGTGAATTCTACGAGGAGGGAAGCACAAGCTTTAATACGTAAAACCTGATCAGCCTCCTACAACATAACAATCACTTCCATGGAGTTTTGAAATTGCTAACGTGAGCTAATGCTAACATGCACAGGCCAGCAGCAGTCTCCCCTCTCCTCTCGTCTCCCTCATCTCTCTCATCTAAAGCTACCATGAGATAAAAAAAAAACAAAAAAATCACTGAACATCTTTTACTATAATTAAAGGTATTAATTTAAATGGAACCACAAGTCAAAATCCTTTAAATATTAATCTTTTTCCATTTGTAATTCTGATGCATGTATTTCCATCAGTTCAAGGAGCCTTTATTTTTTATATCAGCTTATTTAAGTTAATGTGAGATATCAAATAGGTTTGTTTGATAGCTTTACGAAAATGTTTGAGAGTCTTGCCAATAGTTTTTCAATGGAAAAAAATAAATATCTGTTCATTTAAAGAGTCCAAACTGTTTTTGATTTTGTTCATGGTATTGATATAATGATCTTAGATCATAGAATTTTGTCTTTAAGGTTTCGAAAAGGCAGCTGGAAACCAACTCTGTTTATTTATTTGAATTTAGATCTTTCACAAAATCATCACCGGTGGACACCAGCGACTCCACCCGCTGTTTGACTGTCTGCTCACAATCATAGTAAACAGTGAGTATCTCTGCTGAAATGCTGCCCCCTGGTGGAGGGACAGGAGAGCTTCCTGCTATAAAGTTGTTGCATTTCTGCTGTGCTTTTGCGTTTTTGTGCCTCTTCAGTTTCGCCTTACCTCAAGAGTCTGTCCATGGTGGCGGCCAACAAGCTGCTCCACCTCCTGGAGGCCTTCTCCACCTCCTGGTTCCTCCTCTCCGCCCCCCAGAACCACCACCTGGTCTTCCTGCTGGAGGTCTTCAACAACATCATCCAGTATCAGTTTGATGGTGAGAGGAAAAAAAAAAAAAATCTGATTGTTCAGGACGCCACATGAAAACGTGACGTCTCCCTCTCAGGAAACTCCAACCTGGTGTACGCCATCATCCGCAAGCGCAACGTTTTCCACCAGCTGGCCAACCTGCCAACAGACGTGGCTTCTATTCAGAAGGTCTTGCAGAGAAGGAAGTCGGGGATTTCCAGGCTAAAATCAACAGACAACGAGTCCATGGAAGGTTCCAGACCTGCTGCCGCTGCAGAGCCCGGCACACTCAAAGCCAGTTTAGAGGCCACTCCAGGTGGGCGGTCAGATCACTCCATCCTCCAGGCTGTCATCATACCTGCTCAGGAATTTAATGCTTAAATTCAGCACTAAAAATCAATCGAACCTGAAAATCTTCTACGGTTTTAGAATCAGCTCTCTTGATTGAGAGAAAAATGCATTATTTGGATTTACTGGATACCTGTTTTCATTCAGGTGAGAAGATCAGTGAGGTAGAAACCAGTTGTGAGTTAGCGGAGGTTTAAATTTAAACACTGTAAACCACATGTGTCAAACACAAGGCCCACGGGCCAAATGTGGCCCGCCACGTCATTTTATGTGGCCCTCGAGAACTTGTGCATTATTGGCTTAAATTTTAAAGCAATATTTAAAGACTTAAAATAAGCTTACACCACTTTAAAGCACATATTGACCAGAAACTACATTTCGTCCACAAGATAACAGTATATAACCGTGAGCAAGACATCAAGACAATTTTCAGAACTGACGAACTTAAGAAAAACCTCTACAAAATTACCCCAACATGTCCAAGAAAAGAGAAATTTGATGCACAAGGAAGGCATTTTCATGAACGATGGGAAAACGAATACAAGTTTGTACCTCAAGGTGAAAGAACAGTAGGCCTGTCTGACAGCAAGCTAACTATGCTAAATTTAGCCTGCAAGAGAAACAAAGAATCGCTTCTAACCATCACCTGTGCAAACAAACCCTGAGTTAAAGGTGGGGTAGGTGTTCTTTTTTTGCAGCACTTTTTACAATATTGCCTGAAAACCTTTTCACATTCCCATTGCACCCACTGAAATAAAATGTTTGCAAAAAAAACTAAACATTTTGGTCCAGTCTAGAGGGTATAATCAGAGAAAAACTCTGACCAATCAAAATAGTGATCATCATTACTTTCATTGGCTGCCTAATACGTCCATCAAATATCAATGCACTCACCCACCCCTCCCTCCCTCCCTGCAGTTCATGTAGTCATGAATCATGTGAAGGTGTGGTTTCGAGGGGTGGGCTGAAGAGGAGGAGGCGGAGCCTTTGGGAGGAGTGAGGGAGTGTATATTTTCAAAATCTCACTTGAGTTGGATTGATGGAACCGTTTTTTCAAAGAACACCTACCCCACCTTTAACTATAATAATGAGTTAAATATTTGACACTTGAATACGTAATAAATACAGAAACCGTTATTTAACAAGGTGTAGTTTAATTTATTTTTGATTTATATTGTATTTTGTTACATTCATGCTGTTGATCTGGCCCTTCGACGGCAACCATGATGCTGATGTGGCCCTCAGTGGAAATGAGTCTGACACCCCTGATGTAAACAGATGCCTAGAGTCAACACATACAAATAACTATGATATCGACATGTCAAAGAAAGCAGCCTCAAAGACACTGACTGAACGTAAAGAGAACCAAAGATGAGGCGCACATTCTTCTCTGCAGCGAGTAACAGATTGTGCTGTGTGTTGTAGGAATCGATAAGATAACTGAGAAGTCTCAGGTGAGTGAGGACGGGACGTTGGTCGCTGTGCCGAGTTCACACTTTCCCCAGACGCCCGCTGAGAGCAGCGCGGTCCTTGGAGGCAGCGACACCGAGTCCAACTCAGAGAGAGACCACGAGGTACAGGAAGAGTCTCGTTGTATAAACCAGGAGCTCACTAGCTTCTTTCTGCCGTCCTAACGTTGTATTCTGTCATCAGGTCTGCAACACACACTCAGAAGCATCGAGGAGTCGAGTGTCGAGCGTCTCCTCGACAGCCTGGAGCGCTAATCCAGACTGGGTGAGGCCCTCGGTACAGCAGAACTTAGTTCTGGATCCTGTTTCCTGTCATGTGACTTCTCCATCCTCTGCGTGTTAGATGGTGTCGTGGAAAGCCAAACTTCCTCTGCAGACCATCATGAGGCTGCTGCAGGTCCTGGTGCCTCAGGTGGAGAAGATCTGCATCGACAAGTAGGAAACAGTTCTGCTCTGCACAACAAAACGAGACAAAGTAGCAAGCAAAAAAAAGAAACTGTTTGGTGAAATATGTAATCCAGTGAGCGATTCAGATATCTGACTTTACAGAAGCAGCTCAGAGGACAATTATCCATCGTTACTTTCACATGAATTTTTTTTTTGTAAACACAGGAATGAGAATCCAGTGTTTAACCTATAAAGAGCTGCTTCAACATAACGGTACAGAGGCTGCATGAGGTCTTGAAGGTTATCAAAGCTGAGCTAAAACAGTGTTTTTGTGAGTTCATGACAATATCTCCTGAATCTGGTCTGAGGAGAGAAGTTCTGCCAAGAGTTGGCCTTAGAGGACAGGATTCAGAAAGTATCCCACTGAGATGATTGTTCACAGCAGGTTTTAGATATTTATTTATCCCACATATTATTCTCACATGGGTTCAGCTGCCTCAGATGCTCAGATGTTTTAGTTTCAGATTGCCGTCCAGCCAGAAGGTCGGTGGATTGATCCCCAGCCCCATCAGTAGTCTGTGGACAGGACACCAGTGCCCCCCCCACACTGCAAAGACCCAGTCACCTGGGTGTCAGTGTTCTCATAGAGCCGGTCCTGAACGCGTTAACGCATTCATTTATTAACGCCGACAATTATTTTATCGCGCGTTAACGCATGTTGCTCACATGCTTTTGTTTTGACAAGTCTGTTACTGGCTGCTGCAGAACCGGAAGAGAATTAGCAGGTAAACATGTGGTAAATCTAAAACAGACATGGAGAACAGTAAAAATCCATGTTCGGTTAGCAACTCAGGCAACAATATTAACAATTCTGTCTGAAAAAAAAACTTTCAAACTCCTTTGTTCAAGACGATGGCGTCATTCCTCCATGTTCCATCAGATCTGCTCCATGTGTTCACTGTCCTGCTGTTCTCTAGCTGGTTACTGCAGTGCGGCTCCATCTAGTGGCGCAGATGTGTAACGACAACAGAAAGTCTTGTCCTCGATTATAAAACAATCCCATTTTTGAGAATATGACTTCTAGATTAAAATATCGTCCTATATTTGGGCCAATACGGTAGTTTGATCAAGGACTTATTCAACAGCAGATGTGCCCTGCAATGCTGGAAATCAGCATCAGGAGATTTTTGTCCTATTTCATTAGTTTGTTTTTTAAAGTAATTATGTTAATCAACAATTCAAAAGTGATGGCTGATTTTGATTATTTGATTTTCAATAAATTTTTATTTATTGTTACTTTTGTAAGTTTCAAGTGATTTCAGTGAGAATTGTGGGTTTTTCCTTCTTTAACTGAGGGGTACCAACAATTTTGTCCACGTGGGTAAGTAGTTAATATTTCTGCAAAGGGTTGCATCTGTGCTGGTTAGCTTAGATTTGATCGGGGGGGGTATATTTATATGTAAATAAACGGCCACTCTTCTGTTTCTGACCCAGTTGAGATGACTGTTGCTGTTTTCCTCAGGGGTTTGACCGATGAGTCAGAAATCCTGAAGTTCCTGCAGCACGGCACGCTGGTGGGCCTCCTGCCCGTCCCTCACCCCATCCTCATCAGGAAGTACCAAGCCAACGCTGGGACGGCCATGTGGTTCCGGACCTACATGTGGGGAGTCATCTACCTACGGTGGGTGAACTGGATTTGAAGCTGGCAGCCATATTAGCAGGTAAATGTTGCTTGTTTCAGTCGTCTTTGATGTGTCTTTTCCACTTCCCGCCATAGCAACATGGATCCTCCGATCTGGTACGACACGGACATAAAGCTGTTTGAGATCCAGAGGATTTAGGAGCTGCTGGCCTCCATTTGTTGTCTCCACATACTCAACTATCTGTGCAGGTTAATCTTCACCTGGACTGTTCAGAAGAACATGAATACTGTTTCTACCAGCCGGTTACATGTCCACATGTGAACATCTGTTATCTGCTGCATCTTAACTGGGGCAAAGTTAAAATGAATATACCTGTAAACATGAATTAAACATGCAACATTCCTCTATTCATTCTGCCAACAAGATCCAACACAAAGCTTGTCTGTGTTCCTTTGTAGACCAGCTCACCTGTAGATCACATACCTGGACAGGTGCAGTCATGCTTTGTGCTCCAACATGAAATAAAATGATTTCTACTTCCCATACTAATGTTTTCTTTTCTCTCAGTATTATTTCTAGAACGTGCACAAACCATTTTGGTTTTTCTTCTCATGCAGAGCTCAATTTAATCAATGAAGTGGATCTAAAATGTGTTCTCAGCTGGACTCCACAAACTTTTAATGATATAATTATATTATTTTGTCCTGTATAATATTGCCAAGATATATGTGGCTCTCCTCCCTGTCCTCTATCCTCTCTGTCCTCCTTCCTCTCTGTCCTCCATCCTCTATGTCCTCTATCCTCTCTGTCCTTCATCCTCTCTGTCCTCCATCCTCTCTCTGTCCTCCCTCCTCTCTGTCCTCCCTCCTCTCTGTCCATCCTCTCTGTCCTCCATCCTCTCTCTGTCCTCCCTCCTCTCTGTCCTCCCTCCTCTCTGTCCATCCTCTCTGTCCTCCATCCTCTCTGTCCTTCATCCTTTCTGTCCTCCATCCTCCCTGTCCTCCCTCCTCTCTGTCCTCCTTCCTCTCTGTCCATCCTCTCTGTCCTCCATCCTCTCTGTCCTTCATCCTTTCTGTCCTCCATCCTCTCTCTGTCCTCCATCCTCTCTCTGTCCTCCATCCTCTCTGTCCTCCCTCCTCTCTGTCCATCCTCTCTGTCCTCCATCCTCTCTGTCCTCCCTCCTCTCTGTCCATCCTCTATGTCCTCCATCCTCTCTGTCCTCCATCTTCCCTGTCCTCCCTCCTCCCTGTCCTCCATCCTCTCTGTCCTCCCTCCTCTCTGTCCATCCTCTGTCCTCCATCCTCTCTGTCCTCCTTCCTCTCTGTCCTCTCTTCCTCCTCTTGTCTTTCTTTTCCCAGCTGGTCTTCAGCAGGAGAAAAACAGTTTCCAGGCTAGAGGGTGGTGTTGGTGAAATGAAGGTTACAGGTCATTCAGAGACACTTGAAACAATAATATAACTCAGTTTTTAAAAGATTAAAGGTAACAATTTGCATCAATCTCTTTAAATAATTCCAACTACTTTACTACTGAATAAATATACTGAGACTTTTAAAGTTGGGCTGACTCAATTTGTTTAGTACAACTTATATAATTTGGTTTAAGATTTACACTAAAGCAACTTTATTTTAATTATAAAGTATTGTTATTATCAAGTTGGCAAATAACTAAAGCCAGGTTATTCTAACTTCTTTGTTTTACATCATTTCTACTAAAAAAGAAAAGCTTGAAGTTTGGAAAAAAATTTTGCCTTAAGGTTTTTAAAGTACGGTTAACTTATTTTACTTCAGTTAGAATAAATGTGATTGTAGTTTAAGAATCAAACTCTTGAATATAAAACCATCCATCCATCATCTTCTGCTTAATCACATACAGTCATGGAAAAAATTATTAGACCACCCTTGTTTTCTTCAGTTTCTTGTTCATTTTAATGCCTGGTACAACTAAAGGTACATTTGTTTGGACAAACATAACGATAACCACAAAGATTGCTCATAAGAGTTTTATTTAAGAGCTGATATCTTACCATTTTCCATGGTTTTCTTGATTATAACCTAAATCACTTAAGTTTTTACATCAATAGCTATGGCGTTGTACTGCCAAAAACACTGCTTTTATGCATTCAGTGTTTTCTTTTCTGTCTGTTTTAGTCACATGATGACATTTAGTGGTACCAGGTATTTAAATGAACAAGAAACTGAAGAAAAATGGTGGTTTAATAATTTTTTCCATGACTGTATATATGCCAAATAGTCAATGTTCATGAACTCTGTGCTAAATAAAATTAATTAAACTAAATAAATAAATCCATATTTTCATCAAACACTTAGATGAATTAAAACAAATGTTTACCACAATGCTTCAGATAAAGACGGTAAATCAAGACATCAGTTGACAGGATGAATCTGACCTGACTGAGATTCTCACCAACGTTTATGTTCAAGTTCACTTTTTAAAGGCACCATTGTGGAGCTAACATTCAGAACTTCTGGAACATCTGTAAAGGTATTCTCCAGCACATCTGGGGAGCTGACGTTCAGGGTAAATGTATTTCAGTCCAGTAAGCCAGGTGCAGGCTCTGAGTAGGTCCAGGTCTCTGTAGACGTCTGTTCCTCCAACTGTCGTGGCTCCTCATGTGACTCCAGCCTTCACCGCTTCACAGGTCTTCATTCACCTGCAGAGTAAATAAGAGTGTTTTAAGCTACGATAGTTAAAATTGTACCAAACTACGTGTGCATGTGATCTATCGCGTCTCATTTAACTACCAAACTGTCTTTAAAGAGATTTTCCTAATTTTCTTTAAAGGTGCACCACTACATGCAGCATCTCAAGCCTTCTTTCCATAAAATCATCCTGTAAAGCAGCCATTCCCAAACTTATCAAGGCCCAATTTGAAATGTGAAAAATCTCCGCAGCCCACCGAAACCTTTAATCACAACTGTGATCAACATACAGGACCAGGAACCATGATCTGATATTAATGTGAGGGGTCAACAAATAAGGTGACACTTGTCATATTAAGTTAAGATGACAGTAGAATAACACTTAACTGGGTTGTTTTGTTACTTCTTAATGTTTTTATATCATGTCGTTAATATTTTACAGTAATTAAAAAGACATTTTAAAAAGATCGAGGATTTAAAACACATTTGTTTAATTTTAATGACCTCTCACCGCCCCCCTGCAGTACCGCGACGGCCCACCAGGGGGCCGCGGCCCACACTTTGGGAATCACTGCTGTGAAGAATAAAATACATCCAGTATTTATTCATCTACAGCACAGCGCCAACAATTACAACACCACCTTCATGAAACAAACGTTTTTATTTATTTGGCATCCTTTTCATACCTGGAGCAGCATGTTCTCTCTTTGCCAGATGTTCATTTGATGTGCAGCTCCTCCTTTTGAACAGTCCAGGGACATGAGTTATGGAGAACTGATCCAGTTCTGCTGTGAATGAACTCTAATATACAAAAAAAAAACTCTGAACTTCAAGACTGAATCACTTGGAACTGGGATGTTTCTCCAGGACAGAACCAGCAGCACCAGTGAAGTTTCCCTCATGTCCTCCAGCACCAGGCATCCAGGTTTTCTGGAATAATACAAGATCCATTAACTCATATGTCTGTTGAAGGAATGTGGTCTTCCCTCTCCTCCGCTTGAGAGAGTTTTCAAAGTGCTGGAATGACTTTGTGACAGATGTGTTTGCATGTTGCTTCACATCCTGAACAATAACTCCCAGGACATATTCTACACCGTATGTCTAAATCTTTAATGTTTTAATCATCTGTCTTTCTTAGTGGTTTAAAGTTGCTAATTTTTCAGGTCCAGTTCATTTCAAAAACCAGGTAATATTCATAATACAGCCTGAACGTAGATCCATAACTACACCTGTGCTGTGGTGGAAATTTTTATTTGGTTTATTTCATCTTGTAATTTTGTTAACAATATGTTTAAAAGTGATGCCTTTCTTAACAAGACCAATACACATAGTCAACAAAGACCAAATGTCTGACAAAAGGCAAAGCCGGGGGTCGGCTGTGGTTCATTGATCTGTGAGACACAGCATAGGAAGAGCTGTAACTTCCTAAATTCAATTAGCATCAACTCTACAACTTCTTGATCAAGGAAGAACTGTAACTTCCTTAAATTCAATCAGTCTGTCTTGAGACAAATGTCTTTTTGTCTTAACCACCACCTGCTGTGTCTACTCTGTATGCAAAACCTGTAAGCACAATCAACATCTTCTGTCTTGGTATCCTGTATGCAAAACCTGTAACACCTTGCTGTCTGGTATAAAAATCAGCTTCATCTTTGTATCTGCAGAGTCATTAGCCGGCACTCTGCGAGTGGTGGCTGGTGGCTCTCCTTGTGGCCACAAGTATTTGTATGTCTGTCTTTTTTCTCTGTAATAAATTCTATTCTGATTTTCTCATCAAGATCGGATCTAATTTTTTCCACAACAATTTGGCGCTGCAAGTAGGGTCCCTCGCTTGGCCGTCTGGACGGAGTGACCAGAGACCGAGAACCTCAAAAGTGCTGTTGAGATGGGAGCTGACTCACTGCGTTCTGGCTGCCAACGCTGGGATCGAACAAACTTAAGTCCCACAATCTGATCTGGTGAGAAATTCATTTTCAAAAACACATTTGGTCTCGAAAAGGTTCAGATCTGAGGTGGTTCAGCATTCTCCATAGCATTTGGGGAAGTTTAGTCTGCAGGAGTGACTGCGACTAGGTTAGTTTCTGAGATCTGTTCTGAAACACTCCTTCTGTAAGTACTCAGAGGGTTAGGCTTTAACTGTTTGGGGCAGGCAAACAGATTTTGCAAAGACGTTTGCAATCTTAGCAAGAGTATGCATACTGACTCATAAAGAAATGAGTTCTGGTAAATCCAAACCTCTTTTTTGTTCCTCAGAGTTCCAATGTGGAATAGGTGAGAGAAAGAAACGGCCGTGAGAGTGTTGAATGTCTGGACTCAGAAATATGGGTTTGTCAAGTTTGAATGAGTTGGAAAGACTGAATGAGAAATTGACTGAAAGATTTGTGTAAAAGATTTGGAAGAATGTGAAACATAGCGCTTTGTTTTTTTTTGAGGAGTGAATGTATCTTTATTGTTGATTCTGATGCTATTCCGCATCTCTAACCCCTGCGCATGCGCAACAATACATATATATATATATATATATATATATATATGTGTGTGTGTGTGTGTGTGTGTGAGTATATATATATATATATATATGTATTTTTTTTTTTTGGTACCTTAAGTGTTGTATGTATGTCCTGTGCTTTGTCTGTCTCACTAAGCCCCAGAACAGAGACAGTTGTTGTCCAACACTGATACCCCCCCTTTTTCTTTTTTTTACTCATTTGCTTTTGGCCAAATTAATTTACAGTGATGCGACCTAGATTTTTTTTTTTTTTTTTTTTTTAAACTGTCAGAACTGAAAGCCAGTCCTGATTTCAAAGTTTGTGTTTTTTCTCCCTCCTTAAGGTGTACAGACAACAACCATGTACTGTATGCAAATCAGTGAAACCGGTTTTCCATGGCTGCTGTCACTTTTCACAGCTTCCTGTCTGAGGAACAGGCAGCAGCCATTCCCCCCCCCCCCCCCCCCCCCCTTATGGGACGTCCCCCCTCAGATCTCTAAGCCCAGAGTAAATATGTTAGTCTAAAAAACAAACAAACTGTGACCCTGTTGTTATTCCCGTTGTTGTGATTTTGTACTAAACTTCTCTGTGCTTGAAGCCCCTTTATCTTCTCTTGTCCATGGAGAAGGTCTACAGCCTCCAGACCTTATTAGATGCCCCCCCCCAGGCAGAGAAATTAACTGAAAAAGGCTCTTCAAACAGCTCCCACGTTAGGCCTTTCCTGGAAAGAGTTCTCATCCCCCGACAACCAGATTGCTCAGCAGGTAAAAGCAGCTCTTCCTGAGACCAGCAGACACCCCTGCTCACGAGTCAATCACCCAGCATCAGAGTAGACGCTCTACTCCACCCATCACCAGGCGAAAGTCATGTCCTCACCAACAGAGGGGACATCTCAACTGAAGGAATGAGTGCTGATCAGGCCTATGGCAGCACTCCGAGCAACATGCTCCAACATGGGTGCTTTCTCCTGCTTGGTGAGGAACATTGGCTCAGACACGGACAATGGCAGCCTGTTGGACTGACAGGTTGTGGACTATTTGGATCAAAATGCCCTTGATTCAGTTTACTCGTCATTTGGCCTGTTTCCTGGGGGTCAGGAGGTCATTCAAGATTGCTGCATGACAAAAGATCTCACACTGCAGCACTTTTATGTGGTGTCAGCTCATGACACACCCCGCCATCGCCGCTCTCCAACTGACCCACGTGACTCAATCTGGGGCTCGGAATGTCCAACCTGACAGGAAACTCTGGTCAAACACCGTTTTCCCCTTGATGGAAAAAAACTCATGTTGTGCCTGGACACTGAACTACAAGCTGGACGAATTCATCAAGGACTCTGTGGTTGCCCTAAAAGGACTCTGCTTGCGGACCATGTGTCCTCCTCTGGCTGGCTCTCATTGCTGGTAACAGCTAAAAGGTCTCTCCTGCTGCGGATTATGACCTCAGTCATCATTGTGTTCTTTCATGCTGCATTATTCCCTTAAGTCAAGGACTGTCTAAGATGATTCCCATCCAGTTTTTGGATCTGTATACCCCATGTTCCCTCAACAAATCCCATGGACTCTATTTCTAATCCTCCCTCATCGCCTGGATATTATGACGATTCATCAGAATGACTCTGACAACGACTCCTTTGTGTGATCGTCCGTTTTCCAACACTGAATATTATTGTCCATATTCATAAGTCGAACATTGTTTCTGTTTTCAATCATGTTTATGATTGTGATCATTGAATCTCAGTGAATTTGGTGACCTAATGTTACAGTTAATGGATGTTATTGTGTGATTAATATGAAACATATCAATGTTTCATTTATAATCTAAAGAGGGAAATTGTGGTGGAAATTTTTATTTGGTTTATTTCATCTTGTAATTTTGTTAACAATATGTTTAAAAGTGATGCCTTTCTTAACAAGACCAATACACATAGTCAACAAAGACCAAATGTCTGACAAAAGGCAAAGCCGGGGGTCGGCTGTGGTTCATTGATCTGTGAGACACAGCATAGGAAGAGCTGTAACTTCCTAAATTCAATTAGCATCAACTCTACAACTTCTTGATCAAGGAAGAACTGTAACTTCCTTAAATTCAATCAGTCTGTCTTGAGACAAATGTCTTTTTGTCTTAACCACCACCTGCTGTGTCTACTCTGTATGCAAAACCTGTAAGCACAATCAACATCTTCTGTCTTGGTATCCTGTATGCAAAACCTGTAACACCTTGCTGTCTGGTATAAAAATCAGCTTCATCTTTGTATCTGCAGAGTCATTAGCCGGCACTCTGCGAGTGGTGGCTGGTGGCTCTCCTTGTGGCCACAAGTATTTGTATGTCTGTCTTTTTTCTCTGTAATAAATTCTATTCTGATTTTCTCATCAAGATCGGATCTAATTTTTTCCACAACAGTGCTTACAGTTTATACTGTCTCAGTAATCTTGGTTATGTTGTTTTTGTTTTTTGTTTTTTTAATGCCTTCTCTGTCAAACACAGAACATTAGACTGTTAAACATAAAACTAAACAGTTTCAACATTTCTCTCTGGATCATCAGTATATGATGACATGTTCAAGCTACATTTATCTGGAATATGAAACAGACTTTGAAACAAACTTCAGATGTCGTACATGCAGTTGTTATTTTTGTCATGCACTTCCAGTGGTGGTTCAGTGTCAGTTAATGCCATCAAGGTGCTGCTGTAAAACTAATACTTGACATTTAAATTCAGGAGGTGACTAAAAGCCTGTCAGCATTTCAACTAAATTAGTTTAGAGCTATTTCAAACTCTATTTTCATGCATAGGATAAATAGATATTTGTGCAGTGTGTTGAATCAGCTTCAACTCTGTAGCAAAATAATAGAGAATAACAACGAATCCTGATAAAACTATTTAATGCGTACACTCTTCTCCCTCTTTTTTGCAGGGTGGTCTGGTTTGATGTGTGGAGATGTGGCAAACTTATTAATTTACGTTGAAAATGTTCTGTATTTTAAGCTTTGCAAACAAACCCCATATATATATATATATATATATATATATATATATATATATATATATATATATTTTTTTTTTTTTTTTTTTTTTTTTAGAGTGGGGGGAGTTATTACAGTTTTAGACAAAGGAAAGACCTCCTATCTCGTTATATGTATTATTTTTAATTTAAAAAAAAAAAAAACACTGAGATAATTTGTCCAGTACATCTATTAATCCAATTAACTGTGGGTAATAAAAAGGAAGTCTGATAATCAGGATGGCGGCCCTCAAGGACCGTCTTTGGTGACCCCTGCTGGAGAGCCTCAGCCCTGTTATTTATACACTCGGGGCGGGTCCTGAAGGCACGCCTCTTCAAATAGCCCCGCCCCTTTTCTCGTCTCATAGCAACAAGCACGTCAGCCGCTCCCCGCCGCTGCAGGCAGTCCGGGTCAGCGGTGTCCCGGACTGAGTGTTTCCACGGTGAAAGACTATGGAACCGGACTCGGAGTGAGCCGAACTGCCGCTATGAACGACCGGTACCACCGAGCGGCCCGGGACGGGTTCCTGGACGTGCTGAAGGAGGCCACGCGGAAGGAGCTGAACGGCCCGGACGAGGACGGGATGACGCCGACGCTATGGGCCGCTTATCACGGCAACCTGCAGGCGTTGCGGCTCATCGTGAGCAGAGGGTGAGTCCCGGAACCGGGACGGAGAACGGTTCCTGGTGAAACCTGTTGAAATCCTCCACCAGGTCTGACAAAAGGGTTCACTTAGTTCACTTTCTTTTATCAAGTAAAATTCAGTCTTTTTATTCTCTTTCATGCGAGATTTATATTATGTTTACTTTCCTTTTTTTAATCATTTTTAGAATACCAAATGACACCCTTGTTGAGTAATAAGCACATTTTTTTGTATGTGTTAATAAATATAAAGTCCTCCGTGTCCTACAGCACTCATTAATGGGGCCAGAAGCATTTTTATTTATAAAACCTCTATAGCACATGTGTCAAACACAAGGCCCGCGGGCCAAATGTGGCCCACCACGTCATTTTATCTGGCCCTCGACGCACTATTGGCTTAGATTTTAAACCGATATTATATGACTTAAAATAAGCTTACACCGCATTAAAGCGCATATTGACAATAAACTACATCTCCCATAATGCATTTCGTCGTTACCCACAACGATAACAGTATCAGAATCAACTTCAGAATGAAATTTATTGCCAGGTACGATTTTACGCATGGTATTTCACCATTAGCAAGAACTCAAGACAAGTTTTTCAGAACTGATGGATTTGTGAAAAAAACCTCTACAAACTAGTCCCAACATGTCAAAGAAAAGAATAATTGATGCACAAGGAAGACAGTTTCATCAACAACGGGAAAGCAAATACAAGTTTGTATCTCAAGGTGAAAAAACAGTATGTCTTTTGTGTTATGAGGCGGTGTCAGTCATGAAAGAGTTTAATCTACGTCGGCATTTTGACAGAAAACATGGAAATAAATACAGAATCCTTTATTTAACAATATAATAAGGTGGAGTTTAAGATATTTTGATTTACATTGCATTTTGTTACACTCATGCTGTCAATCTGGCCCTTCGATGGCAACCAAGTGTGGCTGCTCTCATTATCACAAAAAAAAATAATAATAATACTTTTTAAAACAAAAGGGAATTTGCTCCTGTCAACAAACAAGTCAGTGCTGCAGGAAGTGCAGATCTTTACATTTTAACAGCCTCATCACAGAAAGGTCATTCACACGTGAACACACTCAGTTATCAGTGTGTTACTACTGAGCTGATGTCACAGATGAAGCTTCAGCTACAGCATCACTCAGCAGGGCTGTTCTGATGAAACTGAGACAACCATCCAGAGGCTTTAGTAGCGGTATATTCAGATCATTAGAGCTGTCGCAGAAACATGCTGTTAATGCCAGCGTTTACTGGCTGTTGGTGTGGCTGCAGATTAACAGCGGTTTATCATACAGCCGCTACAGGTTTACAGCGCGTGCAGTGATGCAGGAGGCAGCTGGAAAAGGTCGGAGTGATGGATGAGTGGATGTGAAACACAGCTGAGGTGAAGATTGGCAAAAAGTAATTCAGTTTATACAGGAGGAAATGCTGTCATTCTTATTTACAGGGACTTTTATTTATTTATTTATTTATTTAAAGGACAATGTGCAGGTATATTAAAAAGATGGCTGCACCAGAGTTAGCCACAAGCTAATTTCCATCTGTTGTCCTTGACAAACAAAAATAGTACACATTAGGGTTAACAATAATGACAGTATTCAAATGCAATTTTATTACTTTAGTACTTTTCATTTCAAAAGCATCAATGAGATTTTAGATAAATGTATGCTGCCTTTAAGGCAAGACAACTTTATTTGTACTGCACATTTCAGCCACAAAGGCAACTCAAACTGCTTTAGAAAGGCATTAAAATGAAAAGATTAGAAAGGGGGAAAAAAACATGAATAAAAGCAGCATAGGAATGCAAAATACATCATAAAATCACAAAAAATTTAAAAAGGAAAAAAAAAGACCACTTTTTTTTAAGAACCTCCAGGCAACATTCAATGAGATAATACCGTCATTCCCCACACTTCGCGGTTAATGGGGGCTGTGACCTCCCCCTCGAATGGTGAAAACCGCGATGTGGATGTTCATGTACATACAGTAAACATGTACGCACGTACGCAAAATCTACGGAAGGTACTCTCACTCTGATGATCTCTCCTCTGTGTGTAGCTGACGAGAGCAAGAGATGGATATGTGGGGACGCGTGTCAGCCAATCAGCTACAGACAACCGACGGCACAGTAACGACGGTCATAGCAGCCAATCACAGGTCTCGATATTCGTTCATGGGGCCTCCCCTGTCGGCTCTTGTTGCTTCCTGAGACTCTTTCTTGATGTGATGGGTTTCGCTTCAGCCTCGCGCGCTTCGTTTGAATTTTTTTCAATTTGTTTTACGAATATTTTTTTTCTATGAATATTTTTGAAACTTTCGCGATGTACTGAGACCGCGAAGTGTGAGGGATTACTGTACAAAATCACAGTCTGCACACATTATAGAAGGAATGGCTGAAGATGAAAAGGGTATAGGTACTGGACCGGCCCTCCTAGACCGGCTCTCCTGGAACGGCCCTCCTAGACCGGCTCTCCTGGAACGGCCCTCCTGGACCGGGTCTCCTGGACCGGGTCTCCTGGACCGGGTCTCCTGGACCAGCCCTCCTGGACCGGCCCTCTTGGAGCAGCCCTCCTGGACCGGCGTTCCTGGACCTGCCCTCCTGTACTGGCCCTCCTAGACCGGCCCTCCTGGAGCAGCCCTCCTGGACCGGCCCTCCTAGACCGACCCTCCTGGACCGACCCTCCTGGACCGACCCTCCTAGACCGACCCTCCTGGACCGACCCTCCTAGACCGACCCTTCTAGACCGACCCTCCTGGACCGACCCTCCTGGACCGACCCTCCTAGACCGACCCTCCTGGACCTGCCCTCCTGTACTGGCCCTCCTAGACCGGCTCTCCTGGAGCAGCCCTCCTGGACCGGCCCTCCTAGACCGGCTCTCCTGGACCAGGTCTCCTGGACCGACCCTCCTGGACCAACCCT
This sequence comes from Hirundichthys speculiger, assembly GCA_018398805.1. Classification (NCBI taxonomy): domain Eukaryota; kingdom Metazoa; phylum Chordata; class Actinopteri; order Beloniformes; family Exocoetidae; genus Hirundichthys; species Hirundichthys speculiger. Next base: position 968,970 of record JAGFBZ010000777.1, on the reverse strand, counting down.
CTTGGACTGGCCCTCCTGGACTGGTCTTCCAGGACCAACTCTCCTGGACTGGGTCTCTTGGACCGACCCTCCTGGACAGGCCCTTGTAGACCAGCCCTCCTGGACCGGCCCTCCTGGACTGGAATATTTGAAATTCTCTGTTTTTCCCTTAATTGATGAAAAAATTAAAACCAAGTCAAAATATTTCAGGTGAGTTTCACGTTTTATAACAGGTCTTCCTGTATCAACACCTGAAAAACAGTCCCTGAGCATGATGCTGCCACCACCATGTTTTACTGTGGAGATGTTACGAGCTGCTAAAACAGTGCAGCCTCTCCCTCAACAGTCCCATCAGTCCCATCAGTCCCATCAGTCCCATCAGCCCCATCAGTCCCATCAGCCCCATCAGTCCCATCAGTCCCATCAGCCCCATCCCACGCTCTCACAGTCCCAAACTAAAAACTAAACTGTTATTTACCTTTTGCTCAGATAAGCTTCCGTTCAGCTGCTCTGCCATATAAAGACCTGGATGAAGAAGAACTGCTCAGATGGTTTCCTCTGTAGGTTATACATCTTTGTAAGAAGTTCTGGGAGGTTCTGTTGGAGCTGTTGGGCTCTTGGTCCAACAAAGTCTCTCAGAAACATGTGAAACTGAATCAAAATCTATTGATAGGTTTTCAGAGGAATGGCTCTCCTTCTAAGCAGATCTTAGTTTGTCTCCTATATGTTGTTGTTTTTTTTTTTTTATTTCTGTCTCCTGTAGCTTCTTGGTTTTGTGAGTCCTACCAATCTGGAAAAGACACATTCATTTAAAAAAGGAAATGATCATGATGATCGCTAATTGAATAAGCGATGCTACCTTCAGTGTGTATTCTTACAGCCTCATTCCTGCATGCTTCTCGTAAACAGATGTTCTTTGTTTGTGCGGTGTGACTGCTGTTAGCTATGACGTAGCGCCGCTGGTGGTCAGGTTACGTCTGAGTTCCTGAAGTGGGATTCTTCCTCTGTGCTACTGCAGTGATCTAATCCTGGGAACAGGATCTGTTTCACTGGCCTTTCAACCGACAGCAAAGCAAACACGTGCGAGGTTCTACTCTGAAGTCCGTCCTCGGTTGTTGTGGTATCTGATGTTGGCGCTGCAGACTGTGCCAGGCTGCTGCACCCCAAACACGAGCGGAAATCATGGCATTGTGTGGTCACAGTGTTCCTGGGTGTCAGTGAAAAAATACTGTTGGTGTGTGGGATGAATAATGCAAAGGCACGTCTGTCATGTTTAACCCGCCGAGTTTCAATTATTGATCAGGACCAGGCCATGTGGAGGAAGAGGAGGGACCGACTTAAAGTGGGCTCATAAACACAGTTGATGGTTGTAGCAGCTTGTGGAGGAGTCTGGATGTACACTCCTCTGTGGAAGTGTTGGTTTCATCACTCACGCTGCAGGTATAATTGACTTGCATGTGGCGTTCCCCAGGGTTCCATCCTGGGGCCTCTTCTGTTTAACATCTACATGCTCCCACTGGCCCAGGTAATAAAGAACAACAATATTAGTTACCATAGCTACGCTGATGACACAGATATATATTACAATGTCACCAGGAGGCCGAGGCCCTGTACAGGCTCTCAGTAAATGCATTGAGGACATTAATGACTGGATGTGCCTCAACTTCCTACAGCCAAACAAAAACAAAACTGAGGTGATTGTTTTTGGAGGCAAAGAGAAACGACTGCAGGTCTCCACAGAGCTGGAATCTATAGATCTAAAAACCACCAATCAGGCCAGAAATCTGGGTGTAGTGATGGACTCAGATCTAAACTTTTAAAAGCACATAAAGGCCATCATTAAATCAGCCGACTATCACCTGAAGAACATCTCGAGGATAAAAGATCTGATGTCTCAGCAAGATCTGGAAAAACTAGTCCACGCGTTCATTTTCAGTCGGCTTGATTATTGTAACAGCGTTTTTACTGGTTTATCTAAAAAATCAGTTAGATAGCTGCAGCTCATTCAGAACTCTGCTGCTGGAGTTCTCACTAAGATCAGAACAGTGGACCACATCAGTCCAGTTCTGAGGTCCTCACACTGGCTGCCTGTCCGTCAAAGGATAGACTTTAAAGTTCTGTTGCTGGTCTATAAAGCTCTGAATGGTTTGGGACCAGAATACATCAGTGACCTCCTGACCCAGTATGAACCCACCAGACCCCTCAGGTCATCTGGATCCGGTTTATTATTAGTCCCCAGAGTCAGAACCAGACATGGAGAAGCTGCGTTCAGTTTCTATGCTCCACATGTCTGAAACAAACTACCAGAAAGCCTCAGATCAGCTGAAACACTTAGTTTATTTAAATCCAGGTTGAAGACTCATCTGTTCTCAGCTGCCTTTAAATAAGATTTTATTCAGGAGCGCAAATCTGCACAGCCTTTTTAAAACTTTTTTTTACTGTTTTCTTTGTTTTTATGCTTTTATTCTTTTACTTTTGAATGCTTTCTTTTTCTGCGATGCTTTTAATGTTTTCTGTAAAGCACTTTGAATTGTTTTGCACATTAAATGTGCTATACAGATAAATTTGCCTTGCCTTGTCACACTAGAGCAGTCCTTCCTTAAAAAGTGGGGCGCGACCCCTTTGGGGGGGGGGGGGGGGGGGGGGGGGGGGGGGGGGCTTGTGTGACCCCGGGGAACAAGCTTTTTTTTTCTTTTTTTGTACTGGAATAAAGTGTAATTGCACATATACTCCAGTAGGGGGAAGTGGCGCTCTCATTATCAGATTGTGCGCAGGGAATATTAGCTATATTGTCGGGGTTTTTTTTTTTTTTTTTTGCACTGATATATGTGCACGCCGCACAGAGCAGGAGATATGAAGTGAACAAACCCTCAAGAGACACCATGGAAAAATATTTAACAGGGATGAAAAGAAAGAAGGAGAGAGACGGAGATAATGAGACAAACGAAAGTCAGCAGAAAGTTAAGACGAGAAAACTGATGTTTCGCTGCTTCACTGTGACTATGGTGGGATTGATGCACTTTAAATATTTACAGACTAAAAAACAATGTTAATAAAGTTATTCTTTGTTATAAGATGATGTATATTTCTTTCTTTTTTGTTTCCCTTAATGGTAATAAAGATACAGTGTTATGCAGAGGTGTACTTATAACAATTTTATAGACAAATGATACTACTTATAGTCGCGGTGGAGGGTGGGGGGGCGTGAAATGTTTTCTACTTCCTGGGGGGGGGGCGCAGCAAAAAATAATTGAGAAGCGCTGCACTAGACTGTGATGGTGAACAGTCTGGTTACCATTAACTAACAATACAGAGTAGTGAACAAAGTTTGTAATTAGTTTGTTGACTTTGACATCAACCGACCTGATTAGAAGCCTGTAAATTCACATTCACATTTAAAAGGTGAAACGTTCAGTGTTCGTGGACTGAAATACCTAAGAGAATCTCCCAGATGAGCAACAGAAATAATCAGGGTGAAAAGACATCTGCACTTGATCCTTAATTGAACAAACTTCCTCTTCCTCTTTCTTCAGAGGGGACCCCGACAGATGTGACATATGGGGGAACACGCCTCTACATCTGGCAGCTGCCAACGGCCACCACAACTGTCTCTCCTTCCTGGTTGCTTTCGGTGCCAACGTGTGGTGTCTGGACAACGACTACCACACGCCGCTAGACATGGCCGCCACCAAGGGCCACATGGACTGTGTCCGCTACCTGGACTCCATCGCTGCCAAGCAGATCACCCTTAACTCCAAGCTGGTCAGCAAACTCAAAGACCGGGCGTTTCGCGCCGCAGAGCGCCGCATCAAGGAATGCGAGAAGCTGCAGAAAAAACACAGAGAACGTATGGAGAGGAAGTTCATGAAGGAGTCGGCGGCTCTAGACAACCTGGATGCTCTCAGCTTTTCCAGTTACACCAGCAGCAGCACCCTGAGCCGCAAGTTCAACACCGTCACCTCAAATGTGCCGTACTCACAGGTGGCTGCTCTCTGTCTTTGTGTTCATGTGGAAAATAAATATGCATTATATCACAAGTAACTTCAACTCCACCCAGCTTTAGTCATAAAGAATAAATGTTACTGAGGTTTGAAATTAGAATATTTTGAGGGCATTTTAATTATTTATCAGATTAGATTAGATGTACTTTATTCATCCCCCAAGGGGGAAATTAAAAAAATATCATCAGCTCTTCAATAATGCAAATATGTATATTTAAGAAAAAAGAAAAATTTAGTTTAACAAGAAAAAAATGTCTGCACACTTAGATCCTTTTGTTCATTTAACAGCCAAGCTTTCGGTCAGAGACCTTCATCAGGACACAAACAGATGGAGCATACGACAAACTAATCAATTAAGATTTATTAAGGTGCTCAGTCACACCTGCACAGATGAATTGTAGTCATCTGTGTGGGAGTTGTAGTTTTTCTGTTCTTCCTGATTTCATATTTCCTCTGCCCAAGGTAGCTGGCATTAAAATGCACCAATAAAATTACCCACCACAAAAACATACATATTTTTACATACATTTGAGCACACACAGACACATATAAACAAGTGTGAGTTCAAGATAACTGCATACATCAGAAAGAACTTCATAAACTGCAGTTTCAAGACTTAACAAATGGTATACCTCCAATCATAACATAACACTCATGTCAAAGTCTACATTTACATCTAAATGCTCCTTCAGTTCCACGTGGTTAGCTAATAAAGCCCCGCCTCCTCCTTTCTTCTAGACACCAGCTGTATCATCTCTGTTTATCTGGTGAGCATTAGAGATCACATTTTTAGGAGAAACTAGCGTTTGTAGAAAAACCTGCCTGAGTCTACTGGAACAGAAGGTAGCTTGAAAAGGCTGCAGAGCTGTAACATTAATGTAGTTAACGTTGTATAAAAGGAACTTTGGAGATTCTTAGTTTCTAAATTGGTACTTTCTTCTCAGGCCACCCTCCATTCAACAGCCAAGGGCAAGGCCAAGATACAGAAGAAGCTGGACAAGAAGAAGCAGGTCGACGGAACGTTCAAGGTCTACGAGGACGGGAGGAAAAGTGTGCGTTCGTTGTCAGGTCTGCAGCTCGGCAGTGACGTTATGTTCCTCAGACAGGGCACCTACGCCAACCCTAAAGAACGGTCCCGGCTCAATATCCGGGACATGTTTCCCCGTGAAAACGACAGCGACGTTGAGACCGCCTCCCGTGCTATGAGCGACCCAGGCCTCTACGAGGCTGCATACTCGGAGATCAGCGCCGACTCGGGCCGCGATTCCCTGTTCACCCGACCCGGGCTTGGTACCATGGTCTTCAGGAGGAACTATATGACCGGGAGCATGTTTGAACTAGGGGGACCGGACGAAGGGAGTGTTGCAGGAAGCGAACCTGTCGGCCGAGCACCAAACGTCCGTCTGCACGGACGGCTGCCTCGGCGTTCGCCCAGCTTTGATGAGGACAGCATCGGCAGTGGTCTGAGCCTGCAGGAGAGAAACCTGCAGGAGTTACCCTGGGAGGACTCTGAGGTAGCACTGGATCAGGACCTGGAGCCGGACAACAGTCCTCTAGAGACCTTCCTGGCCTCTCAGAGCCTCAGTGAGTTCATGTCCATCTTCACGAGGGAAAAGATCGACCTGGAAGCTCTGCTGCTTTGTTCAGATCAGGACCTTACTAGCATTCACATTCCTTTGGGCCCCAGAAAAAAACTGCTGGAAGCCTGCAAGAGACGTCTGGACGCTCTCGAGGACCCAGAGGCCATCGGTGACACTGAACTTTGAAATTAAGTTAGCTCATATTTAGCTTTAGCAGCACCACTGTATACCTCTCATTCCTGCCAGAAAAATACTGAACCACTTGTTGTCACAGTTATTTGGGTAGACCGACAACACAGAATTGTGGGATATATTTTGCCACAGTAGAAAAAGAAGCATTTTGTACTGATGAAATTGCACCATCTTGTGGCAACTTTGCATACTTACACATTATTTAAAGCTAAAGGGATATAGAGTACGGTATGCATTACTCATTTTTTGTGTCTTTAGTACTCTCATATGCTTATTTATCTATCTTATTCCAATTGTTAAACTAACTTTGGCGACAGTGTTATTGTGATTCTGGTTCTGTATGTTGCTATTTTGCACCGGTCAGTGGACTCGAGGCCTCTGAAAGAAACTCAGAAAAGAAGTAGAGAACATTTCCCTGAAAAGGTTTTCCTCCAGTGCAGACAGACACACATAGTGTGTTATTTTTCTGTGGATTCTCCTCCAGTAAAAGAAATCAACCTTACTGTTATTGTAACACCTGTTTATCTAGTTGCTAAAATGTTCTATGTATTAAAATATTTTTACTGAGCAGGTTTCCTATTTTACTTGTAGAACCTCACTCCCTGGCCTCTCCAGAAGGGTGACGGGAGTTTTTATAATGAATGAAAATAGCCACAGTCTCAACAGTAAAACAGCGGGGTATCATGGGAGGTCACGTAGGTGTGTGTTAGATAACGCTGTTATCTCTGGTTACTCCACATGGTTTCTGGTTTCACTGTCGGCCTGTCTGTAGCTGCGCTCGACTGTATGACTGTGCATGAATGTTCCTTTTTATGGTTTTGTAAGGAGATGCATTACAAATAAATAAACTTTATTAAAATAAACTGAAAATAATTTTGTGAATTTGTTCAGATTAATGATTCTATTCAAGATGGAAAATTTTGAGTCATTGTTTTGTATCTCTGGGAGCTGCTGGGTCTCTTTGGAGTTCCTTTTAGTCTCACTGTAGTTGTTTTGTATATTTACCCTTTATTTTGTAATGTTATAGCATATTGGTGTCCCTCTGGCCATTTTGCATAGTTTTGCAGTCCTTTTGAGTATTTACTTAGCAGCAGATCAGCGTTTCTTTGCAGCAGTTTCAGCTCACGTTAAGGTTGTTGAGTTTAGTTTTTGTATTTCTTTCTAGTTATTTTTTATATCTTGTTAGATATTTGTGTTTCTTTGTAGATATAGCCATATTTTTTCCCATTTGGTTATTGTTTTTGTCTCTTTTCAGTCTTTTGGCCTGTTGTAGTCGTGGGTCTTTGGTGGCTGTTCGTCATGGTGGTTTCAAATGCATTTCCAGCTGTGTTTTCACAGATGTGCCTGAACTGGAATGGTCCTGGTTGATTTCATCTACGTCAGTGGTCCCCAACCCCTGGCCCGCGGACCAGTACCGGGCCACACAAGGAAAAAAAAATTAATTTTATGTATTATGAGTCTGAACGAGCTTTTATTTTGAAAAATATTTTATTTTGAAAAACGACCGGATTCTCTCGGTTACATCTCGGTCAATTGAGCGCGGAAATTTAACCCAGCTAGCAAAATGAGTTAGAAACAGATGTCTTTGGAAAGTTTCCTTGTAAGGGGGAAAATGAAGGGGAAAAGAGGAAGAATAACAGCCTACAAATTCCAAGAAAAATACTGATCAGCTCCAGAGTTCTACAGAAAAATGTATCCCTCCATTAAACTGAAGGAGTGATCTCTCCAAGTGACCAGAGGTGTCGTATCCGGACATATAGTTATTTTATTGACTCTGTAATGTATTTCTGACATCTACAGTGGTCCCTTATTTTTTGCGGTTAATGTGGACCGGCACCCCCCCGCAAAAAATCTAAATCCGCGAACTGGAGCCGGAGCCCCCCGAGCCTAAATAATGTGTTTAAAATATGTTTAAAAACTACAAAAAAGTAGCGAGGCACTGCAGGGAAACAAGACAAAGGCTCAACTGTTGTCTTTCTGTTACCTTCACAGCCTCTGGTCTCTGAACAGTAGTAAAGAAACTGCTGGTATTGTGCTATTTTTGGCTCGTAATTAGCAGCTAACACGCTAACAACAACAAAAGAAACAGTCCGGTTTTCTCTGCATGGAACGAGCACTTTATTCTGTCACTGCAGGAACTTGTAACATCACACAGGTTGTATTGTTGGGCTCCTGTCGGTTAACAGAGAATGTAAATCTATACACGCTGGGCTGCTGTTGATGCTCACTACACTTTTCATCTAACCCCGTTTTCATTCTGCCGTTCCACGACACACACACTACATTACCCATAAGGCCACACCATTACCCATAAGGCCACCTTCTTAAAGGGACCAGGCTGGCTCACAACATTTCTTTGCTGTTAGAGAATGCGCACTAAATCCTGTGATGTTTCCGCAATTTTTTCTTGATTTTTTTTTTATAATATATATTTCTGAAAAATCAGCAAATAACTAAAACCGTGAAACTTAAAGCGCGAATTGGCGAGGGATCACTTTATCTCTTTTTTTATTTCAAAGACACTTTACTTTTAATTTTTGTTTTTTTGTCCATCGTTAAGTTATGGCAAAGTAATCATATTGAAATGATATTGCACGGTGACTAGTGCCCTTCATGGTGCTTAGTGACAAGCTAATACGTGGAATTTCTTTGGCATCTTTTGTGACTGTGACGGATGATTATAGAGATTCAGCTCAGGCTGTGGCTGGATGGAAGCAGAGCTGGTGATCTTATACTTCCCTCTCTGCAGTAACTGCTGCGCTATCAAATAAAAACACTTTACTATGTATATTTTAGAGCATGCTGCAGTCAGCATGGCTTCAAGCCAGAAGAGTAAAGCAACGCCGACATCAGATATGTGTGTGCAGCTCACACAAACTCTCCCTGACTATCCAAACACACATTCTCCTCTTTTTCTTGTGATCCTACGTCTGTTCCCACAGCAGGAAGAGTAGTACAGCTGAGCAGCGCTGTTAGTCGGCGCTCATCTCTCCTTTCCCGGGACATTTGCCAAGGTTACCAACACGGAAGGGGGGGTGGGGAGGCCGCACAAACTGAGGAAAGTGAGAGGGGCATGCAGAATGAGGAGAGACAGTCTCCTCCGAGCTGAACCGGAGCGGTGCTGAGGAGGATCCATCAGCCGCCGTTACATTTTTGAGCTGTGAGACAATAACATCCACGTTTGTGGGAGTGCATGAGGAGTCAGCTGACAGGAAAAAAGAGGAGAGGAGGAAGGAGAGGAGGGCCCAGGAGGCTGTTGAGCCAGCAGGAAGGGGCGGGCCTCTCTGATCCTTACCAGCAGAGTTTCTCAGTGTTGACTTTGACCCGTGGACTTAGCTGTTCAGCTGCAGGGCTCCGTACAGGCTGTTCTCAGGCCCGGAACAAACCAAACAGGGACTTCAGTCGGCATGCAGAGCGTACCGGAGGAGTGGAGGGAGTCCCGGGACCACGGAGCAGGAGGTGATGGAGGGAAGCTGCTGAGGGCCAGAGGGGAGTCAAAGGGGAAGAATGAAGGGGAGCAGAGGGAGAAGGAGGAGAAGGAGACGATGATGATGGAGCTGACCAGGCAGGTGCAGAGGATGGTGAAGGAGAGCAGCTGGTGGGAGAGGAGGGGGAAGGACTGCAGCATCCTAGCAGGAGGTTTCCTCTGTCTGCCACCAGGTAAGAAACCACCTCTGACTGCTGCTAACGTGACTCTGCTGGGGTTAAAGGTCATAGACGTGTCCAGGACTGAGCTACCTTTGAGCTAAGATCATATTCATGATACATAACATACAGTCATGGAAAAAATTGATTAGACCACCCTTGTTTTCTTCAGTTTCTTGTTCATTTTAATGCCTGGTACAACTAAAGGTACATTTGTTTGGACAAACATAACGATAACCACAAAGATTGCTCATAAGAGTTTTATTTAAGAGCTGATATCTTACCATTTTCCATGGTTTTCTTGATTATAACCTAAATCACTTAAGTTTTTACATCAATAGCTATGGCGTTGTACTGCCAAAAACACTGCTTTTATGCATTCAGTGTTTTCTTTTCTGTCTGTTTTAGTCACATGATGAGGTTTAGTGGTACCAGGTATTAAAATGAACAAGAAAGTGAAGAAAAAATGGTGGTCTAATAACTTTTTCCATGACTGTATATCAGTAGAGCATTATGCTTATTAAACACAACTATTCTAAAAATCTATTATCATATTCCCAAAAGATTGAACAGAATTGTGCAACAAAAACTCAAACAGTTGAGCCAGAACTGTAATTCTGTTCAGAAATCCTTCCATGGATGCACCCGATGATTATTTATTAACTAGCCTTTATCTAGCTTATGGAGCACGATAACATAATAGAAATAACTTCTGCTGCTTATCTTATTTGGCATCATCTCTCTTGTTCTGTGCAAACAGTAATTTCAGTTGTTCAAATCTCATAGTTACGTAACAGTCTGGCTGGAGAGGCGGGGCAGAGACGCACCTCCACGCTGTGTGGGGGTGTAGACAGGAACCCCAAACCATGACTAGTTAAAAAAGATCTAACATCATCATGATTATAACCCTAACCACGTAACACCGACCATTTATGAGTCCAATAAAGTTAGGAAAAGAATTAAAAAGAGGGAAAGAATAAGGGCTCACAAGTAAGAGTGAAAAATAAAAATAAACAAATCTTTACAAAAACATAAACTTTACACCAACCACCAGGTGCCTCTTTGAATCTATTACAGGTAAGTTTCTTTTCTTTAACAAAACAAGACAACCACTTAAAAAAAAAACAACCTCATGAAGCTCTATGTAAACAGAAAAATCCATATTTATGCTGCGTTGTTTATTCAGCAGGATCATTACACACACAAAAATAACTGTGTTTACAATCATACCTGACTGGGTTTTCACCGTCTGTCACTGTGTGACTGCCATCAGAAGATTCAGAGACGTTTCCTGTCTAACCAGCTCCAACGCAGCGCACGTTTGATCTCTGTGCTATTTTTGCACATCAGCCTCCATGATGTATTTAAATTCTCTGCAGTAATGAATCAGACTCTGTTAAACTGGTCCATCCATAACTCTAAGTGACCCATAAAGTGTCCACGGATGCCAGTATTTATCATTCTAGCACAAACCTGATGAAGTGATTAGATAGTTGAGATAAAAATCATAATGTGAGCACCCTTTAAAACAAGCTCACTCTTAACTCCACTGCCCTCTCTTTCCTCTCTTTCTTCTCTTTCCTCCATCCTCTGTTCCTTCTTCTCAGTACTTTAATGTTCACTGCTCTTTCTCCACCATCACAGAAACGATTACATCTCCCTCTCTGTCTTCCACGAAGACAGAAATCTCCTCAAACAAGAAGCATGCAGGGTTGATGTGAACTTCCTGTCCGTACTATAGAAGACATTAACATGCTCACATTTGAAGCTGATTTCAGTTTAAATTGCTGAAAAAAAAAAGTAAGCTGCTACTATTACTACTTATTTCACATTTTCAGGAACATCATAAGAAGATGTTCAGGAGCTTAAACTGTAATTCCTGTAGTTGTTACTGACACTGAGGATCATATGATGTTATGGCCTCCAACTTAAACTGAATAACTACATTAGTTTAACAATTTCTGAACCATGATGGCAAGTACTTCCTTTGTGATAAACACATCTCTTTAACCTGCCTAAAATGCACAATACATCCTTAAAAATAAAATAAAATAAAATTAGAGAATTAGTTCTCTAATTTTAACTTTTAACTTTTACGTTGTTTTTTTGGGTATGTTTCACTGATGTTTCTGTCCAAACTGAATGTAAACACTGAACGGCGCTGAGGATGAGTCTTAATGGTGTTTTATTGGTGAATTAAAGTCAGCATCAGTTACAACAGTCAAGGAGTATTGTGTGATATTACAGCAGAGCCCGTTAACAGACATTATTAACTTTAAATGTCCACATATTTAGGGTAAGCTCATTACCATCAGGTAGAAAAATAAACAGTGATTTTTTTTTCTTCTTTTTTAGAATTAAATATCAAACACAATAATGTTTTCAAAGCCCCATGGCCATCAGAAACTCAGCTCCAGTATCGGAGGAGGTCCCACTCTCAGGTGATCTTCCTGTTCATCCAGGTGATTCGGATCAGTCCCACTGTGTTACTGTGGGGGATAAATCATAAATAACTCAGCACTTCTTTTGTCTTTGTCTCAGTCATCTGTCCAGAACGGCTGAACATGACCGAGACCAATACAAGACTCTTACCAGTCCCTCATTATCGTTTCACTCAGTTCATTCATGAAAATTAGGTTTTAGCTTATTCAGTCTTCTACTCTGCTTCCATCCTTCATTTACCTTTTAAGTACATTTACCTCAAGTACAAAGTACTTTTCTATCAACCAGTGCACCTTTAAATCACTTTTACAACACCTGTATAGCTGGAGAAAGAAGCTGCTAATTTAAAGTATCTGACTGAAGACCTTCACTGTCAAGGCCACACAATAAACAGTTCATTACTTTTAGCGGTCAGTTATTAAAGGTTTGGAGATAAGAAAGCATTTTTCTTTTAAATTAATTCGTTTAAGTTCCTCACAGGTGTCATCCGACTGCTTCCTTTGTTCTTGTGGCATTAACTACAACCTCTTAAATCCTCCTCTCAGTCATGTGTGATGATGATTTTAACTCTCTGTATCACCATCAACCAGTAACTGAACTGATTAACACCCAAACAGTTAACTAGGAGTCAGTGCTGCACATTATTCTCTGGTACATATCGATGCGTTAGCGGTCAGTTACAGCAGTGCTTCTCAATAAGAAAACAAGCGCTACATCAGCATGGTCATATTTCCTCCTCTTAACTTTCTGCTGACTTTCATTTGTCTCATTATCTCCGTCTCTCTCCTCCTTTCTTTTCATCCCTGTTAAATATTTTTCCGTGGTGTCTCTTAAGGGTTTGTTCACTTCATATCTCCTGCTCTGTGCTGTGTGCGCGCATTTCCGTGCAAAAAAAACCCGACACAATACAGTACTGTAGAGCTAATACTCCCTGCTCACACTGCGACAATGAGAGCGCCACTGCCCCTACTGGAGTATATGTGCAATTACACTTTATAACAGTACAGCAAAAAAAAAAAAGGCTTGTTCCCCGGAGTCACACACGTACGACGGAGTATTAGGGCCACACTGAGAAAAAAAATGTAGATAATGTTTTTTTTTTTCATTCCTCACTTAGAGAATAAAGTCAAAATGTCGAGAATAAAGTCGAAATTCGGTTTCCACAATAAAGTTGTCTTAAAGATTTATTCAAACCACCTTTACTATACCAACATAATGTCTGTGTCTATGTGCTTTTATCACATAGACACAGTATTATAATAAGTATTCGTACTTTGAAGAGATTGTGTCAGAAATTGCGCCTATTCAGAAAAAGAAGCCCAGTTCATCATGTGGACCGGACCAGGCCGTTGTCGTCTCCCCGGCGGTGCTGGGCCCCACCAGGTCACCAGACGGCCCCTGCCAGGTCAGCTGACCCATCTGGCGTGTAGACTGCGGGGCTGGGACAGCACTGCTGCTACGTCGGGGTCTCCCGTCCCGGCTCTGGGACGCTGCAGCCCGGATCCAGTGGCGGTGGTTGCCGCGGGTAGCAGTTCAGTGCTACTTAGCTTAGCTTTCCCGAACCCGCCTCCAACGACACCGTCCATGTCCGCGGCGGCAGGTCTCCACCAGCCGCAAGAGGACCGATCCGCCCCCTGCAGACAGTATGTAGACATCCAACATCCGAGCGTCCAGCATCGCAGGGAGAAGTCCCCGGAGCAGGCGTCTTTATTCTCAACATTTTGACTTTATTCTCTAAGTGAGGAATGAAAAAAATAAATAATTGTCCACAATTTTTTTTCTCAGTGTGGCCCTAATACTCTGTTGTACACCCGCCTACCACTATTTGAGAAGGACTGAGTTACAGGGACCATAAACGTGGGTTTGTCAGATAAACTTTGGGAAATCTATTTCTTATATTAATATTTGTATTTATTTCTACTATTACTGGATTGGGCATTTGAAGTACATAGCTGTGACGGTAAGGTGGCGCCTTCAGGGCCCACAGGTAATCATTTTAGCAAAAGAATTTGTACATGTAATTCACGTATATATTTAGCTTTGCTATAGTTGGGAGTGTAAATGGGGTTTCTGGGATTGAAGTTATGCAGTAGGCTGATGGTGTTAGTGAGTCTCACTGAACTGTAGCTCAATAACTGAACTGATCCTGAGAAAGAAAAGAGACAGAGAGAATGAGATCCGTGTTAAAGCGAAGGTAACATTTACCTTAGACATCCCTGTCTTGTAGCCTTCCTGCTGTTGGGCTCCTCTCACCTGCTGTGGTTTTCATTGGGCATGCTGCTGATGGGCGTGGCCCACGCCGTCATCACCTTCAAAGGCACACATCTGGCCAGCCACGGGGCGCTGAGCGAATCCCAGGCCTGGGGGAAGTTCTGGGCGGTCTTCTTCATAGAGGTGAGATGTGCAGAAACAAATCTGAAAACTTCGAGGTAACGATCATTCAGGAAGTGATTAATATTCTCAGAGCTGCAGCACTCAGAGTTACCGCTGATGAGGCGAAGCTCTTTAAGGACTCATAAATGAAACAATTACATCTGGAGTGACAGATCTGGGTTTGGTTTTATTAACCATTAGTAACCCAAGAGGCTGAAAAATCAGTTCACTGAACTTGTGTTCTTGTTAATTCAAATATGGGTGTTTCCCAAGAACTCAAAATGTCATCACAGCCTCTGTCCTTTACCCTCAGCCAACTCACACAAGCTTCACAAAGCAAATACAAAAGTAAAACAGAGAATCCATCGCCTATATGAGGTCTATATTTATGTTAGAGAGAGGGTGATCTTTCTGCATTGAATTTTTTCAGTGTGCTGCATCGGTGTCAGTTGTGTTCACTGTTCACTGATCTGTTGGTCCACTCAGATCTGCGGCTCATTCTCTTCTCAAGCTGGCGTCCAGGGCCACATCAAGATGCACCACGCTCACACCAACATCATTGGACTCGGTGACTCCAGCGTGTGGAAGGTTCCCTTCCTGCCTCGAACCGTCTACCTGTTCATAGCGCCCCTGGCCGTGCCTGTCATTACTCCACTTGTTGCCCTTGGTGAGACAGATCTATACTACCCCTAATATAGTATTTCTAAATTACACAGGACTATTAGATAGGGCTGGGCAATGATTAAAATTTTTAATCACGATTAATCGCATTATTTCCCTGATTAATCACGATTAATCGCATTGTATACGGAAAATCAAATAATGAATTCAAAAGTAGTGTAAAGGTCACTTTTATTTAAATGTTCTGCTGCCATATGAACTAAAGTGTCATAACATTTGTTGTTCAAACACTTTTAACATCAGCACTTGTCAGTAACACATATTTAGTGTAAATCTAATCTTAAAAAATGTTAAATAAAATAAAGCTTATTGCCACTGCCAGGGCATTAATGTCATCCTGTTTTTATGAAAAATAAAAAAAAAGTCTACCAACAAAATCCTGAGTCACAATCAGAACATTACAACAGGTAATTTCTGAGGTAACAGCAGAAACTTTTAACGGGGAGTTCAACTTGTCAGTTGTTACAAATAACCTTGTTTCTGTTGAATCCTCCGTCTGGGAGAACTTTAAAATGAAAATGTCCATGTTAAAGTTCAGTAACTTTACCAATCCATAATTATCTGTGTATCATTTGTTCTTTTCCATTTTCAATTGTCAATCAAAAATTTAAAATATTAAAAAGTGACTTTTTTTTTTTTCTGTTTTATAATATAACACAAAAAAACAAGAAAAAAGCTTTTTTTTTATATTTCAATTTTAGCAAACAGGCCATGGGACTGAATTTGTTTTTAATATTTTATTGTCTGGTTTACGTGACCCAGAAATGGTTTTATAATCGAAGACTGGACTTTCTGTTGTCATTACACATCTGAGCCACTAGATGGAGCTGCACTGCAGTAACCAGCTAGAGAACAGCAGGACAGTGAACACATGGAGCAGATCTGATGGAACATGGAGGAATGACGCGATCGTCTTGAACAAAGGGGTTTGAAAGTTTTTCTTTTTCAGACAGAATTGTTAATATTGCTACCTGAGTTGCTACCTGAACTGTAAAGTTCACTGATTTTACCGTTCTCCATGTCTGTTTCCGCTTTACGGCATGTTTACCTCCCAATTGTTTTCCGGTTCCGCAGCAGCCAGAAACAGACTTTTCAAAACAAAAGCATGTGAGCAACATGCGTTAACGCGCGATAAAATAAATGTCGGCGTTAATAAATTAATGCATTAACGCGATAATAATGCGTTAATTTGCCCAGCCCTAGTAATAACATAAAACTATGACAATGTTCTGGTCCTCTTCAAGTGTCCATGTTACCTTGAGTCTCCCACCACAGTGTGAGCTGATTCTCGTCTATGTGACAGTTTTGGATCTTCTGATATTGCAGCTCACCTCAAGGGACATTCCTTCATCACGGTGGTGAGGACGGTCCTGATGATATCACTGGGCCTGTACTCACAGTACTGGCTGCTCATCAACGTCTCTGGCTTCAGGTCAACGCACAGCGCCTTGCTCTGCATGCTGGCGTGCAGAGCCATGCTCTCCGTGCCGTACATCCACGTCAACATTTTCCAGGTGAGAGCTACTGCAGAAGACATTCAGCTTCTTTGAGAAAAAGCTTAAAAAAAGGGGATGAAATGCTAAATACTGCTGGTTACATGCTATTTATTTTCAATCCAAAGCCATGTTCTTCTTTGTCCAATGTAACAAAATATATCAATTTTATAGCCAAAATCAGGATCTATTCCTTCCTGCAGCCAAACAGCCCCACAACATGATACTGCCACTCCCGTACTTCATAGTTAGGATGTTTTCAGTCTCCAAGCGTCACTTTTTTTTATTCCAAATGTAACGATGGTCATTATGGTCAACAATGGCGCCACCATGTGGTGGCTAGGGGTGGCTACAGCCACCACTGGATTACTCTGAGCCACCCTTTAGCCACCCCAAGGAGGCACATTGGATTTATGTAGATCTAGGAAATATATTTTTAACAATAGGCTTCTATATTTTTAACAGAAATAGCAACAACAATAATATATTACATTGGTCAAGCAGTTCAATTTTAGTGTCATCAGACCATAGGACATGTCTCCAAAAATGTCTTTGTCCCTGTGTGCATTAGCAAACTGTAATCTGGCCTTTTCATGTTTCTTCTGGGTACTCTACTTCTGGAATAGAGTGATCCCTTATTTTTCGCTGTTAATAGGGACCAGCACCCCCCCGCGAAAATCAAAATCCGCGAACTGGAGCCGGAGCCCCCCGGGCCTAAATAATGTGTTTAAAATATGTTTAAAAACCACAAAAAAGTAGCGAGACACTGCAGTGAAACAAGACAAAGGCTCAACTGTGGTCTTTCTGTTACCTTCACAGCCTCTGGTCTCTGAACCGTAGTAAAGAAACTGCTGGTATTGTGCTATTTTTGGCTCGTAATTAGCGGCTAACACGCTAACAACAACAGAAACAGTCCGGTTTTCTCTGCATGGAACGGGAACTTTATTCTGTCACTGCAGGAACTTGTAACATCACACAGGTTGTATTGTTGGGCTCCTGTCGGTTAACAGAGAATGTAAATCTATACACGCTGGGCTGCTGTTGATGCTCACTACACTTTTCATCTAACCCCGTTTTCATTCTGCCGTCTCATGACACACACACTACATTACCCATAAGGCCACATCATTACCCATAAGGCCACCTTCTTAAAGGGGCCAGGCTGTGATGTTGCTCAATGTGCTGAAGCTCACAAGAAATTCAAGGCTGTGTTTCAAAGAAAATATCAGCAATGACAGCCACATGGGCGGTGATCCTTTCTGTAATAACTGAAGAACTGAAGCAGAGAAACGTCAAGGTGTGCAAAGCCCCAGAAGAAAGTGAGTTCTGCCACATCCCAGTCCATGGTACCTGGGTATTAACCCCGAATAACTCTGATGTTGTCAGGTCACCTAGCAGAAGCTCCCAAGGCCAGGACACCATCATCTGAGCCTTCCCAGATTGTTTAAGGGCATAGTGATCTTTGTGCATGTTACCTCTGACTTTGAAGAAAACATATCTCTCTCATTATTCTGGCATTTAGGAAATAGAAATAATTTTGGTAAATCTAACTGTAAATCTATGGACAAATCTATGGACAAAAAATGGACAAAACTGTTTATTGTATTTAGAAACTTCTATTTTAGCAGCTGTCTGTTCAGAGTGATCTGTGTGAGAGGTTTTGGCACAAGTTTTATGCCGGATGCTCTTCCTGATGCAACCGGGGCTTTAAACCCTGGATTTCCCACATGGTAGATGACGGCACCACCACTGAGCCACTGGGGAGCCATAAAAGCTACTAAAATTTACTTTATGGTGTTTACTTGGTTCAGTGAATGTACATGCAGCAGCGTTCTTTGATATGTGATGTTTTTTTTAATTTTTGCCCCAGTTATGGACTTGTTTGATTCAGAAAGGTCTCATCTCAGGTAGTCACTCTGAGTATTTCCAGCTGAAAGCAGCGCTGAGTTCTCGTCAGGGAACCGAAGGGATCAAAGAACAGTTCATGCGTGGTTTTCCCAGAAGGCCTCCTGCAGGTCATTGTGCATTGTTCTGATCAAAGTTGGTGGAGGCGGATTATAAAACACATGTCACTGATGTGGTCTAACAGGATCCAAGTGTTTGTTGAGCTGGGACCAGGACTGGAGACCCGCCTCCTGGGTGTTCTGGTGCCGTTGGCTCGTGTCCCGTTAACCCCTGATCCTGGACCTATTAAATTCAGTTTGCATTCATATTCAACACAGCTATTTTTGGAAACGGTTGTTAGTCTTTATAGCAGTCATTTTTACCCTGCAGGGTTTTCACATATTCTTTACTTGAGGAAAGTCATCAAATTAGGGACATTTCTTCTGATTAGGATGTCACGACCAGCAGAAGGAGCTCCGGTGTAGCCAACCAGCCATCACATTTACTCATGAAGGCGATTAACGATATCCAAACTGTGTCTGCAGCACATCGGTCTGCCGATGTTCTCTCCGACCTGCCGACCGAAGAGGATCTACCAGATGACCCACGGAGTCCTGAACCTGCCACGTAACCCTCTGCTGGACTGGACCTTCGGACACTCGCTGATCAACTGCCACGTGGAGCACCACCTGTTCCCCTTTCTGTCAGACAATATGTGTCTAAAGGTAGGCTTCTTCAATAAATCTCACACCTGAAAGAGTCCCCTTTTGTTGAAACATTGAAGTAGAAAGTAACTTTTGAAACCTGTTTGATTTGAAACTGTTGGCTCTCTCCAGGTGAAGCCTGTGGTGTCCAAGTACCTGACTGAGAAGCAGCTTCCATACCAGGAGGACGGCTACCTGTCCCGCCTGTGCCTGTTCTTCCAGAAGTACCAGGATCTGATGGTGTTTGCTCCGCCCATCACAGAGCTGGTCGGAGTGCAGTGATGGAGGGGGAGAAAGTGTCTGGACGATAGATTTTAAAGCACAAGCATTTCTACAGACCAGCTGCAAGCTCACAGCTTAAGCACTTAATCTTTTTTTTTATATATATTACCTGAATTTATAGCAGAACTAGAACAGAACAAGAAGACATTCAGGGCATCAGGATCCACCACCATCACCTCCTACGCCGTGTACGGAGCTGTGTGTACTACCTCAGCTAAATGAGACCATTCATCTGGGACATCTCTGACAGAGCTGCTGGTCACCAGTTTGAAGTTTATAAACTGAATGAAGGGTTAATGTGATGCCTTTGATCAGGAAAGTCTTTGTGTGCGACTCATTCATGGATGAAGTGGATTGTAACATTTCTTACAGATTGCATAGAACAACTTACTTCCTTTTACCTTTCTTTCACCAAACCTACTATTATCACATTTTTCCTCAAATAAAGGTCGAGGCCTTACTTCAGTTATTTACTGTATTTGTATTTGCATTTTTGTTTTCAACAATGTCTTATTTTGAAGGCTTGAAACCAAAGTTTAGCTTTAATTAATGAGATCTTGAGCATCAGTCAAACAGGAAAACTTGCACATTGAATTGTAACACGCGTGCACGGACAGTCGTGCATACAGCTCTGTCCTGGTTTTCCCATCTGCTTTCTAAACTGGAAACTATTAAACTATTGAATTGGTCTTCTCCTTTGCTCCAATGAAGTTATCTTCAATCCAAAAACAGATACAGTTTCTTTTGTTAAACACTAGGGGGCAGAGTCTGTAAGGAGCTACTTCCTTACCACTTCCTTTACTGTATCAAATTAAAATCCCCTCCAAAAGTAATAAACAGAAACCCTCCTGACCTTAGCAGGGCTTTTATTGTGAAAGATCAGATGTGTATGCTTAAGATATGCAAAAGTAGAATAGTCTGATGCAGAATGAGTGAATGAAAAGGCACCATTGTAGGGTCATAGTTAGAGCTGTAGCGATACACTAATCTCATGATATGATATACGATATTTGGCTCACGATATGATATATATCGATATTCATCTTATAATACGTTCACATCATTTTCCGAAATATTTTAAAGGGACAAAGTGATTTTGGTGACATCTTGTGAGTGTTCCAATGACTTTGTTTGAATTAATTGAACTGAAAGCATCAATTCCACATTATATGGCTGACAGGCAGCTTGCAAATGCTGGACAAAATGAATAAAAGATTTGTTGAGAAAAATAGTTTCATTTATTTAAACAGTGCAAATTGTTGCTTGCAAGCTTTTAAAAGTGGGACACGGGGGTTTTGAAAGAAGCTTAGAATATCAATACACGCGACTGAAAAATGGATACTCGATACTATACTATAGAATATCGAAATATATCGCAGAATCGATAAAATCGCTCAGCTCCAGTCATAGTCCTTGGACACATACTTAATCCGGTACAGCTAAAGTGTAACAATATCATGATGACCTCATTGAACAGATAGAAACGTATGTCAGTACTCGACACACTCCTGCAGCCTGAAGTGCAACAAACTCAGTGAAGGTTTGTGGGTTCCCTGGTTGATACAGTTGAATCACAACACAATATCATTTCAGATTTTTATCACGGTTCAGCTCAGTGTTGCAGAGGGATGAAAACTCTTGATCAGCTGAGGGAACCTTCAGCCACGTCCCAGTCACTGCGACGGACCCCCTGATCTGTGTTTACAGCTGTAAATGATGGAGAGGTCTTCTAAATTAGCTTAAATGGGATTATTTTAAATTAATAGTATGTGAGGCTGCAAAACTATGTGTCAGAGCTGGTGGCCTGAGCAGGCGCTCTTGATATTCCTCTTTGCAGTTCATATAAAACACCAGCAGGGGGAGCCAGACGTTCCCTGGTGACCCAGGAGTCGTTGCCTGGAGGTCTGAGGGGAATGAACCGGAGTCCAGGTTAGTTATCATGGACTTTTGTGGACTGGTGTGAGCACAGATGGTGACTGCTACCTGAGCAGCTCCTTCAGTGGCAGACTGATCCACCTTCAGTAGAAAAGCAGCTCTTTCATTCCCTCCGCTGTAACACTGTCCAGGTCAGTGTCTAGTTTTACTCTGGTTCTTTTATTTTTTTCTCTACTGACGGGACTGTGCAATATCTCCCACATATAATCACCCCCCAAGTTCTAATCTTATTATGTATATTGCCTGCATTTTTATTTTTTTAATTAATTTTTTTTCCACTTAATGTTATCTTGTGACTGCTTTGATAAATGAATTCCCCCACTGTGGGATAAATACATTTCTATCTTATCTTAGTGTGGATGCAGATTGGTTCCATTTTGCCCTGAGAAGAGTGAGCGAGACCATGAGGCTACAAGTAGAGGATGGGGAAGGGCTGAGGGGGGTTGGTTCAGATTCAGGTGATCAGATTAACTTCACATTGATTTGTACACTCCAGCCTGAATCCATTGGTGGTCATCATCCCGCTCCAGATCTCCTTCATGTTGTTCTGCCGGAGGATCCACTCCAGCTTCCTCTTGTGCTTCTCTTTGTCCTTCCTTCCAGGACCTTCCTCATCCTTCTGGACCCCCTCCCTGCTAGTAGCTTCAAAGACCCTGTTATTGAAACCCACCGTGGCCTTGATGTCCTTTGTTACCAACGGCTTGTTGTTAACAGAACTGAACATTCCTCGCCGGTCCACAGAAGCTGACGGTCTGCAAGACAATCATAATGTCTTTCAGGCGGACGCAGCGTCTGCCAGTCTGTCCCCTTTATCATTACACGCTGCCTTTTTCTCTGGAGGAACATGGCCAGGTTCCTGATCTACCCAGTGAGGAGTGAAGAAGAGCTGTATGCAAAAAAAATTACATAAAAGCAGTGTATACTTCAATTAAATATATTGTAAAGTGATTCAGAGGGACAAAACTAATCAATGATGTGTCACAAGTTTTCCTTCAACTGGAACTTTCATGTATTTGTTCATGACTTTACTTCATTTGTGTGTAAAATTGTAACAATTTAAACATTATTTCATCATCTTCCTGTTCCAGTAAATCTAAATATGTGGTGCCAACAAAACAGTCCTTGGAGGGTCATTTATGTGCTGCTTTCTGTTTCCTTTAAAACTGTGCAAATTGGACTTATTGATAAAAAAATACACGTCATGGAAACTTCCCCATGAGGTGATTCTCTGTTAGATTGAAAACAGGACTACTTTGTGAAATTACAATGGTCATTGTGTTGCCTTTGCTTATCGAAAGTTGTGTGAGTCATCCTGAAGCTCTGTGGATTCGTGGACAATGACCTCCTAGAAATGATTATTAATAATGATTATTCCTGGAAGGACTCATTACAAAAGAAGAAAAAATTATATTTGTTGCATAACAAACATGTTAAAGGAAACATTTGAGTTTTATCAAATGTCAGGTATCACTGTAACATGTAAACTCTCTGGTTTCACCATCTATTTATTGATTGATTCATTCATTTATCTGTTTATTCATGATATTTTCAGATAAAACATTGAAAACTGTTGAGTATTGTCTGCAATGTTTTTTTTTTAAACTGAAGTTTCTTTTAAGTGTAATTTCCTGTTTTCAAAGTAGAGACTTGGGTTGTTTTTCTGGAACCTTCATGCTTGTGTCGTGTTGTCTGGGTCAAGGTTCACACTCCACTAACTATAGAAATAAAAGTCTTTAATCTGTTTTTTTTTTTTTTTTTTTTTTTTATGTTCGTGTGTGTGGTCTCTAGCTTTTTGAAAGTCTGTTAGAAGTTTAAAAATACTTCAGTGTGAGCACATGTTGATGGTGGATCACATTTGTACTCAGAAATAGGAATTTTGGAGTTCCTGGTTGGAGGTTTCTACTGGAACACCCAACCTGGATTGTTGGAGAAACTTCAATCTGACATGGCTGCTGCTCACTACGTTTACTGTTTACAGTAGTTCTGTCTTATTTTCTTGACATTGGTCATTCATATATATATTTATATATATAGCACTACTCACCTTCATGAGTGGATGTGTTGCTGCATTGTTTGCATGTGTTAGATTCTGTACAGTCTACTGTTGTGAATAATAATATTGCTAACAATGTTTGGAAAGGTTAATGATGCACCAGCATCCAGTTTTTGTTTCCAACTCTGCAAATGAAATGTGGTGTGACCTCATTCCCAGCTCCAACCTCCAAGGTAAATGGGAAGAGTAAAACTTTTAAAATGGTCATGCCTGGCATCCACACTAATCCAAAACTCTCTGAAATTGAAAACAAAATCAAATAAAGTTGGTGGCTGGGATGCTCACTGATCAGTCTGTTCAGTCTCCATAACTCTGCACAGTTCAAGATGCTGGGAAAAAAACACAAATATTTCAGGCGGAAAGCCTCAAAGGAAAGGGATTTTATGTCATCCTGTCTTGATTCAGCGGAGTGACAGCAGTGGCTAGAAAAACTGGATGTCTGCAGTTCCAGATCAATTCAATTCAATTCAATTGTATGTGTATAGCGTCTGTTACAATGTCAATTGTCTCTAGGCGCTTTACAGAGACCCAGATCATGACCCCCGAGCAAATATCATTAACTAAAATTATAATATTAAACCCAAATCAAGGATAACTGCAGGTAAAAAAAAACTCCCACAGAGGGAGAAAAAAACCTTTAAACCAAACGGTGTCAAGAAAAAACTCCACTTTAAGAGGAAGAAACCTTGATCAGGACCTGGATCATATGGAGGGACCTTCCTGATGAAGACCAGCTGGGTAAAGAAAGAAAAAGAGAGGAGAGACAGGACAGAGAGAGGATGGAGGACAGAGAGAGGATGGAGGACAGAGAGAGGATGGAGGACAGAGAGAAGATGGAGGACAGAGAGAGGACAGAGAGGATGGAGGACAGAGAGAGGATGGAGGACAGAGAGAAGATGGAGGACAGAGAGAGGACAGAGAGGATGGAGGACAGAGAGAGGATGGAGGACAGAGAGAGGATGGAGGACAGAGAGAGGATGGAGGACAGAGAGAGGATGAAGGACAGAGAGAGGATAGAGGACAGAGAGAGGATGGAGGACAGAGAGAGGATGGAGGACAGAGAGACAGAGAGAATGGATGAAGGACAGAGAGAGGATAGAGGACAGAGAGAGGATGGAGGACAGAGAGGATGAGGACAGAGATAGAGGACATAGAGGATAGAGAGAGGAGAGGACAGAGAGAGGATGAAGGACAGAGAGAGGATAGAGGACAGAGAGAGGATGGAGGACATGGAGGATAGAGACAGAGAGAGGAGAGACAGAGAGAGGAGAGACACAAATGACTGAATGAAATGACTCCATAAACAGATGCAGGTAGCAGCGCTGAGGTGAGATGGTCAGAGGACTAGATCACCGGTCACCACGGCAGCCAGGTGGAACACACCTACACACACAGGTGTGTCAGGACCATCAATCAGGACTTGATCCAAACTGCTCACAGTCCTGCAGCTCTGTGAGTCGACTGGAATCAGCAGGTAACAGCAGCAGCCAGTTGGCTTCACAACGAAGAAGAGCCTCCATCTTATATCCGTGTTAACACAAAGGACTCTCACTGTTGGTTAGTGTTAATTTAAGGTTTAAGTGTTAATTTAATGGTCTTTAAAGGTCACATGGGCTCTGTGTCTGAGAGCAGAGTCACTTTCATTGTCCTACCCTTCTCTCTAGTTAGGAACCAAGTAAATTAGATTTAACCGCTGCTGTCGTCACAGTTTGCATCTGCTCTGGATCTTCCACGTGGGCTTTGGGAGCAGCAGGAAACACAGGGTGTGAAAGAGGAAGCAGAGACAGTCGTGAGGGAGTCCACATGAACGAGCAGGACTCAACAGCTGTTCAACCTGTTTCCTGACTGAAGAGCTTCTTAGTTTCTGTTTGTTAAATGAAATGCATGTGTGGGAGTGCAACCTTATCCCTGAGTGTGGCTGGTCGGGGAGCTCCTCCCAGGGGCTCCTCTGGTCCTCCTCCTGAATGGAGGGTGGTGATTGTGTGTGTGGGGGGTGTTTTACTGTTTGCCTGTGAGTACTGGAGGGGTGGGTAGAACTGCACTGAAACTATGAACCCGGCCTGACGTCTAGGTGTGGCTTTTAGGACTCTTCAGTGAGATCCAGGAAATGCCGGCTGACAAAAGCTGCAGAGCCAGTTATTTCCAGAGAAACTCAAGAGAGCTGCAGTGAAGCAGGCAGTGACGGGCTGGAGAGATGGCAGAGACCATCACCCAACAGCAGCTGCCCTGCAGCGTCTGCTCAGGGGACGCGAGGACGGACGATCCCACAGCCGTCTGCGTCTCCTGCAGCGGAGACAAAAGTGAAGGAGTCCCTGTGAAACCTGAACCCTCTGATGGTCTGGAGCAGAACGGGACAGAACCTCCTGAGATCAAGAGCAAACAGGAGCAGAGTCAAGGCTCAAAGATGACAGAGGAGATCAAAATCCAGGAAGATCTGAAGGAGTCTGAGGATCCCGAGAAGCCTGGTGAGGACAAGAAGGAGGAAGAGTCGCAGACAGACGCAGTGGCAGAGAAAGAGGAGGTGAAGGAGGAACCTCTGGGCCCCGACGACGTTGTGTGTGACTCGTGCATTGAGAGCCCCCGCAAGGCCCTCAAGTCCTGCCTCACCTGCCTGGTGTCGTACTGTGAGGGACACCTCCGGCCTCACCTGGAGAACCCCAAGTTCCAGAACCACCGGCTGGTGGAGCCCCTGAGGGACATCGAAAGGCGCACCTGCGAGAGCCACAAGTGGCCCCTGGAGCTGTTCTGCTGCGCCGACGCCTGCTGCGTCTGTCAGGACTGCGTGGCCGAGGAGCACCGGGGCCACAACACGGTGCCGGTTCTGGAGGCCCGCAGTCAGATCGAGGTGAGCCTTCTCACACATTACAGCAGCCGTTCCCAAACTTCAGAATACCAAGGCCCAGATTGAAATGGGAAAAATCTCTGCGGCCCATCAGAACCTTTGATTACAACAGAAGCGATGTTCTGATATTAATGTGAGGGGTCAACAAATAAGGTGACACTTGTTATATTAAGTTAAGATTTCAGTAAAATAACACTTAACTGGCTTATTTTAATACTACTTAATTTTTTTAAAATCATGTCATGAATATTTTACAGTAATTAAAAACATATTTTAAAAAGATAAAAAATTTAAAACGTATTTGTTTAATTTTGATGACCTCTCACGGCCCACCTGCAGTACCACGATGGCCCACCAGGGGGCCGCGGACCACACTTTGGGACTCACTGCATTACAGTATTTTAGATTCATCTTCAAAAATCTCCCTTAAACAGTTTGTCAAGCAGGTTAGCAGATTAAAAAAAAAAAAACACACCAGCGATGGAAATATTCTAAATCCATGAACTGGCAACATATATTTCAAAAATAATCTACTTCTGACTATTATTTATTTGTTATTTATAATAGGAGTAGCTTTTAAAAATTAAATATTCACTTTAAAAAAGAAAAATCTTATTTGTATAACGGTCTTATCTGCTCTTTCATTCTGGAGCCAATGTGTCACATGTTGAAAACAAAAAAAAACAGAAGAAGAATTTAATCAGGCAGTCTGAGGGCTGTTAATGAGAAACCTGAGCTCAGAAATCAGCCTTTGATATTTTAATGAGGGGATGTGTATATATAGGAGCTGGTATCTCAGTGGGCTCACAGTTGTTCTCACATGTTCTGACTTTACTTTGAACTTTTGATCTAATTAAAACCAGTGATTGCATCTCCGTGTGATCACATCATGCGGGGCCTTCTGGGCTGAGGGCTTGTTTGTCTCTGGACTGTCCACGAGCCTCGGGTTCAGGTGTTCCAGCTGCAGAAACCTTCCTCTGTTACTGTCAGAGCAAGACTCTTCAGAACTGGAACCGTAAAGCAAACTCTGCTTCAGTCAGATCCGTCAACTGTAGAAAGACGAGAAGAGAATAAACGACTCCAGTCTGAGATGTGATTCCACCAGACAGAAATCAGCACCAACAGTAAATTTAAAAATATAATAAATGTTTTCTGTATCTGCAGACAGATCACCTTCCTTACTGTCTCACTGCAAACTTTATTATACATGTCACAGTTTTCTAATTTAACTGAATACTAATCCAAATCTTTGAAGTGTGAAGTTAATTTCCCAGGAAAAGTGTGGACTGAAAATAAATATTGTGTCAAATTAGTTGTATACATCAAATTTACTCTAAAATGCAATACTATGAGATTATTGCAATATCTGCTTTAATGTTACTGTTTCTTTTCTTTTTTTTTTTAAATTTCGAATAGCTCAACTACTGCTAGTAATAACATCAGACTATATTCATTCAAAAAAAAGACACAAGATAGCCCCACACCTCATAATTAATGAACAAGTAAAACAATGAACCCCCTGGAATATAATTATATTTAAGAGTTATAGAGAAGAGCTTAGAATTAATAACTACCAGTTTATGAGTATTGAGTTTGAAGTAAGATACAAGATGAAAATGATTGTGGAGGTAATTTGTGCGAACTTTCATTATGAACCGCATTCATATTTTGAAATAGCAGCCGGTGGTTAGAATATTTTTTTGGGTTTTTGAAAATGGAAAATGGAGCACAGCTACAGTAACGAGGTGCTCCTAATTAACTATGGAATGAGCCGGAGGAGGAGGGAAGGAAAGGGAGAAGAGCAGCGGAGACACCACTCAGCAGATCATGTTGGCGTCTCCCTGCAGCGTAGGCCTATAGCAGCATAGCTATGATGAAGCTGTGATTAAGACGAGCTACTCTAGTCTGAGCTACTACAACTATGGCTATAACTATTAGCCCCTACACACTATAGTTTAGACTAACTGTAGGCTTAACTGAACAGAAATGTTTTCAATTTAGTTTTAAAGATGGAGGTGATTTCAGCCTCCTGAACCCAAACTGGTAGCTGGTTCCATAATAAAGGTGCCTGGTAGCAGAAGGCCCGTCCTCCAAACCTACTTTTAGATATTCTAGGAACGACAAGTAATCCTGCACTCTGAGAGCGGAGAGCTCTATTAGGAGCATAATAAGTCATGATTTGATTTGTAAACGTGACCTTTTCCTGACCCTAACCAGCTCATGATCTCATGGGGGACATGAAAGTGACCTCTTTCCATTTTTCTTCTCTGGTCTCAACTGGATGTAATCTCAGAAAGACGAGAGACAAACGTTTTAACATGAGGAAAGTAGGAGACTGTGACAGCAGAGTCGTCTCCTTCTGAGTTAAAGAAATTACTGGAAGATGTGACGTTGCAAGAGGTTTGACCAGGGCCACTTCAGCTCATAAATACCACATTTTCCCAGCTGTACAGAATCCTTTGACAGAAGCTTAGCAAAGTAGTGAGTTTGGTTAAAGGGTAAATACGGTAAATAAATAAATAAATGAAACACTTTGCTGATTAATAGTGTTATCAGTCTTTAATGTCTTCCATGTTTGTTGGCTCAGAAATTACATGTGGACAATAATGAGTAACATAATTGGGAGTAATTAAGAAAGTTTTTGCTGAATATTTCCTCCTCGATTACAAAAAGTAGAACTAAAGACGTCTCTGTTTTGCACACTTTTCCTTAATAAATCCCACAGGTACTAGATTCTCGTTGTGCTCTGTCACTGCCTACTGTACTTTCAGATTGATGAAGCTGAGACCACGATGTGATGCCCTCAGGGCTTAAACTTTACTTAAAGTGATTTGTCGGAGAAGCAGCTTCACTTCAGGAGTTGCCTGAACTTGTCTGAGGAATGTAGACTTGACTTCAAATATTCAAAATATGGCAGAGCCTCGAAAACTGCAGATCTGAGAGAATGTTGGTATATGAGACCCTCCAGAGCTCAGAAAATGTAAAAAAAAAAAAAAGGATGAAGAAAAAAAGAGTAACACCAGATTTACCTTAAAAAACAGTTTACGTTTGCTAACAACTTCCATGTAGACTTTTATAGTTGCACATATTTTCAGCATTACAGCTGGAGTTGTGGTTTTCGTGAGCAGGCATGCTGAAGTTGGTTTTTCCTCACTGTGATCACAGAGGGAGCTCAGGGAGAAGCAGACTGAGATGGTGAAGACGGTGACGGCAGCAGAGAACGCCATCAACAAACTCCACCTCAACACAGTTTCTATTGAGGTAACCACAACACGTGAATAATCCGGTGGGACTCCCCGTGGCCCACAAACACTTCAGTGCTTAATTAGGTATGAGTGAGCAGCTATTTTTGAACCCAGAGGTTTCAATGCCAAGCAAGCCAAACAGGTTACACCGAGGACTCAGAGTAAAGTCATGTTTGTTATGTGGGGTTGAGGCAACAAGGATTTCCCTTCCTGAGGTCACACTTATGTAACGTCATTCTGTGGCTACGATGGATTCTTTAATTCAGTTCAATTCAGTTTTATTTGTATGGCGTCTCCCTGCAGCGTAGGCCTATAGCAGCATAGCTATGATGAAGCTGTGATTAAGACGAGCTACTCTAGTCTGAGCTACTACAACTATGGCTATAACTATTAGCCTCTACACACTGTTGTTTACTTTTTCTCTACGTGCCACCTTTCACAGAACTCGGTGACGGAGGTGCGAGCGGTGATCGAGAGCCAGTTTGAGCAGCTGCAGGCGGTGGTGGAGAAGGCCAAGAGGGAGGTGACAGAGATCCTGGAGGTGGAGGAGAAGCAGGCGCTAAAGCAGGCCGAAGGCATCCGGGCTCACCTGGAGCAGAGGTGCACGGAGCTCAAGAAGACCCGGGCACAGATAGAGAAGCTCTCCAGAAATAAAAATGATGTGGACTTCCTGCAGGTGTGTTCAAAATCCACCCCCAGGTCATACCACACTATTATACAGCAGAGTTTATAAAAACGTCTTTGTCTTTCTTCATCAAATGCAGCGCACACATGGGAAAGAACTGTTTCAATTTCTGAAAAGCTTACATGAGCGTTGTGCTGTTTTTCTCTCTCTTTTAACATTCCTTCATTCACAGCCTTGGCTAATACCAGGAAGATAGCTACAATTACATTTATACATCCTTGATATAACACACTTCAAGTGTTGCAAGACCTCAATCACTGAGGAAACCTCTGTCACATTGAGCCACAGCCGTAAACGTGGTCCTCCGCCATACTGACACCAGGAGCTATATAACAGGACGCATAACACATTCTCAATACAGAACATCTGCTTTACTATTTAAAACATGTGGGAAAAAAGAAAATCAATGAGCAGAACTTAAAAATGCACAATCCCATGAGTCTCTGCTTCAAAGGGTGAATTCCAATTCCTCCCTTAACCCTCAATCTCAACCCTCGCCCTTAATCCTCAGTTTTTGGCCCTCAATCTAAACCCTCCAAAGTAAGTGTCAAGGCTATCTTGTGACTTAGAAATGGGACACCCCTCGAGTGCAGTTACGTCTTCAGACTGAAATGTATCAGAGCCGTGTTGTCTCTGTAATCCCTGAAATGACTCAGGGATAACATTGAAAAGAGCGCTGTATATTCTCTAAATAATATTAGCAAATAACACAATAGAGGATACATTATTCAGTCCTCCGTCGCTACCCAACAAGGTATTCAAGTAACATGAAGCTGACCGGGACCGGCGGCCCCAGACCGGCGGTCTAGCAGCAAACATCGTAAAGTAAAAAAATAAATGTTACGCAACAACAATGATGCTAATGCATGAAAAAAGTCTCAAACAAAGACAATAAGATGGTCACGTAACATGTATATCTTTAAAAACTACAAAGGTACTTACGTTTGTGGCTAGCTTTTTTTTGTCGCCATCCTTTTCGAAGATGTCTTGGCTAAATTACCCAATGCCTTCTGGGTAATTTACCCTTATTTTTGAGGGTGGTGCCGGAGAATCTCAATTTTGAGGGCGATACAGCCCTCAAACTTGTCCCTCAACTTGACGTTCTTAGAATCGGGGCAGCACTTGCACTTGGTGGGAGCTAAGCATTTTTGAGATTGAGGGTTGAGGGAGGAACTGGAATTCACCCAAAAACTAACCACAGTTCAAGTGGCTACTCCCATGTGGTTAGTTACATCAGCTTTTTTGTCTCAGTTTGCACCGTAAAAAGGAGTAAAACATTGATGAATGTGTTAATGAAATCACAGATGTGTTCACACAGGTATCACCAGAAATATTCTTATTCATAGCGTGTGCTTTCTGTCAAAATATCTGTCTTTAAAGTTCAGTATTTACTTGCAACATTCTGAAATTACAGTTCAGACTCTTTTGTAAGATTCTGGAAATCCTGAGCTAACGTGAGGCACAAGGCTTTTATTCATTATTCCTCAAACCCCTGATCCTCTGCTTCAGTCGTCCAGACCAGAGACAGAGGTCTGGACGTGAAGCCAAAAGCACTCCAGTGTGAGTTGAGCGCTTTGTTTTTGACCTGACAGGCAAAAAAGGCCATGAAAGCCCGAAGGCCTCAGCTCTCCCCTGATCTCATTCCTGAGCGGCACTGTTTGTTTTCCAGGAGTATGCCGAGTGGAAGAAAGAAGCCACTGATAACTCTCTGCCCGGGGTCTACATAGGCCTGATGGACCGTCTGAACTCGTTCAGCCGCGTGATTGTAGAATCCACGCAGGAGCTCTGTGAAATGCTGGTCTCGTCCTACATCGAAAAGGTCAAAGAGACGTGCAAGAACGGTAAGGAGAATGAGTATGAATGATAGCACCCGGGTTTACCACAACCTGTCGTGAGCTACAGATGTTCAGATATCTCCTTGACTTTCTGGGCATGTTCATGCATGTAAGGAATTCTCAGACGAGAACATGTTTTGCTTCAGTAAGAGCTAGAAGTGTGCCACATGAGTCACCTGCTTTGTCATAAAAATGAACCAGTAAGTCTTCTGCAAATGCTTGTTTGGTTTGGGTGTGTCCGTTTCAGCCGCAAACATAAATCAAAATTATGGTCTTTCTATTTCAGACAAAATGGGAATAAAGACAACAGTGCATGCAATTGTTGCATCTAAACACAGCATGTCCATACCGGATCCTGAGACTCGTGACGACTTCCTCAAATGTAAGTCTACAGTAACAGGAAGAAACTGTGTGTTATATTGAAATGAAGATCAGACGTTTGCAAATCATTTTAAAGCCCACTGAGTCCAGATCCTAAACCTGGACCTGGAGGAGGGCTGGGCAAGTTAACGCGTTATTATCACGTTAACTCATTAATTTATTAACGCCGACATTTATTTTATCGCGCGTTAACGCATGTTGCTCACATGCTTTTGTTTTGTAAAGTCTGTTTCTGGCTGCTGCAGAACCGGAAGACAATTGACAGGTAAACTTGCAGAAAATTTAAACAGAGAAGGAGGACGGTAAAAATCAGTGAACTTTACAGTTCAGGTAGCAACTCAGGTAGCAATATTAACAATTCTGTCTGGAAAAAAGACAACTTTCAAACCCCTTTGTTCAAGACGATCGTGTCATTCCTCCATGTTCCATCAGATCTGCTCCATGTGTTCACTGTCCTGCTGTTCTCTAGCTGGTTACTGCAGTGCAGCTCCATCTAGTGGCACAGATGTGTAATGACAACAGAAAGTCTATCTTGATTATAAAACAAAGCCATTTCTGGGTCACGTAAACCAGACAATTAAATATTAAAAACAAATTCAGTCCCTTGGCCTGTCTGCTAAAATTGAAATATTAAAAAAAAGTTGTTTTTTTTTTTTATTTTTTTTAATTTCTTAATTTTTTTTTAGAAAAATTAAGTCACTTCTTTTTTTTTTTTTTTTTTTTGATTGACAATTGAAAATGAAAAAAAACAAACAATGATACACAGATAATTACGGATTGATAAAGTTACAGAACTTTTATTTTAAAGTTCTCCCAGGGGAAGATTCAACAGAAACAAGGTTATTTGTAACAACTGACAAGTTAAACTCCCCGTTAAAAGTTTCTGCTATTACCTCAGAAATTACCTGTTTTAATGTTCTGATTGTGGCCTCTAGATTGTTAGGTGGTAGACTTTTTTTTATTTTTCATAAAAAACAGGATGACATTAATGCCCTGGCAGTGGCAATAAGCTTTATTTTATTTTATATTTTTTAAGATGAGATTTACACTAAATATGTGTTACTGACAAGTGCTGATGTTAAAAGTGTTTGAACAACAAATGTTATGGCTAGTTCATATGGCAGCAGAACATTTAAATAAAAGTGACCTTTACACTACTTTTGAATTCATTATTTGATTTTTCGTATACAATGCGATTAATCGTTATTAATCAGGGAAATCATGCGATTAATCGTGATTAAAAATTTTAATTGTTGCCCAGCCCTGGTTAAAACATTAAGAAAACAACCTTTAAACTAACCCTAAAATTCATTGGATGCTCGTTATAACTCTTGTACTTTTTAAAAACAGTGGATTTAAAGACATGATAAATGTTTGTAAATGCCTCACAACAGAACCGTTTGGGATGTAAATGTACTTTCTGGTAACATCTCCTCTGTCTGTGCTCCTTCCTCTTCCTCTCGTGCACAACTGACATGTGGAACAATCCTATCCAGACGCTTCCCAACTGAGTTTTGATCCCGACACGGCTCACAAGTTCCTCCGGCTGACTGAGGAGAACAGGAAGGCGGCCAACACCACCCCCTGGCAGCACGCCTACCCGGATCTCCCGGAGCGCTTCGAGAACTGGCGGCAGGTCCTGGCTGCGGAGAGCTTTTACCTGGGCCGGCACTACTTCGAGACGGACGTCAGCGGGGAAGGCACGCACATCGGAGTGACCTACAAGAGCATCGACCGCAAGGGCGGTGAAACCAACTGTGTCATCACGGGAAACAACTTCTCCTGGTGTCTCCAGTGGAACGGACGCACCTTCTCCGCATGGCACAGCGACGTAGAGACTCCTCTGAACGTGGAGAGGTTCACTCGTATTGGGGTGTACGTGGACTACGCGCGAGGGCTGCTGGCCTTCTACGGGGTGGACGATACCATGACGCTCATCCACAAGTACCAGGCCGAGTTCCTGGAGCCTCTGTATCCAGCTTTCTGGCTGCCAAAGAAGGAGAATATAGTTGTACTGGTGACACCCGGGGACCCTTTACCACTGAAAAGCCCTTCTCCTCCCACCTCACCTGCAAACGGAGCTGTTGCTACATAAACCTGTCACCTGTCATCATACATGATAGAGTGAAAAAGAAATTAGGGATAGGCTTAACTTGTTTACAGCACAGAGGATTATCTTTGTTGCAAAACTAATACTTTGTGTTTCCACTGTCTGGTTCGTATTTATGTGTATATGTGACCTTGAAACTACTGTTACTGGAAATGTTCTGTATTTGCCAGTAAAAATGTACATTTTCACAGAGCTCTTTCACATAAAGATGTCCACAAAAAGGAGAATGGATCAATAGTAAAGTCATTTGAGCTGTGGCACAACAAGGAGCATCAGGAAGTCAGAACTAAAAAGTCATTTCTGTCACCAAAATATTAACTCACTGAAAGCTGAAACAACACCGGATCACTTTCATATAACAACTTCCTAAAGTCTTAGTTAATTTGTCAAATTGCATTTTCATGTAGCCCTGAAGTGACAAAAGTCAGATTGTTTGTTTTCTGAGCAAAGAGGAACTTTCTATCTCAAATGATGACTGGACTGGGGTGGGCGATAAGGCAAATATTTCGCATCACAATTTATTTTTTGATTTTATCACAGTTCCTATTTACTGTAGGTTTTAAGACTATTCTGCAAGTTACTGAGCAGAACAACCCATCTATTGTACCCGTTTTAAAAAAAAATAACCTAAAAGGATCATTTAGTCCAAAGTACCTTTTTTGAACAGAGTCTAATCAGTGTGTGCAAATTTTCCAACCTGTGACAAGTACAATGGACATTAAAGAAGAATGCTGACCTGGTTTAGAGTTCTAGTAAATCAGACTTAGTGCCAGAATATCATAACTGCAAAATGAGCATTTGTTTGAAAAAGTAAACACCACTCAGGGAACGTGCACTGCTAACAGCTAACAGTGCTACATAACAGCTAACATCATCAGTTGGTATATTAGATTGTTTTTGAGCTTTTACTTGGTATGGTAATTTGGTATTGGTATTTGGTATTGGTATAATGCACAAATTTCCCCGTCGTGGGATCAATAAAGTGCTATCTTATCTTATCTTATCTTATCTTATTTGGCTGTAGCTCAGTTGGTAGAGCGGGTTGTCCAGTCACTGAAAGGTTGTATCAATTGTCTAAAAAAATGTTATAAATACACCGTATAACCGAATAACACCATACAACATTAAGAGAAACAAAAAGGAAAAAAATATAGATCAACATATGACAAAGAATATCTTTATTGACATTGTTTTTTAGTCTGTAAAGATTTAAAGTCACCATAGTCACAGTGAAGCAGCGCTACATCAGCATCGTTTGTCTCATTATCTCTGTCTCTCTCCTCCTTTCCTTTCATCCCTGTTAAATATTTTACCGTGGTGTCTCTTGAGGGTTTGTACACTTCATATCTCCTGCTCTGGGCTATGGAAGCCCAAAAAATCCGATACACATTGTGACAACGAGAGCGCCACTGCCCCCTAATGGAGTATATGTGCAACTACACGTTATTTCAGTACGGCAAAAAAAAAAAAAGGCTTGTTCCCCAGGGTCACACACGCCCCCCATGGCATCGCCGCCCCCCCAGGGGTCGCGCCCACTATTTGAGAAGGACTGATATAATGTAAATATGCAGTTAAAGTAGCAAGAAAAGTAATGCGAACCCTTCAGAAATAATTGGCGTTCTGCATTTATTTACCACAAAACGTGATCTGATCTTCATCTACGTCACAATGATACAAACAAAGTGTTTAAGCTGATCACTCATATTGATAATTTCTATACACACCACTGAAGACTCCAAGAGCCAGAGTAAAAAGTAAGTGAATCCCCAGATGAATTAGCTCAGTGAAAGCTAATCAGAATCAATTAGCTTTCATTAGACTGGACTGGAGACAATAAAATAAGTTTGGAGATGAGGCGTAGAGCTGCTTAGATTTATTTAAGACTGAAACTTTTAAGTTTGATGTCCCGAAGGAGCATCTGTGGGTGTGAATCATGGATTACAAAAAGGAGATCTGTAAAGACATAAGAGCAGTTTATATGTAGCAGACTGGACCTCAGATGTCTCAGGCATCCACAGACAAAATGTCTATAAATGGAGACAGTTTAGTATTGTGGTCACTTTTCACTGGTCATCATCGAGGGGAAATGAATTCCTAAGGTTTGGATGCTGTTAAGCTTCATGAATTTATTGCTTTTAACTTTTACCCCCTTTAACATGAACTGAGTTGCCATGACAACAGCTGGCTGAATTTCCCAAAAAAAAAAAACCAAAAAAAAAAAAAAAACAGCTTTTGACCTGAATAACCAACAAATGATGTGACCACAGACAGGCCACTGTAAACAAGCACCGCAGTCATCCCAGATGTTGAACTGCTGGCTGTAGGTTTCAGGCTATGCTGCCCAGCAGACAGTCACCTGCATGTGATGGCATCTGCACAACTGTTGCCAGGGAACAAACATATATATATATATATATCATATATCATATTCTACTAATAAAGAACAAAAAAGTAAATAGTAAACAATATTTACATTTAACATATTTAGGAGCTATTCAGTGTAAAATTCTGGATATAAGCAGGTAAGTAAGTAAGTGCTCAGATACTTTATTCATTCATTCATTCATTTAATTTATTCATTCAATTTGCATAAGCGTTCACCTTATTAAACATTAATTTTGCATATGTCAAGAATAACTTAATGAAGATTGTTTACATAAAAGGAGTCACATATTTTTTGTCAGCTATGAAGAAACCAGCCTTAATCATAATGAACATCAATCACAGATCCCAACATATCATAAAAAAGGAATAGATTCTTAAGACAAATTCTGTATAATGTTTACAGCATGTTTACAATCAAAATTAAATCTACCCCCAAGATTCCCTCCCAAAGAAACGAAAGCATTTTCACACTTTTTTTTTTTAATTGAACACAAACAATTTTAGTACAAAAAAAACACACGTAGAGGAGGTACAGTATAAGGCATTATAGCAATCAGAAACAAAAACAACAAATATTTAGGGGGTAGTGATGAAAGAGACTTACAAACTAAAAATAAAAGAAAAACAAATATACATAAAATTTAAAAATAAAAGTAAGATAGTAGAAGGCAAAGAGCATCAACATTTCGCATTTTCCCACATATCTATTCCAACATATGATCACTGACGACTCACCACTAAATTGACGTACAAGGAGACGCGCAGCACGTTCAGGTCACGTGACCACCGTGTATAGTGACGTGTCAAGGAGCATGTAACCAGGAAGAGCCAGCCAAGTGTCAACATGTTGAGTGGAGTAAGTGAGGATAGTAACGTATACTGTATTTATCCTTTAATGAAACTAACAGTTGTGGAAAGCTCGTGTCATGTAGGGATGAAAAAGACACACCCAGCTGTTGCGGACGGTTTTTGTGCTAATGATGCTAATTAGCATTTCTACAGCAGTGAGGTTGAGTTAACTCGAACTGATGAGGTTAAATAACGGTTTCATCTTATAATCAGTGACAAGAGTGTCCACTGGTATCATATGTACTTGTATAATGTGTTTAAACTTGATATTTCCCCTCGCTTTTACCTCCGTTGTAGTTTTCGATGTGAGCTAACGGCGGCTACTGTTAGCTTCTGAGCCTCATTCCTGATCACAACAATCAAACTGAAGTCAGTCACAAAGTTCAGAAACCAGATCACCCCTGGTAACGTTACTTTAGCTGGGATGTATGCTTCACGTTTTCTTAAACGAAACAAGTTACCAGCATGTGTACTGACCAGCAAAAGAAGTGCTGAAAATCAAGTTTGGCTGTTAAAAATACTGATACGTGGTCCACTTTGGTAAACACTGCGACTTAGTACAACTTAAACGAGGCGTGTATAATGTTATTTCACGTTTAATTTTACTTTATTCGCTAACTTTTAACTTTAATCGCCCACTGTTTAAAAGCGCATTCAATCCCTTGTCGAGGATCTTGGTTATTTCAGTCACACGTACGTCTACACAGGATTAAAAAGCTGCTGAAAGACACCTGAAAGAAGAAAAGAGGACTGAGAAAGAATACAGAGAGGCACACATGTACAGCAAACATTACACAGGCCAAAATACCGTAAAAGTCATATTCAGGGAGCTGAAAAACTAAGAACTTTTATTATGACTGATAAATTGTTAGTTAATCTACACTATGTGAACAGACGGTCAGAGGTCCATCCTAGTTTACATGTGCATGTAAACACATTTCTGACAGCTCTGCTCCAGTAAGGTAATCATTAGTCTACTCATTAACTACTGCACCCTTCAGTAGTTAGTTCTTCACAAAAGAAAAGTTACAGACTTACAAATTCAAGAATACATTGCCTATTTGATCTCAAATTGGTGTAAAAATATGGAATGCGTTTATATGGTGCTCATTGTTCTCCTGCTGCATATTGTAATGACTTTGTTTTAACATAATTTTCAATAATTGACCCAGTGATTTGCTATAGGTGCAGACTGGTTCAAAGATGTCGTGTTGCAGTGTGTCTGTGTAACTGCAGAATATTTTGAGATAGCAAATGTCTTTGTTGACTTATGAATGACTTGATTAACTACAAACGAAAACCTCAAAAACTATGAAATTAAGGAAGAGAATCATGAGCAGGTTTATTAATAATTAATATAATTGTTGCTCTGTAACCTTTTAAGTGTAATATAGTAGAAAATCAACACTTTTCAGTTTTTATCTATGGGCATGAATTTTCATTTATTATTACAACTGTAATTACTCTGTGCAGCGCAGGCTGCCTCATGAGGTTGTCTTCACATGGTGGGGTGTGCGTTGGTGTGCGTTGCTGAATTTGCTGCATTGCTGCTGACTGCGTAGTTTCTCTGCAGAGCTTTCTGTGGCAGCGCTGCTACATCACAACTGGACTCTTTTACACAGCCATTAACCTTATTAACGGCCATAAATGCACTGTTTCATGAGATCCAAGACTAATATTATCTGAAAACTGCAAATTTGTTACTTAGTGGTGACTTTTTTTTAAAGAATAGAATAGAATGGGAAAAAAAAGAATATCTTTGCCATAACAGTTAATTTCATGTCTGTGACACATCACCAAGACACTTAAACTACTATCTGAGTTTTTGGTTTTGTGCTGATTTGAGGTGAGTTTGTTGGCAATCAGATGTTTTAGATGAGTATTGTTGCTGAGAATTACTTTCCTGATGTTTTTATCACACGTGAAAAATAAAAGTGATGCTGAAACGGTGGTCGCCATGCCAACGCAGACCAGCTTGAGACAGCTGGGATGTTTTTGTCACACAGTTTCTTATCAGTTAACATTACTGATTGTTGATTTTGGTATCAGCCAGTCTGATTTCTTTCTAACTACACTCAACCACATGCAAAATAGTTATTGTAGCTTGTGTTTAAATGAAACTTTCAGCCTGATAAAGTGAATATCTAAATTAATTAATTTAGAAAAAAAAAAAAAAGAAAGTGCTCCTTTTTTCTGGATCTGTGTTCAAAATCCAGCAGAAATAAATAACATTTTTCCCCCTTTATGTGCCAGAAAGTCCTTAATTATTTTAATACAGAAATATTACTGATCGTCCTCTGTCACCATGATTTTCCCTCAAATTTAATAACTTCTCCTCTTTTTTTTTTTTTTTTTGCTGTTGATCGGTGTTTCATATCGGCAGGTCATACCTGTGAAATCTATTCTTATTTACGTTGTATTGAAAATTGATTGATTGATTGATTGTAGTTTTGTTTGGAAAAATAAACTTGAACAACAAGTTCTCCTCATTAGGAGACCTTTGGCCAGTCTGCTGTTTAAATAATTGATCCATATCAGTATGTAAATGCCTAAATTTAAAATAGTGGCACTTAAGAAATAACTTTGAAGACAGAAGAAGTCCAGATTCTGGATAAAACGTGACAAGAAGAACAAGTCGATGTCTTGTGAGGCCTGACTAGTCCTTCTGGAGACGAGCTGAGCTGAGAGCTGAAGACGTTCTCGGTCTCTTGTGGTTAAGACTCTTCCTCATTGATTTCAGGATACCAATGACGAAGACGTTTCTCTGTTTGATGCCGAAGAGGATGCAGGGAAAAGGTCAAAGACAAGTGTTAAGTAAGTTCACAGAGTCCTGGAGGCTTTAACTTTCTTCTGAGTAAATATTGTCATGGTACAATACTTGGATTTTATCTGGTTCCAGGTTTTAAAGTGTTAAGATTTAGAGTGAATAATTATAAAAACTACCATAATGTTCAGTGTAGTTTTGTAGATGCTTCCCGTTTCATAACCTGTTGTAAATCTGCTGCCAGGCATCCGGTGGCGTCCTTCTTCCACCTGTTCTTCAGAGTCAGCGCCACCCTCGTCTATCTGTTCTGTGAGATCTTCAGTAGTAGCTTCATTGCCTGCATGGTTGGAATAATCCTTCTGCTTTCATGTGACTTCTGGACAGTAAAGGTGAGCCTCTTACTCCTTTCACATGTTCTTGTCTAAAAAACCCCAATATCCTTGTTTACTGAAGTGAGTGATTTGAACCAGTCTATTAATGCTTTAATTGATCAGTGTTTGTCAGAGTTACAGCTCAGTTTAACACCCCATCAGTAACATAAAGCCACAGTTTTATCAATAACTTGTAAATCTAAATAGAAAACTCTGCTATAAGATGATCAAGTCTCTCAACAGAGCGAAGGTGTTTGTTGGTTTTACGCTTTTGCTTAAAGTGTCTGCCTTAAATGTTGTAAAATATGAGGCTGTCAGTCCAAAACTATGTTCTGACATTACACTCCAAGGAACGTCTCCTGATGGATACGTTGGAGCTTTGGAGGTCCAAGACGGCTTTGACAGTTTAGGGTCAAATTCTCAGACAGCACTTTCTACATTTATCATACTATCAGGATATATTATATTATATTATATTATATTATATTATATTATATTATATTATATTATATTATATTATATTATATTATATTATATTATATTATATTATATTATATTATATCGCCCCATTCATTTTGAGTTATTAAATTAGTAACAGCATGGTCCTAGCTATTTTTTTTTTTGTGCAGTATATGTAGGTGCATGCATCCACGTGACCAAAAAAACACTTCTGGATGTGTGTTGCAGTGTTTTGGCTTGTTCTGCAGGTTCTCATCTCACACACAGCTGTGATTGTGGAGATGATCTCCTCAGGTGAAGTTTATAACTTAGTTGTCAGCAACAACTATGTTTATTACTGTAAGTATGATTAAACTCTTAAGAGTAAGAAATTATTGAGGAGTTTGTAACATTGCCTGTTCACTAATCAGAAACATGTAGAAAAATAATATTTTCTTCTCTTGTCATCCATAACTGATGTGATATGGGGGGGGGGAAAGTCCAATAACATAAACCATCAAAGTTTAGGGTCAGAGCTTGAGGTTGAGGTATTGTTAGAGCAGTTATCTTCATTTTCAGGAGTCATATTTCCAAGATACAGCTTGTCCATGTCTTGCTAGTCACTTCAGCTTTCAGACGTAGAGATTTTACATCAAAAACTTTGGATTTTAGCGAAGCTATGTTGTGAGTCTGATAAATATTAATCTCCGTTTGCAGAACATCACTGGGAGGTTGATGGTTGGTCTGCGCTGGTGGAACCAGGTGGATGATGATGGACGAAGCCACTGGGTGTTTGAGTCGAGGAAGGTGAGGAGCTGCTCAGCGTGTTCCCATGATGCTCTCTGCTCTCTGGTGTCCATGCAGTTTTTCTGGCTTACATGAGGATCTTTAACCACGCATGATACTGACCTCTTACACAGTCTGATGTTGATAAATGCACTTGTTTACTGTCAGCAAGCTTTATGGTATTCACAGATGTCCTAACTGTGAGAATATCCTGTTTCCATCAGGGCACTGGGAAACAGCAGCCATCTGATTCCGATTCTCGAATCTTCTGGCTGGGACTGGTTATTATCCCAGTCATCTGGGTCATCTTTGCCTTCAGCACACTGTTTTCCTTCAGGATTAAATGGATGGTAAAGCGTTAACTTTATCATACAAATGTAATCATTTTTCTTGTCAGCAAAGTCCATGAAAAATCAATGTTTAGCTCTCCGTTCTGTCTTCCCGCCAGCTGCTGGCTCTGTCAGCTGCTTCCCACTGAAAATGTAAAACAGGTTTTAAGTTAAATAAACAATGAAACAAACAAAGGTAAGATGTTTTCAGAGTACAGTGATCCCTTATTTTTTGCGGTTAATGGGGACCGGCGCTCCCGCGAGAATCAAAATTCGCGAACTGGAGCCGGAGCCCCCCGAGCTTAAATAATGTGTTTAAAATATGTTTAAAAACTGCAAAAAAAATAGTGAGACGCAAGACAAAGGCTCAACTGTGGTCTTTCTGTTTCCTTCACAGCCTCTGGTCTCTGAACCGTAGTAAAGAAAAGCGCTCTTTCATCTAACCTTGTTTTAATTCTCCCGTCCCACGACACACACACTACATTACCCATGAGGCCATACCGTTACCCATAAGGCCACCTTCTTAAAGGGGCCAGGCTGGCTCACAACACTTCTTCGCTGCGAGAGAACGCGCACAACATCCTGTGATGTTTCCGCAATTTTTTCTTGATTTTTTTTTTATATTATATATTTCTGAAAAAAATCTGTGAATAACTAAAACAGCAGAACTTAAAGCGCGAATTGG
The DNA here is from genome assembly GCA_018398805.1 of Hirundichthys speculiger. NCBI lineage: Eukaryota > Metazoa > Chordata > Actinopteri > Beloniformes > Exocoetidae > Hirundichthys > Hirundichthys speculiger. Next base: position 926,021 of record JAGFBZ010000777.1, on the reverse strand, counting down.
CGAGGGATCACTGTATGTGTTTTTCCCTGTCAACTCTTTTTCCAGCGCACAATGAAGGCTTTCACAGAAACAGACCAGCTGCTGATTTTTCATGGGATTTCTTGATCATAAGAGAAATGTAAAATGAAATCAAGACCAAGTTAGTTTACTGCTGTTGAACACTAATATAGTGCCCTTCCTCTCAGCCCATAGTCATCATGGGGGTGGTGCTGCAAGGGGCCAACCTTTACGGATACGTGCGCTGCAAAGTGGGAGGAAAGACGAGCTTAAAGAACGTGGCTACCAATTATTTTGGCCGGCAGTTCCTCAAACAGGTGAGCAGATTTCTGAATAAAACCCAGAAAGATTATCATTATGATTTTATTTTGTCCGTCTTTTGTCTGAGAAGTCTTCATATGTATTTCATCCGCAGACGCTGTCTAAAGAAGAGGAGTCATAGAGTGCAGCTGTGCAGTTTTAACCTTCGCATTATTCTGAATGCTATAATATGTATTATTTTACCAAACTGAAAATATTTTCCACATTAACTAAATATAATTTTTTTTTTTTTTTAATGCCATATGTGAGTTATCAGTGGTTGGAGGTGTGTCGGTGTTTTCAGTAACTGAAGCCCAGCAATAATGTTCAACTGACTGTACTTTGTGTCGTAGTCTCATTTGTTTTAGGTTGTATTTTCATTTCCTTGAATAACTTTATCAGTCTTTCAAAACGTTTGAGCGGTGTTGTACAAATATGCTTGGTTTGCACCGCGGACTGTGTAGAGTATTGAGAAATTTGTACATATGTAAGTAAAGAAACTATGTCAAAACATCTTCTTTTGTGCAAATACATTTGTAATTTATTTTTTTCTGAACAGTGTGATAGTTTTTTTTGTGCAGATACACAGTAGGTAAATTTTCTTTTCCCAACAATTCCTACATTTCAACCCAAAGTGAGAAAATGTAATACAAAGAAGACACGGTGTGAAAAAACTAATTGAAAAGAAAGTATACAAAAAAATATAATTTTACAGAAAATAACCCACCAGTCAAGATGACTTCTGTCTTGCACGATGATGACCTGTGACACGATCAGGCTTAAGGAACTAAATCCATATGTTGTGTTGATATTTTCCCATTATTATCTTTTCTTTCTGCTTTTCATGTCATGACGTTTCATTTTGAACATAACAGCGACTCCTAGCGTTTGTTTTACGGACTGATTACAGCAGTTTCAGGAAAACTTTCTCTGTAGTACTTCAAGTAACGTTATGACATACGTGTCTAATGACTCTTTTAATTAGTACAAGAAGTTAGAAATTATATTTGTGAGATCAAACAGTCAGTTTTGTTCCAAATAAACTCGGATGCGGAAAAGGCGAATGCACTTGACCGGAAATCCCTCCCTCCAAAATAAAAGCACACACGATTGCAGATTGTGAGTTTTTTTTTTCTCTCGTAGACTAGTCTCATCAAAGCACAGAGTGAATATAGTACATTTATTCTCATTATTGTTGTTATTACTCTTAAACCTGTAAATTAGACTACTGCAGCTTAAAGATAGGCAAATTTTCACTGTGAATAACAAATCAGCTTAGCTAAATGTGTACTTGACTTATTATTGAAAACTAGCTGATTCAGCTAGTTTTCAATAATAAGTCAAGTACACATTAGTGCTTCCATATTACTGAGTTATTTAAATATCTTAACAGTAGGTAGTACTCAATAACATTGGAAGAGTGTGAGTCCAATGAATTTACTTTTTAAACCATTTGTAACATGCCTTGGAAAACAAGATAAAATCCAAATACATACAAATAAACAAACAATCCAACGTTTGAAATGTGCAAATAAAACCCATGATCTGTAACAACTTTCTCTCTTAATACTAATCGAAAAATTGATCCGGGATTTGGCAAAATTAGCATATGTATTTAGAAGAGAGCTTTAATATAATTCCTTGTAACAACGTACAACCAGCAGAGCACTTATTTCTCCTGACGCCCCCTGCTTTTATTCTGAAATTATATCCGGAAGTCGCTTGTTTATTGCGTCCAACCCTGCTATCTTGTAGCTGTTGACAAGAGCAGCTTTGAGTTCTGGTCGTTATCGTCCCAAACAGGTCTGCTAAATACATTTAATCTATCGGAGGCCACCCTTTCATGGGTATTGGCTCCAGGATGATTCCCACCGAGGACGCGTCCGTTAGGAAGCGGGAGATCGAGGAGAAACTGAAGCAGGTCAGACATGGGTGGAGAGGAAGCAGCCTCCCGGAGAGCTTCCCTGTGCTGCAGTTATCCCACACCTTTAAAACACTTGTCGACAATAAAAATGCTGGTATCCTCGAAATTTGCGACATGAGTAACGTTTAGGTTTTCTGTGTAATACTACAGGAACAGGAGACGCTGTCATTCATCCGAGAAAACATGGAGAAGAGCGATCAGCTGACCAAAGGGATGGTATGAAGACCACAACACAGTTAACCACAGAAGAATTACAGCCGAACCAAGGGATTCAACCCTAACTGAGTTTATTCTGTTTGTCTGAGACACTCTAGTCTTGTCATGTCAGAGATCTTAAACTGGTTTCAAACAGGTTCCCGCTGATGATTTTAAGGTTTTAGCAGAGCATTGTTGATCCAGATTACCAAAATGTAGTTTTCCTGTCTGTCCGGTTTCAAAGTCTTAATATCTTCTCTATAGTTTGATCCAAAATGGTTTGGATCAAATGTGGGGAAAAAACAGAAATTGAGGTAAAAAGAAAAAAAGAACCTTGATACATACATAGACTCATAAAGCATACTCACAATATACTGTAATTCCTTCTCTATAATTCTTTGTCTCATCTCCATTTTTGTCATCCTGAAAGGTTTCCATCCTCTCCTCGTTTGAAAGTCGCCTGATGCAGCTGGAGAACTCCATCATCCCGGTCCACAAGCAGACAGAGAACCTGCAGCGGCTGCAGGAGAACGTGGACAAAACTCTGTCTTGTATGGACCACGTCATCAGCTACTACCATGTGGCCAAAGACACCGACAGGATCATCCGAGAGGGGTGAGGACAACTAACAGATGTGAGGTGGTAACATACGCCGTTTAATGTCTCATCATTTCCATTTTCTGTCCCAGACCTACTGGCAGGCTGGATGAGTACCTCGCTTGTATTGCAAAGATTCAGAAAGCCGTGGAGTACTTTCAAGATAACAACCCAGACAGCCCTGAACTCAACACTGTGGTACAGTATCACTCTCTGTTTGTTCCTCTGATACACCTCCCTGCATCACTTCTGCACACGGGAACTTAGCCAGGCTGGAAACTGACAACTGTATGGCTGTCTTGAGCATGCTCAGAGAGGCAGAGGAGTGGAAAAGCTGGCTTTTTATTAGGAAACAACCTTCAACAGAAGCAGAGTCAGGGAGGATGGTCATCTGACTTATCTGAACTTATCTGTTCGGGGGTTTGAAGCAGCCTTTCTCAACCTTTTTTCAGTCACGACACCTTTCAAAAGTGAATAAAATCTCACGACACCCCAGAGTAAAATATAATCCAAAGCCACACTGCATCGCTCTGACTGTAAATGCATACGTCCCGTTTATTTTGTTTAAATAACCTGAACAGGATAACTGCACCAGAGTAGGCCTCAGCAGGAAAGCTTCTTTTCATCCGTGATGTGCTTGCTTCCATCCATCATCCTTGTATTGCCTCTTTTTAGCCTTATCGCTAGCAGCTAGCTTTGCTACCTATGGAGCAGATTCAGAGCTGGTGGATGAAGGCTTGATGAAGAAGTCGGCTCCTCTGTGATGTTCTGTTCCTGTGGGGCTTTTCTTTTTAGAAAACCATCCATGATGCTGCTAAAAAGTTCTCTTTGCTATCTGTGAAATAAAATTCCAGCGGTTAAATGATATTACGACGTAAGCTAACTGGGCAGTCACGTTGACCTTACGCTGACCCCGTATTGACGTTGTTAACACTGGGAAATGGGCATGTGAGACATACTTTTATTATTCATTTCATGTCCAATTATGTATCTTATTTATTTATTCATTCATTCATAGGCAAAAAGTATGTATTTATGTATGCATTCATATATTTATACAGTGGTACCTCTACTGACGAAATTAATTGGTTCTGGAAGTAGTTTCGTAACCTGAAAATTTATAAAGTAGAGACGTGTTTTCCATGTAAATGCCCTAATCTGTTTCAAGCCCCCCAAAAATCGGACATTTTTTTTTTGTAAATTATAAATAACACATGAAATGACATAAAAACCTGTAAGAAATACATGTTAGAACTAGAAAAGCACTCAGAGAGCGCAGACCTCCACTAAACGCAACAATACAACAAATGAAATCAGTTCTTCCTTTTCACATTTCTGACAACTCCTGAAAATTTAATCAAAATCCATCCAGAACTTTTTGAGTTATCTTGAACAGAGACAGACAGACAGATAAACGCCGGCAAAAACAAACTTCTTGGCGGAGGTAAAAATTGTTTGTTTACCTGGTTGCTGGGTTACGCTCATACAGACAAGGGGCCTCCTAGCCAATGGGATGCCAAGGAAGATGCTAAGCGATAGCCAATGGCAGAGCAGCTACAAGTATGTTTACGTTCAGTAAACTCTGGGAGCTGCTAGTAGCAGCGCTACTGTATTTCTGCCTTTTGTATCCTGAAATTTCTTTCGTAGTGAGAGGCAATATTTTCCTTTGAGGCGTTTCGTAACCTGAAAATTTCGTATGTAGAAACGTTCGTAAGTAGAGGTACCACTGTATATAAAATGTCAGAATAGGTTATTTTTTTTACGACACCCCTGAAGCAGTCAGACGACACCCCAGTGTGCCGCGACACCCCGGTTGAGAAAGGCTGATCTAGAGAACAGGAAACAAACACCAACAAACTCAAAGACGTTAGGCCAGAGATGCCTCTGACAAGACAAAGAAAAAAGGAAAGCACAAATGAGTAATGATAGTAAAAGCAGTTGGTTCCATAAGACAATGGAATCAGTAAAGGTTATTCATTCACAACAGATAACTCCACGCTCCTCTCCCATCTTACCTTTTAAAAATGTACATACCACAAAGGAAGTGTGCAGGATGAGAGCTATGTGCTCTGTTGGGGTGATATGGACCCAGGAGATCTTTATTATGCTGTTTGGCCTTTAAGGACTGTCAATATGGGGAGAAGAATTTCACATTTAATTCTGGATTTCACAATGAGACCAGTTTAGCCAATGAAGAGAAGCTGAAATCTCCTTATTCTCATCAGAATTCCCACTGGACCGTTTTGTATCAGTTGGAAACGTCAGGGTAATTTAGGGCCAGTCTGTCACAAAGGAACTACAGTCGAATTTGTTTTCTCAGTTTCCTGGTCCCTGACAGGAGGGGGTTGTCGTCTCTTTGCAGAAAGCGCGCTTTGAGAAGGGGAAAGAGCTGCTGGAGGCAGAGTTCCGCAGCCTCCTGACCCGCTACAGCAAACCCGTCCCCCCCATCCTCATTTTAGATGCCATCGGCATGGACGAGGAGCTGGAGATGGATGACGTGGTCCTTGAACACCTGCCCGAAGCTGTGCTTCAGGACATCATCTGCATCGCTGGCTGGCTGGTGGAGTATGGGCGTAATCAGGGTACGGCTGACTTTGGTTTCTGTCTTTGTCATTTGGTTGATTCTGAGGCTGTACAGACCTGGTCAGCGCTGGTTTAGGCTGCATCCTCTGAGGCGGATTCAATAAAAACTTCCCTGTCTTCAGATTTTATGAACGTCTACTACCAGATCAGGTCCAACCAGCTGGATCGCTCCATCAAAGGCCTGAAGGATCATTTCCGCAAGAACAGCGCCTCCTCTGGAATCCTCTACTCGCCCGCAGTCCAAACCAAACGCAAGGACACGCCTACCAAAAAAGCTCCCAAGAGACCAGGTCAGCAACGGTTGTTTCATCTTTCTCATCTGTTAACGCTCCTCTGGAGCCTCGAGTGACGACCCAGAGAACAAACCCTTTTCTGACAGATGAATCTAACCAACAGCATGACTCTGTGTGATGTTGACTGTTGAATGATAGCACTGATACACTCTTCACTAGGGGTGCACGATAACTGTTTTAAAACCGATACGATAACCGAAAACTTTCAGTTCCTAAAGGCCGATACCGATAACCGATAACACACATATATACCTAAGATCATTACATCAATACTATGAACAAAATCAAACATAGTTTGGACTCTTTAAATCACATGTGTCAAACACAAGGCCCGCGGGCCAAATGTGGTCCGCCATGTCATTTTATGTGGCCCTCGAAAGATTGTGCACTAATGGCTTAAATTTTAAACAGATATTTTAAGACTAAAAAATAAGTTTATGCCACTTTAATGCGCATATTGACAATAAACTACATCTCCCATAATGCATTTCAGCGTTACCCACAACGATCACAGTATATCACCATGAGCAAGAACTCAAGATGATTTTCAGAACTGATGGATTTGAGAAAAACCTCTACAAACTAATCCCAACATGTCAAAGAAAAGAAAAATTGATGCACAAGGAAGGCAGTTTCATCAACGGGAAAGCGAATACAAGTTTGTATCTCAAGGTGAAATAACAGTTTGTCTTTTGTAGGGGTGTAACGGTACATGTATTTGTATTGAACCGTTTCGGTATGGGTAGGTCGGTTCGGGACGGGGGCGTACCGAACGAGTTTCCACACGGACATATTAAGTAGAGGACCGCACGTTGTGGAGCAGAGCGCTGCAGCCGCACATGCGCAGTTGTGCGCACACGGTCAGTGTTGCCAACGTAGCGACTTTGTCGCTATATCTAGCGACTTTCCAGACCCCCCTAGCGACTTAATTTGTAAAAAGCGACTAGCGACAAATCTAGCTACTTTTTCTGGTGATTTTGAGACTCATGCGCACTCAAACCGCTAGGTTTGAAGCCATCACTTGGCTGCTGTCTGCCTCGCGAGCCGCGCTTCTCTCTCCCTCTCTCTCTGCCGGGCTCAGTGCACACCAGCGCGAGTTTCTGTGTGTGGACTGGGCGCGTGTCACCGCATACACAGGCGAGACGCGCGTGCACACAACCACCCTAATCAGTGGTAGAGAACGCTGGCTTCAAACACATGATAAAGGTAATTGAGCCCGGATATCAATTACTTTCTCACCCACATTTTAGCCAGAAAGTCATACCCGGACTTTATGAAAGAATAAAAAGATTAGTTTTTAAAGAAACACCCTGAGCCTTATTCATGTTATTTAATCTGACTAACAACTTGAAACTGTTTAGTGTTGCAACTGTTAAATTTTGCACATCAGATGGATTATTTTTTTAAGCAAAAGTCTGAGCCAATGTTATTTTTTATTTTGTTTTTCAAAATATCTACATTTTAGAATATTGTATTTATATTTTTGAGCAGAATTCTAGCTTTGTATAGGCTAATTTTCCTATTGTTAAAAAGCACAAAAGTGTGTTATAAACAACTAGCACATTTATATTTTGTATTTATGTTTCTTACTGTACCGAAAAAATGAACCGAACCGTGACCTCAAAACCGAGGTGCGTACCGAACCGAGAGTTTTGTGTACCGTTACACCCCTAGTCTTTTGTGTTATGAGGCAGTGTCAGTCGTGAAAGAGTTTAATCTACATCAGCATTTTGACAGAAAACATGGAGATAAATACAGAATCTGTTATTTAACAATATAATAAGCTGTAGTTTAATATATTTTGATTTACATTGTATTTTGTTACATTCATACTGTCAATCTGGACCCTTCGATGGCAACCATGATGCTGATGTGGCCCTCAGTGGAAATGAGTCTGACACCCCTGGTTTAAATGAACAGATATTTATTTTTTCCAATGAAAAACTATTGGCAAGCCTCTCAAACATTTTCATAAAGCTATCAAACAAACCTATTTGATATCTCACATCAACTTAAATGAGGTTCATTACTGACAAATAAAGGCTCCTTGAACTGATGGAAATACATGCATAAGTGTTACTAACTGAAAAAGATTAACATTTAAAGGATTTTGGTTTGTGGTTCCATTTAAATTAATACCTTTAATTAAAGTAAATGAGGTTCAGTAGTTTTTTTTTTTTATCTCATGGAAGCTTAGATGAGGGAGAGCAGAGGGGAGACTGCTGCTGGCTTGCGCACGTTAGCATTAGCTCTTGTTAGCGCGATTTCAAAACTCCATGGAAACGATTGTTATGTTGTAGGTGGCTGATCAGGTTTTACGTATTAAAGCTTGTGTTTCCCTCCTCGTAGAATTTGCTTGGAGCATTCATCACAAATAACCACCAAACTATCTTCTTCTGAAACTTTAACAAAGTTCCATGGCATCGTCGCCATGTTTGTTGTGATCAACACAATGCATGCTGCATTCAAGGTGTAACGTAAATTCCGACATTCCCTCGTTTGCTAGTCGTTCTTTCAGCCTTTTCTATTATTTTTTTTCTTTTTTTATGTGTAATTATGAGGGGAAATACTGCGAATATCGATTCATGTCAGCAACTACTAAAATCATGACCGACATAACGAGTTGTTTTCTGTCATGAGGGGGTATTCTTGATTTTCCTGATTGAGAAATCGTTTTTCTGATTATGTTGACATCACTAGAACATAACATTCACTGCTGGTCATTCAAGGCTCAGAGGGAGCGAGGCACTGCTGTGTTGACAAATATATATACAAAAATAGCCAATTTCCCCTCGGGGATTATTAAAGTATTTTTCATTCATTCATTCATTTATATATATGTTATCGGGGCTATTCGTCGTGATATCGGACTTATCGGAATGACGTCATAATTTTCTGTTATCAGCCCGATAATTATTAGGGATGTTCCTGGGGACTAATTTCCCTGTCGACTAAACGAAAATTTTAATTAAGACTAGTCGACTAGTCTAAAAAAAAGGAAAACACTCAGAAAACAGTGAAAATTTAGCACAATTTATTGAAACATCGAAACAGAATTTGAAACATTGTCCCAAAAAATATTGTGTGTAACAAGAGTTCTTTAAGCCTTTAATCACAATGTTCAACAACCATGTCGGATTTTAAATGCCGCTGAAGTACGAGACACTTTGCACCGTGCAGTATGAATGAATGTGAACATGAAGGCAACTCAGTCAAACGTTAACCACCAAAATAAATAAATTGCCTGTGACACATTAAATTTTGCAGATTATCCGACAAAAATTATTGCTTCAATTCACTTTCAAGTTAATAAAACATCTAATTTATAATTACATTTCAACCGAAACGAGCACCATTTTGCACCGTGCAGTATGAATATAAACCCTGCACATCCGACAAAAACTCACTTAAAGTTAACAAAATAATGTAACATCTAAAAAAGATAAATTGCTGCTGAATTATTAAGCTCTATGCGCAGTTCAATATGAGTGTAAAATTAAACAAACATCTAAAATCTCTCAGACCGGACGGGAGAACACGTCTCCGGGTAAACAATGTTAAATGGGCCTGAGTACAGCTAGCACCGCTAGCATCAGCAGCCGTCGTCTCGTGCAGATTAACATCCAAATGCTTGAGTTGAATGTGGTTGCGCATTGCTCCAGTCGAGTGATTGTATGCCAGTTGTTTCTGACACAGTCTACATGCTACCTTATTTTCATTTTCTAGATTAAAGCACCTCCAAACCGCGCTGGTTTTGCAAGACTATCTTCCCACCGTGCCGTTTTAAAACTCCAGTCTACTCGAGCATTTCCGCGAGGAGGGGGGCTGCTGTCTGACGGCTCTGTAGCCCCGACTAGTGGCGGGCGGCTGTATGACAGTTAAGCGGCCTTGTACATGAATAAAACACAAATTGGTTTAAACGACTAATATTTCTGGTGCCGACTAGAAAGTGGGCGGACGTTTAATCGGTTAGACGACTAATCGCGCGCATCCCTACTAGTTATCGGCCCGATAGTTATCGGCCCGGTAGTTATCAGCCCGGTAGTTATCGTGCACCCCTAATCTTCACCACATTCACCATCTCACTTCCATCCAGCCGTATTATTCAGGCTCAAGCGTCCTCCACAATCTCTGTGATTTTTCTCCACGCTGCATCGTCGTACGCCGTCTCCCTGTGATTTACTGTCTGTTCTAACCAGCCTTCATCCTTTCCTCCTCTACAATCCCTGTGTTGTGATGACAGTCTACATCCCAGGTAAACACAAAGCTTTAGTGTGTGCACCGTGCTTGCTTCTGTCCACTGGATGCCCCATTTCACTAGGAGTGGGAGGCAGTGTTAGGTTGTTGGTCTTCACAGTAGACGTTCAGAGAGCAGAGTTTCATTTCCTCTGTGGTCAGCTGTAGTTGGATGTGTTTTTGATGTGCAGGCCTTGACTTTCATGGCAGCAAACTGCAGCGATGGTGTGGGATAGGCCATAAAAATCCTGTGTAATATCAGACGTTGACTCCAGAAACGGTGGATGACCCTGTCGTGATTCAGCCAAAGGCCTCACGAAAGAGCTCCAGAGAGATTAGATCTGTGAATATTTTTCTGTTCCTTCATAGTCAGAACATTTCTGTGAGGAAAATCTAGATTTTTGCACTTTAAATTCAGTTCATGTGTGAACATTTGTTTATCTCGAGAAGGTTTGGAGTTGAAAATTCAGGATTGTGCAGCGCAAGTACTCACAGTGTAATCTATAAACTAAAGACTTTGTAAAATGTTTCAGATTATTATTATTGCTGAAAAATGTAAATCTATCAGATAATTATGATCACTCAGATTCAAGGGGAAAAGCACACAGAAAGGCAGCTGCATCTCTGCATCCATGCTGATGACTTTCTCACTGTTCCTCCAGGTGTGTGCCTCATGACTGACCTCTGCTGATTGTTTTTGAGCACTGCAGTTCATCACAGCAACAGCTTTTCTGTCAGTTTAATACAAAACAGAATGAAAGAGGCTCACTTTGTGCCATCAGAGGAACCAGTCCTACTTCTTTGTGAGAATCAAGTACCAATTATGTCAACATAATAAAATGCATGTTTTTAGGAGCATTATTTTTCTATTGATATTAAAGAAGTAGAAGAGTTAAGAGGAACGATGTGAGAATCTGTGCCTCTGCTGCTGCTGCTGCCATGAAACTAAAGGCTGAGAGTTTTCAGTTGTGTAGAGCAGACGTGTGCTTTGATGGGTTTGTGTGATTAGAGGAGTTTGGAGTTAACTAACAGCTGATCATTGCATCTTCTTGTCACACTTAAAATAATGGAAGCAAATTGTTTTTGTTGTGACTGTATTGACTGTTCTGGTTGAGTCTATTAACATGCACGTCAAGCTTTTTTGCTGTTGCTTGTACTGAGACCAGTCAAGACCAGTTAAAGCAGGCAGATATGAACTACTGACTGTTACTGGTCCTCTGATGTTTAAATTATTGTATATAATTATTAGATTAGATAACTATGTGTTTTATCGCAAGAGACCATTGAAGACAAGTATTAAATTCTGTGGAGTTTAAGCCTCTTGTGAATTACTTATTTGGGTTCATTGTCAAACATTGTGTCATATCAAGTGTAAAGTAGATGATTTACAGATATTGAAACTGTCTGAGTATCTTGGAGACAAGTAGAAGGATGGGTGGTGATATGTTCCCCTTATGTGTTTCAGTATGCATTTATCAAACACCAGATAGAATCATTAAAATTCCCCCGACGAACTTAAAATAAGAGCTAAATAAAACTGCAGACGATATAAAGATGATTGAGACCAACATGGGAAGAGCTGCTAGAGCTGCACGAGTGATCCCGTAAACATTACTGACCAGAAACTACATCCGTCCATCTGTTCATCCATCCATCCATCCATCTATCCATCCATCTGTCCATCCATACATCCATCTGTCTATCCATCTGTCCATCCATCCATCCATCTGTTCATCCATCCATCCATCCATCCATCCATCTGTCCGTCCATACATCCATCCGTCCATCCATCTGTCCATCCATCTGTCCCGTCCATACATCCATCCATCCATCCATCCATCTGTCCGTCCATACATCCATCCGTCCATCCATCTGTCCATCCATACATCTGTCCATCCGTCCATCCATCTGTTCATCCATCCATCCATCTGTCCGTCCATCTGTCCGTCCATACATCCATCCGTCCATCCATCTGTTCATCCATCCATCCATCCATCCATCCATCTGTTCATCCATCCATCTGTTCATCCATTCATCCATCCATCTGTCCATCCATCTGTCCATCATCCATCCGTCTATCCATCCATCCCTCATCTCCTCCATCCTCTATCAATCCATCTCCATCCCTCCATCCATCTCCTCTCTCATCCATCCCTCCATCCATCCATCTATCCATCCATCCATCCCTCTCTCCCCCTCTCCATCTAGCCATCCATCCATCCATCCATTACTAGTCCATCCCTCCTCCATCCATCCATCCCTCCCTCCCCCTTTCCATCCATCCATCCATCCGCCCCCCTCTCCATCTAGCCATCCATCTCTCCCTCCCTCTCTCTTCCCAATCCATCCATCCATCCATCCATCCATTCCTAATCCATCCATCCATCCATCGATCCATCCCTCCATCCCTCCATCCATCCATCCATCCCTCCCCCCTCCCCTCCATCCATCCATTATAAGCACCAGGTAACCAGATGTGGGTAACAGCAGTTATGTAGGTAACGGTGCATCTGTGGGTTCCTGGATGACTGTCAGTCTCATCCAGAGAAGATCTTGTGAGACCAGACGTCCCCCACCACGTCTTATTCAGAGTCCAACGGTACCCGACAGACCACATATGTGACTTTGTTTAGTTGAAGTGGAGCTGGTGGAGACCAAACTCCAGATCCAGTCTTTGCTGCGCTGCGTGCAGCAGCCTCCAGGTTTTAGCTCGTGTGCTACAGCGTTACAGCGTCTGTTTGGTTTGTCTGATGACTGTTTCACAGCTTTCTACGTTGCAAGAAGAAAAACCTTTAAAAGTGCAGCTTTAAATGCGGCGCATGTTTACTAACTCACTGACGAACCTAGATGTTCTGTTCTAACTCTGTGTCTCGGTGTGTTGTAGATGTTTGCATCTCTAAACCATGTAACTGTATATATGTATTATTGTATGAACTGTGATGGCTGTTTACACCTGACCTAACCTGTGTATTCTCTTCCATGACCCTGAGACTGTTGCAGCACAGCTGCCCTGTAGACCTCTAGTCTGTCTCACTTCTCTTGCTGTGTAGCTGTGGTGCTAGGCTGTCCCCCCCCCCCCACATACAAACCTCTGCTGGCTGCCCGGTGGTGGAGGGATGTGGTGTCTTGTGTTTCATCACTCACTTTCTAGCTCTCCCTTTTCTTCTTCTTCTTTTTCTCCTTCCTTTCTCGTGTTTCTTGGCTGTCTGGACCTCGCTGCCCCCCCCCCTCCTCCTGTGGACTCTGTCTCTGTGTTTATGGGACCAGGGACCATTCGCAAGGCTCAGAACCTTCTGAAACAGTACTCACAGCATGGGCTGGATGGGAAAAAGGGGGGCTCTAACCTCACTCCTCTGGAAGGTAAAGCACCTCGCTCTTCTCCTCGCTCCCTGTTTCCTTCTTCCATCTGTTTCAGTTCAGCAGAGTCACAACAGCTTTTATGAAGCAGTATTCAAGTCTGTTCAAACATTCATTGTAGATGCTTGTAGGTTAGACGGTTGGTTAAGATTTCTAACAAATCTGAAATGAAAGCAGGTTATTTTGATTTTTTCTACACGAAGCCAAACATGCAGTTTTAGAAGCTTAAAAACAGAAATATCGATCCTAAAATGTTCTGCCGACTGATTGGCTGATTCTCAGCTTCACCGTTCTGACTGGTAACCCGCTGACCAGGCGTTAATAAATCAGATTTTTATTTATCTGTCAGTCAACAGGTTCGTAGTTTGTTTAACATATCAGGTTAAAAAAAAGCTGTATGAGGAATAAGAACTTTTATCCGGCACTGAACTTGTTCAACCCTGCTGCTTTTAGAAAGGTTTTCCTGACACTTTCAGGTACTTAGCTTAGCAAAAAACATAGCGAGCTTTAAATCAATGCGGATTACTTTTTTATTCATGCTGCTGAAATTTGTTGAGTGCAAGATGTGTGGAAACAATTAAACATGGAATTCAAAGAGATGTATTAATTATGTTTTTGGGGAAAATCTGGAAAGAACTTCGTATGAAAGACAATGGAACATTAAGGGCCCGATCTTCCACCAGATCTGCTAAAGCCGGTATTAAGGGGTAGCGGGAGGGGCGTTCCCCTGCAAAGAACGCAATCTTCCACCTTGCTAAACCCGCTATCCCACCTGCGCTACCCCGCTACTTTATGCATAGGAGTGGTTAGGGCGTTCCCCCTGTTAAACCAATCAGTGCATCAGCAGCCGTTGCCTTTAAGAGCAGGTTGTGCTACCCGCTAACCGCTATAGAGCGTCTTTTCATCCAGATCAGAGCAGCTCTCATGTGCAGCTCGTCTGGGACTCTGCTGTAGAGCTTCCTCCTCTTCCTTCCTCCTCCTCCTCTGCACTGATATATACATATAAATATTTCTACACAGACAATTCCTATCAGCTACCTGAAAGTCCCAGATAGTCGGTGTCCTCCCAGTAAACACGCTCTGGTCGTCTATGGTTTAACTGGCGATCAAGCTGTTTAAGACGATCTCTGCCATTTTCTCAGGAGTTCAACTGAGGCCAAATCACGCTTTTTATACAAGAGTTAATTCGAGAGGTAGAGCCGCTTGTGCACGTCCACATGTGACCAGGTGGACGCACATTGATGCTATTTGGATGCGCTCTGGTACGCGCCAACATGTGGGTTGTGGGTAGCAGGTGGTCTGACCATCCGCTACCCACAACTCACAATTGCAAGATACAGAGTTTGCGGAAAGTGCAAAAGACACGCCCACTGCCACACTTACAATGTGAGTAAGGGGGTCAGCATAATGGTAGCGGCTTTAGGGAGCGGAACATTGCATTAGCAGGTAGCGGAGGTTCCTAAACCCGCAATTTGCAGGTAGCGGCTAGCGGATAGTGTACGATCGGGGCCTCAGTGTCTTGTATTTTAATGCAGATAAATCTAAAAAAAAAAAAAAAAAAATCTGTTTTGTCATTTTAACTAGCATGCTCTTCAGCTAGACATATCATCATAATGATAATGATAAAATGATTATGCTAATAAAAGTTTAGTACTGTTTAAATGAGCTGTTATGACGCTAAAACCTTGTGAGAACAGTGGCGTCAGGTCCAAAACGGTTCCTGCAGAAACGGGTTCAAACTAAGATGAAAGATCTTCCTGGGCCTGGTGACATGCGTTCAGTTCGTCAGGACGTATTTCAGTGTGTGAGGATGTGATTTATTCCAAACCACTGAAATGAAAGCTGTTGTGACGTTTGAAGCTGGGGTCTGTTTTCCGTAGTTTAACACTCTGACTGATTTAAACATCAGTCGACATCACAGAACTCTTGGCCCATCCAACACCAAACTCTGGGTGGGCGTCCCCTTCTCTTTCTCTGGTTCCCCTGCTGGTGCTTGGTGGTGGTCGGTACAGCTGCTCCAGGGTCAGGTTTGTCCCCCCCCCCATCTTCCTAGTCATGACCCTGGTGGTTTGACTAGTCTCTTTGCTGCCCCGCCCCACCCACCAGGTTATGATCACGACCTGCGGGTCAAACACCACTCTGACGCCCTGACCGAGAAGCATGGGGCTGCTGCAGGTGAGTGATGGGAACACGTTGTTGAGAGAAGGGAAACTGACCGATTAGAGAGGTGCTCTCTTTATAAAGTCTGAATAAAGCATCCTCAGCTGTTTTATCCATCAAGTACAGTTGCAGCCTGCAGACACAACATGTAGTCTAGAGATGAACACTTATCTTCTGAACTCAGAGTCCATGTCCTACATCAGATGTCTGTAGTTCAGCGGCTGAATGGAGCTCTCCTTTTGCACCTCCCAGGGAAGGACGATGTCCTGGACATTGAGATTGATTCATACATCCACTGTATCAGTGCCTTTGTCAAGCTGGCTCAGAGCGAGTACGCCCTCCTGACAGAAATCATCCCAGAGCACCACCAGAAGAAGACCTTCGACTCCCTCATTCAGGTCAGGTCTCTACCAGAGCCTACGCTCTACGGTCACTTCATTAGGTTCACCTGTTCAACTGCTTTTTCACACTAACAGCAACAACTCGATGCATTTATTATGTACAGTCATGGCCAAAAGTTTTGAGAATGAAGCAGCAGACTTTGTGAAAATGTAATATTTGTGTCAGAGTTTTTATATGTTTTTGTCAGGTGTTTCTATGTTATAATGAAATACAATTAGAAGCATTTCATCAGTTTCAAAAGCTTTTATTGAGAATTACACATAATTCATGCAATAAGCCTACCTGAGTATCATTGCTGACCACGTTATGACCACAGTGGACCATCTTCTGATGGATACTTCCATGTCACAAAGCTCCAATGATCTCAGACTGGTTTCTTTAACATGACAGTGAGTTCACTGTTCCCCCAGTGGCCTAACCCCTAACCCTGCAGATCTCAGTCCAGTAGAGCAGCTTTGGGATGTGGTGGAACGGGAGATTCTCGTCATAGATGTGCAGCCGACAAATCTGCAGCAACTGGTGATGTTATTGTGTCAATATGGACCAAACTCTCTAAAGAATGTTTCCAACACCTTGTCGAATCTATGACACCAAGAATTAAAGCAGTTCTGAAGGTAAAAGGGGGTCCAGTCCAGTACTGGAAAGGTGGACCTGATAAAGTGGCCAGAGAGTGTATTTATAACAGTAATCTGATAAATTTAGAGCATAATTGATACATAGCTTTGTCTTTTTTTGTGCTTAAAAGTCCATTAATCATAGGTCGAATACTGATGAAAAATGTTTTAGAAACACTTTTTAATGACTACTGACGTCTCATGATCGAGTTGGAGAAAGCAACCTTCAATTCATTTCAATTCAGTTTTATTTGTATTGCGTCTGTTACAATTCCAATTGTCTCTAGGAGCTTTACAGAGACCCAGATCATGACCCCCGAGCAAATATCATTAACTAAAATTATAATATTAAATCCTCAACAAGGATAATGGCAAGTAAAAAACTCCCACAGAGGGAGAAAAAACCTTTAAGTCTAACAGTGGCAAGAAAAAACTCCACTTTAAGAGGAAGAAACCTTGATCAGGACCTGGATCATATGGGGGAACCTTCCTGATGAAGACCAGCTGGATAAAGAAAGAAAAAGAGAGGAGAGACAGGTAAGAGAGAGGACGGAGGACAGAGAGAGGAGAGACACAAATGACTGAATATAATGACTTCATAAACAGATGCAGGTAGCAGCACTGAAATGAGATGATCAGAGGACTAGATCACCGGTCACCATGGTAGCCGACACCCTGAACACACCTACACACACAGGTGGAGGTAAACGCTGAGATGGACCCAGGGCATAAAATCGCGACCAACTGGTCGCCATATGCGACCCAAATTGAACGATTTCGACCGTTTTTTTCTGCCTTGTTGCCAGTGGCGAGGGACACAAAATCCACCATCAACTTAAATTTTTTTTTTTTTTTTATGATTTCTGCACATTTGTCATGTGTCACCAAGGCAAACATATCTAAATAACTTAGAAACAAAGTTTATTTAGAACTTTAGAAACAAAGTTTATAATTAGATATATATCATATATCGGAAAGTGGCCCTGTTTTGGGTGCACGTCGTTTGCCGGAAGTCATAACTACACATGCGCCAACCCAGCGATGGACAGGTGGACTTTTGCATTCGTCCGTCTTCAGTTTTGTCCATCACTGAATCTACTCCAGAGCAAAATGGATCATTTTGGTAAATAACCTCATAAAAATACACAACAGAATAGTTAACACTAGAACCGCCAAGATTCCAAACTTCATTTTCACCCCATCGCTGCAACAGCGTCAGTGATGCGAACATGTCATTTCTAATAGTTGGGAAGTGGCCACACAGATAAATACATCGGTACGTTCATCAACAAACTGTAGGAGCTGTATGTTAACACAAACATGACAACAACATCAATTGAATGACAGACTATTTACAATACAAAACAACAGACTTCAGATGTCAATCACAGATATTTTAATCATTTTGGAAAAACGGATTAACGCTGCGTGCTCCCCCTCACGCACACATAACTCCATTCCCAGCCCTCCTCTCCACCGGGCGCGGCTCCGCCACTTTACAGGTACAGGTGTGCTGTATCACCTGGTCCATCAGGTACATGAACGCATTCATAGGGTCGTCAATGTTGCGGCGCGCGTATGCAGTTGGACCACCTCTCTCCACCGGGACATTTTTGGACCGGACTCTCCCGGTCCGCAGTCCCAGCTTTATGGGTCCAAACGGTTCCGTCCTTGGCTGCCTCATGTAGCTGACATACAGGTTGAGCTCTGATCAATGTAAATATTTATGATTAGATCAGTCAGAGTCGTAGCCTCGCTAAAATACCAAATGATTAGAACCAGAGGAAACTAAAACGCTTGACTTTCGAATTTACCTGTCAGAGTTTTTCCGCGAGCCTCCACTGTGTCTGAGGACTGAATGTATGTGGCGGTGACCCCTCACTTATAGAAGCCGGGGCCTTTTTCATAAATTCGCCTCCTCATCCTCAGTTGATGTTGTTGTGGAAAAAAATAAGATCCGATCTCGATGAGAAAATCAGAATAGAATTTATTACAGAGAAAAAAGACAGACATACAAATACTTGTGCGCACAAGGAGAGCGACCAGCCACCACTCCGCAGAGTGCTGGCTGATGACTCTGCAGATACAAAGATGAGGCTGATCTTTATACCAAGACAGCAAGGTGTTACAGGTTTGCATACAGAGTGTAGACACAGCAGGTGGTGGTGGAGGCAGAGACAGTTGCCTTAGCCATTTGTCTGCAAACAGACTGATTGAGTTTAGCAATGTTATACAGAGGCATTTGTTTAAACAGACTGATTGAGTTTAGCAATGTTAAAAAGTCCCTTGATCAAGAAGTTATTTAGTTGATGCTAATTGAATTTAGGAAGTCACGCTGACCCCTGCCGTGTCTCCTAGATCAATGAGCCACAGCCGACCCCCGTGCTTGTCTTTGTCACACATTATGATGTGTATTGGTCTTGTGTGACACAGACAAATCACTTTTAAACATATTGTTAGATGACAAAATTACAAGATGAAATAAACCAAATAAAAATTTCCTCCACAACTTCCCTCTTTTGATTATAATGAAACATTGATATGTTTTATATTAATCACACAATAACATCCATGAACTGTAACATTAGGTCACCAAATTCACTGAGATTCAATGATCACCATCATAAACATGATTGAAAACAGAAACAATGTTCGACTTATGAATATGGACAATAATATTCAGTGTTGGAAAACGGACGATCACACAAAGGAGTTGTTGTCAGAGCCATTCTGATGAATCGTCATAATATCCAGACAATGAGGGAGGATTAGAAAATAGAGTCCATGGGATTTGTTGAGGGAACATGGGGTATACAGATCCAAAACTGGATGGGAATCATCTTAGACAGTTCTTGACTAAGGGAATAATGCTGCAGGAAAGAACAACAATGATGACTGAGGTCATAATCCGCAGCAGGAGAGACCTTTTAGCTGTTACCAGCTAGCAATGAAAGCCAGCCAGAGGAGGACACATGGTCCGCAAGCAGAGTCCTTTTAGGGCAACCACATAGTCCTTGGTGAATTCGTCCAGCTTGTAGTTCACAGTTTACAGGCAGAGCATGAGTTTTTCAATCAAGGGGAAAAAAGTGTTTGACCAGAGTTTCCTGTCAGGTGGGACATCTGAGCCCCAGATTGAGTCACGTGGGTCAGTTGGAGAGCGGCGATGGCGGGATGTGTCATGAGTTGACACCATAAAAGTGCTGCAACGTTCAGTGTGAGATCTTTTGTTATGCAGCAATCTTGAATGACCTCCTGATCCCCAGGAAACAGGCCAAATGACGAGTAATCCAAATCAAGGGCATTTTGATCCAAATAGTCCACAGCCTGTCAGTCCAGCAGGCTGCCATTGTCCGTGTCTGAGCCAATGTCACTCACCAAGCAGAAGAAATCACCCATGTTGGAGCATGTTGCTCGGAGTGCTGCCATAGGCCTGATCAGCACTCATCCTTTCAACTGAGATGTCCACTCAGTTGGTGAGGACATGACTTTCGCCTGGTGATAGGTGGAGTAGAGCGTCTACTCTGATGCTGGGTGATTTATAGCCGGAGGGAGGTCACCAGTGGATTCTGGCACCTTTTGCAGTTGGCTAGCATGGGTCCAAGTGGCTCTCTCAGCAACTGTTACCGCTGTATGGGTGACTCGTGAGCAGGGGTGTCTGCTGGTCTCAGGAAGAGCTGCTTTTACCTGCTGAGCCATCTGGCTGTCGGGGGATGAGATGTCTTTCCGGATCAGGAAAGGCCTAACGTGGGAGCTGTTTGAAGAGCCTTTTTCAGTTAATTTCTCTGCCTCGGAGGGGGGGGGGGGGGGGGGGGGGGGGGGGGGGGGGGGGGGTGTCCATCTAATAAGGTCTGGAGGCTAGACTTTTCCATGAACAAGAGAAGATAAAGGGGCTTCAAGCACAGAGAAGTTTAGTACAAAATCACAACAACAGGAATAACAACAGGGTCACAGTTTGTTTTGTTTTTTTAGACTAACATATTTACTCTGGGCTTAGAGATCTGAGGGGACGTCCCGTGAGGAAGGGGGGATGGCTGCTGTCTGTTCCTCAGACAGGAAGCTGTGAGAAGAAGTGACAGCAGCCATGGAAACCGGTTTCACTGATTTGCATACAGTACTACATGGTTGTTGTCTGTACACCTTAAGGAGGGAGAGAAAAAAAAAAAAAACACAAACTGGGTTCCAGTTCTGACATTTTTACCAAAAAAAAAGAAAGGGTCTAGGTCGCATCACTGTAAATATATATATATATATATATATATATATATATATATATATATATATATATATATATATATATATATATATATAGATATATATATATATATATATATATATATATATATATATATATATATATATATCTATATCTGTATATCTGCTAATATCTATATCTATCTATATATATATATATATATTGTTGCGCATGCGCAGGGGTCAGAGATGTGGAATAGCATCAGAATCAACAATAAAAGATACATTCACTCCTATTTTTTAAAACAAAGTGCTATGTTTCACATTCTTCCAAATCTTTTACACAAATCTTTCAGTAAATTTCTCATTCAGTCTTTCCAACTCATTCAAACTCGACGAACCCATATTTCTGAGTCCAGACATTCAACACTCTCACGGCCGTTTCTTTCTCTCACCTATTCCACATTGGAACTCTGAGGAACAGAAAAGAGGTTTGGATTTACCAGAACTCATTTCTTCATGAGTCAGTGTGCACACTCTTGCTAAGATTGCAAACGTCTTTGCAAAATCTGTTTGCCTGCCCCAAACAGTTAAAGCCTAACCTTCTGAGTTACTTTACAGAAGGAGCGTTTCAGAACAGATCTCAGAAAGTTACTCCTGCAGACTGACCTTCCCCAAATGCTATGGAGAATGCTGAACCACCTCAGATCTGAACCTTTTCGAGACCAAATGTGTTTTTGAAAATGAATTTCTCACCAGATCAGATTGTAGGACTTAAGTTCATTGGATCCCAGCGTTGGCAGTCAGGATGCAGTGAGTCGGCTCTCCTATCTCAACAGCACTTTTGAGGTTCTCGGTCTCTGGTCACTCCGTCCAGACGGCCAAGCGAGGGATCCTGCTCGCAGCGCCAAACAGTTGTGGAAAAAATAAGATCCGATCTCGATGAGAAAATCAGAATAGAATTTATTACAGAGAAAAAAGACAGACATACAAATACTTGTGCGCACAAGGAGAGCGACCAGCCACCACTCCGCAGAGTGCTGGCTGATGACTCTGCAGATACAAAGATGAGGCTGATCTTTATACCAAGACAGCAAGGTGTTACAGGTTTGCATACAGAGTGTAGACACAGCAGGTGGTGGTGGAGGCAGAGACAGTTGCCTTAGCCATTTGTCTGCAAACAGACTGATTGAGTTTAGCAATGTTATACAGAGGCATTTGTTTAAAACAGACTGATTGAGTTTAGCAATGTTAAACAGTCCCTTGATCAAGAAGTTATTTAGTTGATGCTAATTGAATTTAGGAAGTCACAGCTGACCCCTGCCGTGTCTCCTAGATCAATGAGCCACAGCCGACCCCCGTGCTTGTCTTTGTCACGCATTATGATGTGTATTGGTCTTGTGTGACACAGACAAATCACTTTTAAACATATTGTTAGATGACAAATTACAAGATGAAATAAACCAAATAAAAATTTCCTCCACAATGTCGTATCACCTGGTAAAAATGACGGGTCATCGCCCCCCCCCCCCCCCCCCACCCCCCCACCCCCCCCCACCCCCCCCACCGATTCCTCCTCACTCACATCTCCGTTAGTTCCGCTCTTTCTGACTTTCCCTCACTCAAATCCTGGTACAACAGCCAGACTGTTGTTTTTGTTGGATTCATGTCTTAAATTTTGCTGTTTGTTTGAAAGATTTAGTGATGACAATAACTGTCAAAGTCCGATAACGCCATAAAGTTTGAGCGTTGCCAAGCAACGGGCAGTGGGGTGCGGAGGGGCGTGGCGCAAAAATGACAGCTGTATACAGCGTTTATATGAGGGGGTGAAAATGACCCCCTCTGTGGTTCCAGGTATAAATGGTCATATTATTTTTTCTTTTCATCACACACTCACCAGAAATCACTGAATGATTAATAAATCAATTTTAGAAAAAGTCATGAACTTACAGATGTAGGGGGTTTATTTTAACAGAAATACAAACATTTGAAAATGCTAGGAGGTAAAAATGACCTACTTGGCGCTTCTGGTGTTAACAAAAAATAAATAATATTAGTTTTCATAGTAAGCATCATGGAAACAGAATAAAATGCGCTTTCATGCTTGTAAATGCTTCTGAAATGTAGTGATAGTAGACGATAATAGGAGTTTTTCATAAATGACAATGCTGCTGGTGCCATATTAACCCTTGACGTATGGGGCGACGAAAAACACTGGCGACCAAAATTGCTAGCTGGCTACCAACTTCAAAAACCTGGTAGCCAGGGGCGACTTGGTAAAAATTCTGATTTTATGCCCTGGGACCGAGGAGGGAACTGCAAGACAGCATGAAACTCAGAAAACTCTGACCTGCAAACATACAGAAAGGAAAGAGAAAAAAGGAGGAAAACAACACAACAAACTACAGGAAAGAAAATGGAGCACAGTTACAGTAACGAGGTGCTCCTAATTAACTATGGAATGAGCTGGAGGAGGAAAGGGAAGGAAAAGGAGAAGAGAGGTAGAGACACCACTCAGCAGATCATGTTGGCGTCTCCCTGCAGCATAGGCCTATAGCAGCATAGCTATGATGAAGCTGTGATTAAGACGAGCTACTCTAGTCTGAGCTCCTACAACTATGGCTATAACTATTAGACTACATAACTAACTACATAACTACACACTATAGTTTAGACCAGCGTTTCCCAAACTTTTTTAGCCGCGCACCCCCTTCTATGTCTCAACCAGGTTGACGCACCCCCGATCCCCCACCCCTTAAAAAAAAACAACAAGCTTTATTATAGCCATATTAAAGTCGCCATGTTTATTCATGCTAAAATGACCAGAACACACATATAACATAATAATCACAATCACAACAATGCGCTCTCGCATTTAAATTAAACTGAAACACTGTAACACAGTTCCAATATAATGAAACAAAGTTATGCGCAGGCTTCCACTTTTAAGAGCAAAGAGGATGGATGACATGCTCAGACTCAGTGGCAGAAAGCAGATAAGTTGAGGAAAATGATCGAATATTTTGAACATTGAACAAAAATTCAAATGTTGATGGATGTTTAAATGACCGTGGAACTAACACAACCCGTCATCATAACACAGGTTATGGAAATAAAATTTGAACGCCAGTAATTTAATTTTATTCCAATAAAGTTCCAATAAAGATATTTTCCCTGATTTCAGCCAATTGAGCATATTTGCGAGAATAATTAAAGTAGAGGCCACAAGCTAGGTGCAAATGCAGTGGTAGAAGAATATAACTTCTTCTTCTACGCTTCACTTTTAGATGACGTGCATTTTGAATAGCCTGCATTTATTTATTCATTAAAATTACAGTTTTTGATTTAAAATTTTACAAGGGAAATGTTTATTTACACATCTTTATTGTGTGAAAACAAAAAAAATTATCAGACCCCCATTACATTTTTCATCTCGCGCACCCCCTAGAGGCAGCTTGCGCACCCCTGGGGGTGCGCGCACCACACTTTGGGAATCCCTGGTTTAGACTAACTGTAGGCTTTACTGAACAGTAGGCTTTACAAAGCAGTCTCCAGTTTTGCCAGATTTGATAAAGTAATAAACAACAATAAATTTGAAAACAAGTCATGTAAGAAATAAAAAAAAACAAAAAAATTAGCAATCGGGGCGATGTGACTACCGTGGACACTGACGCGTAAGTGAGCAGCACTCACATTCACCAGGGGCTTTTCCGTCTCTCCTTCCTCCAGTTACTCTAGCAGAAGGAGGCAGGACCACTGCTCATGTCACCAACCGGTGCCAAATTGACAGGAACATCGTTGAATCTCACGTGGAGTTCAGCCCGTCGACATTCTGCCCCGTTTTTGTTCCCACCCTCGTCTGAGTCGGTGGAAGTTCACACAGTTGCCTTCAAAGCTGGAAGTTTGCGCGACGCGCCGAAGCTCCAGCCTCAGCAGTAACGACCCAGTGGAGACCACTTTTGTGGTGCTCGTTACCTGCAGTACGGTTATTTCTAAAACAGATTTCAAAAAGAAATGCTTAGCAGGTCTTAAAATTAGGTTAATGCAGCCTCAGGTTGTTTTACAATGTCGTTACGCGTTTAATATGAACTGAACCGAAATGCAGAAACAGTGTGTGAAAAACCAAGAACACCTCATTACTCAATAGATTGCATTCATTAAGCTTTGTTGGCATATGTTTTTAAAATCTCACCACAGCATTTGAATCAGGGGGAATTCTGGACTTTAACAGCACATTTGTAACACCTTGATTTTTTATTTTTTTTATTTTTTTTTTAAAATTGTGTTTTGGATCATTGTCCTGCCGCATGACCTAATTTCTGTCAGATGTGCAGTTATGACACCAGGAGACATGTTGGAAATGTTTGCTTTTGGGTTCCTCCCACAGCTCGGATATATAGGTCACTGGTTTGAGACAAAAGTGAGACTCGCCTCAATCCCTTTATCTCTCCACAGGAGGCGCTGGACAACCTGATGCTGGAGGGAGACAACATCGTGTCTGCAGCTCGTAGGGCCATAATGCGACACGACTACTCGGCCGTCCTCACCATCTTCCCCATCCTCAGACACCTGAAAATGAACAAGTCCGAGTTTGACTCGACGCTTCAGGTCTGAGTGGTGCGGTCTCATTATCAGGATGCTGGAGGAAACATTTTGGTTTAGTTTTTTTTTTTAATGGTTGTGCTTCATGCTGTGAGCAGGGAACAGCTGCAAGCACCAAGAACAAGCTGCCCACGCTCATCACCTCCATGGAGACGATCGGGGCAAAAGCTCTAGAGGAGTTTGCAGACAGCATCAAGGCACGACGCTCACATTTAATCTCTTTACGATAACCGATCGATACTCACTCGTCACTTATTGTATTCCCACAGAATGACCCTGATAAAGAGTACAACATGCCCAAAGACGGAACAGTCCACGAGCTGACCAGCAATGTAAGTTCTGTTGGCCCCTGTACCTCAAGGGCTCTGGTATTTGTCCATGTCTGGGGGTCCTGCTGGTCTGCTGGGGAGCAGCTGAGGCTGCAGGGCGTCTCTCATTGAAGGAGCTGAGCTGATCTGTCATGTCTCTGCTGCAGGCCATCCTGTTCCTGCAGCAGCTGCTGGACTTCCACGAGACGGCAGGAGCCATGCTGGCCTCACAAGGTACTGCAGGCACCACAGAGGCAGGGCAGCGCCGTCCTGCTGCTGCTGTTGTGCTGCTGTCGTCCTGCCAGGATGTGTCCACTGCTTTGTCTGACATCACCTCCACTCTAGTGTATATGTTTAAATCTTAATTCTGATCTGAGAACAGCCCAATGGTATAAATATTACAGCGCTGCTGCCTTTAAACACACGAAGGGGCGAGTACGTTTTGAAATTGATGAAGGTTCAGTAACTCTTTAATTTACAGTGATCCCTTATTTTTCATGGTTAATGGGGACCGGCGCCTCTCCGAGAGAATCAAAATCCACGAACAGTAGCCGGAGCCCCCCGAGCTTAAATAATGTGTTTAAGATATGTTTCAAAACCGCAAAAAAGTAGCGAGACACTGCAGCGAAACAAGACAAAGGCTCAACTGTGGTCTTTCTGTTTCCTTCACAGCCTCTGGTCTCTGAACCGTAGTAAACAAACCGCTGGTATTGTGCTATTTTTGGCTCGTAATTAGCGGCTAACACGCTAACAACAACAAAACAAAAAGTCCGGTTTTCTCTGCATGGAACGAGCACTTTATTCTGGCACTGCAGGAACTTGTAACATCACACAGGTTGTATTGTTGGGCTCCTGTCGGTTAACAGAGAATGTAAATCTATACACGCTGGGCTACTGTTGATGCTCACTACACTTTTCATCTAACCCCGTTTTCATTCTGCCATCCCATGACACACACACTACATTACCCATAAGGCTACATCATTACCCATAAGGCTACCTTCTTAAAGGGGCCAGGCTGGCTCACAACATTTCTTCACTGTGAGAGAACGCGCACAAAACCCTGTGATGTTTCCGCCATTTTTTAAATTCTTTTTAATTATATTATATATTTCTGAAAATCCGCGAATAACTAAAACCGCAGAACTTAAACCGCAAATTAGCAAAGGATCACTGTATAACTTAATAACCTTTACTTCCTAAAATCACATTTAAATTTGTAGGTAGTCTTGTATATTACCAAGCACAATGCCAAAACGTTGCCAATAATGTGTATGCGTTGGATCCACTACCCCCCCCCCCCCCCCCCCCCCCCCCGTATAAAAAAGTTCAGGCTGAGGATTTTTTTTTTTAACTCTAAGCTCTGATTATGTTATGTTGGAGTTGGGATCAAGCAGAAAAATGAATATGTTTCATTAAAGAAGCTGAAGTTTGTTTAACTCTGGACAGCCAGGAAGAATCGATGCAGCGTGTTGCATCACGTGCACTGTGACATGTCTGTTAATAAACAACCATCGTGAACAGGATCTAGATCCTGCTTCTGTTTTACTGACCAATCCAAAGCTAAAGCAAAGCTTCGTTCCAGATTACTGCTAAAGACTTTTGTGCTGAGTGTTTCTTATAAAGGTCAGATCTTATTCACAAGCTGTGCATCCCACTTACACACAACATATTTCCCCCCCCCCCCCCCC
Organism: Hirundichthys speculiger; assembly: GCA_018398805.1. NCBI lineage: Eukaryota > Metazoa > Chordata > Actinopteri > Beloniformes > Exocoetidae > Hirundichthys > Hirundichthys speculiger. The sequence goes on along the minus strand of JAGFBZ010000777.1, from coordinate 898,571 downwards.
CCCCCCCCCCCCCCCCCACCCCCCCCCCCCCCCCCCCCCCCCCCCCCCCCCCCCCCCATTGCGAGACTGTTTTTCCACCTTCTGCCTCTCCTTTTGTCTGTGAGAAGCTTCAGACTTCTTTTCTCAGCTTTCACAGCCAGCCTCTGTGCCGCCACCTCAGGAGTCTCTCAGGGAAGCGTAGCTGTGGTTCTGTGGTTCTGTGGTTCTGGCAGCCCCCCCCCGGTCCCTGCCAGCTGCTCCTCCCTCCCAACGCTCGAGCCCTCGCTGCTTGGCTGATGACTGTTGGCTTACTCTGCACTAACAAATCTCTCTTCTAACCTTTTTGCACTTGTGCCTCTCTCTCTGTCTCTTCTCTTCTGCCTTGCCTCGGCGCTTTTAGTTCTGGGGGACACTTACAATATACCTTTAGACCCCCGAGGTAAGCGGAAGACTGTGTGTAGGCCCCACATGTCCAGGTTTGGATGTTTTCCCTTTGTCAAGTTGTGTCTACCGTGTCTTGAAACTGTAGATGGTTGATTAAGAACAACGCCTGTCATGTGCATGTGAGTGTTTACGAGCACAAATCTGAAAAAAAGCTGATATTTCATGTTCATTTAATTTTATTTGTGATGCATCCTTTTTTACATTTAGTCAATAGTTGAGATGAGGGGCCGTTTGGAGGTTTTTAAGCAGGTGAACGGAAAAAATAATGCAACTTCAAACAGGTGACATCAACGGGATTGTTATTGGTTTCAAAAGCAGGACCCATGAAAAGATGAATCTTTGAGGAACAAATATGAACAGATAGTCTCCACAAGTGTCTGATATAATCATTGAAATATTTGAAGACTGTCCTTTAAAAGAAGGATGTCATTAATTAATTAGAGAAATGTGGAAGAGGCTCAGTGCAGCCACTTTAAGGATGAACAGCCGTTATCTGACATCATGTGGTTATATCAGTAACTAATATGACCACATGGTAAAGGGATTACTGCGGAAATCTTTGTTTAGCACTGCAATATGGAGCCAGATCCATAAAAGGCATGTCAAACTTTACCATGCATGCATGCTAACTTCAATCAGAGATGACACTTCCATGCAGCACGGACAACTAGGGATGGGAATTGATAAGATTTTTCCGAATCCGATTCCATTATTGATACTGTTTAACCATTCGATTCTTTATCGATTTTATCGATTCTAATTTGGGGAAAAAGGAAAACAAACACTTTTATTAGCATCATTTTTTTTACTTAGAAGTCACGAACTTACAAAGTCAACAGCGAGGTCAAAAGAGGCCCAAAGCCTGGATAACGTGTTAACTGTTGTAATATGTAACTGTGCAAATACACAAGAATGTTTTAACATTTTACTAACAGATTTATCCTAATAGAAATGAAAAATCTCCCTTTTAAAAGGATATATGAGCTCACTAAGCACTCAAAAATAATAATAAAGAAAGATAAATACTATCAAATACAATGGAACAGTGCATAGTACAAATCTGCAAATACTATGAAGAATTAACAATTCTTTTGCAGAAAAATAATCATGTCTTCCAGCCTCTGAACCAGCCAGACTCTCTCTCTCGTCACGGTCATCTTCTAAATGTAATGCAGAAGACATTCGTTTAACAGTGCAGCGTTAATATTATAGCGTGTTTTACAAAGAAGCACATAGGCAGCGGGATAGCTACTAACCAGAGTTACCAGAGGTGATCTTAGCTTGGCTACTGCTGCTGGGTTGAGATCCATCAGTCCGAAGCGTCAAAAACACGACACTTGTTATCACATGTTGTGTGTTCAAATGTTTCTGCATGTTAGCCGTGTTCCCTCCCGACGCTGTTATCTCCACTTTACAATGACTGCTAGTTGCCTTGTTGCCATCTTTCTTTGGTGAAGTGAAACCAAACTTTGGAGCGTGTGAACCTGGTGGGCACCATTGTTGTTTACAACTCCAATGCGCGTGATAAACCGACGTAACTTAATCACATAAGTGCTTTCTGGAATTGACTGTGCGTAACTTGCGTAAATTACGTGAGATTCATGCTGGTTGGAATCGATAAGAGAATCGCTGGATAAACTGCCAAACGATTCGATGGAATTGAAACACAGGGAACCAGTTCTCTACAGGAACCGGTTCCTGTAGAGAACTGGTTCTCTACACGAACCGGTTCTCAGTTCCCAACCCTACGGACCACCCAGGCGGTTGTCACCAACAGGTCTAAAAGCCAGAGAGTGCGATGGTATGGGCCTGTGTCGCTGCTCATTTACAGTTCTGTTAATGCAGAACGGTACAGTGACATTTTAGAGCATCATATTCTGCCTTCAAGACCGCATTTCATTTGTTTCCAGGAAAGTTCACGAATCAATGCAACCCCCCCCCCCCCCCCCCCCCCCCCCCCCCCCCCCCCCCCCCCCCCCCCCCCCCCGTGCACACATGACAAAGGCGTGGTTGAAGAATCAGGAACATGCGAGAACTGTACCGACCCGCCTGCAGTCCTGAGGAGTCCTCACAAGAAAATGTAACATTTAGATGGGTTCATAGATAGGATGGGACAAACACCTGTGTCTCTGCATCACCTGGTGTGTTCAGGGTCAGAAAATCTTTCAAGAATGATGAGAAGGAATGACAACATTTTAAAAAGTTGGAAAAGCTTCACTGCCATGTTGAAGGAAAGAGACATAGAGACAAGTGACTGTTAAAACTAATGATATAATTATATATTCTGTTTATTTATTAAATATTTTGGGTTCATACAGTCTGGAAAGTACTAAAAGTGAGTTTAAATGCATAAAAGCGATGCAGCTTTTTCTGATTTGTGGTCGTGTATTAATGTTGTACTGTAAAGCGTTGCTGTTGACTCTTCCCGTTTTTATTTTTATTTTCCAGAGACGAGTTCAGCGAGCAGCTACACCTCCGACTTCAGCAAACGTCTCCTCAGCACCTACATCTGTAAGTACCGCAGCATCGCTCCGCTAGCTCATGCTCCTCTGGAAACTGATCCGTGGTCTCTGTGTCCCTTCAGGTAAAGTTTTAGGAAACCTGCAGCTAAACCTGCTCAGTAAATCCAAGGTTTATGAGGATTCAGCTCTGAGCGCCATCTTCCTGCACAACAACTACAACTACATCCTCAAGTCGCTGGAGAAGTCAGCATCCCTCTCCGTCTCTTTAAAAGCCTGATACTTAACACCGTCTCCACCTTTCCTGTTATTTGTTCAATCTGCAGTTACTCTGAAACACTGAGGTCCTCCTGAAAAGCTTGAGCAGAAGACATCTGGACTCAAACGTAACTCAACGATCACATCCCTCTGGATCATCCGGGTCTTTTGTCCTCTATACGTTCTTCACCTGCTGAGCGTGTGCAGTGTTTTGGTCACATGACTGAGGCTACATCCACACCAGCGGTGTTTCATCTGACTACAGTGATCCCTTATTTTTTGCGGTTAATGGGGACCGGCGCCCCCCCCCGGGAAGATCAAAATCCACGAACTGGAGTCGGAGCCCCCTCGAGTCTCAATAATGTGTTTAAAATATGTTTAAAAACCATAAATAAGTAACGAGACACTGCAGCGAAACAAGACAAAGGCTCAACTGTGGTCTTTCTGTTTCCTTCACAGCCTCTGGTCTCTGAACCGTAGTAAACAAACCGCTGGTATTGTGCTATTTTTGGCTCGTAAATAGCGGCTAACACGCTAACAACAACAAAAGAAACAGTCCGGTTTTCTCTGCATGGAACGGGAACTTTATTCTGGCACTGCAGGAACTTGTAACATCACACAGGTTGTATTGTTGGGCTCCTGTTGGTTAACAGAGAATGTAAATCTATACACGCTGGGCTGCTGTTGATGCTCACTACACTTTTCATCTAACCCCGTTTTCATTCTGCCGTCCCACGACACACACACTACATTACCCATAAGGCCACACCATTGCCCATAAGGTTACCTTCTTAAAGGGACCAGGCTGGCTCACAGCATTTCTTCGCAGTGAGAGAACGCACACAACATCCTGTGATGTTTCCTCAATTTTTTCTTGATTTTTTTTTATTATATATTTCTGAAAAATCCGCCAATAACTAAAACTAAAACAAGGGATCACTGTACACTGTTTTAAGATGAACTCGGTCCACATCAATACTGTTTCAGCTCTGAAGATCTTCATCCACACTACTCTACCATTACTGCCTGTCACATGACCATCAACAGTCTTGTAGGTCCACGTAAGTGCAGACTTTCCTGTGAGGTTGATCATGAACCCATCTGGAAATCCTAAAGTTTGCAGCCATTTCTCAGGAACGACACCTTCGTGAGTCCAGCCTGCGTTCTTAATGCTGGACAGGTGAAACCTGACACTTCCACCTCTGTTTGATATCCATGGTTTCTATCTCAGACCATCTGTCTTCTCTGTCCAGAGTGTCCTCCCCTTCTACTCAAGCTTTTTGGGTTTACCACCACTGAGAACAGTTTCATGTGGGTGCAGCTGTCCCTCTCGTAAGCGTGTCCTCTCCTGTTTGCCTGCAGGTCGGAGCTCATCCAGCTGGTGACGGTGACCCAGAAGAGAGCTGAGACCTCATACAGAGAGCTCATAGAGCAGCAGATCGACACCTACCAGCGCAGGTAAATTAGCACCCTAACGTGGAAACGGGTTTCACGAGTTTGACCTGCAGCTGGCTCTGACCTGACGTGTTTGTGTGCTGCAGCTGGCTGAAGGTCACGGAGCACCTGACGGACCGGAACATGCCTGTCCTCCAGCCTGGAACCAAGGTCGGGAATTTTACACCGGCGTGCAAGCGGTTCAGCTTCACTTTAGTACCAAAGTGTCGACTTAATCACTCTTATGTGAATTGTAACACTGATGAGGAACTGATACTGACCTAAACAAGAGTCAAAAATAAAATAAAAAGTCTAAGTGTGACGGACAGACAGCTGGGAGCCCATTCACCAGGTCTGGTGTCTTATTCTGATCTCATGTGGATTTGAAGAACAGATTAACAAAGTACTCAAAGAAATCAACCAGGAGAAATCAACCATTTTGGATTCTTTTTTATGACCGTTATCTGACGCCCTTTAACGATTAATAACCGTTAACCGATAAGTCCGGGAGGGTTGGCTGCCGCGATGTTGTGGGCATTGTCGTGGACGTATGCAGACACTTCCCCGTGTATACTCACGCGGCAATGTGCCGCCATCAGTTTTGATTTATACTAGCGCGGTCTCCACTATGTTATTCCACGCCACAACGAAGAGCGACAATCACGAACTAGCTAAACTTACTAAGCGCATCTCTTGCGTTTTTCCACTTCCTCACCATCTCGGCCGTATCCAGACCCACATTCATCGCTATCTCCCTCCATGAATTACTAGAATATGTGCTGTCTTTGTAGTGTGGAGAACCAGAATCGTACAGATGTGGGTACTTCCTCATTTTTTTTGATGACCCGCTCTTTTCTACGCGGATGTAGAATTGACCAATCAGAGGCCTGTTGCATCTGTCGACAAGCCCCCATGAGTTGATTGAATTACATAGCTTAAAAACAAAATTCAGCGTTAGTATTAATCGGTTAGAGTTACTGTTATCGTTTAAGGGTTAAATGGTTAACCATGTGCATCCCTAATACAGACAAAATATACAAAGATAAATGAACAATAAAACCCACAGTCTGTCATAGCTTTGAAAAAAAAACAGCATCCAGTGACATCAGTAGGCAGATATTCCCAATGATGTCATGATGATGTCATGTTGGCTGTAGTGACACCGCAGGGTTAACGATAATGTTTCCAGACAGATACATTTGACAAGTTTCAGTTTAGCTAGTATCTTCTTAAGCCACCACGTAATCATCTAAGATCTGTGTGGTGACTGAATTTTGTCTGCTTACAGCTAAAAGATAAGGAGCGGCAAGTGATTAAAGACAAATTCAAGGTGAGCGGTTGAAATGAAAGCTGAATCAGAGGCACATCTTTCTGGCCTGAAGGTGAGAAGCCAGGCTGAAGCCCCGCCTACGTCTCTTTCAGGGTTTCAATGACGGCCTGGAGGAGCTCTGTAAGATCCAGAAGGGCTGGGCCATCCCGGACAAAGAGCAGCGGGACTTCATCCGCCACGCTCAGAAGAGGGTGGTGTCTGACGCCTACAGAGCCTTCCTGCAGAGGTCAGTGCTTCACATCACAGCTGCTTTTAGCTTGTTGTGCACATAGTGGAAAAAGAAAGCTGGTTTGGATTATTATGATGATTTTAATATAGAGGAGACATTGACTTTGTCAAGGAAAAACTGAGAGATAAGATGCTGAATAATAAAGTTCCTTCCCTCTACACCAACGGATCTTCCTGTTTTTTTTTTTGTTTTGTTTTTTGTGACTTCCAGATGTGCTAACATTTCCTTCACTAAGAACCCTGAAAAGTATCACAAGTACCGTCCGGAGGAAGTGGAGGAGATGATCGAGAAGCTGTTTGACACGTCCGCCTGATCTGCATCATCAGCAGTGTCAGCCTCACGAAGCGCCGCCGCTTCTGGCTCTCAGTCAAGTTTTCTACAAACTGGAACAAGTTGTATTTATGTAACTAACCCACTTCTGTGACACGCTTCAGATGAATAAACCAATAAACCACCCTGACCTTTTTTTAAAATTTATTATTATTATTGAGGACATCCACAGCAGAGGAGACGTTAAATAGAACATCTTTTTCCACTCACTTCAGCATCACTTTCTGATGTATGAATGGCAGCAGGTCAAAGCGTGTACTTCTGCATGACAAACACATTCACCACTGAAAGAGTTCCTCCAAAACTGCGTTAAATAACACAGGAAGTGTACATCAGTCAAGTGACATAAACAGTTTTCATTTCCACAACTAACCAGCAGTTTTAGCAGTCAGGAGGCTGGAGTCACTTCATGTGACCTATGACCTCATCTAAACACATTCAATAACACCCAAGTTCTTCCTCATTTCCTCTTTAAACTGGAACTTTGTTTAATTTAGACATTAATGTAAAGAGATACAGTACATGGACATCAACATTATCTCACTGCAGCTTATGTGAAAATAACATTCTGCAGGGTAAATGTTTTTATTATTGATCAACTTTGACAGCTAAGACAAGTTTCAAATAAACAGACTCCTGTGTTTAATGAGCTCCTGTGATTTAATATCTATAAAGAGCAGTGGCTGATCAAAGCTGGGTGGTTAAACAACTGAAACCTTGGAGCATGCATGTAAAAGTGAGACCGTTATGGAAATCAGTAACCAAATCTGCCAAGAAATTGCATTTGCTGTGTCTTTGGTAAAAATCCATTAAAACTGTTTCAGGGGCACAATCGGGGGCCGGGGTGGCCCGGTTGGCCCCGTGGAGCACTGGAAGTAATAACCTGGAAGCAGCTGGCCTAGTTTGGCCTCAACGGGAACACAGCCAGCACTGCTCACATTCACTGTTCAATTCAATTCAATTCAATTTTATTTATATAGCGTCTGTTACAATGACAATTGTCTCTAGGCGCTTTACAGAGACCCAGAGCATGACCCCCGAGCAAATATCATCAACTAAGATTATACAATTAAATCCAATCAATGATAATGGCAGGTAAAAAACTCCCACGTAGGGAGAAAAAAACCTTTATACCAAACAGTGGCAAGGAAAAACTCCACTTTAAGAGGAAGAAACCTTGAGCAGGACCTGGCTCATATGGGGGGACCTTCCTGCCGAAGGCCAGCCGGGTAGAGAAAGAAAAGAGGGGAGACAGGACAGAGAGAGGATGTAGGACAGAGAGAAGATGGAGGACAGAAAGAGGATGTAGGACAGAGAGAGGAGAGCACAGAAAAAGTAAAAAATAATAATAAAGAAGTAGTGGAATTGTTGTAGGGTGAATGCAAGCGAGCTATGGAGGGCCCTTGGGCGTGTGGTCAGCGTAATGAGCCATGATAGGCTCTTGAGTATCAGTAATGTGCGGGTGGGGTGTAGGTGAGGTGTGTGAGAGAAGGGGGAGGAGGGGGGAGGAGGAGGGGGTTTGGGTTTAAGAAAAGAGAAGGGTAGGATTTCAAGCAAAAGGATGCAATATATAAACATAAACAGATGGAGGCAGCAGCACTGGGATGAGATGGCCAGAGGACCAGGTCGCCGATCACCACGCCAGTCGGTACCCAAACACAAGTGGAGGAGAACCCCGGGATGGACAGAGGATGGAACTGCAAGTCAGCATGAAACCCAGGAAACTCTGGCCTGCAAATACACAAAGAGAAAAGGGGGCAGAACCAGCACAACAAACACAGGAAAGCAAAGAAAATGGAGCACAGTTTCAGTAGCAGGGTGCTCCCAAATAATTATAAATGAGCTGGAGGAGGAGGAAGGGAGGAAGAAAGGGAAGAAAAGGAGAAGAGCAGTGGAGACACCACTCAGCAGATCATGCTGGTGTCTCCCTGTAGCGTAGGCCTATAGCAGCATAACTATGACGAAGCTGTGATTAAGACGAGCTACTCTAGTCTTACTACTACAACTATAGTTATAACTATTAGCCCCTACACACTATAGTTAAGACTAATTGTAGGCTTTACTGAACAGAAATGTTTTCAATTTAGTTTTAAAAATGGAGATAGTATCAGCCTCCTTAACCCAAACTGGTAGCTGGTTCCATAAAAAAGGTGCCTGGTAGCAGAAGGCCCGTCCTCCAAACCTACTTTTAGATATTTTAGGAACGACGAGTAATCCTGCACTTTGAGAGCGGAGAGCTCTATTAGGAGCATAACATGCTATCAAGTCTTGTAAATAGCGCGGAGCTAGGCCATTAAGGGCCTTGTATGCGAGAAGCAGAATTTTAAACTCAATTCTAAATTTCACGGGAAGCCAATGGAGGGAGGCTAACACGGGAGAGATGTGATCTCGCTTGCGGATTCCTGTCAGCACCCTCGCTGCTGCGTTCTGGATCAATTGAAGGCTATTTAGCGAGCTTTTCGGACATCCTGCTAACAGCGCATTACAGTAATCCAGTCTAGAGCTAACAAACGCGTGGATTAATTTTTCGGCATCACCCTGGGAGAGGATGCTCCTAATTTTGGCAATATTTCGGAGATGAAAAAAGGCAGTCTTGCAAACCTGATTAATATGCTGCTTAAATGACATATCCTGATCAAAAATAACTCCAAGGTTTTTCGCAACTGTGCTGGAAGCCAGCGTAAATCCAGTCAATCCATTCCTCAGGTGTTTGGGACCAAAGACAATAACCTCTGTTTTATCCGAGTTTAGAAGCAAAAAGTTAGAGGACATCCAGGACTTAATATCATTAAGACACCCTTGAAGTTTAGCCAAAGGTTTTGTTTCCTCTGGTTTCATAGATAAGTACAGCTGCGTATCATCAGCGTAGCAATGAAAGTTTAAGCCATGTCTCTGGATAATTTTTCCCAAGGGCAGCATGTATAAAGTGAAAAGGATTGGTCCCAGAACTGAACCCTGTGGGACGCCATAGCAGACCCTAGTCCGTGTAGAAGAAACGTCATTAACATGGACGAACTGGAACCTGTCAGATAGGTATGACTTAAACCAGCCTAATGCTGTCCCTTTAATTCCAACAGTGTGCTCTAATCTGTACAGCAAAAGGCCATGATCAACAGTATCAAAAGCAGCACTGAGGTCCAGCAGAACAAGGACAGAAACTAATCCATTGTCTGAGGCCATGAGGAGGTCGTTGGAGACTCTAATCAGTGCAGTTTCTGTGCTATGATGAGTTCTAAACCCTGACTGAAAGACCTCAAATAGATCATTTCTATGCAGGTGTTCTCCTAACTGGCTAGCAACTATTTTTTCCAGAATTTTAGAGATAAATGGAAGGTTGGATATTGGTCTATAGTTTGCCAAGATGTCCGGGTCAAGGGATGGTTTCTTGAGCAAAGGTTTAATGACTGCAACTTTAAAAACCTGTGGCACATATCCTAATTGCAGAGATAGGTTAATCTGATCCAAAATTGATATACCAATAGAGGATATAACATCCTTGAACAGTCGAGTTGGGATGGGATCCAACAGACATGTAGATGGTTTAGCTTTACTGATAGTTGAGGTCAACTCAGAGAGGCCCACAGGAGAAAAACAGTCCAGAGTCAAATCAGAAACGGAAGAGATCAACGAAACTGCAGGGATGTCCACAGCCGCCGACAGCTGGGCCTGGCCGATCTCATCTCTAATTTTTGATTATTTTCCCATTAAAAAAGCTCATAAAGTCTTCACTACTGAGAGTAGCAGGAATGCATGGACCAACAGAGTTGTGACTCTTTGTCAGCCTGGCTACAGTGCTGAACAGAAAACGTGGGTTATGTTTGTTCTCTTCTATTAGTGAAGAATAATAAGATGTTCTAGCTCTGCGTAGGGCTCTTTTGTAGACTATTAAACTATCTCTCCAGGCACGATGGGAGTCCGCAGATTTACAGGAGTACCACCTCCTTTCCATTTTACGTGCATTCTGCTTCAGCATGCGAATATGTGAATTATACCAGGGAGCTGAGCTCCTAAGATAAGAAACCCTCTTCCTCAGAGGAGCGACCGCATCCAAGGCGGAATGTAACATATCGGCAGTATTGTTAACAAGGTGATCAAAGTCTGCCGGAGTAATATTCAGGTCGTTGCCCTCAGCTATTCTATCATATTCCACCATAGGGAGATGAGAGAGAATGACCTCCTTAAAATTATTCACAGCATCTTCAGAAAGACATCTGCTGTAATGACACGTTTCATTTCCTGTTTTAATGCCACAAATGCTGAACTCGAATGTAACTAAGAAGTGGTCCGAGAGAAGAAAATTCAGCGGCGACACTAACAAGTGATGAGTATCTATACCATAGGTGAGAACCAGATCCAGGATATGATTAAAGCAGTGAGTCGGTTCTTTCACTTTTTGTGAGACGCCAAATGAATCTAAGAGAGATGTAAAGGCTAATTTAAAGCTGTCACTGTCAACATCCATGTGGATGTTAAAGTCACCCACTATGATGACTTTGTCTGAGCTGAGCACTAAACCAGCTAAAAAATCAGAGAACTCAGACAAAAACTCCAGATAAGCACCAGCAGGTGGCCGGTACACCACCACCAACAAGACTGGCTTTTCTGACCTCCAATTTGGAAAAGTTAGACTGAGCGTGAGGCTTTCGAATGTATTATAATTACATTTGGGTTTTGTTTTTACTTGTAGGCTGGAGTTGTAGACAGCTGCTACTCCTCCACCTCGACCCGTACTCCCGGGGAATATGATAATTATTATAACCTGGTGGTGTAGCCTCATTTAAGCTCACATACTCTCCCTCTTGTAGCCATGTTTCTGATAAGCAGAAGACATCGCAACGAGTCTCAGTAATAAGATCATTGATTAACAGAGACTTAGAGCCAAGAGATCTCACATTCAGTAGTCCACATCTAATTACAAGTTCTCTTGGCTCCACGTGTCTGACAGTTTTTATTTTTATCAAATTATTTTGGTTAACGCCTCTATCACAGCGCGCTAAGTAGACTTTTGGAGGACGGGGAATTGACACCAATTCTATGTTTTTGTTTTTATTTTTGTTTTTGTTTGGTACCATGTTAGCATTAGCAGCTATAAAGTTAATTTCTCTGTCTTTAGTGGATGGGGACGGTCCTCGAGAAGCAGCAGAGAAGCGTGTAAGACTGCAGCTCTGCATCCTGGCCTCCACCCTGGATTGTCAGGGGGAGCGTCTAAGAAAATCGGCCAGATTACTAGAAATAAGAGCTGCACCATCCTGGGTGGGATGAATGCCGTCTCTTCTAATCAGACCAGGCTTTCCCCAAAAATACGGCCAGTTGTCAATAAAGTGACTGTGACTTTATTCAGGCTTTTCTTCAACAATCATGAGGAGGATTTTTGTTTTTTTGCTTTTGTTAGTTGTCTCCTTCTGTGTGGCGTTAATCACACTGGCAGTATTACAACTAGAGCTGAGCGATTTTATCAATTCTGCGACCACCTTTAAAAGCTTGCAAGCAACAATTTGCTCTGTTTAAAGAAATGAAACTATTTTTTTCAACAAATCTTTTATTCATTTTGTCCAGCATTTGCAAGCTGCCTGTCAGCCATATAATGTGAAATTGATGCTTTCAGTTCCATTAATTCAAACAAAGTCATTGGAACACTCACAAGATGTCACCAAAATCACTTTGTCCCTTTAAAATCTTTTGGAAAATGATGTTAATGTATTGTAAGATGAATATCGATATATATCGTATTGTGAGCCGAATATCGTGTATCGTATCGTATCACGAGATTAGTGTATCGTTTCAGCCCTAATTACAACTTAGACGGAACAATCACAGAGATACTGGAAGATGATATATATGCTGAACATCCACAACGTTCAAATTACTGACCAATGAAGAGCTCAGTTTGTTACAATTTGTTAACTCATTCATATGGCATCTGGAAGAACAGATGCATCTCATGTGCACATAACTGTTATCTGTGAATGCAACATGTGACTCGCATGTTGCATTCACAGTAAACGGGCTGCACTGCTGCAGAATAAAGGTTCTGCAAAGAGTTGTTAAGTCTTCAGGGAGAAATCATAGACTGCCTCTCCATGAGATTCTTATCTCATGTCTGGAGCTCTCTCTTACCCTGAAGGGTAATTCATTTAAAACTGAATTAATACCTTTAGAATAAATGAATCTTGTCCTTTCAGAGGATCTTCAGGCATCCTACTGTTACTGCAAAAAATAACTAGAAAAGCACTCGGAGAGCGCAGACCTCCGCCAAGAAGAACAGTTCTCCCATATAGGCAAGGCAAGTTTATTTGTAGAGCACAATTCGTACACGAGGCAATTCAAAGTGCTTTACAGATGCATAAAATCACAAGAAGGCAAATAGAAACATTCCATTCAAGCATAAAAATAATCATTAATAAATTAAATTAAAAATTAATTAAAAAGAAAAATAAATTAAATTAAAAATTAATTAAAAAGAAAAATAAATTTAACTAGAAAATTTCGGAGAAATTTTGAGGCGTGGCCAATTAAGCCGCCAATGAAGCCGCCCATCAGCGCGGTGACCAGAGTGGCCTGCAGAGTCCTGAACCAGTGACCAGAGTGGCCTGAACCAGTGACCAGAGTGACCTGCAGAGTCCTGAACCAGTGACCAGAGTGGCCTGCAGAGTCCTGACCAAAACCTGATAGAAGACTTCTAGGATATTGACCTTCTGGGCCAACATCAGTGTGTGACCTCAGAAATGCACTTCTGGAAGAATGGTCTGTAAGAATTCTACGGAGCCCCATTTAAGTCATAATTCTTTTTTTTTTCATAATAATTGAATTTTTTCATTATAATGGGACATATTTCATAATAATAAACATGTATTTCATAATAATGGATACGTATTTCATAATAATAAACGCCTGTATTTCATAATAATAGACTCATTTATTCATTGAATTATGACCCAAACGGGGCTCCATAGACTTTTGCCAAATCCCATTCATTCCTATGGGACCAAAATTTCTTAAGTTTTTTTTCTTGTATCTTCTTAAAAAAAGAAAGCATTTGCCCTGTGGGTACAATAACAAATTTTACTGCGCAATGTACAATGTATTATTGCGTATGTAACAAAGAAAGATCTTAAAATCTTGAGAAAAAAAACAAAAAACAAAACAGACTAGCCAGAGAATCAAACCCAGAGTCTCTGTGTGGAAGACACTGCACTTAACCACTGCACTATATGGGCACATAGGTTACAAATGGTAGAGATAAGTAAGTGTCTTTGTAAAAAAATATCAGTGCTGAGCCAGCCTCGATCGGGAAAGTCCGATCAAAGTCCGATTTTCTATGCCCCCGCACAAACTGCTCTAATTCAAAAACCCAATAAGTTTTTGAAAAAAATTCTTGAACCGTGAGCGGCACAAGGCTTTCAGGATTCCAGTGATGTATCTTTTGTTTCTCAAATGGTCAAAAATTCCCAATAAACAAACTTCCTAGAAGTGTTGAAGCTGTTCATGCTGCAAAGGGTGGAGCCACATCATATTGATTAGGAATGTTATGAACTAAAGCTCATATGTGAGTCAAGGCTGTGATTATCACTCACATTCTCATAATATATTATATACTGTGCCCATAGTGCAAATTACGGGGGGCTTTTGACCTGCTCTGCTTTATTTGGACTTGATAGTTTTGTCATCTCCTGCACTGTGTGTTTATTTATTATTTCTTACTTATTTAAACTTAATATTTTTTTTTCTTGTATCTTCTTAAAAAAAGAAAGCATTTGCCCTGTGGGTACAATAACAAATTTTACTGCGCAATGTACAATGTATAATTGCGTACGTAACAAATAAAGATCTTGAAAAAAATAAAAATAAAAAAAAAGCATTGACAAGCCAGAGGATTAAACCCAGAGTCTCCCATATGGAAGTCAGCACACCAAACCGCTATGCTATCGAAGCAATACCCTGGCTTGCTCCGCTGGAGAACTCTAACACTGTTTGTGCTGAGTCAGCCCGTCTATTCTGTCAAAGTCCGATTTTCTATGTCCCGAACAAACGGATCTCATTCAAAAGCTGAATAAGTTTTTGAAAAAATTCTTGAACCGTGAGCAGCACGAGGCTTTCAGGATTCCAGTGATGTATTTTTTGTTTCTCCCAATGCCTACGGTTTTTAAATTACGGCAGTGTAAAAACATGAAACTTTTTACCTCTCAGACGAGACGATTCAGAAAACGCCCTATTGAAATACATTGGACCCGGGAAGGACCACCTTGTACTCTAGGTTGATTTGACGGAAAACTAAACACCACACAGACACAAAAGTTACATCATCGGAAAGAGGACAAAAAGCCTACGTTTTGATGTATAAATTATGTAGGTTGAGCAAAAGTATGGAGCGATAGGAGTGCCACATTAATAAATAAATAAATAAATAAATAAATAAATAAATAAATAATAAATGTGGAAATAAAAAGAGAAATAAATAAATAAGTAAATGTGGAAATATAAAGAGAAATAAATAATAAATATATGTTGAAATATAAAGAGAAATAATATATAAATAAATATATGTGGAAATATAAAGAGAAATAAATAATATCTGTGGAAATAAAGGAAATAATAATAATGTGGAAATATAAAGGAAATAAATAAATAATAAATAAATGTGGAAATATAAAGAGAAATAAATAAATGAAAAGGAAAATCATCTTTAATTTTCGTATTGCATTTGCTTTTCCTTTTTGGCACTCCTGTGACACAAGGATAAAGCAATGACAAAACGCTTGGTGGACTGAGCTGTCAATCAAATGGCTCTGGGCGGGGCTTCCTGTCCAGGATGGATAGTCGTGTTTGGAAGTGATTCCAGCCTGTCAGCTGCTTCTCTGAGCAACTCAGATACCGACTTCATCATAGCACGCGGCTTTTCTGACACGCGAAAAGCGTCACGTTCACGTCCTCCTCAGCACTGGTGACGTCAGGCTAAACGCTAGCATACATATCTATGAGTTAGCGCCCATACCGCCAGGCAGAAATCCAGTGATCAGGGAACGACTATCCATCCTGGACAGGAAGCCCCGCCCAGAGCCATTTGATTGACAGCTCAGTCCACCAAGTGTTTTGTCATTGCTTTATCCTTGTGTCACAGGAGTGCCAAAAAGGAAAAGCAAATGCAATACGAAAATTAAAGATGATTTTCCTTTTCATTTATTTATTTCTCTTTATATTTCCACATTTATTTATTTATTTATTTCCCTTTATATTTCCACATTTATTTATTTATTTCCTTTTATATTTCCACATATATTTATTTATTTTTCTTTATATTTCCACATATATTTATTTATATATTTATTCCTCTTTATATTTCCACATATATTTATTTATTTATTTATTTATTTATTTCTCTTTATATTTCCACATTTATTTATTTATTTATTTCTCTTTATATTTCCACATGTATTTATTTATTTATTTATTTCTCTTTATATTTCCACATATATTTATTTATTTATTTATTTATTTCTCTTTATATTTCCACATTTATTTATTTATTTATTTCTCTTTATATTTCCACATTTATTTATTTATTTATTTATTTCTCTTTTTATTTCCACATTTATTTATTTATTTATTTATTTATTAATGTGGCACTCCTATCGCTCCATACAAAAGGAGTGGACGTGAAAGAGGAAAAGGCAGGTTTAAAAAGTCGGTTTCTTCTTTCTTCTGAGCTAGAGTGCGCGATGACGTCACTAGAGTGAGGACACATTCTGAAGTTTTTGTAAAAATCATAAAACGTAAATCGCGATTTCTCAAAGACGGTAAATCACAACAATACACGGCTTCAGTATGTTATCGGTCAAAGTCTTGTGACCCGTTTAAACTTCGAATGGTGTCTCTGAGATGAAATATGGCCGTGCTAGACAGGTCCAAAGAGGGGTGGGTTTTGAGCTTATTTTTCTGGAATCCCATTCATTCCTATGGGACCAAAATTGACAGTTTTTTGGAATTATCGCGAAAACCGTTCGATGGAATGCCACCAAAGGTCATAGCACACCGATCCCGATCGATCCGGTCGTTTTGATATATTTTTTATTGGGGTTTTCTCAAAACTGCGGGCCGTGAAAGCCGTCAAAATTCGCACGGAAACGGAAGAACTAAAAATAAGTAATGAGAATAAATATGCCGAATAGCAGTAGTCCTGGCTCCAATGCTTTGCATTGGGCCACGCCTAATAAAAAATGAAGAGTGCAAATAAAATCCTTTCAGTCATCATCTTCACATCTAAACAGAACTGTTATAGGCCTGGATCTGAACATTGTCAGAGTTCAGGTCTGTCTCACATCTTCTGGAAGACTGGTCCAGATTTTAGGAGCATAAAACTGAAGCCCAGCTCCACCTTGTTTAGTCCTGACTCTGGACACCAGCAGGAGACCACTACCTGAGGTTCTCAGAGTCCAGGTTGGTTCATATGGATCTAACATGTCAGAGATGGACTTTGGAGCTATGAAGAGACTTAAACACAAGTAGAGATGTTTTAAAGTCTTTTCTTTGAGGGACAGGAAGCCAGAGACCTCAGGACTGGACTAATAGGGTTGTATTTCCTGGTTCTAGTCAGGACCGGTGCAGAGACCTCAGGACTGGACTAATATGGTCGTATCTCCTGGTTCTAGTCAGGACCAGTGCAGAGACCTCAGGACTGGACTAATATGGACGTATTTCCTGGTTCTAGTCAGGACCAGTGCAGAGACCTCAGGACTGGATTAATATGGTCGTATCTCCTGGTTCTAGTCAGGACCAGTGCAGAGACCTCAGGACTGGACTAATATGGTTGTATCTCCTGGTTCTAGTCAGGATGAGTGCTGAGACCTCAGGACTGGACTAATATGGTCGTATCTCCTGGTTCTAGTCAGGACCAGTGCAGAGACCTCAGGACTGGACTAATATGGTCGTATCTCCTGGTTCTAGTCAGGACCAGTGCAGAGACCTCAGGACTGGACTAATGCGGTCGTATTTCCTGGTTCTAGTCAGGACCAGTGCAGAGACCTCAGGACTGGACTATTGCGGTCGTATCTCCTGGTTCTAGTCAGGACCAGTGCAGAGACCTCAGGACTGGACTGATACAGTTGTATCTCCTGGTTCTAGTCAGGACCAGTGCAGAGACCTCAGGACTGGACTAATATGGTCGTATCTCCTGGTTCTAGTCAGGACCAGTGCAGAGACCTCAGGACTGGACTAATATGGTCGTATCTCCTGGTTCTAGTCAGGACCAGTGCAGAGACCTCAGGACTGGACTAATGCGGTCGTATTTCCTGGTTCTAGTCAGGACCAGTGCAGAGACCTCAGGACTGGACTAATTGGTCGTATCTCCTGGTTCTAGTCAGGACCAGTGCAGAGACCTCAGGACTGGACTGATACAGTCGTATCTCCTGGTTCTAGTCAGGACCAGTGCAGAGACCTCAGGACTGGACTAATATGGTCGTATCTCCTGGTTCTAGTCAGGATGAGTGCTGAGACCTCAGGACTGGACTAATATGGTCGTATCTCCTGGTTCTAGTCAGGACCAGTGCAGAGACCTTAGGACTGGACTAATATGGTCGTATCTCCTGGTTCTAGTCAGGACCAGTGCTGAGACCTCAGGACTGGACTAATGCGGTCGTATTTCCTGGTTCTAGTCAGGACCAGTGCAGAGACCTCAGGACTGGACTATTGCGGTCGTATCTCCTGGTTCTAGTCAGGACCAGTGCAGAGACCTCAGGACTGGACTGATACAGTTGTATCTCCTGGTTCTAGTCAGGACCAGTGCAGAGACCTCAGGACTGGACTAATGTGGTCGTATCTCCTTGATCTAGTCAGGACCAGTGCAGAGACCTCAGGACTGGACTAATATGGTCATATCTCCTGGATCTAGTCAGGACCAGTGCAGAGACCTCAGGACTGCACTAATATGGTTGTATCTCCTGGTTCTAGTCAGGACCAGTGCAGAGACCCCAGGACTGGACTAATGTGGTCGTATCTCCTGAATCTAGTTGGGACCAGTGCAGAGACCTCAGGACTGGACTAATGCGGTCCTATCTCCTGGTTCTAGTCGGGACCAGTGCAGAGACCTCAGGACTGGACTAATACGGTCGTATCTCCTGGTTCTAGTCGGGACCAGTGCAGAGACCTCAGGACTGGACTAATACGGTCGTATCTCCTGGTTCTAGTCGGGACCAGTGCAGAGACCTCAGGACTGGACTAATGTGGTCTTATCTCCTGGATCTAGTCGGGACCAGTGCAGCGACCTCAGGACTGGACTAATGCGGTCGTATTTCCTGGTTCTAGTCGGGACCAGTGCAGAGACCTCAGGACTGGACTAATGCGGTCGTATTTCCTGGTTCTAGTCAGGACCAGTGCAGAGACCTCAGGACTGGACTAATACGGTCGTATCTCCTGGTTCTAGTCGGGACCAGTGCAGAGACCTCAGGACTGGACTAATACGGTCGTATCTCCTGGATCTAGTCGGGACCAGTGCAGCGACCTCAGGACTGGACTAATGCGGTCGTATTTCCTGGTTCTAGTCGGGACCAGTGCAGAGACCTCAGGACTGGACTAATATGGTCGTATTTACTGGTTCTAGTCGGGACCAGTGCAGAGACCTCGGAACCGGACTAATATGGTCGTATTTCCTGGTTCTAGTCGGGACCAGTGCAGAGACCTCAGGACTGGACTAATATGGTCGTATCTCCTGGTTCTAATCGGGACCAGTGCAGATACCTCGGGACTGGACTAATATGGTCATATCTCCTGGTTCTAATCGGGACCAGTGCAGAGACCTCTGGACTGGACTAATATGGTAGTATTTCCTGGTTCTAATCGGGACCAGTGCAGAGACCTCGGTACTGGACTAATATGGTCGTATCTCCTGGTTCTAGTCGGGACCAGAGCAGAGACCTCGGGACCGGGACTAATATGGTCTTATCTCCTGGTTTTCTAGTCGGGACCCAGTCTGGACTAATATGGTCGTATCTCCTGGTTCTAGTCGGGACCAGTGCAGAGACCTCGGGACTAGACTAATATGGTCGTATCTCCTGGTTCTAATCGGGACCAGTGCAGATACCTCGGGACTGGACTAATATGGTCGTATCTCCTGGTTCTAGTCGGGACCAGTGCAGAGACCTCGGGACTGGACTAATATGGTCGTATTTCCTGGTTCTAGTCGGGACCAGTGCAGAGACCTCAGGACTGGACTAATATGGTCGAATCGCCTGGTTCTAATCGGGACCAGTGCAGAGACCTCGGTACTGGACTAATATGGTCGTATCTCCTGGTTCTAGTCGGGACCAGAGCAGAGACCTCGGGACTGGACTAATATGGTCTTATCTCCTGGTTCTAGTCGGGACCAGTGCAGAGACCTCGGGACCGGACTAATATGGTCGTATCTCCTGGTTCTAGTCGGGACCAGTGCAGAGACCTCGGGACTGGACTAATATGGTCGTATTTCCTGGTTCTAGTCGGGACCAGTGCAGAGACCTCGGGACTGGACTAATATGGTCGAATCGCCTGGTTCTAATCGGGACCAGTGCAGAGACCTCGGGACTGGACTAATATGGTCGTATTTCCTGGTTCTAGTCGGGACCAGTGCAGAGACCTCGGGACTGGACTAATATGGTCGAATCGCCTGGTTCTAATCGGGACCAGTGCAGAGACCTCGGGACTGGACTAATACGTTCGTATCTCCCGGTTCTAGTCGGGACCAGTGCAGAGACCTCAGGACTGGACTAATATGATCGTATTTCCTGGTTCCAGTCAGGACTCGTGCAGCTGCGTTCTGGATGTACTGCAGCTGTCCTACAGCTGGTTTAGAGCGTAGTGATCAGGCCGTTACAGTAGTCTAACCTGGTGGAGACGAATGCATGGATTAGTCTTTCTAAATCTGGTTTAAACACTATTCCTTTGATTCTGGCGATGTTTTTTAGATGGTAAAAAGCTTCTGATGTTATTGCTTTAATGTGGTTGTTAATGTTCAAGTCTGAATCCAATATTATCACTAAATTTCTGACCTGATTTTTAGGTTCTAGAGAGTCTCAAGGTGACTGATAACACATTCTCTTTGTTTCTGTGGGCCACAGACAATGATTTCAGTTTTGTCTGAGTTTAGCTGGAGAAAGTTGTTTTGCATCCACACACTGATCTGTTCGATGCAGTAACACAATGAATCTACAGGCCCATGTTCTCCTGCTGTCAGTGACACATAGATCTGAGTATCATCTGCATAGTTGCGGTAGGACATATTACAGCTGCGTATTAGCGGCCTAATGGAAGCATGTAGAGATTAAACAATAGGGGGTCCCAGGATTGACCCCTGGGGAACCCCACAGGTCATGGCTATTTGGTCTGAGAAACAGTTACCAATTTCAACAAAGTATCTCCTGTCCCTGAGATATGACCTGAACCAGTTTAAAGCATTTTCAGAGATTTCCACCCAGTCTTCTAATCTCTGTAATAAGATCACATGGTCAACTGTGTCAAAGGCAGCGTTCAGGTCCAGCAAAACTAAGACTGAGACTTTGCCTGCGTCTGTGTTCAGGCGAATGTCATTTGTCACCTTGATCAGGGCTGTCTCAGTGCTGTTGTGGGGCCTGAAGCCTGATTGAAAACTATCAAAAACATTGTTGGACAGGAAAAAGTCAGTAAACTGTTGATATACCACTTTTTCTAGGACTTTGCCAAGGAATGGCAGGTTTGATATGGGCCGATAGTTCTTCAGTACTGTGCCATCAAGACTGCTCTTCTTTAGACGAGGCTTAATGACAGCAGTTTTTAAGGCCTCTGGGAATGTTCCAGTCTGAAGTGAGATATTGGTTAAATCAGTGAGTTGTGGTAACAAACTGCTCAGCACAGACTGTAGAAATCGAGTAGGCAACTCATCAAGGAAACACGTTGATGGACTCAGACTGCAGATGATCTCTGACTGTTTTGTCAGTTACAGGTGTGAAATGTGTCAGCTCTAGGTGTCTAGTTGGCAGAAGAGTAATTGTTTGTGTTGTGGAAATTATTGAATTTTTTAAACCTTGAACTTTGTCATTAAATAATATTGCAAACTCATTACACTTTGACGCAGAAATTAGTTCTAAGGGCAGTGAAACTGGAGGGTTTGTTAATCTGTTTACTGTAGCAAACAGGACACGGGAGTTGTTACTGTAGTTTTTGATGATTTCAGAAAAATAACTCTCCCTTGTTCTACGCAATGTTTGGTTAAACACACGCAACTTTTTTTTTTAGATCTCATAATGGATCTGGAGCTTTGACTTTTCGCCATTTCCGTTCAGCTCTCCGGCACTCCCTTTTCTGTGCCCTGACTTAATCTTCTCTTCCCCATGGAGCCTTTTGCCTTACTTTTAACCATTCAAACCTTGACAGGAGCAATGGTATCCAAAACCTTTAAAACACTTGATGTGGAAGAATTCAACAGATCATCAACATATAGCGATTTACAGATTGCGATAAAATCCGCGTTCTGGATCAGATCCGGATCGGCCTTTGAAATTCAATAGAGGTTCCCATTGTCAATCCCTGAGTCAAATTTCATGAGTTTTGGGCAATAATTAACGGAGATATTGAGAAACAAAATTTTCGGCCCCACTGACCGCAGTGTTATCGAAAATTTGAAAGTGATCGAGAATCCAGGATTTCTTCCGGATCACACCTGAAATGAAATCAGTTCTTCCTTTTTGCTTTTCTGACAACTCTGGAAAATTTAATCAAAATCCATCCATAACTTTTTGAGTTATCTTGAACACAGACAGACAGACAAACGGCACCAAAAACATAACTTCCTTGGCGGAGGTAATTACATGGTACAAGTCAGTGAAATGAAGCCAAGTGTTAGTCTGCACTTAGTCTGCACAAAAAGGACCAGCTACTTTGGAAGAGGTTGATTATCAGAAACCCATCATTCTTCTGTGTTGGAGCCTAGTTGGACGTCTGTGGAGGACCAGGAGTTGAAAGGCACATGGTAATAACACATCATCAGTTATTAAATATGTTTCTGATGGGAGGTTAGTGGAGGACTCAACACCCCTGGATCCTGCAGCAGCCGGGAGCACATTCACAGCACGTTGGTGGAGGATGTTGTAACCTGGCTTGTGAACCATTTTTGCACCTTTTTTCTTTGGTTTGGAGTGGTGGGTGTGGTCACACAGGTGCTACTAATCAATTCCATGCTATTTAATCAGCGGGCACACCCTTCTCATTCTCACTGTGGCTGTCAACCTCTGTCCAGGTGCTGTGTGGGGACGAAGGTGGAAGTGGGCCCACCTTTTCTGACTGAGCAAATAATAAAAAATAGTTGCTTTACTGCCTGGTTGGCCAAGGGACACCAAGGACTACCCTATCCCTCCAGCAACCCCCATTAGAGGATAGGACGCACACAGCACTTCAGGATATTTTCCCTCTATTTTAATGGATTTTACTCTTTAAAATTTTTGTAATAAACAAACCATTTTCCTTATTCTGACTTTGCACTGTGCACTTTGTCCACCTAAAAAACTGGTTGGTCGGAGAGAACTGGGAGGTGTTACAATGTGGCAACTTTGAAAGCTCTCAGCACTTTTTCTAGTCAGCTTTTTTTTAACACCAGGGATGCACCAGAGCTGGAAACCACAGTCAGCTTCCGACTCATGAATGTTGATGGTATTGCACACTGATGGAAGAAAACCACCTGCAATGTTTTGTTGCAGATTCAGATTGGTTTACCGCCATCATTTTGAAAGTTTCTCTCCGTGTTATTTTATCTGGTGCCTATTAATGAGACTAGAAACAAAGGTCAATCAAAGAGTTTCATACAATCATAATTACAAAGAACTTTTATGCCATGCAGAATATTTTAATCGGCCGATGGTACACTTCTTGATACCACGAGGAGATGCCAGAAAATGCACACTGGAATCAGATTCTGCCCATCTTTTAAGGATCCAGAGGAGGCGGATCCTGTTCTCCTGGGTTTTATGGCTCTTTGTCCAGATGGTCACAGTCCCACAGTCCGAGTTAATAAACGAACTGTTTTTCTGGTAGTTGCAAACTGTTGATGGGGGTCGGGAGGATGTTACAGTAATTAAGTCGTAAACCTGAGCTGAGAAACTCACAGCATTCCTTCATGCCAAGTTTCAGTTATAACAAGTTAAAAAATCTACATAGCTAATCCTAAATCCTAACAATTTCACATAGAAACTGAATATATTACATACCGTATTGGCCCGAATATAGGACGGCCCCGATTTTTAAATTTAGGAAAAGAAAAATATGATGAAGACAATGAGGTTTTCGGCTTTTATCTGTGAACATAGACCTGACCATCCGCTCATGCACCACACCCACCTCCTGACTCGCACCTGGACACTTTGCCACTCATTCTCACTCTCATCCACACTCACTCCCCACTCACTGCACCATACACACCCCACACACCCCTCCATCACTACCCCCATCAGAACCACAGGACATCCACTCCATTGAAACACCATAGAGATAAACCCAGGACTGTTTTTAGACCAACTTATCATTTTAACGTTCCCTTAAACAGACATGCTGAGCGCACGTTCAGCACGGACACAGGGGCGAAAATCCCATTTCATTTGGGAGGGGGACAATAAACAGTAAAATTTCAGAGAGTAATTCCTGGGGGGGACATGAAAAAAATGCTCTCTCCCTCTCTCTCTCCTGCTCCTTTGGAACTTGCCTTGCAGGGTTGAGCCCACAGCCTGTTGAATGTTAGAAAAAGTAATAATAGTAGTTGTAGCATTGTTGTGTATCAGTGCATATTCTACCTGTATACAGGTTTTTCAATGTTCAAACTGAAAAATCAACAGTGGTATTAGGTGGTATTATTATACTGTAGTGTTGTATTTTTTGACAAACAAAATACAACAACATATTACAACTACGCCATTAAATATGGCAACTTAAAAATGCAAAAATAAAATACAATCAAAAATCCGTTCTACATTTAAATGACACACTCGCTGACACATGGTGCTGCCGGTAACGCCGCCCGTTAAAAACAGCATGTGGACTAAACCACTTTGAGAAATAGGGGGGTCGCAATGTTTCAACAATTAAAAAAAAAAGGGTTTTTACGTTCATAATTTGCAGCGCTTGTGTTGTACTTTTATTGAACATGACTATATTAATATTCAATTGTTTTTGTGTGCTTACAATGATTTTTTGGGGGGGACAACTTTATGGAAGGGGGGGACACGTCCCCTGTGTCCCCCCCGGGATTTCCGCCTATGCACGGACATAAAGATGGCCGTACACTCTCTTTCGAATAAATCTTTTATTATAAACAATTTAATTTTAGCTATAAAACTTGACAGTATTCTCCTTATGGAGACATGGCTGGGCACTGACGCACGTGTTGTTCTCACAGAGATCTGTTCTTCAGATTTAAATTTTTTATTTTCACCAAGGGTTGGCAGGAAAGGAGGTGGAACGGCTTCGATTACAAGGGCAATATTTTTTATCAAATTAAGTTTCTTTTAACAAATTTTCATCATTTGAATACCATGCCTTTGTTTTAGCAGCCCTCCTATTCTCTGTATAACTGTCCACAGACCACCACAGTACTCCACTGCTTTTATCAGCCAGTTCTCTGAGCTTTTAACCATCATTCATGCAAAGTACAACAGGATTTTAATAGCTGGTGATTTTAATTTTCACATCAACAACACCTCAGACCCAGTCTCTTGAGAATTTTTAAACCTCCTTCACTGTTTGGATTTTAAACAGCATGTCTCACAGCCAACCCACGATAGAGGGCGCACCCTAGACTTGTCTATAACCTATGGCCTGTCCGTGGATGCGCTCTCTGTCGTGGATCTGGCTGTCAGACCATTTCTTTGTGTTTTTTAACGTCACCAGTTTTAACCAGTTGGAGGACCCTGTGATAACGGTGAGGAAACGCTACCTTACTTCTGAAGTGGCTGCACATTTTATCCAGATTTTACTGAGCACTCCTGCAGAGATTTTACCAGCACCTTGAGATTTTGTCATTGACAATTTTGATTACAAACTGAGGTCAACACTGGACTTAGTGGCTCCACTTTTAACAAAAACTGTAAAAACTAGACCTGTGCCACCATGGAGAAATGAAGAAATCAAAAACTGAAAAGAACCTGCAGGAGTGCTGAGAGGAGGGGAAGAAAAACAAGGTTGACAGTCCACTATGAATCACTGCGTCAACACCTTGAAAATATACAATAAAACAGTCAAACTGGCCAGAACCTTGCATTTCAAAATACTAATATCTGAAAATCAGAATCAGAATCAGAATCAGTTTTATTGCCAAGTACGTTTTTTACATACAAGGAATTTATCTTGATGTCTGGTGCAGAACATATAAACATATAAGATATATAAAAAATATAAAAATATAGGAAAATATAGAAAAATATAGAACAAGTACTAAAATGGAATAAATGCATTTATGGAATAAATGCAGCAGCGTACCAGATGGTGATGGAGGAGGTGAGGATGGACTCAATGATGGAGGTGTAGAAGTGCACCATCATTGTCTTTGGCAGGTTGAATTTCTTCAGCTGCCGCAGGAAGTACATCCTCTGGGCTTTTGTTGTTGAGGGAGCTGATGTTCAGCTCCCACTTGAGTTCCTGGGTGATGATGGTCCCCAGGAAGCGGGAGGACTCCACTGTGACAACAGGGGTGTCGCACAGGATGATGGGTGCAGGTGGGGCTGCGTTCCTCCTGTAGTCCACAATCATCTCCACTGTCTTTAGAGCATTGAGCTCCAGGTTGTTCCGGCTGCACCAGGTCACCAGGTGGTCAGTCTCCTGTCTGTAGGCGGACTCATCCCCACCAGAGATGAGTCCGATGAGGGTGGTGTCGTCCGCAAACTTCAGGAGCTTGACGGACTGATGACTGGAGGTGCAGCTGTTTGTGTACAGGGAGAAGAGTAGAGGGGAAAGAACACAGCCTTGAGGGGATCCGGTGCTGATGGTCCGGGAGTCAGAGACATGTTTCCCCAGCTTCACGTGCTGCCTCCTGTCGGACAGGAAGTCTGTGATCCACTTGCAGGTGGAGTCTGGCACGTTCAGCTGGGAGAGTTTGTCTTCTAGCAGAGCAGGGATGATTGTGTTGAATGCAGAGCTAAAGTCCACAAACAAGATCCTGGCGTAGGTTCCTGGGGAGTCCAGGTGCTGGAGGATGAAGTGGAAGGCCATGTTTATTGCATCGTCTACAGACCTGTTGGCTCTGTAGGCGAACTGTAGGGGGTCCAGGAGTGGGTTTGTGACGGCTTTCAGGTGAGACAGAACAAGGCGCTCAAATGACTTCATGACCACAGAGGTCAGGGCGACGGGTCTGTAGTCATTAAGTCCTGTGGTCCTTGGTTTTTTGGGGACAGGGATGATGGTGGAGGCCTTGAAGCAGGCTGGCACGTGGCATGTCTCCAGTGAGGTGTTGAAAATGTCTGGCCAGAACCTTGCATTTCAAAATACTAATATCTGAAAATAAATA
The DNA here is from genome assembly GCA_018398805.1 of Hirundichthys speculiger. Taxonomy (NCBI): domain Eukaryota; kingdom Metazoa; phylum Chordata; class Actinopteri; order Beloniformes; family Exocoetidae; genus Hirundichthys; species Hirundichthys speculiger. Next base: position 871,623 of record JAGFBZ010000777.1, on the reverse strand, counting down.
AATAAATAAATAAAAATAATCCTAAATTTCTATTCTCCACAATTGAGTTTTTAACCAACAGTAATTGTAACATGTCGCCAGTAATAACTGATTCCATTTGTGAGGCGTTTGCAGACCATTTCAGAAGTAAAATCAATAACATTAGATCCAGTCTTTTATCCGATCAGATTTTATCCTCAAATACTCCTGGATCAATGCTTCCACCTGAGGAGACACTGGATTGTTTTGCCCAGGTTGACGCAAGGACACTTGGTCGAGTTTTCTCCCAAATAAAGCCCACAACCTGCCTTTTAGATCCAATTCCCACACGCTTTTTAAAAATGTTTTATGAAGTCTTTGAGGAACAGCTTTTATATCTGGTCAACTGCTCTCTTCAGACGGGTGTCTTCCCCACCTCCTTTAAAACGGCAGTGGTGAAGCCCCTTCTGAAGAAGAGTGGCCTAGACCCCACCATTTTTAATAATTACTCGGTATCCAACTTACCATTTTTAAGCAAAATTTTAGAAAAAATGGTTTTTACCCAGATTAATAATTTTTTTAGTTCAAACAATACATTGGAGAAATATCAGTCTGGTTTTAGGATGAACCACAGCACAGAGACAGCCCTTCTAAAGATTTTAAACGACATCAGGCTCAATTCAGATAATCACAACCTCACAGTCTTGGTTCTGCTGGATCCAACCGCCGCTTTTGATACAGTGGACCATCACATTTTAATAAACAGACTGAGGAACCTGGTCGGATTCTCTGGTGCTGTTAAACTGGTTCTCCTGCTACCTTACAGGCCGAAGCTTCTTTGTAAGTTCGGATACCTGTTCCTCAAAAATACACAAGATTAAGTGTGGGGTTCCCCAGGGGTCAATTTTAGGCCCACTCCTTTTTAATCTCTACATGCTTCCCCTGGGTGATGTCATCAGGAAGCACGGCATCAGATTCCAGAGCTGACGATACGCAACTGTACATTGCCATGTCTCCTGATGACACGGGGCAAGTTGATGCCCTTTAAACTGTATTTTAGATATTAAGTCATGGATGGCAGCAAACTTCCTAAAGCTCAACCAGGTCAAAACAGAGGTTTTAGTCATGAAGGCAAGAGAGAGAGAGCCTTTTACCCAAATTACACAACGTGTAGAGTCTACCCTGGTCTATTTGAGTTGAGGTGGTCTCTGGGACGGCGCCCCCTGTGGTTGCTGTGGTGCCTCTCAGTGTGGATGGCCTCCCATAGGTGGTTCTTCCTCACCTGGATCCTCAGTGTCCTGCCATGTTACTGAACTTTTTACTTTGTGCTGTGAAGGTGCATGTGTGTGTTCTTTGTGTGCGAGTGTGAGAGGGACGGGTCTTTATTTGTTGTGTTCTTGTTTTATGTTTTATTTTATTCTGTCAAGCACTTTGTGTTGCATTTTACATGTATGAAAAGTGCTAATAAATAAAGTTTGATTTGATTTGATTTTGATTTGAAGGTTATTCATGAAACAACTTTTTATTTTATAATTGTTAGAGAAAGAAACACTCAGAGATAATATTCTGCTGTACTGTTAAACATTTTAATGATTTCATCTTTTTTAGGAAGTATGGTACTATAGTTAAGGTAAGATACATGTCAGGTTTTCATGTTATTTAAGATCAAGGTACAGTATTATATAATAAATGTTATTCTCTTAAAATCTGAGTCTATGACTCAGTTAATCAGCAACAACAATGTAGTTCAATAACTGCATTAATGATGTCAATAACTGCAGAACCATCAAAGTCCAGTTATATTCAGTTTCAAGAACAATATTAACAACTCAGTCTGTAACAAAACTTTCGAGCCCCTTTGCTCGAGCCGTTCATGTAGTTCCTCCATTTATCATCTGATCTGCTCCATGTGTTCAATTCAATTCAATTCAATTCAGTTCAATTCAGTTTTATTTGTATAACATCTGTTACAATTTTAAGTGTCTCTAGGTGCTTAAAAAGAGACCCAGATCATGACCCCCGAGCAAATACCATTAACTAAAATTATAATATTAAATCCTAAACAAGGATAATGGCAGGTAAAAAAACTCCCACAGAGGGAGAAAAATACCTTTAAGCCAAACAGTGGCAAGAAAAAACTCCATTTTAAGAGGAAGAAACTTTGATCAGGACCTGGATCATATGGGAGGACCTTCCTGATGAAGACCAGCTGGATAAAGAAAGAAAAAGAGGGGAGAGACAGGACAGAGAGAGGATGGAGGACAGAGAGAGGAGAGACACAAATGATTGAATGAAATGACTCCATAAACAGATGCAGGTAGCAGCACTGAGGTGAGATGGTCAGAGGACTAGATCACCGGTCACCATGGCAGCCGACACCCTGAACACACCTACACACACAGGTGGAGGTAAACGCTGGGATGGACAGAGGAGGGAACTGCAAGTCAGCATCCAACTCAGGAAACTCTGACCTGAAAACATACAGAAAAAAGAGAAAAAAGGAGGGAAAACAGCACAACAAACTACAGGAAAGAAAATGAGGACAGTTACAGTAACGAGGTGCTGCTAATTAACTGTGGAGCGAGGAGGAAGAAGGGAGAAGGAAAGGAAAGGAAAGGGAGAAGAGCAGTGGAGACACCACTCAGCAGATCATGTTGGTGTCCCCCTGCAGCGTAGGCCTATAGCAGCATTGCTATGACGAAGCTGTGATTAAGACGAGCCTACATTTAGGCTCGTCTTAATGTTCACTGTGATGCTCTATTCTTTCTGGCTACTTCAGTGCGGCTCCATCTAGTGGCGCAGATGTTTAACTACAATAGAAAAGTCTAGACCTCAATTATAAGACAACCTCCATTTTTGAGAATATGATTTCTAAAATAAAATATCGTCCTATATTTTGGCTAGTAAGGTATATGAAATGTAACAGCATGTCTCAACACCCAAGAATAACTTTTTATTGGGGATAAAGAATTACAAAAGTTTAGTTTAAATAACAATTTTGGTTATTTTGTTGTTGGTTGTTTTATTTAAAGGAACAGTAATTAAAAAAAAAAACCCTCTATTTTTATTTTGGAGGGATAATTCACTCCACCCACCTCTGAAAATATGGTGGACTTTGCAGCTAGATCCTCTACAATCCTGCCTCCTTTCAGAGGAGTTGGGTACGATTTTCCCAGAAACCAACATCTGTAGCATCGTTATGAAATTACCTGGACACAAAGACTTGAAAGCATATGTTTAACACTCCTATCCTAAACTTTAATTTAGTTGTTAGCTCAAGTTTTCTAAGAAATGGTCTTCCATCTGCAGTTCACAGTATAATCTCTTTAGTTCATATTGTGAACTGTTGTTGGAAGACTATTAATTTGTTTTATTTATTAAACTGGAATCTGTGTCTGCATCAACATGTATTTGTTTAGATCAGGTCAATCTTGACTCTGGGTGATTGACGGACGGAAAAGGTGATGATGTCGAGTCGAGTCAAGGGTGCTGCATCATGGACAAACGTCCAAAAAAACCATCAGGTGCCCAGGTAAAGAAGAGAAGGAAAGAAGAAGAGGAAAATGTTCAAAAGATAAAGGTATGCAGGTCTCTATGAGTGACGTTAATTTTGCATGCAATGAAACAGTAGCCTATACGCTATTTTTAAAATCTTGCTAATATGTTGCTACTTAGCCAGAGAAGATGACTGTATTTGTTTTTTAGCTTTGCTAAACTAGCAGCTAGCATTTCACCAGTAGGCTGGTTTGTGTTTACAAAACAAGTGCAAGTTCACACAGGCTTATTAGTCTGGGAATTTGGTAAACAATAGTACGCCCTGACTGTGGAATTTTTAATGCTATACGTGAGTCTATGCTAACTTAAATAACTTAAATGACATTCATGTCAATATACACTGACATGAGGTTTTGTAAGCTTTATGTGATATAGCTTTTTGAATGATTTGTAGTGTCTTATGCTTAGTTAATAGGATGTTAACTAATGATAATAATTCGTGCATTATTATGGTTTATTTTAATTGGGTGACTGATGCATGTTAAGTGTGATCTAACTTACACATTGTATCTTAATTGTAAATTCAGGGGCACTTTGGAAATATTTTGGAGCAGCTCCCACTGGCTAAAATGAGGAGCCATCTACCTCTGCAGCCACATCTTTGCAGGACCTGTCAGGTGTGTGTGTGCGTGCCTGCATGTGTGTGTGTATGCGCACGTGCATTGAAGGGGGGTGTATGTGTGCATTATTGAATAACTTTGTACTTTTGTAAACACTATAAATGCTGTCAATAACAAATATATACTAATGACCAGCCATTCCCAAACTTCAGAATACCAAGGCCCAATTTGAAATGTGAAAAATCTCCCCGGCCCACCCAAACCTTTAATCACAACTGTGATCAACATCCAGGACTAGAAGCTATGTTCTGACATTAATGTAAGGGGTCAACAAATAAGGTGACACTTGTCATATTAAGTTAAGATGACGGTAGAATAACACTTAACTGGTTTGTTTTGTTACTTCTTAATGTTTTTAAATCATGTCGTTAATATTTTACAGTAATTACAAACATATTTAAAAAAGATCGAGGATTTAAAACATATTTGTTTAATTTTAATGACCTCTCACGGCCCACCTGCAGTACTGCGACGGCCCACCAGGGGGATGGGTGGTTCGCCCGGGGTGCAAAAGTAGCAAGGGACCGCCTCTGAACAGAAGTATTTATGATTAGATATGTAGTGCATACTTGAAAAAAAAAAATAGATCTTTGAAGTTATTCATTTAACTCAAAGTAGACCCTGAAACAACCCTCTTTAATAAAGCTGAAGGAGAAACATGTTGATACTAAATAAGGTCTAAAGTTGCCTTGATATATTACAGAATAATGTAGCAGATTGACCCCACAAACCCCATAAAAAACACAACAAGAAAAAAAAAACCTCCATGGTTTTCCACGGTAACATAGGGTGTCCAAATGTTCTACCGTACGAGTTTATGGTCGCCATTAATACGCCAAAAGCTGTTGGTAGCTGGAACAGAGTAGCGTCTTTGTTGGCAACCGACACATTTGCATACCTTCAAGAGCCGCGTCTCAATAACTCTGGAAGAGAAGAGTTGCATTCATAGATGCAACATATACTATCAACAGTACAAGTATAATGTTCAACAGTTAACTGTAAGGATACGGGTGTATTTTACTTTTATGGCCATATAAAAACTACATAAATAACTATTTTGCTATTATGTCTTCTGTGAGCACAGTGTAGAACTTACCACAGTGAAGCAGTTAGTAAACTGATGTTAGTTAAAGCCAACAACACAAATGATTTCCCACCTCGGTCCCAATGGACATTTCAGACACCCCAACGACTTGTTGTTTGTGCAGGATTATGAGAGCGATTTGCAGCTCTAATTTCTTTTTTAAGTTGATGAGGAATCTCACAAATGATTCCCAGATGGTGAATTAAAACCTACACTTCATCAAACTTGAAACAAAGGCAGTTCTCGGAACGCTGACTGGATATTTCTAAACTTAGCCGCGCCAGACAGGACCTCCTCAAAACTTAAGCACGGTCACTGCTCTACAAAAGTCCTGTCGACAAAACAATCAAATCATTAACTGTGGAATTCAATTAAATTCAATCCAGTTGAATTCAATTCAATTGAATTCAAATGAATTCAATTTTAATTGTATAGCATCTGTTACAATGTCAATTGTCTCTAGGCGCTTTACAGAGACCCAGAGCATATTTTTGTTTGTCAAGGACTACAGATGGAAATTAGCTTGTGGCTAACTCTGGTGCAGCCATCTTTTTAATGTACCTGCACATTGTCCTTTGAATAAATAAATAAATAAATAAATAAATAAAATGACCCCCGAACAAACATCATTACATGAAATTATATTAAATCCAAATCAAGGATAATGACAAGTAAAAAACTCCGTTAAACAACTTTGAGCCAAACAGTGACAAGGAAAAACTCCACTTTGAGGAAGAAACCTTCCTGCTGAAGACCAGCTGGGTAAGTAAAGAAAAAGAGAGGAGACAGGACAGAGAAGAGGATGGAGGACAGAGAGAGGAGAGCAGACAAATGACTGAATGAAATGACTCCATAAACAGATGCAGGTAGCAGCACTGAGGTGAGATGGTCAGAGGACTAGATCACCGGTCACCAGACCAGCCGGCACCCCGAACAGATTTAAATGTTAGATTTAACATTTAACATTTAGATTTAGATTTAACATTTAGATTTAGATTTAATATTTAGATTTAACATTTAACATTTAGATTTAGATTTAGATTTAAGATTTAGATTCAGATTTACATTTAGATTTAGATTTAACATTTAGATTTAACATTTCATTTTCGTTCACATATAACCAAACGTTTAAATAATTTATGTCTCAAATGTGTGTAAAATTAGCTAAATGTGAAGAAAATGAGCTAAATTTTGAAAATATATCAGTTTAAAAACTGTAATCAAGTTTTTATATTCGGCACCCCATACTAGAACTGACAAACACGTGGATTAATTTTTTAGCATCACCCTGGGAGAGGATGCTCCTGATCTTGGAGATATTTCAGATTCCAGGTGTTAGAAATTATCACCTCCATGTAGTTTTACAATTTGCTCAGACCTTCCATAACTTTTCATTTCATGTTCAAGTTCGCAGTGACACATCCAATCACCAGTACACGGTTGCATTATGGCTAGCGTGTACTTGTGATTGAATATAACTGGACTTTGATGGTTCTGCAGTTATTGACATCATTAATGCAGTTATTGAACTACATGGTTGTTGCTGATTTAAGTCATAGTCTCAGATTTTAAGAGAATACAGTTTTCTTGTATCAGTGTGCAATACCATCAACATTCATGAGTCAGAAGCTGACTGTGGTTTCCAGCTCTGGTGCATCCCTGGTGTTGAAAAGCTGACTAGAAAAAGTGCTGAGAGCTTTCAAAGTGGTCACATCCTCCAGCAACGTGCTGTGGATCAGGTGTGGATGTGCTCCCGTCTGCTGCAGGATCCAGGGGTGTTGAGTCCTCCACTAATCTCCCATCAGAAACATATTTAAACTGTAAAAAATAAAAAAAATTTCCACTGGTTTATATCTTGTATTAATGCATGCCAACTTATTTACTTTATAAACACAAAATATGAATGAATGGAAACACTGGATCCAAACATTTGTCCATTTTGATGACGTGTCTGATGGTGGCCCAACTGGAGGCCTGTCTGAGGAAGAGTTTAATCTAAAGGTGTAGAGGAATTATTAACTTAGTAAATTACTAAACAGTAGATAATATTAATACTAAGTCTTCATGAACTAAAACACTCAATGCACCAAAGAAACACATAACTGGTCCTCAACGATGGCACCAAGACATCGTTCTGCTTCAGTGTTGGGATATTCCTCCAGGCCTCAATAACGGGAAGATTTAAAAAGATACAACACATGAAGGCCTTAAACCGGTTTGGAGAGTATCGTAGCTGTATGTGTGGAGGGTTGAGTGTGAGTGGAAGTAACTACTGTTATTGGCACCTTGACAAACAAGTACACAGTCGCATTTTGAAGCAGGTGAAGCTCTCTGGTCCAATCAGAGAGCTACGTTGCATTCAGGGACCTGAGTTGCAGAGTTTTGCCTAAAGTGCCACAGAAAAGGAAAAAGGAGAGGCTGAACCGAAAAAGTGATGTGCCTGTATGTTTGACTAATGTTTGAGACAAGAAGATAAGGACAGACACAGAAGTCCTGATATGTTTGTCTGGCCACATCCTCCAGATGCACCTGCCTTTTGGGTCGAAACAAATATCTTTTGCCTGAAGACAAATAAGCTTAATGGCCAAAGATGTGAGTAATGCAGTCAATCCAACAAGCAGACCTGTAAAATCTGATTTCTTCTAAATATTAGAGGTAAAAAAAATATCTCTGTATCCAATGAGATCGTCTGAAAGTACCTGGAGAGTATAGGACTCTCCCATGTAGTAGTGAAATAAAAGTTAATGCACGTACTGAAAAAATCTGTTTTTCTACAGAGAAACTCGGGCTTTTGACCTCTGTGCTGTATTGGAGAGTAAAAGCTCATCTACTGACTCCAGTCTTCATTTTCCCAGCTGGAAGTTTTTAAGATAAAACTGTAAAGTCCTGAGAGACAAGATTCTGCCGTGGGACCTCCGCTCTACTGGCCTTATATGGACGACCGTCTGAGTGTTTCTGGCACAACGGAAATGGGAAAGAGAATTACTTTTAGAAATGCCTGAATATAAAATGTATTCCTAAATGAATTTTAAAATTCAGTCATTTATTTCTTTATTTGAAAATGCATTTTCAAAAGATTTTAAAATTACAATATTTGAACATTTATTTCTCATTAATTACATTTTTTTTAAATCTCATTAAAAATATTCAATAAGTAAATACTTTAAAAATTAGACCATTTATTTATTTATTTTATTAATTAACTTGCAATCTAATTTAGTAATATATATTTTTATTTCATAATTAATAGCTGATGATTGAACTGCCTTATTACCATTTTCCTGTCACTCCTGGTCCTCCATAGGGCTCAGTGCATTATTTTTATTTTTATTTATTTTTTCTTTTCCGAACCTAAAAACCCAATGTGAGTGCAGTTTTATACATGATAACGCACAGGGACCTCCTCCAAAAGCTGCACAAACGCCTCATTTGACTAAATTTTTTTTTTTTTTTTTTTTTAATCCAGGAGGAAGTGTCTGTCTTCTTTCCTTTTGTTTCCTCCAGCAGGACTCTTACAGGGACTCTAACCCTCTAACATCCTGGAGGTTTGATTAAAGACCCAACACAAGCTCACTGTTCTGATGTTTGCAAACTGGAAATTCTTATCATGCCAACGTTTGCACAAACCATCCGTGTCATGTGATCAGCATCTGTGATGACTTGGTAAAGTAAGATTCCAGTTCTGAGATTCCATTTCTGTAATCTCTGCAGAGCTCAACAGTCAACAGTGACATGAAAATATATACTCATTTTGGAGTGAGCTTGACGAGCAGTGTAAAGACTTCTTCTGTGGTTTCCGTAGCTGATGACAGATTGCAGTTTCTCAGCTGTGCTGACGTGCTCCAGCCTGGTCCTGTCATTCACCTGCAGACCAGCTGATGGCAGCAGCAGCTCAGTATTCCACATCTGCTCTGAGAGCAGGAAGTGCACTTTTCTGACTCATTTCTGCAGCTGTTGCACAGAGAAACCTCGTCGGCTGATGTTGTCTCAGAAGAGCTACAGATGGTGCTTCATGTTTACTCCTATCTCAGCATCCACGATCCACGCACGCAGCAGCCGGGGCTCTTTAAGCTTCTGTGATGCATTAAGTGATTTGGCTTTTCCATGTGTCGGGTATGCTGGGCAGTGATAAAAGTTACAACTGACAAACGACTGCCTCGCCTTCGCACGACGCTCTCCTGAGAGTGTTTAGTCAAATCCAATGAAGTGTAAAAAATGATAGCAGATTAAAGTCTGGGCCGGCTTGCAGCTGTCACAGCATCGCGTGCTTCACACATAATTCATCAGTGTGTCATTTTTTTTTTTTTAGAAATGTAACTGTTGCTGCTTTCTATGGAGCCCTGTTTGGGTCATAATTCAATGAATAAATGAGTCTATTATTATGAAATACAGGTGTTTATTATTATGAAATACGTATCCATTATTATGAAATATATGTTTATTATTATGAAATATTTCCCATTATTATGAAAAAAATGTAATTATTATGAAATATATTTTATTATTATCTAATCTTAGTTTAATGCATAATAATTTATTTCAGAATAGCTTTTTTATTTAAGAATTAGTTTTTACATAATTGCTTCCTTTTTCATAAGAATGAGCTTTTACATAATAATGACATTTGCCAGTGGGCGGGACCAGTGGTTGACCTGCATGCTCATTGGCTGATCCTTCTCTATTCTACGCTCTGACATCGACTAGTTTTGGCCGTGAGGTCCCGTTAGCTGCGGGCTGTGGCGTCATAAAGGTGCGCTCCTAGTCCGATTGTAGCTATGGCAGCTTGGACTGAGCTACGGGAAACCTTGACCAGGTTAGCAGACAATATTGAAAATGATAATTTATCGGGCGATACTATTTTGACCCAATTTGACGATTCACTGTTCGGTTGCTTATGCCTGAATGAAAGAGCAGCCAATTACATTAATGGCTCCGCCCTCTCTGCTGTGATTGACACACAAATCATTCTTATGAAAAACAAAGCCATTATTATGTAAAAACTCATTCTTATGAAAAATGAAACCATTATCATAATAATGGGAAATATTTCATAATAATAAACACCTGTATTTCATAATAATAGACTCATTTATTCATTTAATTATGACCCAGACGGGGCTCCATAGCTTTCTGCCACTTTCCTGCGTGTTCTGCTGTTGCTGCAGGAGGTAACGCTCAGCAGGAGTATCTGATCCAGACCAACCTGAGTCATGTTTGAGATACTGTCTGCAAACACCAAAAGCCGGAACCCCCGGAGCAGGAAATGACATCATTGGCGTTCGCCTATTGGCTGCTGGGTGAGACTGCTGACCAGACGCTGCAGGCTGGTAGTGACCGCACGTGGGAAGATGTGAACTCGTGCGTGCGTTGAGCAGCAGCAGGTGGAGGTAATGGGTTCGGATCGGGAATGAACAACACGGAGCGAACGTGCCATTAATTGCGTCTTCTTCATAAAAGTGGTAATGACGTCACAGGTGACGAAAAAAAAGAAAGAGAGGCTTTGATTTAGTTTTCTCTCTGCAGGGAGCAATCAGGACTAATCGTGTTAGAAAACACGAACAACCCTGGCACTAGTTGTGTGTTTTCTATACCCCACAACCCATCATGACTCCCTCATTAGCTATGACTCTAACCCACAAGTGTCAACACTTCCAAAGATGTGAATTGAGAAGCATTGAGCTCAGAACATCTGCTCTTTCCAACACTGCAGTCATGACAAAACCCTCATGACCAAACTTTGCAGTGCAACAGAGGCATATAGACGGTCATTTTAGAGGACTCACACATACGCACACACACACAGCCCACTGCCTCGCATTGCTGATAGTTCCACACTTTATAAATAGCGTGCACTTTTAATATGCACGTGTGTCTAGTGGATAACGTCAGCGCTTTGGGAGAGAGGCTCAAGGAGTGTTTCATTATAAACCTGTACCATTAAAACTTGCTGGCTGGGTTTGGATTTTGGCTCTCACGTCCCATCTCAAGCTTTTATGAGGCTAGTTATGATCCTAAATCGATGCAGGAAACTGAGATGGAGGAGTTGGGCTCTGGAAGCAGCGCCATGACCTCACAAATAAAAGGTAGTGTTGGTGATTGTGAACCTATTTGCACCATCACGTATGGTGTTCTTCAAGGTTTTCATTCTCAGAGGGTTGATGCAGCATTTACTGAAGCTGGAAGTTTATTTATTTTATATTTATATGAAAGCCATATATTGACACTGGAACGAGCCAGCAGACGCAATTTTGCAGAGTAAATGTAAAAACTTTATGTTATTTATTACAAATGAACAAGAACAGTGTCTTAAAGAAAAAGGAAAAGGGTTTTGGAAGTGTAACACCACAGAGCTCCATTTGCTTAGACTTGATTTTTTTGTGATAAATGTACCAAATAACAGCGGGACCATGCTGCTGAGTGATTCACGCACCAGCTGGAGGACTGAGAAGTTTTGTTTTCTCAAAATTATATCCAAATTTGTTTTATAGTGGACATCAACTCAGCCACTTTGCCCAGAGATTAACTTTTTTGATGAACTTGAGTTCCTTGTACTCAAGAGGAGTTTATTGAGGTTCTAAACTGAATTTATTTGTAAAGTGATGAAAGTATATGGAGCAAATAAGTTCAGTCCAAGGTCAACTAGGTATAGTCCAATTTAGCTGCATTATATTACAATAGTTCCCCTATTGTACCCTGTACCCGAGTACTGTGAGCAGGGGCGCACAGTTTGGGCCCCATGAAAAGAATCTTTACCGGGCCCCCCAACACAGCGGCGAAATTTGTTGATACTATTTTTGATCATCATTAGGGGCCTCTCTGGGCCCCCCTCAATCATGGGCCCCTATAATCCGTATCCTTTACCCCCCCTTTTCGGCGCCCCAGACTGTGAGAATGGCATCCTCAGGGTGGCAGCACCAGTAAGACCAGTCATTAGTAGAAGTGGGCGATACTGGGAATTTTGGTATCAATCTGATACCAAGTAAATACAGAGTCAGTATCGCCGATACCGATACCAATACCGATACTTTTTCATATTAGGTTGATCTCTCATAAAACTGCTGGCGTTTTTGTTTTTGTGATTTTTGTCTTTGGAATATTTTGTTAAAACTTAGAATATAATTTCAGCAAACTTTATAGGTGACAGCAAAATACTTTATTATCACAATTACCATTTTGTGTAAATATCCCTTGGATTTGAATTGTTCTGTTCTTAATGTTTTTTCTATTCCAACTATTATATTATATCTTTCAATACTTGTGTAATTTTGTTTGCACTGTGTGAACTTTCCCGTTGCTTTAACTCTATACATTTCTCCATTGTGGGATGAATAAAGAATTATCTTATGATATTTTATCTTTGATAACAGCTTTCAGTGGGATATGTGACATGTACTGGGTTATTTCAAGGTCTTAATTAGATTTTTTTGAGTTGGCTCCAGTAACATATGAGTTCAGTAACATGTACCTTGAGAGTTAATATGAATTGATGTTGAAGATGACCACTCTGATCTACCTGGATACTCTCTGTTGGACTGAAAGGCGCTTTTGCATGTCATGTAATCTTTCGGTTTTGAAACTGTCTGTAAACTCCCACGGACCCTGCAGATGCTGATTTAGCACGAGGGTAAGAACAAAACGAGAAAGATTATTGATGTGTTGAAATCCCCGGCAATGTCCCCATCGATTCGACAAGGAACGGATCAACACTGACTGCGAGACGAGCGGCAATCCACCTGTTTTGCCTGGAATAACTGCAGGAAGCCATCGTAGAGAGAAAGATGTGTCTACAAAGCCCCGGATGAGTGTGGGTTTTGCCCCCTTACACATCTTTATTTTGTGGTTCCCCCATTAAATCCAGTTCGTTCTAATCCATTCCTTTTCCCTTGACTACTTGGTTGAGTTGGATTTCATATTGCAATCTCTATAAAATATGAACATGTATAAAATAGAGTGGTGTTGTTTCAGTCCTTACAGTACTTTATCCCAAGGAAAGAGTGTTGGAGTTGACACAAAGACCAAATCTGTCTGTGTCCAGCAACATATAGACCACACTGCTCTGGTTAGATGACTTCACACCAGGGGTGGAGGGTCTTTTTCAGTTCAGAGGTCATAAAGTCAAAGCCTGCAGGTGCTTCAGTGAGCTGAGAGAGGAAGTAAAGAGGGAAAAGCAGAGAAGTCTGTGAGAGAACCACAATCACGCAAGCTGCGTGTGGTTTCCAGTTTCTTGCCAAGACCTCTCACTCTGCATCCCAGACTTTCTCCCTAAGTTATCCAATTCCCCTGTCATCTCCACTGGCTGGCCTCCCCACTCCCACTCTCGACCGCACACAAATGGTTTGAATAAGAGGTCTGCATGACTGGGCTGTGGCTACAGATGAAATCCTGAAGAGTGATAGTTTACTTAGCCTAAATAGCTCCGATTAGACAAATTGAAACATTGTTGTTATGCGGTGGAAACTCAAGGACCTATTGGCCGAGTGTGTCACCCCGTTCCGGAAAAGACTTGGCTTTGCAGACTTTCGTCATGCAACAACCATATGATCTTCCACAACAGGAAAAACAAAATAAAACAAAACAACCGAAATCATCCACCAAAACAAAAACTTCCAGACAGAAAATGAACGCTGTCAAATAAAGATGATTCACAAAGGAGGCAGGCACACGCGACCGAAACTCCTGTAACTACTGAAAAACATGTTCGACCGCAAACTGAGTTATGCTGCGCCTCATGATGTCACATTTTCCCCTCATTTTGAACGTCTCCTGGATCACAAACATGGATCACATCAACTGAACTGATCGCAAACAAGCTCTTTGGAAAATAAAGAAATCAATCATGGTGCCACACTTAATGAAGAAATCATTCAAATATGATATAAACGACTCCACTTCCGAGTTTCGCAGCGTTCAAAGTCAGCCAAATGTCATCCCATTCAGAGTTGTAATTTGCAAGGCCACGGAGACCTCTTTCTTTTCGCTACTTGAATATTACAGCGCACACATGCACTGCACATGCACACAGTTGGTAATAATAAACCAAAATGATTCTACCAGACTAGAGTTCAGCAGCAGTGGAGACTCATAAAAGGGAGCGGTAGCTGCTGAACCCGCCAGCCGACTCCGTCTGGCCAGGCAGTCTGGTGTCAGCGCTCAGCAACTGGACTCAGCGCCCGGAAAATAGAGCCGCTCTGCAGCTACAGGAATCTGTATTACAGACAGCTCTCACATCTGTCCTCCGACTCCACAGATTGATTAATGGGCCGAGAGGTTTAGCTAACAAAAACGTTGTTAACTGACGAGCTACTGGAATAAGACTAGAATAATTCATTAATAAGTACCGTTGTTGTCTTAGTTTCTCGTGGCCTTTGCGTTTTGGACTGTTGTCTGAAAACATACACATAGTGACAAAAAAAGCACTTTAATTAATATGCATAATCCTTGGATAATAAACCAGTCTGACCATTGTGATCAACTACTATTTTGTCTGGCATGTTCATTAATTTTCCCTCAAACAGGAAAATTTGAAAGACAGATGATCATCAAAGTTTAAACACTCATGCCTGATCTAGATGATCTATCCTAACGAATTCTGTGATTTCCTGTTTTATTGATAACATTTAGGGCTAGGCAACGATTCAAATTTTTAATCGCGATTAATCGCATGATATCCCAGATTTATCAGGATTAATCGCATTGTATACGCAATCAAATAATGAATTCAAAAGTAGTGTAAAGGTCACTTTTATTTACATGTTCTGCTGCCATATGAACTAAAGTGTCATAACATTTGTTGTTCAAACACTTTTAACATCAGCACTTGTCAGTAACACACATATTTAATCTTAATAAATGTAAAATAAAATAAAGCTTATTGCCACTGCCAGGGCATTAATGTCACCCTGTTTTTTTATGAAAATTAAAAAAAGTCTACCAATAAAATCCTGAGCTGCAATCAGAACATTAAAACAGGTAATTTCTGAGGTAACAGCAGAAACTTTTAATGGGGAGTTCAACTTGTCAGTTGTTACAAATAACCTTGTTTCTTGTTGAATCTTCCGTCTGGGAGAACTTTAAAATGAAAATGTCCTTGTAAAAGTTCTGTAACTTTACCGTTCTACATGTCTGTTTTAGCTTTTCTGCATGTTTTTCCATCAATTCTCTTCCGATAACATACTTTTCAAAATAAAAGCATGTGAGCAACATGCGTTAATGCTCGATACAATAAATGTCGGCATTAATAAATTAATGAGTTAATGCGATAATAACGCGTTATCTTTCCCAGCACTAATAACATTACAAATTTCATACTTGTAGTTTGGACTGCAATATCTCAAAAGGTTTTGGATGAACAACTATAAATCTTTATGATCGTGGTTTTCTGAGATTAAATTGAATCTACTATTGGTTATTCCTTATTTGATGATATTTGTATATGAAAAGATGCATTAAATTCACACTTCAAACTTTCAGTCTCAGGATGTCCTTTTGTAGGTGCATGTGAAAATGTGAGTGACGTGCGTATAACCACACATATGAGGCTTCAGTCGTAGGATGTAGTGATGTAACAACTGGATAGGGTGGTGCTAAAAGACATGTTGCCTCTGGGCGTGGTAATATACGTGTCTAAATAGAGGTTTTATTGCAAAAAGACCAAGTGACACGTCACTACCAAGTGTATACTTGAAGAGGCAGCACGACATTAACAACATTAGTTGTTGAACCTCTCTGCCTCTGCCACTAGATGTCTCTGGACTGTTGATTTAATCTATGGCTAACTCTAAAAGTAACAAGCGTTCTGCCTCCCCTGAGATTATAGATACAGATATAGAAAACAACATGGCGCAGGAGTATGAGAAGGTATTCAGGGATGTGAATGGGTACATGTACACGACTAAATATTAGTATGCGTATAGGCAAGGGTCATGACTCATCTCGATTATTTTACATTGCGCTGTATGACCAGAACCTGTTCCTGAAGTGCATTTAGCTGGATTAACCTGGTTTTCCCGAGGCATTTAAAGTCTCCCAGTGGAGGCGGTCTACAGGTCTTGAGATGTACTGAGTGTTTGTGAGGATTCATAGTGTGACCAGGGCCAGAGGTCATGAAAATAGGAGTTTCTGCCTCCTCCAAATGACCTTGAATCATTGTTTAAAATTTACACATTGACTTTGTGTGAATTTGTGATTTCGACCTAAATAACTTTATAGCCATTGTCTATATGGCTATATTTCCACTCAAAGACATCTCGTTTTCCAGATCTCTTTGCTATCTATAGTTTCACCAACCTGCCCAGTGTTCAATGTATACCCCAATCCCAACAGAGGCTACCCCAGTACTGCAAAAATGCTGCTATTTTTTTATCTACTAGGTGGCAGCACCAGCCGTAACGTTCTGCATTTGGGGATTTTAGTGGAAATGACAAATGACAATCCAGGTGTACGATAATTATCGTATTTGTACGATAATTTGGCCTTCTGTACGATGTACGATCAATAATCCAAAAAAGAATGTACGATAATTTGACTATTTCAAATTATCGCTGTTTTTTTTTTTTTTCCCCTGAAGGCATCTGTTCCCATGTGACATGTTTCCAGCCAATCGATGTTTGTCTCAGAACAACTAGCATGATAGGTTGAATGGGCTGAGTGGTCAGCTTTGCCCGCTATTTAACACTAGAGTGATTAAATTTGACTATAGCACATCATTGGGCTTGTTATTTTCATTATGACAGATGTACGATAATTTCTCTCAAAATACGATAATTTTGAGTATCTGGTATGACAATCCTACATTTCCCATCTGGGAACGCTGGTTCCGGATGTCTTTGCTGTGTGGGGGGGTTTCAGTACACAGGAGGAGGAAAAATAAAGTAACTTGGTGGAGGAAAATGAATAAAACCATCAATGACTTTTCTGTTTTGTTTGATCAGCTCTTTTACTGCTGCGTTACAGGTTCTGTTCAGAAACAATCAGTTCATGGAACGTAAATAAACACTTATGGTACAAAATCTTTCGATGTAAATATCTTATTTCTCAGCCTGGATACCGGCGGCTTATAGTCCGGCGTGGCTTATATGTGACAAAATATATATTTCGTTTAAATTTCAGAGGGTGCGGCTTATATTCAGGTGTGCTTTATAGTCCAGAAAATACGGTAAGTCAAAGGACAAATTGCCTCTAATGCTGCCTTGGGAAGGGGGTGTTTAAGGTTTTGAACAGAAAATCTCATTTGGTTGACTTGTTGTGAAATGTAGTAAATGGCTAACATTAGCATGCTTACACTAGCTAATAAGGGGACATTAAAGTAAACATAGTAAACATGAAACCTGCAAAAGATTATTATGCTAGCATTGTCAGTCTGTGGACGTCAGCTCTAGCTTCACTGTGCTGCTAGCATGGTTGCAGTGGTTTATTTCAGCACATTAAATCCCAACACACGGAAACACATGTTCTTTTCTTTTCTGCTTCTCCTTCAGGGGTCTCCACAGTGACTCATCTGTCTCCATCTAACCCTGTCCTCTGCATCCTCTCCTCTCACACCGACTAACTTCATGTCCTCTTTCACTACATCCATAAATCTCCTCTTTGGTCTTCCTCTAGACCTCCTTCATGTGTATAAATAGGCTAATGGTGACGTATCATGAGGACTGCTGCTTGAGTCAAAAAAGTCACGTGCCCCTCTTAATTTCTGCACACAGCTTCTCCCCTGCAGAACTAAGAAAAAACAGACACATCCGCCCATCCGCACATTATGTCACTTCTTTCTTCACCTCCTGCTACAGCTGCAGACCTGAGGCTGATGATTGGGCAGCTTGGAATTACCATGCCTCAATTTTGGAACAATTACAGCATCAGGGATGTTTTACCAAAGTCTGCTTGGAGGCCGGTGTACGTACATGCTTTATGTGGAGCAAATGGGATCTTTCAGAAAGTACAAGGATTGGGGCTGATGAGGAAACAGGACGGTGATGAGTCACACCCAGGACCCTTTCTACTGCTTGATGGCATGGCACAGGTGTGGTGTGACATCATGAGTGGAAGAGCAACAAGCTGAAGGGATGTTTCATCAGGTGGAGATACTTTGTTAGTAAAGCTGAAGAAAGAAAGAAAAGAATAAAACATGCCGAAGTTCTTAGGTGGTGGCAATCTGAGACCAAAGGGTAGAATTTGGGAAAATTGAGGCATAATGACCTGGATTGGGGAGAAAATGGCCTCTTGTCCACGGTGTATGCAGATGGAAGCAGAACTCCTCAGACGACTGCAGGGCACATCTGAAAGTGTTTTGGTGAACTCGAACATATTGAGTGTCGTGATTTGACAGAAGTTCCAGGACAAGATGTCAAGTGACAATCTGTCTTTATTGCCTGATGAAGAATATGAAAGATCACACTTGTCAGCAGTGCTTTGACGACATCTCTTCATTTTTACTAGTCAAAATGAAGGCTTTTCTGATGATAAACTGATGTTTCGATGGTAGATGGGTAAACATGGTAAGGGTTGGAAGGATAAACAACGTGTCCTCTGTTACCTAAGTGGAGAGAAGTGGGGAAACCTCCGAGCTGTGATCAACCTGGGAGGTTACTGTCCTGTCGGTCCAGGTGTGATCAACCTGGGAGGTTACTGTCCTGTCGGTCCAGGTGTGATCAACCTGGGAGGTTGCTGTCCTGTCGGTCCATGTGATCAACCTGGGAGGTTACTGTCCTGTCGGTCCAGGTGTGATCAACCTGGGAGGTTGCTGTCCTGTCGGTCCAGGTGTGATCAACCTGGGAGGTTGCTGTCCTGTCGGTCCAGGTGTGATCAACCTGGAAAGTTAATGTCCTGTCGGTCCAGGTGTGATCAACCTGGGAGGTTACTGTCCTGTCAGTCCAGGTGTGATCAACCTGGGAGGTTACTGTCCTGTCGGTCCAAGTGTGATCAGCCTGGAAGGTTACTGTCCTGTCAGTTCAGGTGTGATCAACCTGGGAGGTTGCTGTCCTGTCGGTCCAGGTGTGATCAACCTGGGAGGTTACTGTCCTGTCGGTCCAGGTGTGATCAACCTGGGAGGTTGCTGTCCTGTTGGCCCAGGTGTGATCAACCTGGAAAGTTACTGTCCTGTCGGTCCAGGTGTGATCAACCTAGGAGGTTACTGTCCTGTCGGTCCAGGTGTGATCAACCTGGGAGGTTGCTGTCCTGTCAGTCCAGGTGTGATCAACCTGGGAGGTTACTGTCCTGTCGGTCCAGGTGTGATCAACCTGGGAGGTTGCTGTCCTGTCGGTCCATGTGATCAACCTGGGAGGTTACTGTCCTGTCGGTCCAGGTGTGATCAATCTGGGAGGTTGCTGTCCTGTCGGTCCAGGTGTGATCAACCTGGGAGGTTACTGTCCTGTCGGTCCAGGTGTGATCAACCTGGAAAGTTAATGTCCTGTCGGTCCAGGTGTGATCAACCTGGAAGGTTACTGTCCTGTCAGTCCAGGTGTGATCAACCTGGGAGGTTGCTGTCCTGTCGGTCCATGTGATCAACCTGGAAGGTTACTGTCCTGTCAGTCCAGGTGTGATCAACCTGGGAGGTTGCTGTCCTGTCGGTCCAGGTGTGATCAACCTGGGAGGTTGCTGTCCTGTCGGTCCAGGTGTGATCAACCTGGAAAGTTAATGTCCTGTCGGTCCAGGTGTGATCAACCTGGGAGGTTACTGTCCTGTCAGTCCAGGTGTGATCAACCTGGGAGGTTACTGTCCTGTCGGTCCAGGTGTGATCAGCCTGGAAGGTTACTGTCCTGTCAGTTCAGGTGTGATCAACCTGGGAGGTTGCTGTCCTGTCGGTCCAGGTGTGATCAACCTGGGAGGTTACTGTCCTGTCGGTCCAGGTGTGATCAACCTGGGAGGTTGCTGTCCTGTTGGCCCAGGTGTGATCAACCTGGAAAGTTACTGTCCTGTCGGTCCAGGTGTGATCAACCTAGGAGGTTACTGTCCTGTCGGTCCAGGTGTGATCAACCTGGGAGGTTGCTGTGTCCTGTCAGTCCAGGTGTGATCAACCTGGGAGGTTACTGTCCTGTCGGTCCAGGTGTGATCAACCTGGGAGGTTGCTGTCCTGTCGGTCCAGGT
This sequence comes from Hirundichthys speculiger, assembly GCA_018398805.1. Classification (NCBI taxonomy): domain Eukaryota; kingdom Metazoa; phylum Chordata; class Actinopteri; order Beloniformes; family Exocoetidae; genus Hirundichthys; species Hirundichthys speculiger. The sequence goes on along the minus strand of JAGFBZ010000777.1, from coordinate 851,328 downwards.
GTGATCAACCTGGGAGGTTACTGTCCTGTCGGTCCAGGTGTGATCAACCTGGGAGGTTGCTGTCCTGTCGGTCCAGGTGTGATCAACCTGGGAGGTTGCTGTCCTGTCGGTCCAGGTGTGATCAACCTGGAAAGTTAATGTCCTGTCGGTCCAGGTGTGATCAACCTGGAAGGTTACTGTCCTGTCAGTCCAGGTGTGATCAACCTGAAAGGTTACTGTCCTGTCGGTCCAGGTGTGATCAGCCTGGAAGGTTACTGTCCTGTCGGTCCAGGTGTGATCAACCTGGGAGGTTGCTGTCCTGTCGGTCCAGGTGTGATCAACCTGGGAGGTTACTGTCCTCTCGGTCCAGGTGTGATCAACCTGGGAGGTTGCTGTCCTGTCGGTCCAGGTGTGATCAACCTGGGAGGTTGCTGTCCTGTCGGTCCAGGTGTGATCAACCTGGGAGGTTGCTGTCCTGTCGGTTCAGGTGTGATCAACCTGGGAGGTTGCTGTCCTGTCGGTCCAGGTGTGATCAACCTGGGAGGTTGCTGTCCTGTCGGTCCAGGTGTGATCAACCTGAAAGGTTGCTGTCCTGTCGGTCCAGGTGTGATCAGCCTGGAAGGTTACTGTCCTGTCGGTCCAGGTGTGATCAACCTGAAAGGTTACTGTCCTGTCGGTCCAGGTGTGATCAACCTGAAAGGTTACTGTCCTGTCGGTCCAGGTGTGATCAGCCTGGGAGGTTGCTGTCCTGTCGGTCCAGGTGTGATCAACCTGGGAGGTTGCTGTCCTGTCGGTCCAGGTGTGATCAACCTGGGAGGTTACTGTCCTGTCGGTCCAGGTGTGATCAACCTGGGAGGTTGCTGTCCTGTCGGTCCAGGTGTGATCAACCTGGGAGGTTACTGTCCTGTCGGTTCAGGTGTGATCAACCTGGGAGGTTATTGTCCTGTCGGTCCAGGTGTGATCAACCTGGGAGGTTACTGTCCTGTCGGTCCAGGTGTGATCAACTTGGGAGGTTGCTGTCCTGTCGGTCCAGGTGTGATCAACCTGGGAGGTTGCTGTCCTGTCGGTCCAGGTGTGATCAACCTGGGAGGTTACTGTCCTGTCGGTCCAGGTGTGATCAACCTGGGAGGTTACTGTCCTGTCGGTCCAGGTGTGATCAACCTGGGAGGTTGCTGTCCTGTCGGTCCAGGTGTGATCAACCTGGGAGGTTACTGTCCTGTCGGTCCAGGTGTGATCAACCTGGAAGGTTACTGTCCTGTCGGTCCAGGTGTGATCAACCTGGGAGGTTGCTGTCCTGTCGGTCCAGGTGTGATCAACCTGGAAAGTTACTGGAACCTGGAAAGTATAAGTCTGCCACTGACCTGAAGGGAGGCTTTTCAAATTCCTTATTTTGTTAGACCAGCACTTTTAATGAGGATGTAAACAACAAATCAGCATAAATGAGTAGAAACACTTAAAGAATGGTTAATAAAATAAATTAATAAATGACACTGAAGTCAAGTCTCTCCCTGCTGTTGGATCTTAATAAAAAGGAATGTTGAAATCATTTTGTTTCCAACAAAAACTGCCACATGAAAAGTTATTCAGTAATTAAAGACAAAGCTTGACCGGGAGGATAGCGTTCCTGAGGTTGAATGTTTTTACTTTCTTTTGGCAAGCACGAGCCACATCCTAATGTCTAAACATCTCCATTTTTATTTCGTCAGACCACAGCTTTGATAATAAAATGCTCTGTTCTTTGTCAAGGTGGGCTTTTTGCAAAGTCTGAATGAGCTTCTGTGTGCTTGTCTTGGAGGGCGTCAGCATCCATAGAGGCCCACGTTCAGCAGTGTCCTCTGGATAGTCTGCCTTCAGATGTTGGCACCAGAACCGCTAAGACTGAACAGGACTTTATTCTTTGTACCTTGGATGATCCTTGGAAAAATGTACTGATGAAAGACATCACATGAGCTGCAGAACAACTGATCTTGGAGGTCTGGGACCGTCCATCTGGACAATGATCAGAAACATGAAGCTAAAGAGGCCAGGAAGTGGTTGAAAGAAACAAATTTGGCATTTTGGATCGTCCAGGTCGGAGTCCAGAGGGGCTTCAGACTGGAGGGATGGAGGTGTCCACCCCCAAAGATGGTCTAGTCAGTGATCACTAAGAAAGGCCATAAGGCCTTTTGTAGTTTCATCTTCAACTGCGAAAGAAAAAACTCTTGATAGAATATTTTTTTTAAAAGCATTCCTTGTTTCTTTCCGAAAATCTGTACAAAACTTTGTACAGTCCATGGGAACTCACTGAGTACAAATCAATAACACGACAACGCAAAACATCTTCTGTTCTTCTTATTCTCTTAATCTCTGCCGACAAACACTCCTCCATTGTTTTTAATTTTGCATCATCTTCACAAAGCAGTCATTTTGACACGACTGCTGTGGGACTGTTATTGCAACATAACCCTCCTTGTGGGTTTGGGATCGGGTCTGAGAAAGTTTAGCGAAGCTGGACGGAGGACATGCAGAACGGAGGAAGCAGGAGCAGACGGTCTCAGAGGGGATTTCGTGTGGACGCTGCACCGTCCCTTTCAGGAACAGAAACCGCAGGACTCGCAGAGAGGCAGCTCTGTTCTCCGTTGACGTCAGAGCGGCGTGAGCTGAACCTCGTATCGCAGGATGCATCAATAAGTCCTCTCATCGTTGCTGTCTCATGTCTATGGGTTATATACTCGAGCTTGATGATGTGCTATCTAACATGTGCTTGTGGGATTTCTTTTTTTTATTGTATCCATATGGCCGCAGATTAAGGGAACAGACTTCTTGCTACTTGAACCATAAAAAAATATTTTCAGCCTGGGAATAACTTCTGGTTTAAGAGTGACAGAGAACATAATGTTTTAACAGATCTCACACACAGAGGAGTTATTTGGACTTCCTCCCTTTGAGCGTGTACCTCTAACTTTATGACAGATTTATGTTTTAAGCTAATAGAACAGAGCAACAAAGGATTCTGTTGTTTGTATGCCAGTGAAAGATTAATTTTTTTGGTCATACAAAATATGATCTTTATTCTGACCGCGTTTATAAATATGAATGACTGCATGTGACTGATGATTCACACTTGAACTCAACAGAAAATATTGCCTGCAACTACCCAGAATTCCCATAGTATGGGTCACACAACTCAACTCATCACTTCCTGGCAGGGCCGGCTCTACCCAATTTGGTGTCCCCCCACAACCCCACCCCCCCGAGCCCACTGCAATTCAATGACAAAAACCAACTGAGCAATCATGAAAGTTTAATTTGAGCATTTGAACAACGACAAACTCAACGGTAACAACAGTTACTTTCAACTGAACTTGTCTTTTACTCTTGTCTTACTTGACCTGCCCTGACCTGACCTCTGATCCGCGCATCATAATCCGGACCCAATAACGACACTTCACATGCACATAATTGAGGAACATGTCACTGTTTATTTATTTGTAATGTTAATATGTACTTTTTTTCTAGACAGAAAACACTAAATGAGGGCACCAGTGTGCATAGAAAATTATTATTTTATTATTATTTTCCCTCAAGGCCAAGGGGGACTGGCGGCGTATCGGCGCCCCTCCAGCAGATGGCGCCCTAGGCGGCCGCCTATATTGCCTATGCCAAGAGCCGGCCCTGCTTCCTGGGGTTGCTGAGGGCAGTGCACCACCTTTCCCTTTTTGCTGTGAGTGCACCTAATTACATAGCATCTTTGCCCTAATAAGTCGCTATTTTTTGTTGCTATCTTTTTTCCTCCAAGTGGTTCCCAAAACTTTTCTCCTTCAGATCGGATTAAACACCATTCCTGCAGCACAAACCTCACCATCGTTAGTAACTGAGCAGAGTAGAGAATTTATTTAACTGCTTTGCAAATTATTGTTAACTTGTGTACAGTAATTGACAGTTAACTTTGGGAATATTAGACCAAAACGAAGCTATCTGACTCCACTTCACAGCATCACCTTTGGCAGAAATCAAACACAGCATATCATCACAAACAAATCATATAAACCCTCAAACATGATGGTGGAGGGTTGATGATTTGGGCTGTTTTTACACCGCTATGACTTAGCAGTCATTGAGTTGAGCAGAAAGTCTTCCACACACAAAATATTCCAGAGTCAAACAGCTGAAACCTGGCTGAAAAGTCCAAGTCCAGATCTTAAAGTCTGGGATGCAGACCTGTATGTACATGAATATTATTTTGACATTTGCCAAGTTTTTGAAGACCTATCACCCCCAACATGACATCATCATCCCCCTACAGCAGTGCTTCTCAATTATTTTCTGCTGCGTCCCCTCTAGGAAGAAGAACATGACCCCCCTCCCTCCACCACAAGAATAAATAGTATCATTTGTCTGTATAATTGTTATAAGTACAAGCATAATACTGTACAGCAGTGATTCCCAAAGTTTGGGCCGCGGCCCCCTGGTGGGCCGTCGTGGGACTGCAGGTGGGCCGTGAGAGGTCATTCAAATTAAACAAATGTGTTTTAAATCCTCGATCTTTTTAAAATATGTTTTTAATTACTGTAAAATATTCATGAGATGATAATGAAAAAAATTAAGAAGTAATAAAACAAACCAGTTTAGTGTTATTCTACTGTCATCTTAACTTAATATAACAAGTGTCACCTTAGTTGTTGGCCCCTTACATTAATATTGGATCATGGTTCCTGGTCCTGTATGTTGATCACAGTTGTGATTAAAGGTTTCGGTGGACTGTGGAGATTTTTCACATTTCATATTGGATTTGGGAATGGCTGCTGTACAGTAAACCCTCACAGTTCGCGGTCTCAGCAATCGCAGTCTCAGTACATCGCGGTCTCAGTACATCGGTGAGGTTTCAAAAATATTCATCCAAAAAAAAATATTCGGAAAAAAAAAATTTGAAAAAAAATTTGAAAAAAATTGGCTGATGCAAAACACATCACATCAAGAATGAGCAACAAGAGCCGACAGGGACCATGAACGAATATCGAGACCTGTGATTGGCTGCTACGACAGGCATTACTGTGACGTCGGTTGTCTGTACGCTGATTGGCTGATACGCGTCTCCACATCTCCATCTCCTGCTCTCATCAGCTACTCACAGAGGAGAGATCGTGAAAGTGAGTGTACTTTCTGTAGATTTTGCATACGCGCGTACATGTATATATACATGTACACGTACATCCACATCGAAGTTTTCACCATTTGCGGGGGGGGGGGGGGGGGGGTCGCAGAAGTGTGAGGGATTACTGTATCCTTATTAACATTTAGGGAAACAAAAAAGAAAGAAATATAGATCAGCTTATAACAAAGAGTAGCTTTATTAAAAGTTTTTTAGTCTATAAAGATTTAAAGTGCATCAATCCCAGTCAAGCGCTACATCAACATCGTCATATTCCCTCGTCTTAACTTCCTGGTGACTTTCGTTTGTCTCATTATCTCCGTCTCTCTCCCCCTTTTTCTTTTCATCTCTGGTAAATAGTTTTCCGTGGCATCTCTTGAGGGTTTGTTCATCTTCATATCTCCTGCTCTGTGCTGTGTGCACACACGTCAGTGCAAAAAAAAACCAAAAAAGCCCGACATGATATAGCTAACATTCCCTGCGCACACTCTGACAATGAGAGCGCCACTGGCCCCTGCTGGAGTATATGTGCAATTACAATTTATTCTAGTACAGCAAAAAAAAAAAAAAAAGCATGTTCCCTGGGGTCACACGTAACCCCCTTGGCATCACACCGTGCCCCCACAAGGGGTCGTGCCCCACCATTTGAGAAGGACTGAGTTACAGTAACCCGCTCCCTCAGCAGGTCAGCAGTGGACCTCTCTACAAATTTCTTTGGAAGTTCCTTAAAGGACCGACAGAGTCTGAGTGGTTCATTTAGTCCCCAAACTCCCCAGAGATCCACCAATCTGGTGGATCTGGATGGCATCTATGGGAACCAGTCCCAGTTCACAGAGAGCCCCCACAACACCCAGGGCCAGAATCTGTTGCTAATATTTCAGTACCAGACTCTGCGTATGAACATCACGTCATCGGTCATAATGTTATGGATGAACAGTGCATACCGTGTTCTTTTTCACGCATTTTTTAAGGAACCAGCCACTTTTTCATAAATGTAAAATAAATAAAGAGATGATTCAATAAGTATTGTGAAAAAAATTAACAACCCCCCCAAAAAAGCATTTATATATCACTATGTTCCTGAAGATTCAAAGATTTTCACACACACACAAAAAAAGCACACGAACAAAACAGACACAAGGAGCAGTTCATGACCTCCAGACAGCTGCATTTACCTGCATGCCCTCTAAACAGGAACAATGGAAAAAAGGCACTGGCACTCAGAAAAAAAAAAAACAAAAAAACGTGCAGACAGGCCTAAGACCTTTAGAAAAAAAATTACATCACTTTTCCTCAAGTGCACATGAACCCAGTGAACAAACCGAGGTCATGAGCCTTCGCTGTTTGGTCAGACAAAATTAGCAAACTTTACAGGCTGCACCTAAATTAAGCTTTTTTTTTTTTCTTATTTACTCTACAGCTACTAACTGGGCCTGCAGCAGCTCAGTTATCCTCCTCATATGGCCGCCTGCCCCACCAGCACTGCCACCCAGTATGTCCCTTTTCAGAGGCCACAAGAAAAAGAGGGGGTTGTTCAGTATCACGCAAAGCAGGCAGATTTTCCACTGGTTTAATGAGAATCACAGAGAGGAAATGTGCAGGGTATTTATAGAAAAACGAGAGGAATGCAAGCCCTCTAATTGTGCTTAGTCTATCTCTCTCCTGCAGAACCTGCTCGCTGCTGCTCCGCCTGACTTTCTGCATGGACTCAGACCGTGTGGAGGTAAAAATACAGGAAACACGGCAGAGTGGGGGAAAGAGAGGGCGTCAAGCACAGATGTTTGTATAGGAAACGCTTTTGCTGGATTTTTCTTTTTTTTTTAAACCCATGTTAGTCATAAGGAAATTGTAAAACTTGGTAAAGTATCACAAGACAGCAAAATCTATTTTTGTACATATGTAGATTATTCTAAGCTTTTATTTACCACCTTGTATTGCTAAAAAAAAAAAGTATACAAAAAAAAGGGTAAAATCATCCTGGTGAGATGCATATAACAAAATTACAGTAAGTAGCACCAACTTTGGGTCAGTCCAATGTTGTCCAGACAAATCTGAAGTAAACGGAGCAAACAGTGTTCCTGTTTTCTCCCAACCTGCACAACTCTGCAGCCTCAAGATGTTGACACGTTTTATATTTCTATGTTGAACATATGTTTAAAAGGAAAGTTTTCTGGTTTAGGCCAGAGCGAATTAGATACATTCTCCAGATGCACATAAAGTAAACAAGGATGCGACTGCTCAATGGGACCAACATAACATGTGTTTTTTCTGACCGCAGTAATGAACAATGTTGCCAGATAAGAAATTTTGAAGTATCAAACCATCGGATGTGAATCAGGACCATCTGCATCGATGACATATTATCATAGACTGCACATAATATAGCCTATAAACAGTGTTGGGCAAGTTCACTTTTTACACGAACTAGTTCACTTCATAGTTCACAGAAATTAAAATGAACTAGTTCAGTTCACCATTTCAAAAAATGAACTAAGTAGTTCATTTTTAGTTCATTTTTTTAAAATTCTTTTTTAATGTTGCTGCGAGCAATTATTTGTCAAAATGATTACCATTGCCCATATACTACCCCACCACAAACAGCAATTATTTTATCCATTTTAACTGTCAAAAACTATTGGTCTAATTCTGAATCCTGAACCAACCAGGGTTCACATTAGCATTAGCATTAGCATCGAAGGAACATCCATGTAAAACTGTCATTTCCGTTTCAGTTTCTCTCTACAGCAGCTGTTCCCAAACTTCAGAATACCAAGGCCCAGTTTGAAATGTGAAAAATCTCTGCAGCCCACCGAAACCTTTAATCACAACTGTGATCAACATACAGGACCAGGAACCATGATCTGATATTAATGTAAGGGGTCAACAAATAAGGTGACACTTGTCAGATTAAGTTAAGATGATGGTAGAATAAGTTAACTGGTTTGTTTTATTACTTCTTAATGTTTTTTTTAATCATGTCATGAATATTTTACAGTAATTAAAAACATATTTAAAAAAGATCGAGTATTTAAAACACATTTGTTTAATTTGAATGACCTCTCACGGCCCACCTGCAGTCCCACAATGGCCCAGCAGGGGGCCGCGGCCCACACTTTGGGAATCACTGCTCTACAGTAGATTAAAAATATGAGGAAAAACTTGCTGCTAAATGGTCTTTATTATAAGACAAAAACAGGTCCTTAAGGTGCAAATGTTTTTTCCCCCCATTTCAATATTTAAATCCCCCCCGGCAACCGGGGGTCTCCTCCAGCTCTGGGTAACTGTAGCTTTCATCTTCCTTCATGATCGTTTTAAACATTTGATGACGCAATTGTAAGCGTGACAGCAGCGACAGCCGTGTTGCCATGTTTGATTGATTTCCTCAGATACATATCAGGCTCGTTTGTGGTGGATTTTAAATGGGGTTCTCTGGAAACCTGGAACGGTTTTGACCGTGCGTGAACTTTGAAAGAGCGTATTTTCACAACTGACCAAATGAACTTGTTCACGCCCCCCGCTGGTGAAGGAGAAAGTGAACTGGTTCAACTGAACTGTTTCAGACCTTGAGTGAAAACAACTAGTTGATTGACTAAGACAAGTCAGCTGTGCTGCTCCATGGTTGCCCTTACGAAACAAAAATATATTGCAATATATTGCCAAATATAATGTAATGTATTAGACAATATATTCCCATATATGGGATTTAGTATTTATGTTTTCCAATATATTGCAATATATGCATAGATCATATATGTGTATATATTAATACATATATATGATCTATGCATATATTGCAATATATGCATAGATCATATATGTGTATATATTAATACATATATATGATCTATGCATATATTAGAGATGTCTCGATCCAGTATTTTGAACTTCCGATCCGATACCGATATTTATTTGTACTTCCGATCCGATACCGATCTCTGCCGATACCGGCCTATCTGAGCATGTATTAAAGTTTTAAGTCATTTAACCAACTTAATTTGTTGTCAGACTCATGCTGAATAGGGTTTTACTCCTGATAATAACTAGCCAGCTGAATTAGGTGCATTTGAATAATACACATTGGTTGGTAACGAGAAACTTTTGAAATTCTAGACTCTCTGAGACGCATTTTCCAGCATTTTGAGACGCAAAATGGGATGTTCAGATACCTTTTTTTTTAAAAATTAAAATAACCCTAGCCATAACGTTGCATGTCTTTTGTTAAACAAGAGTAAAGAAAGTAATTGCAAGTTTGAAAGATCAAAGTGTGATACATGTATTTAATAACAAATCAAATGAAAATAAACTGGTTATTTTATAACTCCATGTTTGCTTGGTTTATGATAACATTAACGTCCTTGATATTAATCTGATTCTACAATACATTAGAATGGGCCTTGAAGTTACAAGATTACAAAATTATTTATTAAATCTGGATTACATTTTATAATTACCTGGTACATCCATCCTTTTCCTTTTGGTTTTTGGCGCTGCTAGCTGCCACAAATCTCAGCCAGCCCACGCTGTCGCTTTTCCGCCATTTTGCTCGTCTTGGAATACAGAATATTGTAGCAACCCTGGACATTATGCTCATGTTATGATGCTCTGTTATTGTTTAGATGTTCTGTTGTTCGGATTACATGAGTTCATTGAATGCATCTCGAGCTGAGGCAGGCAGGTTATTGGGTAGAATAGGTTAGGGGGCGGGACTAGCAACCAAGAGAGACGGAAGCTTGTGTGTTATTGTGGGAGAGCCCGAGAGCAGTGTTGCCAACTTGGCGACTTTGTCGCTATATCTAGCGACTTTCCAGACCCCCTTAGCGACTTAATTTGTAAAAAGCGACTAGCGACAAATCTAGCGACTTTTTCTGGTGATTTTGAGACTCACGCGCACTCAAACCGCTAGGTTTAAAGCCATCACTTAGCTCGAGTTGTCTCGCACGGGGGGGCGGGGTGTTTCTGGCTGTGCACTGTGCCCGACAGAGAGAGAAGCGCGGCTTGCGAGGCACACAGCAGCCATCAGCAGCCAAGTGATGGCTTCAAACCTAGCGGTTTGAGTGCCAGTGAGTCGCTAAATCACCAGAAAAAGTCGCTAGATTTGTCGCTAGTCGCTTTTACAAATTAAGTCGCTAGGGGGGGTCTGGAAAGTCGCTAGATATAGCGACAAAGTCGCTAAGTTGGCAACACTGGGGAGGGAGATGCTCGTGTGCTGAAGGTGTGCTGGAAAATGCGGACCGGATATTAGGGAAACCTGGAATGGGTTATCTGAATAATGCGCTGCGCGGTGCGCTGGAAAACCCGGAACGGACGTTGGAAAAAAAAATGGATCGGGAGTCTGGATCGGCATTTTTAGGGCTTGCCGATCCGATACCGATCCGCATTTTTTGCTCATATCGGCGGCCGATCCGATCCGAATATCGGATCGGGACACCTCTAATGTACACATATATTGTGCATACATTTACACACAAAATATATTCCACAATATATTGAACACATATCAGTACATATATTTCATGTTTGTGTTTCCATATAATTTTACGTATATAAAATGTATTCCACAATATATTGAATACATAGCTGTAAATATACTTCATATATGTCTCCATATATTTTTAGATATATTTAAAATATATTCTACCATATATTAAACATACATGTGAAACTATATCTTTACATATATTACTAATACATTTTCCCATATAAATCTGAATACATTATAATGGATATTTATAAATATAAAATTGCATATATTTTGGCATGTATAAACACATATATTATATTTTCAGGTTTAATATATTTCAATATATTGAAAGCGGCAATCATTTGTATATTCTGCAATATATGCCATATATTACATGAATATATAATATATTGTATAATATATGCACCATCAATATATTATTCCATGTATTTCTAATATATCATGTATTGGAAAATATAATGGAAACATAATATATTACAATATATTTAAATATATTTCAAGTAATATATTGATAAATATATTTTCCTTTCATAAGGGTGGAACAAAAACCTGCAGCCACGCGGCCCTTTCACAGATCAGTTTGACACCTGTGGGCTACTGGGTAGTCCAGTGGTTTAGGCCAACGGTGTATTTACTGAAGCTGCAGTCCTGCAGCAGTTGCAGGTTCAACTCCTGGCCTGTGACCCCCTGCTGTGTGTCTGTAAATAAAGGTCTCTAGAGCCAAAAAATCTAATGAGTGAACTCTCATGAAAGTTCACTAACGATGTCGGTCGTGTGTTTACTACGACAGCTTTTAGGCTGAATCTGATTCCAAATCAGACTAATAGTGAATCACTAGAGCAGAAACCCTTTATCAGTCACTATTGCAAAGGAAGTGATCAGAATGATCTTACAAATACAATAATTATTGTACATCTTTCGTACATCTTTGGACCCGGAACCGACCCGACCCGAGTCTTTAGTTTTCAACCACGAACCGAATCGAGATACACGAATAGAACCGAGACAATCCAGCCCATAGTTGCTCATGTTAAAGTTGTCTAGTGTTGAATAAAACTTGATTTTCTTACCTAAAGTTGTCTTCTTCTACCTGGTTCAGTTGCTACATAGGCTACGTGATGTAAACAACAATAAATCCACGTCGTTATTTTCTTTGTGGATACATATGCTATTTGTAGCAACCGCTAACGCTAATAGCCTACATCTGACGGTTAGAGGACGTTAGAGGCCGTTAGCGTATTCTCTCATCCAGTGTTGTCATGTTGCCGATCCGTTGTGCTTTACAGCTGCGGGGAATACTGCTAATAACACGCTACGGCAACACGATTGTTTCATGACAAACACACCACGTTAATGAATAATCATTTAACTGCCCCGAGTCCTGACATTGGCTGAACCAAACTACTGTTTGTTTGTTTACTATTACTGGACCTGTCACCTGACATTTCACAGCCTATTGGATGGAAGGAGCGAGGGGTGGGGGGTGGGGTGGGGCCTGAGTGACAGCTGCCACCACTAATATCTTTATCTCTCGGGTATATGCAGACCCCGCCTGTCAGAGAGCACCGACCGGACCGAGACTAACTGTACTGATTCTGACCTGAACCCGGAGTCACGTCTTGTGAATGGACCAGAGACCCGATTTGGGTCGGGTCGGAACCTTGGGTTTTTGGGTTGCAGGTTGTTCCAAAGAATTTATATGCTGCATAGATTAGAGCACACTGTTGGAATTAAAGGGACAGCATTAGGCTGGTTTAAGTCAGACCTATCTGACAGGTTCCAGTTCGTCCATGTTAATGACGTTTCTTCTACACGGACTAGGGTCTGCTATGGCGTCCCACAGGGTTCAGTTCTGGGACCAAACCTTTTCACTTTATACATCCTGCCCTTGGGAAAAGTTAGGTTTGTAAGACTGCTTTTTTTCATCTCCGAAATATCGCCAAGATTAGGAGCATCCTCTCCCAGGGTGATGCTGAAAAATTAATCCACGCGTTTGTCAGTTCTAGACTGGATTATTGTAATGCGCTGTTAGCAGGATGTCTGAAAAGCTCGCTGAATAGCCTCCAACTGATCCAGAACGCAGCAGCGAGGGTGCTGACAGGAATCCGTAATGGAGATCACGTCTCTCCCGTGTTAGCCTCCTTCCATTGGCTTCCCGTGAAATTTCGAATTGAGTTTAAAATTCTGCTTCTCGCATATAAGGCCCTTAATGGTCTAGCTCCGCGCTATTTACAAGACTTGATAGCACGTTATGCTCCTAACAGAGCTCTCTGCTCTCAGAGTGCAGGATTACTCGTCGTTCCTAGAATATCTAAAAGTAGATTTGGAGGACGGGCCTTCTGCTACCAGGCACCTTTATTATGGAACCAGCTACCAGTTTGGGTTCAGGAGGCTGACATCACCTCCATCTTTAAAACTAAACTGAAAACATTTCTGTTTAGTAAAGCCTACAGTTAGTCTAAACTATAGTGTGTAGGGGCTAATAGTTATAGCCATAGTTGTAGGAGCTAAGACTAGATTAGCTCGTCTTAATCACAGCTTCATCATAGCTATGCTGCTATAGGCCTACGCTGCAGGGGGACACCAACATGATCTGCTGAGTGGTGTCTCCACTGCTCTTTTCCCTTTCCTCCTCCCTTCCTCCTCCTCCAGCTCATTCATAATTACCTGGGAGCACCTTGTTACTGTAACTGTGCTCCATATTCTTTACTTTCCTGTGGTTTGTCGGGGGTCATGCTCTGGGTCTCTGTAAAGCACCTAGAGACAATTGACATTGTAACAGACGCTATACAAATAAAATTGAATTAAATTGAATTATATATATATACACACACACACAAACTAATAGTAGGGAAAATGACCACACTCTGCCAAACGTTATAGTCCAACAGCTGCTTGAACAAACATCAGAGTCTGAAATATGTTTCTGCAGCCATCTATCAGCAAACCCCCCCCCCAAACAAAAAAAAAAACCAAAACAAAAAAACATTCACCCTATACTCTTGCTCTATCATTGTCAGGGCTACAGATGTGTTCATTTCATCTACCAGTGGTCTTACTGGTAGATCAACCCTCCCTCTGCTTCACTGCTTTGCTCCTGCCCTACATTCTCCATGTCTTGTCTTAAAACTGCTGGATTTGGGGCCTAAATCTGGGCAATACATGGGCTTTGGAAAATTTAAAGATCTGTTAACTTGTAAATAACTTTGTGTTGTCATGGTCACTATTTATAACAAATGATAAAAAGAAAGTCAGAATTACCACCAGAAAACTCTAAATCAGCTCAGCATCCAAACAAGCACTCAAAAATGCTTCATAAGTCAATGTTTTAATGGAAAAAGCTGATTGGACAAACTCAGGAGGATATAAAGACATACAAGATATGAGCAGCACTCCTGCAACAAGCTGCCACTAGTGCAGAGCATCAACATCTGGAAAGAAAGACAAGTTTGCAAAATAATGCATCCATCCATCCATTTTCTATACCCGTTACATCCTTGAAGGGTCACGGGGATCTGCTGGAGCCTATCCCAGCCATCTACAGGCGAAAGCAATTAAGATGAATTTGTCACCTTAGCTTGTTTTTTTTTTTTGACAGTGTCGGTACCTCCTGAAAATGTCAACGATAAAAAAATGAATGAAAAATGAAAAATACTTTATTTATCCCATAAAGGGAAATTCAATGTAGTAAGGGCTCTCTCTCTTTTTTTTTATTTTTTATTTTTTTATAAACAACAGACAGAAATAATAATAATAATATAATAACAGGTGTTAAGTCTTGTTGTGGAGGCTGATGGCTGCTGGCAGGAATGATCTTCTGTATCTTTCCGTCTTGCAACGGACCTGAAGAAGCCTCTCACTGAACACACTCTGCTGTTTGATCACTGTGTCGTGGAGAGATGAAGAGTCCTCCATCATCTTCATGAAGGGTGTGAGTCTCCATCATCTTCATGAGAGGGTGTGAAGAGTCCTCCATCATCTTCATGAGAGGGTGTGAAGAGTCCTCCATCATCTTCATGGAGAGGGTGTGAAGAGTCCTCCATCATCTTCATGGAGAGGGTGTGAAGAGTCCTCCATCATCTTCATGGAGAGGGTGTGAAGAGTCCTCCATCATCTTCATGGAGAGGGTGAAGAGTCCTCCATCATCTTCAGGAGAGGGTGTGACATCTTCATGGAGGGGGTGTGAAGAGTCCTCCATCATCTTCATCATCTTCAGGAGAGGGACGAAGAGTCCTCCATCATCTTCATGGAGAGGGTGTGAAGAGTCCTCCATCATCTTCATGAGAGGGTGTGAAGAGTCCTCCATCAGATGAAGAGTCTCCATCATCTCCATGGCAGCATCTTTTTTGTACAACCAGCTCCAGCGGCTCCAGAGTTCCACCCAGCACAGATCCAGCTTTCCTGATCAGTTTGGTGATTCTCTTCAGGTCTCTGGTTCTGATGCTGCTGCCCCAGCAGATGGCTGCAAAGCTGATTGCACTTTCAACAACAGACCTATAGAAGATGTGCAACATCTTGGTGCAGACATTAAAAGATCTCAACTTTCTTAAAAAGTAGAGTAAATATACATATATACAAATATATACATATGTGTCAGAAACAATTTAGATGTGTCTATGTCTCTCTTCCTCCTCCCTTCTTCCTCCTCCAGCTCATTCCATAGTTAATTAGCAGCACCTCGTTACTGTAACTGGGCTCCATTTTCTTTCCTGTAGTTTGTTGTGCTGTTTTCCTCCTTTTTTCTCTTTTCTTTGTGTTTTTCAGGTCAAGTTTCCTGAGTTTCATGCTGACTTGCAGTTCCCTCCTCTGTCCATCCCAGCGTTTACCTCCACCTGTGGAGGTAAACGCTGGGATTCATTCAGCTGGCACCCATCCATCATCATCCATCCATCCATCCATCCACCCCATCCATCCATCCATCCCAGTCATCCATCCACCCAGCCAGCCATCCATCCACCCATCCATCCAGCCATCCATCCATCCATCCATCCATCCCCCCCCAGCCATCATCCATCCACATCCACCCATCCATCACATCATCCATCCTCCACCCATCCATCCATCCATCCATCCACCATCCCACCACCCACCAGCATCCATCCATTCATCCATCCACCCACCCATCCATTCATCCATCCATCCGTCCACCCATCCATTCATCCATCCATCCGTCCACCCATCCATTCATCCATCCATCCATCCATCCACTCATCATCCTTCCATCCATCCATCCATCCATCTGTCCACCATCCATCCACCCATCTATCCTTCCATCCATCCATCCATCTGTCCACGATCCATCCTCCCATCCGTCCACCCATCCATCTGTCCACCCATCTGTCCACCCATCCATTCATCCATCCATCCACTATCATCCACCTCTATCCTTCCATCATCCACCATCCGTGACCCATCCATTCATCCATCCATCCATCCATCCATCCATCCACCCATCCCGACCCATCCATTCATCCATCCATCCATCCATCCATTCCATCCATCCACCCATCTGTCCACCCATCCATTCATCCATTCATCCACTATCTATCCACTGTCAATCTATCCTTCCATCCATCCATCCATCCATCCATCCACCCATCTGTCCACCCATCCATTCATCCATCCATCCACTATCTATCGACTATCAATCTATCCTTCCATCCATCCATCTATCCATCTGTCCACCATCCATCCACCCATCTATCCTTCCATTCATCCATCCATCCATCTGTCCACCATCCATCCACCCACCCATCCGTCCACCCATCCATCCACCCATCTGTCCACCCATCCATCCATCCATCCATCCACTATCTATCCACTATCAATCTATCCTTCCATCCACCCACCCATCCGTCGACCCATCCATTCATCCATCCATCCACCCACCCATCCATCCATCCATCCATCCATCCACCCATCTGTCCACCCATCCATTCATCCATTCATCCACTATCTATCCACTATCAATCATCCATCCATCCATCCATCCATCCATCCATCCATCCATCCATCCACCCATCTGTCCACCCATCCATTCATCCATCCATCCACTATCTATCCACTATCAATCTATCCTTCCATCCATCTGTCCACCATCCATCCACCCATCTATCCTTCCATTCATCCATCCATCCATCCACCCACCCATCCATCCACCCATCTGTCCACCCATCCATTCATCCATCCATCCACTATCTATCCACTATCAATCTATCCTTCCATCCACCCACCCATCCGTCGACCCATCCATTCATCCATCCATCCACCCACCCATCCATCCATCCATCCATCCGTCCACCCATCCATTCATCCATCCATCCACCCACCCATCCATCCATCTATCCACTCACCCATCTATCCTTCCATCCATCCATCCACCCATCTGTCCACCCATCCATTCATCCATTCATCCACTATCTATCCACTATCAATCTATCCTTCCATCCATCCATCCATCCATCCACCCATCTGTCCACCCATCCATTCATCCATCCATCCATCCACTATCTATCCACTATCAATCTATCCTTCCATCCATCCATCCATCCACCCATCTATCCTTCCATCCATCCGTCCAGTATCGTAAAATGATTGTCCATGTCTACAGGTGTGCTAAAAACTGTAGAAGTTCCTCTGTGCTGCTTTAAGAAAAAAAAAAAGAAACATGCTTATTCTACCATGATACTCTTCTTGATCACATGAGTCTCTGTGAGATGTCGTGCTTGTGGAATTGCGACTGTGAAATTGTTCCGACAGTCATTGTGTGCTTTCGCAGTTTCTCTGCGGCTTGGAGGTTTTATGAAATTAAAAATGATTTGAGATTGTCTGTATGTCTGTGGTCTGCCACGTTTTAGGTTCAGATTTGAAAATTGTCTAGTGTGTCGCCAGCCTCGGTGATGCTATTTTGACATCTTCCTACTAATGTAAGCAAATCCACTTTTCTCACGGGGCCTTGCTGAAGCTGCATCTTGTAAATGCCAGCTCATGAAGCTAAGCTAAGGTGGCTCAATTAAATTAGGAACCAATATTCATCCGCGCAGTGAAGGAAACTTAATCAAAAAAGTTAAATCCAAGCATTGTAACTCAGAATGACTTCAGTAAAACCATAGTTTTTATTTCCATTGCAGTACTTTCCGCATCTTTTCTGCCTTGAAATTTATGATTTTGATGTGGCGGTCAGGTGACATGGGGTCAGCCCTCCTTTTTGAACCCCAACTCTTCTCAGGGGAGGGGCCTTGAACCTGTTTGTGCTCATCCTCAACATCCTGGAGGCTGCCTGACCCATTTTCCAAGCAAACTCAAAACAGAGACTTATCCAGATTTCCAACCCAAAGCCACAAATGATGCCTTAGTTTCTAATAACAGGAAAAAAACAGACAAATCCAAGAAATCTTAAAAACAAAATAGCGATGAGGATGAATACACTTTAATTAAATGGAGGTCTTACCTCGGTTCATAAATCACTTGTGTCCTGTTTGTCCTTCAGCTGCATCTCTGTAAGGTGGTTTCCACTTCAAAGTGGATTCCCAGTAAAACCTACCCTGCACGGCGGAGTCATACTTATCTTAAGTCAGTGATTAAATACATTAAACAAACTTCATAATCAGTTGAATTAAGTGGATTATACATCACAGGGATGAGCAGCATGGAAACTGAGTGTAATCTACGTCAGAGAAAAAAATTTCTAAACACTGAGTCGAACGCAAGGCCATGTGCTGTCAACGTTATGTCATTTTGCATGCAACTGGGTGCTCAAGGCCCACGCAGCTGTGAGTTCAGTACGGCGGTGTAAAAACACCCAAACACCGGGTACTCGGCTGTTTGGATTTCACTGCAATGACTTATGGTGACAGACTGAGCTGGTGGGGGCTATCAATCAGAGGGGTCCCTCCAGGGCCACATGGCGATATTTACCCTCAAACAGAACAGGAAGGCAGATTGGATCTCGCTATTTACTAAACAGCTCGGTAATACACCTGTTTTTGCCCTTAATCTCAGCCTGACCTCGTGTTGTCCTTTCATCTTCCTGTTGTGTTGAATGCCTCTTCTGATGTCAGCGGGGCAGTTTCCCCTCTTTAAAGATGCAATCACTTGTGAGAGGACAGTTATGTGAGCTGGGAGACGTGTGAAAGGAGCGCTGCGCTGCGGCTTTAAGTGTCTGGACTGTCAGGAAACGCTGCCTCTAACTGTTTCAGGGTATTGTGCTGTTGCTGCCTGACCTAAAAACATTGTGTCTGCTCCTGTTGTGTCCAGCGTCTGGCTGGTCTCAGAGCTCCAAACGAGAACCAAAGGTCACAGTGACAGAAAATAGCACATCCCATCATCCCATCACACCTCTGCGTTTGTAGCTTTCATCTTATTTTGATAACCAAAAGGAGAGTCGCAGAGAGAATTTTCATCGTCACTTTCATTTTTGTCTCTTCGCGCCACTCAGAGGACTTGCTCTGTAAATACAGGAAGTTAGGTGATGCAGAAACAAGCCTTAAAAAAGCAGCGTCCACATGTGAGCTCTGGTGTCGATGCTCAATGAAGCTCCAGGAGGAAACCATCCGAGGGGGAAAACTGCCTTTAAGCCTTTCTCCAGAATTTAAAATACAAAAATCTGTTATCTGCACATAAAATGTCAAAGCTATAGAAGTTCCACGCGACAAAGCAAACATACTGATCAGCGGCACATGACCGGGCCCTTTAAGCCCAATAAAGCTTGTGATTACATCATTTTACAACATACACATGCCTGCAACAGCGGGGCTTACAAGCATTACTACATTTTTGACACATAGCTCAAAGCATTTGATAGTAAGAGTTCTACACCACGAAGAGCGACCATGCCATTCTGAAATCAATCAAACCTGTAGTATTATGGCATAATATATTGTCTAAAATGTATTCGGCGGTTTGCGGTTGTGACGTCACGTGGTAGATGTACCACTGTTATTGTTGTAGTAGCTACCGTCATTCATTCATTCATTCATTCATTCATTCATTCTGCTCGGTACCAAGTGCAGATTTCTCCTGATGTGTTTCCATTGCTGTTAATGAATACCAACTCTGAGAACGTCGATGTACGAGCCTTTTTGCAAGAGTAACCTGACAAAACCGACATGAAGTCTAACAAACCATGAGAACAACAAAAACATTAGGCTACCTGGCCCCTGATAATAACATTAGGCTACCTGGCCCCTAATAATAATGTTAGGCTACTTGGCCCCTAATAATAATGTTAGGCTACCTGGCCTCTAATAATAACGTTAGGCTACCTGGCCCCTAATAATAACATTAGGCTACCTGGCCCCTAATAATAATTAGGCTAGGCTAGGCTACCTGGCCCTGATAATAACATTAGGCTACCTGGCCCCTAATAATAACGTTAGGCTACCTGGCCCCTAATAATAACGTTAGGCTACCTGGCCCCTAATAATAATGTTAGGCTACCTGGCCTCTAATAATAACGTTAGGCTACCTGGCCCCTAATAATAACATTAGGCCTACCTGGCCCCTAATAATAACGTTTAGGCTACCTGGCCCCTAATAATAACGTTGGCTACCTGGCCCCTATAATAACGTTAGGCTACCGGCCCCTAATAATAACGTTAGGCTACCTACCTGGCCCCTAATAATAATTAGCTAGGCTACCTGGCCCCTAATAATAAAGTTAGGCTACCTGGCCCCTAATAATAGTTAGGCTACCTGGCCCCTAATAATAACATTAGGCTACCTGGCCCCTAATAATAATGTTAGGCTACCTGGCCTCTAATAATAACGTTAGGCTACCTGGCCCCCTAATAATAAATTAGGCTACCTGGCCCCTAATATAATGCTAGGCTACCTGGCCCCTAATAATAATGTTAGGCTATACTGGCCCTTAATAACGTTAGGCTACCTGGCCCCTAATAATAACGTTAGGCTACCTGGCCCCTAATAATAACGTTAGGCTACCTGGCCCTAATAATAACGTTAGGCTACCTGGCCCCTAATAATAACGTTAGGCTACCTGGCCCCTAATAATAATACGTTAGGCTACCTGGCCCCTAATAATAACACGTTAGGCTACCTGGCCCCTAATAATACCTACGGGCCCCTAATAATAACTAGGCTACCTGGCCCTAATACATTAGGCTACTGGCCCCAATAATTAGGCTACCTGGCCCTTATGAAAGGAAAAATATTTATCAATATTACTTGAAATATATTTTAATATATTGTAATATATTATGTTTCCATTACATTTTCCAATACATGATATATTAGAAATACATGGAATAATATATTGATGGTGCATATATTACACAATATATTATATATTCATGTAATATATGGCAATATATTGCAGAATATACAAATGATTGCCGCTTTCAATATATTGAATATATTAAACCTGAATTATATATATGTTGTTTATACATGCCAAAATATATGTAATTTTATATTTAAATATCTATTATAATGTATTCAGATTTATATGGGAAAATGTTTTAGTAATATATGTAAAGATATAGTGTCACCATGTATGTTTAATATATGGTAGAATATATTTTAAATATATCTAAAAATATATGGAGACATATATGAAGTATATTTACAGCTATGTATTCAATATATTGTGGAATACATTTATATATGTAAAATTATATGGAAAACACAAACATGAAATATAGTACTGTGTTTCGATATATTGTGGAATATATTTTGTGTGTAAATGTATGCACAATATATGTGTACATATATGAAAACATGCACATACAATGTATGTACATATATGGTGAGATATACATTATGTACATGTAACATCTAAAATGTATGAATACTTAATAATATGCAACCTGCAAAATGTGCACAAACTTTCATACCACATATTAACACAGGCTGGGTAATCTGTCAAAAGCAACCTTTTTATTTTCTTTTAATCAGGCACAGATACTGAACCAAACAGTGCAACATTTTTAAAGAATATCTTAACTAGAGGTGTCCCAATCCGATATTCGTATCGGATCGGCCGCCGATATGAGCAAAAAATGCGGATCGGTATCGGATCGGCATCGGATCGGCAAGCCCTAAAAATGCCGATCCAGACTCCCGATCCAGTTTTTTTCCATCGTCCGTTCCGGGTTTTCCAGCGCACCGCGCAGCGCATTATTCAGATAACCCATTCCAGGTTTCCCTAATATCCGGTCCGCATTTTCCAGCACACCTTCAGCACACGAGCATCTCCCTCCCCAGTGTTGCCAACTTAGCGACTTTGTTGCTATATCTAGCGACTTTCCAGACTCCCCTAGCGACTTAATTTGTAAAAGCGACTAGCGACAAATCTAGCGACTTTTTCTGGTGATTTAGCGACTCACTGGCACTCAAACCGCTAGGTTTGAAGTCATCACTCTGCTGCTGATGGCTGCTGTGTGCCTCGCAAGCCGCGCTTCTCTCTCTGTCGGGCACAGTGCACAGCCAGAAACACCCCGCCCCCCGTGCGAGACAACTCGAGCTCTCCACCAAGTGATGGCTTTAAACCTAGCGGTTTGAGTGCGCGTGAGTCTCAAAATCACCAAAAAAGTCGCTAGATTTGTCGCTAGTCGCTTTTTTACAAATTAAGTCGCTAAGGGGTTCTGGAAAGTCGCTAGATATAGCGTCAAAGTCGCCAAGTTGGCAACACTGCTCTCGGCTCTCCCACAAACAACACAAGCTTCCGTCTCTCTTGGTTGCTAGTCCCGCCCCCTAACCTATTCTACCCAATAACCTGCCTGCCTCAGCTCGAGATGCATTCAATGAACTCATGTAATCCGACCAACAGAACATCTAAACAATAACAGAGCATCATAACATGAACATAATGTCCAGGGGTGCTACAATATTCTGTATTCCAAGACGAGCAAAATGGCGGAAAAGTGACAGCGTGGGCTGGCTGAGATGTGGCAGCTAGCAGCGCCAAAAACCAAAAGGAAAAAGGATGTACCAGGTAATTATATAATGTAATCCAGATTTAATAAGTAATTTTGTAATCTTGTAATTTCAAGGCCCATTCTAATGTATTGTAGAATCAGATTAATATCAAGGACGTTAATGTTATCATAAACCAAGCAAACATGGAGTTATAAAATAACCAGTTTATTTTCATTTGATTTGTTATTAAATACATGTATCACACTTTGATCTTTCAAACTTGCAATTACTTTCTTTACTCTTGTTTAACAAAAGACATGCAACGTTATGGCTAGGGTTATTTTAATTTAAAAAAAAAAAGGTATCTGAACATCCCATTTTGCGTCTCAAAATGCTGGAAAATGCGTCTCAGAGAGTCTAGAATTTCAAAATTTCTCGTTACCAACCAATGTGTATTATTCAAATGCACCTAATTCAGCTGGCTAGTTATTATCAGGAGTAAAACCCTATTCAGCATGAGTCTGACAACAAATTAAGTTGGTTGAATGACTTAAAACTTTAATACATGCTCAGATAGGCCGGTATCGGCAGAGATCGGTATCGGATCAGAAGTACAAATAAATATCGGTATCGGATCGGAAGTTAAAAATACTGGATCGGGACATCTCTAATATATGCATAGATCATATATATGTATTAATATATACACATATATGATCTATGCATATATTGCAATATATGCATAGATTATATATATGTATTAATATATACACATATATGATCTATGCATATATTGCAATATATGCATAGATCATATATGTGTATTAATATATACACATATATGATCTATGCATATATTGCAATATATGCATAGATCATATATATGTATTAATATATACACACATATATGATCTATGCATTATTGCAATATATTGGAAAACATAAAATACTAAATCCCATATATGGGAATATATTGTCTAATACATTACATTATATTTGGCAATATATTGCAATATATTTTTGTTTCGTAAGGGGGCCCCTAATAATAATGTTAGGCTACCTGGCCCCTAATAATAATGTTAGGCTACCTGGCCCCTAATAATAATGTTAGGCTACCTGGCCCCTAATAATAATGTTAGGCTACCTGGCCCTCTAATAATAACGTTAGGCTACCTGGCCCCTAATAATAACGTTAGGCTACCTGGCCCCTAATAATAACGTTAGGCTACCTGGCCCCTAATAATAATGTTAGGCTACCTGGCCTCTAATAATAACGTTAGGCTACCTGGCCCCTAATAATAACGTTAGGCTACCTGGCCCCTAATAATAATTAGGCTACCTGGCCTCTAATAATAACGTTAGGCTACCTGGCCCCTAATAATAATGTTAGGCTACCTGGCCCCTAATAATAACGTTAGGCTACCTGGCCCCTAATAATAACGTTAGGCTACCTGGCCCCTAATAATAACGTTAGGCTACCTGGCCCCTAATAATAACGTTAGGCTACCCCCTAATAATAACGTTAGGCTACCTGACCCCTAATAACGTTAGGCTACCTGGCCCATAATAACAATGTTAGGCTACGTGGCCCCTAATAATAATGTTAGGCTACCTGGCCTCTAATAATAACGTTAGGCTACCTGGCCCCTAATAACGTTAGGCTACCTGGCCCCTAATAATAACGTTAGGCTACCTGGCCCCTAATAATAACGTTAGGCTACCTGGCCCCTAATAATAATGTTAGGCTACCTGGCCCTAATAATAACGTTAGGCTACCTGGCCCCTAATAATAACGTTAGGCTACCTGGCCCCTAATAATAACGTTAGGCTACCTGGCCCCTAATAATAACGTTAGGCTACCTGGCCCCTAATAAATACGTTAGGCTACCTGGCCCTAATAATAACGTTAGGCTACCTGGCCCCTAATAATAAACGTTAGGCTACCTGGCCCCTAATAATAACGTTAGGCTACCTGGCCCCTAATAATAACGTTAGGCTACCTGGCCCCTAATAATAACGTTAGGCTACCTGGCCCCTAATAATAAGTTAGGCTACCTGGCCTCTAATAATAACGTTAGGCTACTACCTGGCCCCTAATAATAACGTTAGGCTACCTGGCCCCCTAATAACAACTTTAAGCTACCTGGCCCCTAATAATAACGTTAGGCTACCTGGCCCCTAATAATAATAATAACGTTAGGCTACCTGGCCTCTAATAATAACGTTAGGCTACCTGGCCCCTAATAATAACGTTAGGCTACCTGGCCCCTAATAATAACGTTAGGCTACCTGGCCCCTAATAACGTTAGGCTACCTGGCCCCCTAATAATAACGTTAGGCTACCTGGCCCCCTAATAATAACGTTAGGCTACCTACCCTAATAATAACGTTAGGCTACCTGGCCCTAATATAACGTTAGGCTACCTGGCCCCTAATAATGTTAGGCTACCTGGCCCCTAATAATAACGTTAGGCTACCTGGCCCCTAATAATAACGTTAGGCTACCTGGCCCCTAATAATAACGTTAGGCTACCTGGCCCCTAATAATAACGTTAGGCTACCTGGCCCCTAATAATAACGTTAGGCTACCTGGCCCCTAATATAAACGTTAGGCTACCTGGCCCCTAATAATAACATTAGGCTACCTGGCCCCTAATAATAACGTTAGGCTACCTGGCCCCTAATAATAACGTTAGGCTACCTGGCCCTAATAATAACGTTAGGCTACCTGGCCCCTAATAATAACGTTAGGCTACCTGGCCCCTAATAATAACGTTAGGCTACCTGGCCCCTAATAACAACGTTAGGCTACCTGGCCCCTAATAATAACGTTAGGCTACCTGGCCCCTAATAATAACGTTAGGCTACCTGGCCCTAATAATAATGTTAGGCTACCTGGCCCTCTAATAATAACGTTAGGCTACCTGGCCCCTAATAATAACGTTAGGCTACCTGGCCCCTAATAATAATGTTAGGCTACCTGGCCCTAATAATAACGTTAGGCTACCTGGCCCCTAATAATAACGTTAGGCTACCTGGCCCCTACTAATAATAACGTTAGGCTACCTGGCCCCTAATAATAACGTTAGGCTACCTGGCCCCTAATAATAACGTTAGGCTACCTGGCCCCTAATAATAACATTAGGCTACCTGGCCCCTAATAATAACGTTAGGCTACCTGGCCCCTAATAATAACGTTAGGCTACCTGGACCCTAATAATAACGTTAGGCTACCTGGCCCCTAATAATAACGTTAGGCTACCTGGCCCCTAAAATAACGTTAGGCTACCTGGCCCTAATAATAACGTTAGGCTACCTGGCCCCTAATAATAACGTTAGGCTACCTGGCCCCTAATAATAACGTTAGGCTACCTGACCCCTAATAACGTTAGGCTACCTGGCCCCTAATAATAACGTTAGGCTACCTGGCCCTAATAATAACGTTAGGCTACCTGGCCCCTAATAATAACATTAGGCTACCTGGCCCCTAATAATAACGTTAGGCTACCTGGCCCCTAATAATAACGTTAGGCTACCTGGCCCCTAATAATAACGTTAGGCTACCTGGCCCCTAATAATAATGTTAGGCTACCTGGCCCCTAATAATAACGTTAGGCTACCTGGTCCCTAATAATAACGTTAGGCTACCTGGCCCCTAATAATAACGTTAGGCTACCTGGCCTCTAATAATAACGTTAGGCTACCTGGCCCCTAATAATAACGTTAGGCTACCTGGTCCCTAATAATAAACGTTAGGCTACCTGGCCCCTAATAATAACGTTAGGCTACCTGGCCCCTAATATATAACGTTAGGCTACCTGGCCCCTAATAATAACGTTAGGCTACCTGGCCCTAATAATACGTTAGGCTACCTAGGCCCCTAATAATAACGTTAGGCTACCTGGCCCCTAATAATAACGTTAGGCTACCTGGCCCCCCTAATAATAACGTTAGGCTACCTGGCCCCTAATAATAACGTTAGGCTACCTGGTCCCTAATAATAACGTTAGGCTACCTGGCCCCTAATAATAACGTTAGGCTACCTGGCCCCTAATAATAACATTAGGCTACCTGGCCCCTAATAATAACGTTAGGCTACCTGGCCCCTAATAATAACGTTAGGCTACCTGGCCCCTAATAATAACGTTAGGCTACCTGGCCCCCTAATAATAACGTTAGGCTACCTACCTGGCCCCCCTAATAATAACGTTAGGCTACCTGGCCCCTAATAATAACGTTAGGCTACCTGGCCCTAATAATAACGTTAGGCTACCTGGCCCCTAATAATAACGTTAGGCTACCCTGGCCCCTAATAATAATTAGGCTACCTGGCCCTAATAATAACGTTAGGCTACCTGGCCCCTAATAATAACGTTAGGCTACCTGGCCCCTAATAATAACGTTAGGCTACCTGGCCCTAATAATAACGTTAGGCTACCTGGCCCCTAATAATAATGTTAGGCTACCTGGCCTCTAATAATAACAACGTTAGGCTACCTAGCCCCTAATAATAACATTAGGCTACCTGGCCCCTAATAATAACGTTAGGCTACCTGGCCCTAATAATAACGTTAGGCTACCTGGCCCCTAATAAGAACGTTAGGCTACCTGGCCCCTAATAATAACGTTAGGCTACCTGGCCCTAATAATAACGTTAGGCTACCTGGTCCCTAATAATAACGTTAGGCTACCTGGCCCCTAATAATAACGTTAGGCTACCTGGCCCTAATAATAACGTTAGGCTACCTGGCCCCTAATAATAACATTAGGCTACCTGGCCCCTAATAATAACGTTAGGCTACCTGGCCCCTAATAATAACATTAGGCTACCTGGCCCCTAATAATAACATTAGGCTACCTGGTCCCTAATAATAACGTTAGGCTACCTGGCCCCTAATAATAACGTTAGGCTACCTGGCCCCTAATAATAACATTAGGCTACCTGGCCCCTAATAATAACGTTAGGCTACCTGGCCCCTAATAATAACATTAGGCTACCTGGTCCCTAATAATAACGTTAGGCTACCTAGCCCCTAATAATAACATTAGGCTACCTGGTCCCTAATAATATCGTTAGGATACCTGGCCTCTAATAATAACATTAGGCTACCTGGTCCCTAATAATAACATTAGGCTACCTAGCCCCTAATAATAACATTAGGCTACCTGGTCCCTAATAATAATGTTAGGCTACCTGGTCCCTAATAATAAGGTTAGGCTACCTGGCCCCTAATAATAACGTTAGGCGGGGGGGCTACTCCGATAACAACCACATCAACAGTTTACAATTAACTCACATGTTGTTTTCAGTGTCAGTGATTGTGAGTAATTGTACCTGTGAATCTGGCTCCCTGACCGTGGTGCCAGTTCTGGTGGACTTGACTCGCTGCCAACAATGTCAGGTTCATCCCCAGGAGGACATGTATCCAGCTTTTTAGTTTAGTCTTTTTCTGCGCTCTTTTTTCCTTTTCTTTGTGTTTTGTTGCTCCACTTTTATGCTTGTATGAACTGCCACTCATGATTTAATTAATCTGTGATCCACCGACCCTGCACCACATAGACTCGGTTGACTAGTGACTGATGATGACGCTGTCGAGGGCTGTTGATGACGATTTTACCCAAAATACATTTGGAGATCTTACCGGCGATCCAGTTGTAAATGTGCACATTGTAAAGTTAACTGTGAGAGTGAACATGAAGCCAGCCATGCAGCACAACATTTAATTCACTGTGTAGAAACCTACATGACCAAAGTCAGTCTTAATTTTTTTTTTTTTTTTTTTGACCAACCATGACTCATTCTGGCTGGGGAAACCTATATATATATATATATATATATATATATATATAAAAAACCTCATACATAGGGCATACATTTGTTGCAGAAGTTGTTGTAACTAGTACTGCGCATTGCGCGACTGATGCCTGAGGAAACGCCTGTTTCTTTGTCTTTCGCCGGGCCCTCATGGGTCCGGGCCGGGGAGCACTGCCCCCCCAGTCCCCCCTGACGCTCCGCGCCTGATACTGATGTTACTGATGTTACTGATGTTATCCCAGCAGCAGCCATAAACTCACGATATTTGATTTTTAGCTGATCTTACATTCAAAGTCTGAACAATATTTGATCAGAGTTGTTTCTGTGGGTTTACAGTACCTGTATACAGAAATTAAATGTTCCACCGATTGCCTCAAACCCCAGTTTTTTTTGGTAATTTTCCTGCTGTGGTTTAACCCCGTTAAACCTCTATTTTTGGACAAAGCTGAGGTTTGACCTGAAACATGAGGGCGGTGTAAACCCACAGCAGTTTTGACAGGTTGGTTTCCTCGCCTCAGACTGATCCCAGTCTGCACACCGATGCAAAAACTCGCCGCCTGATAGAGAGCAGATGGAAACAACAAAAAAACAGATTGAAAAACAGTGTAATATTTATCTAACGGCTCTGCAAAACACGTTTAAAAGGCATCTGAACAGACGAGGCTGCTGCATGTGACCCAGAGCACCCTCAGAAAATTAAATGACAGTTATTGTTTTCCGTTAGCGTTTGTAACTCTACGCCGCTCTGCACCAGTATGAAGATCTTCCAAGTCTTAATGTGGTTACAACCTTTGTCAAGCCAGTATAATCAGAAAATGCTGTTTGCATGAGTATCTTATTCACTGTGTTGTTTTAATCAAGGTAATACTGGAAATAATACAGTCCGTGTAAATGTTATGTCTATGAACAGCTGCCAAGCAAAGGTCTGACTTCTGGCCAGATTTCTGTCACGTCCAGGACATGTGATGGGAAGTCGTAAAATAAGCACAGAATATGATCTATTACAAAGAGAAAAGCTTTGAAAGAGCAAAGACGGGTCTCGCTCTGACAATGAGATCATAAGAAATGAAATACTAACAGGTGAAATGTTGTGCGTCTTTTGGCCTGCTGCGCTCTGTTATCCAACACGTTTCCTCCTGCGCAGGTCACAGCTGTGCACGTCATTAGCAAACACTTACACGGGAACCTCAGGTTCTGCCAAGACCTCAGCTCCGAGTCTGACTGTACGTCCTGAGGTCACGGCAGGCCTCTGAGTCCAGGTCCAATCCAGGCCTGAGGATAACGTGAGCCCCCCCCCCTTTCCTGTCTGTCTTCACCGTCAATAAATGTCACTAGTGCCAAAAAAAAAGAATAACATGAGCTTCTTTCAAGTTACAGTTTTACTGCTGTTGACAGCGTGTCTTTAAAGGCACGCTATGTAACCACACCACTCCATACCAACTGTGGGCAGCATATCATGACAAATGCAATGGACTGGTAGCCTGTCCTAGGCGGACCCCACCCAGCGTTGCCAGGTGGGAAATGTAGGATTATCGTACCAGAGACTCAAAATTATCGTATTTTGAGTGAAATTATCGCCCAATGATGTGCTATAGTCAAATCTAATTACTCTAGTGTTAAATAGCAGGCGAAGCTAACCATTCAGCCCATTCAGCCCATCATGCATGTTGTTCTGAGACAAACATTCGTATCTCACGCACAGGAAAGCATGATTGGCTGGAAACATGTCACATAGGAACAGGTGCCTTCAGGGTTCACAAAAAAAAAACCTCTCCGGCAGACAGTTGCGGCAGGCAATAATTTGAAATAGTCAAATTATCGTACAATTGGCCTTTTTTTTGGATTATTGATCGTACATCGTACAGAGGGCCAAATTATCGTACAAATATGATATTTATCGTACACCTGACAAGCTTAACCCCACCTTTTCCCTGAAGAGAGCTGGACAGCAGCAGACCCCATGACCCTGAACAGGAGAGAGTTTAGATAATGACTGGAATATTCCCAATAGCTCAAATCATTCAAACAGCGGTCAAGTCTGTTCCCCTATTCTTATTCTTTTTTTTTTTTTCCATAAAAAACATAATAAACATCATCTGATTGTAGTGGGTTTTGGTGTTCAATGTAATTTTTTTTACATTTTGCCAGCATTATCCATCATCTATACCCGCTTAATCACGGGGATCTGCTGGAGTCTATCCCAGCTCTCTTCAGGTCTAAAGGCAGGGGTCCACCTGGACAGGTCTCCAGTCCATCACCTGGACAGGTCTCCAGTCCATCACAGGAGCACATGTAGACGAACAACCACACACACTCACAATCACTCCTACAGGTGATCTAGAACCACCAGGTAACCTGACATGCAGGTCTTTGGACTGATGGAGGAAGCTGGAGAACCTGGAGGAAACCCACACAAGCACCAGGAGAACATGGAAACTCCACACAGAAAGGAATTTTGACTAGTTCTTTACAGCATTGTTTCATTTCACTGAGTTTTGGGCATTCACTCATGCACAGCTCCTTTAAGGTCCTGCCGTAGAATTTCAGTATTTGTTGTGTGCGTTTGCCGAATAACAAGGAGTTAAGGCTCGGTCCTCTGAGCTGCCGAGCAGTCCCTCCAACATTTACAGAGCCATGTTTCAGCTTCGCTCTTCTCACAGATAATCTTCCTAATTTCTTTGTAATCTAAGAAGGCAGTCAAAAGTTTGGAAATTCTGGTTTTCAGAGAAAATGCATTTCTGTGATCAAGGCAGAATAGTTAGGTAGCTTTATATCGGATGAACGGGTGGAAGGCTCGTTTGAGGTTAATGCGTTGTAGTTGACCTCTTTATAACATTACAGCACTAAGAAAATTAGCAGGTGTGCAAGCCTCTAAAAGCAGAGCTTCCTGAAGCAGAAAACTAAAACTGCTCTTAAAATGTTTAATTGCTCTGCATCTCACAGTTCATGACAGGACAATACTTTATATCGGCACGATCAATTCAATCAATAAATTATGTTGAGTCAAGTAAAATGATATTTGCTCGGGGGTCTGGGTCTCTAAAGCACCTACAGACAATTGACACTGTAACAGACACTATACGAATAGAATAGAATAGAATTGAACTGAATTGAAGTCAACAAGGTAATTTCAGCTTCCATTATTAGTTCGGGCACAAATAGCTCCAGGGTGTGTTGTTGGACACCAGTTTGAGTCATCATATGGATGTTACCAAAATACAAGAGCAAATTCAAGGAGGCCAGAAGTGCACGTGGATCTGTGTGTTGTCACAACACACACACACAGCTCGTTGTGTCACTTTACTGTATTGACATTTAGACGCACAACACCGAGGCTGACAGTAGAAAAACTCCCAGCAGCTCATGTTGTGTTAAAGAACATTAACATGAAATAAACTGTACAATTGTATCATTTTTATATTATCTCAGTAGAACATTATGGGCTCGATCCTCCGCCAGATCTCCTTAAGCTAGTTATATAGGGATTGCGGGTAGCGGGAAGAGGTTCCCCCGCAAAGAACGCAATCTTCCACCTTCCTAAACCCGCTATCCCACCTGCGCTACCCGCTACATTATCCATAGGAGTGGTTAGGATGTTCACCTGTTAAACCAATCAGTGCGTCAGCAGCCATTGCCTTTAAGTGTCAGCCACACACACAAGAAAGGACTCAAAAGCAGAGCAAAGGTCACTTGAGGAAGGGTTTTAATTTCCAAGTTCAAAAATATCCGACAAGGGGCAGGCGGGGCTCGTAGACAATGGGAAGCAAAGGTCAAAAATCCGGGAAGCGTCCAAGAAGGCGAAGGTACCGGCAAGGGCTAGGCGAGATCGTGGTCTAGGGAGAAAGCAGAGCAAGGTTCAGTAAGGCCAAAAACATGAACAAGGCTTGAAGGAAGGCTGGAAAGCTTGGCAAAACCACAAGACAATCTGGCAAGGTCTTGCTGCTAGAGTGAGCCTTAAGTGCTGTGGCCTGATTGCAGGAGATGGGAAGCAGCTGGTCCAGCCACGCCCTCAGGCTGTGACAGTACCCCTCCTCCTACGAGCGCCTCCTGGCGCCTCATCCAACACATGGGGGTTGTCACGGTGAAAGTCATCAATGAGGGTACGGTCCACAACAAACCGGGATGGGATCCAACACCGCTCCTCCGGTCCATAGCCCTCCCAGTCCACGAGGTACTGGAGACCCCGGCCCGCACGGCGAACCTTCAGCAATTTCCTGACCGTAAACGTCTCACCACCATCTATGATCCGGGGAGGTGGTGGAGACTTGGAGGGGGGTGAGAGAGGGCTGGAGACAACAGGTTTGACTTGGGAAACATGAAAGGATGAGTGAATGCGCTGCATGGGTCGAGGCAGTTTAAGCCTAACAGTAGAGGGATTGATGAGTTGGTGATAGGAAAAGGACCCACAAATCGAGGTGCCAGCTTACGTGAAAGGACCCTTAGGGGTAGGTTCCTGGAGGACAGCCAGACCCTCTGTCCAGCACGGTAGCGAGGTGCGGTGGAGCGGCGTCTGTCAGCCTGCTTCTTGAAATAAGCCACCGACTGCAGTAGATGGGCACGAGCCTGCCTCCAGGTTCGCCGGCACCGCTGAACAAAAGCCTGGGCAGAGGGGACCGCCACCCCCTCCTCTTGTGCTGGAAATAGTGGAGGTTGGTAGCCCAGGCAACACTGGAAGGGAGACAGACCAGTACCTGTAGTGGGGAGTGAGTTATGGGCATATTCAATCCATGGAAGCATCCTACTCCAGGACGCAGCATTGGAGGAGGTCATGCATCGGAGGGCAACCTCCAGATCCTGATTCGCCCTCTCTGTCTGGCCATTGGTCTGGGGATGAAATCCAGAAGACAGGCTGGCAGAAGCACCAATAAGTTTACAAAACGCCCTCCAGAATTGGGCGGAGAACTGGGGTCCCCTGTCGGAAACTATATCCTGGGGCAAGCCGTGCAGTCTAAAGACATGTGCGATCAGAAGATCAGCTGTCCCCTTGGCTGTTGGCAGCTTAGGCAGGGGAATGAAATGAGCCGCTTTAGAGAACCTGTCAACGATGGTAAGTATGCACGTGTTACCTTCAGAGATGGGCAGCCCAGTGACGAAGTCCAGGGCTATGTGGGACCAGGGACGGCGAGGGACTGGGAGGGGTCTCAGAAGGCCAGCCGGGGGTCTGTTGCTGGACTTGCTCCGAGCGCATGTGTCACAGGCTGCCACAAATTGTCTGACATCCTCCCTCATGGATGGCCACCAGAAGCGCTGCCTGATGAAGGCCACAGTTCGTGCCACCCCTGGGTGACACACCAACCTGGAGCCATGCCCCCAGGTCAACACCTCAGAACGGACTGCTGTGGGGACAAATAAGCAGTTAGGAGGAACATTATATGGGCTGGGTTCCTGAATCTGGGCCCTCTGAACTGTAGACTCCACATCAAAAAGAGCAGCCCTGACCACAATCTCAGGTGGCAGAATAGGTCCAGGTACCACAGGTTCTTTCCCAGGGGAATAAATCCTGGACAGGGCATCTGGCTTTGTGTTCTTAGAACCTGGTCTATATGACAGGGTGAAATTAAAACGTGAAAAGAACAGAGACCATCGAGCTTGGCGGGAATTAAGGCGTTTAGCAGACTTTATATACTCAAGGTTTTTGTGATCAGTCCAGACGTTGAAGGGTAAGACTGCCCCCTCTAGGCAGTGGCGCCACTCCTCAAGAGCCAGTTTCACAGCCAACAGTTCACGATCCCCTATAGAATAGTTCCGTTCCGGGGGAGTGAGACGATGGGAGTAGTAGGCACAGGGATGCAGTCTATTGTCCTTGGGAGATCTCTGGGACAGCACAGCACCCACTCCGGTCTCTGAGGCGTCGACCTCCACAACAAACTGCCTAGAGGGATCAGGGACAGTTAAGACAGGCGCTGTGGTGAAACAATGCTTGAGCCTCAGAAAGGCTTCCTCTGCCTGGGGATTCCAACAGAAAGGAATCCTGGATGAGGTCAGGGCCGTGAGAGGGGCAGCAACAGTGCTGTAGTTACGTATGAACTTACGATAAAAATTGGCAAAGCCTAAAAATCCTTGGAGGTCACGTCTGTTGGTGGGTTTGGGCCACTCAGTGACGGCTCTTACTTTGGCAGGATCCACATGCAGATGCCCTGCACTCACCATGAACCCCAAAAAGGAAACTGTGCTCTGGTGAAACTCACTTCTCTGCCTTCACGAAGAGGCGGTTCTCCATGTCCCTTAGCACATCATTGACCAGGGCCTGGAAAACAGCCGGTGCATTAGTCAAACCAAACGGTAAAACAAGGTACTCATAGTGTCCTGTGGGCGTGTTGAAGGCAGTTTTCCATTCATCTCCCTCCCTTATCCTCACCAGATGATAAGCGTTACGCAAGTCCAGTTTCGTAAATATATGAGCACCCTGTAGCAGTTCAAAGGCAGTGGACATGAGTGGCAATGGGTAGCGATTCTTGATCGTGACATCATTTAAACCTCTGTAATCGATACAAGGCCTCAGAGAGCCATCCTTCTTGCCAACAAAAAAGAAGCCAGCACCAGCAGGGGAGGACGATGGGCGGATTATGCCTGCAGCCAGGGACTCTGAGATGTATTTGTTCATAGCCTCGGCCTCTGTGGGAGAGAGGGAATAAAGACGCCCCTTGGGCGGCATGGCTCCTTCCAGGAGGTCAATGCAGCAATCATAAGGCCTGTGAGGTGGAAGGGAAATGGCACGAGACTTACTAAAAACTGACTTCAAGTCCAGGTATTCGGAAGGAACCGCAGACAAATCAGGGAACTCCTCCGTCCTGTCTGGCTTTGAAGAGAGAGAGAAGGCAGCAGATGTTAGGCAGTGAGAGTGGCAGAACTGGCTCCAACTTATTATAGAGTTATCAGCCCAATTAACATGAGGGTTGTGGGTCAACAGCCAGGGAAGCCCTAGGACAATGGGGACATGAAGGTTATCCATTACATGAAATGATAGGTGTTCAGAATGATTACCAGAAATCCGCACTCCAACAGGCTCTGTGACATGAGTAATTCGCACTAGACTGCATCCATTAATGGCATTGGTGACCAAAGGCTGCTCTAAGGGAAGCATGGGAATCTTTAGCTGACGGACTGTGTCAGAGCAGATGAAGCTCTCATCAGCCCCAGAGTCTATGAGAGCTGTGAGGGGGTGAGAACCGTTAGAAAGTAACATCATGGGTAAATAAGGACGTTTGACAGGGTAGTTACCTTGGGCGGTGCCCACCAGAAGTCTCGCTCCTACTGATGGCCGTCGACCCTTTACTGGACACTTGAGGGAGAAATGGCCCACATGGCCACAGTAGAAACAGGCGTTCTCCCGGCGGCGACGCATGCGCTCCTCAGGGGACAGCTTGGCACGGTCAACCTGCATGGGCTCTGGAGGGGGGGGTGCATCCTGGGAAGGTGATGGGGGAGAGGCAGTCGGGGCCCATGGTTGAGGCCAGAAAGGATGGTCCTTTTCCGAGCGACGCTCCCTGAGTCGAGCGTCGACCCTGCCAGCTAGTTTTACCAACTCCGTGAATTCAGTCGGCAGCTCCTGAGACACCAGTGAATCCTTCACAGCATCTGATAATCCATTCAAGAAGGCATCATACAAGGCAGTTACACCCCACCCACATGAGGCAGCCAGGGTACGGAAGTCAATGGCATAATCAAAGACCGATCTGCTGCCCTGCTTAAGTTGCA
The DNA here is from genome assembly GCA_018398805.1 of Hirundichthys speculiger. Classification (NCBI taxonomy): domain Eukaryota; kingdom Metazoa; phylum Chordata; class Actinopteri; order Beloniformes; family Exocoetidae; genus Hirundichthys; species Hirundichthys speculiger. The sequence continues at coordinate 815,346 of JAGFBZ010000777.1, read as the reverse complement.
GTAACTGCCTGGCAGCATCCCGGCCTGAGCTAGATCGATCAAAAACGTCTTTCATTTCCTTGGTAAAGTCCTGATAGTCACCACAAACAGGGTCATCGGAGTCCCATAGGGCTGTTCCCCACTCCCGAGCCTTGCCAGTGAGTAAAGTTATAACGAAGGCCACACGAGAGCGCTGTGTGGGAAAGGCAGAGGCCTGTAACTCAAAAATCAATGAGCACTGGGATAAAAAGGAGCGGCAGGTTCCGGGCTCACCATTGTACGGTTGAGGTGGGGGAAGCGTGGGTTCTCTGGCAGGGGGTGGCGGAGCCGTGGTTCGTCCAGATGAGGTGGGGGTAGATGCCTGCACACTCAACTGTCGCAGCTCTGTGGAGAGGGTCAGGACAGAATCAGCTAAATCATTGATGTTGCGATTCACCTGCTCGATACCTCTTTGTTGGTCATGGAGTAAGGCTCCGTGTTCGCACACCGCAGCCTTCATGGCCTTAAGGTCCGCTGAGTCCATACTGGCCAGATTGTAACGTCAGCCACACACACAAGAAAGGACTCAAAAGCAGAGCAAAGGTCACTTGAGGAAGGGTTTTAATTTCCAAGTTCAAAAATATCCGACAAGGGGCAGGCGGGGCTCGTAGACAATGGGAAGCAAAGGTCAAAAATCCGGGAAGCGTCCAAGAAGGCGAAGGTACCGGCAAGGGCTAGGCGAGATCGTGGTCTAGGGAGAAAGCAGAGCAAGGTTCAGTAAGGCCAAAAACATGAACAAGGCTTGAAGGAAGGCTGGAAAGCTTGGCAAAACCACAAGACAATCTGGCAAGGTCTTGCTGCTAGAGTGAGCCTTAAGTGCTGTGGCCTGATTGCAGGAGATGGGAAGCAGCTGGTCCAGCCACGCCCTCAGGCTGTGACATTAAGAGCAGGTTGCGCTAACCGCTAACTGCTATGGAGCGTCTTTTCACCCCAGATCAGAGCAGCTCTCATGTGCAGCTCGTCTGGGACTCTGCTGTAGAGCTTCCTCCTCTTCCTTCCTCCTCCTCTTCTGCACTGACATAAACATATAAATATTTTTACACAGACAATTCCTATCGGCTACCTGAAAGTCCCAGACACACCATGTGACATGAATGGGACCTTCTGTGGCTCTTAGATCATCATCCTCACCACCAACTGCTGAAATCACCTGTACCTCAGGTGTCTTCAGTAATGACCCTGGTAATGTCTGGGGAGGAGTTTCTCAAAGGTTGCATTCACTGTTCCCATGACATCACCAATAAACAAACTCAAACCCATGACAGTTTTGTTCTATGAAAGAATCCATGCAGTTTCAGTAGGCTTTGAAATGTTTCAGGTAAGAAAAACACCACTGATGTTTAGAATACATGGTCAGTTAATCCACATAGTTATTTACAGTTTTTTTTTTTTGGTTTTTTTGAGGGTCAGCTAGAATAGGTTTAGATGCATTACTGACCTTTAAAAATATCTTATTTTCATCGTGCCTGCAGTCACCTTGTGAATCATTTCAGTTTTATCCCTTCCTCTTCATTCCTTCAGTGCAGCTCCTTTTCTTTTGTTTTTGGGGTCCTTAACTGTCCGCTGGACGCTCTGCATCAAAACAGGCTGTTTTGAGGTTGTGTTGGTTGAGCATCACTTTCCAAATTAGCATAGAGGTTTGCACAGTTGGTATAAAACAGAGCTAGCCTGGCCTTCTCCAAGGGTCATCACTTAATCAATTAATTAAGAAGATGTTATGTTTCAGGTTTTTGTCTTTGTGGTTTTTTTCTTCAGATCCATTGTAAATGCACAACTATCAGAGGTTTATCAGCTCTGATAGCGCTATTGTTGCTATATGCCCACGTTACTATGCTAGCACCTATCATAGCATTTTATTGAGTGAAATCGTTTTTCGACCATGTCACACTCCACCTGTGTTTGCGTTGGTGCAGGTCAGCGCTGCCTGCGTTTGACGCATTCTTTCCACCAGTTCTGAACTCCGTCCACAAACCATAAAAAGCTGCTCCCCGAGGGCGATAGTTATTCAACTTCTGCTGTTTTTCCCCGTGTTTACTCGATGTGCACAGTTGGGCTTAGTGACTTTCCAGAGGGGTCTGGGTGAACTTGACCACACGGCGCCCCAGTTTGTGTTGATACAGTTGCCTACCCCAGCGCTTGACTACAGCCAATGAGGAGAGTGGCCACAGAAGAGGAACAGGCCCCAGTCCTGACCTTCACCAGCCCCCCCGGGCTGGAGGAGTTGTGACCCTCACAGCTGAGCCTCACAGTCCAGCGACAGTCCTGCTGGTCATTCTGGCCTCTATTCTCTAAGTGGTCATTGAACCAACTCACACATGTGACCAAATCAGTGGTGGGGAGTGTCCCCTGAAGTCTGACATCTTGCGTTGTTGTCATTGAGCAGGCTCTACATCAAAAAACTATACTGAAACACAGGAATGAATATATCAGGACGGCTGCCGTAGAACTCTCTCACCCATTGACCGGATTTGCAAAACACACTGGACCACCCTCCTGCAGAGGAAACACTGTAGATCTCACACACATGAAGGAAAATCTGAGTCATTGCTCTCTTGCAATAAATCAGTTCAAGTCAGATCAGAGTTCACAAACACTCTTGCTGTTATGGTGGAGAATTTAACACAACTTCCAACACCAATTATGCTCTTTTGAAAGAGGAAGCCTGCCTGTTGACTCATAAAGTTGAAATGATTCATATTGTGATGACAAACAGTGAAATAGTGGGTCAGTATTTTGAAAGTGCTCTGCCCATGTGACTCCACAGAGACTGCAGTCTCACACACGTCGAGTCAAAGCTACCGGGCGTTCAAGTCTTCAAGCTTCCTGTCTATGTTCCCACTATTAAACACAGCTAATAGGTGGTCTGCTTGTAATGCACTACTTATTTCTCATTGTAGGAGCTACATATCTCTGTATGTGAATGACTAGAAGGGGAAGAGGCGGTCACAGCAGGAACCAGCATAGTATAACTCTAGTTCAGCATCTCTTGTGTGGTTTTGGATGTCTATTATGCTGACACCGAGTGCCAAAAAAATTGTTTTTGTTAGATTTTACATCCCATGACTAGTGGGAGATAGCTAGCAGGTTGATCTAGCTCACTGACAGCTAGTTCTGCCCGAAGCTGGAGCAGCCTCCAGCTGAGCCAGCCCTCCAGGTTGGCGTGGACGCTTCCAGGTTGACTAACCAGACCACTACCCAGCAGTTAGCTGCTCATACTGGGCTTAGACGCAGCTCTGCAGTCCTTGCTTTACTCATTTTCAGATATCACTTTAGATAGATGGACAGTTTTTGAATGAATGTAAGGTGAGATTAGTATGCATAATATGTTAGCATGAGATGAGCTAAGCTAAAGTACCTAGCTTGTGGTAACTAAGGTTAAGCGGCTGCCAGGGTTGACTGGAGACAGCTCCTGCCAATGTGGCGTCACCCAAAGCTCAGAAAAAGGGGATTGAAAACCACTCCGAACCAAAACCTGTGTGACATGACAGAAGTTTTGTCAAGTTGATTTTGTACAGAATAAAGTTAGAATGCAGCACTTAAATCTACTCCCCTAATCCTCTCATTTCATGTGTCTGTTCTGTAGGTTTTGTTTGGTCCAACATTTGTTTTTGTTTGTTTTTTTTTTTTTTTCGAATTTATTTTTATTTATTTTTGTGAAATGCTCATTTCTTTTACAGCACTTTGGTCAGTGATAACTGTGTTTAAACGTGGTTTATAAATCCATTATACTTACTTAATTACTGTTCAACCAGCTGCTGTGGACAGAGGTGTAAAGTTGTGTTTACAAAAAGGTGCTTTCGTGCTCTGTCCCTGAAGTATTTTAGACAAAGTATGTCATGGATATTTCATTAAGGGCTCAGGAAAGTGTTTGTAATGTTTACCATGTAGTAGGGATGTAACGGTATGAAAAATTTGACATCTCGATTATAGTGACCAAATTATCACAGTTTACGATATTATAGCGGTATTCTTAATTGCTGTACAAATGTCCAAAAAACACATACATTAAAATAATTTCACAAAATATTGTGATTTTCTTGTCATATTAAAACATTAGAAGCCAGAATTTTATCAAAATGTAACTTTCACGTCAAAAGGGCAAACAACTGGCACAGAAAGAGGTTTTATTTTAAATGAACAAAATAAGTTACAGGAACAAAGCTTATTTGTCTGGTGCAAATTTAAACAAACACTTTAACAACCATAGTAGGTCAAAATATGCAAACAATTATCAGGAACAAAAATGAATGTTCAAATGAAATAAACTTTGGACTTTAAGCTGAACCTTAAATAAGTATAAATGTGCAAATAAAGAAACAGTTACTTGTACAAATTACATTAAAATATAAACATGTGCTCTGCAGACATGATAACTGTCCTTCACTAGTTGTCCCTCTCCATTCTTAAAATAAATATGCCCAGATCTCAGATTTCATCCTTTTAGTGGGTTGGTAAATATCCTGCTTGCTATCACTACTTTCCGCCATGCTCAAATTACGATGCCGATGTTACAAGCTACATATTCACGCAAGACACAGTTGAGAGTCGCTCCCGAGGCTCGAATGAGACTGATATTACATATCCCGGTAATGGAGAGCGATAATGAGATGCAGTCAAACATAAACAGTAATCGTTATCGCGTAAAATGTCACTGGGCTTTAGCGGTTCATACCGGTAACCGTTCCATTGCTACCATGTATACTATGTAAGTATCTAAGTATACGATCTCTTCTTTGATGATATCCTCCAACTCCAGTTCCACATTTCTAACCTGACAACTTCCATATGGTGTACATGTTTTCAAACTTTTTATGAATTGCTAATGATGTTTTGCTGTTTGTATCTCAGCTCTATGATGCACTTTTTGAGGAAGTAGAGTTATTCCTTTCTTCCTTTCTTTCATTCTTTCTGGAAAGACTAAGGCCCTAATTGTACACTTCCCATTACCCGTTAACACTAGCCACTACCCGTAAATTGCGGGTAAAGGAACCTCCACTAACCGCTAATGCAATCTTTTGCTCCCTAAAGCCGCTACCCATTTTGCTGACTCCCTTACTCACATTGTAGGTGTGGCAATGGGTGTGTCTTTTGCCCTTTCCGCAAACTCGGTATCTTGCGATCGCGGGTTTAGGGTTGCGGGTAGCGGGTGGTCAGACCATCCGCTATCCGCATGTCGGCACGTACAAGAGCGCATCCAATCTTCCGCTCGCTAAAGCCACTACCCATTATGCTGACTCCCTTACTCACTTTGTAGGTGTGGCAATGGGTGTGGCATCAATGTGCGTCCACCTGGTCACATGTGGACGTGCACAAACGGCTCTACCTCTGGAATTAACCCTTGTATAAAAAGCCTTGAACCCCTGAGAAAATACAGCAGAGTCCCAGACGAGCTGCACATGAGAGCTGCACTGATCTGGATGAAAAGATGCTCCATAGCGGTTAGCGGGTAGCGCAACCTGCTCTTAAAGTCAATGGCTACTGACGCACTGATTGGTTTAACAGGTGGAACGTCCTAACCACTCACTATGGATAATGTAGCAGGTAGCGCAGGTGGGATAGCAGGTTTAGCAAGGTGGAAGATTGCGTTCTTTGTGTGGGAACGCCCCTCCCGCTACCCACTATCCCTTAATAGCAGCTTTAGCAGATCTGGTGAAAGATCGGGCCCTTAATGTCCAGAGACAGATGTCACCATTGTAAATGACTGACTTTGCCATTAAATGTATCAATATCAAAATAAACAAAAATTGTCTGCATGTTTTAAAAGGGTTTATTTGCCATCTGCATTGCTGCAGGTTTGAAAGGTAAAGGCAGATATATTTCACATCAGGTCGTGAAGGGTTAATGAGACCCCCAAATACCAAACGAGATTGACCCAAATAAGGTGGAAGCTCCTTAGAGAGGTTCATAAACCTCCATCCACTGTCCTGATGGATCACTCAGTGAAAAAGTGTGACAGTTGTACGAAGAACTGATGCGTGGGAAACCCCTCACCAAATGGGGGGAAATTTAGACATTTTATTGAACTTATGACACTCATTAGGGCGTGGACTAAGAAAAGGTTTTCCCTACTTAATGATCACCAGCGGCTGGCATAAATGAAGAGTTTCCGAAGAGTTACGTGATTAAAGTTTAGAATGATGATTTTTTTCCCCTCCTCTTTTTTTTTTTTTTTGCTATTGATGAATCTTCTGTTTGTGGTCTCCATTAACATTCTCAAATAATTTGTGACTTATCGAATATTTGGAAGACAATGAAAAGCTCATTTATAATATGCTAAACTTTTAAACACAGAAAAAAGACGAGTGTGCTCGGGCTAAATCCAAGCTGGATCTGAAGATTTCATGTCTTTATGGTTTAACGAGCATTAAGTAACCTCTTTGGTGCCTGAGCTCAAGTCAGTTTAATCTTTACAGCCAAATATCACAAACCACTAATTTGTCTTAAGGGCTTTACAATCAATACAGTAAACACAATCCTTCATGTTTGGAGCTTCCTCTCAGAAAGTAAAGAACTTTCCAAATGAAATGAAGGACTCTGTCTAGGTACTGGAACAATTTCCACATCAAATCTGTTGCCTTTTCCTTTCTTTCCACCAATTATCTCCATTACGCTGTATTAGGATGACAAATGAAGACATATACACCCAAACAACTATGAGCTTGTGCTATTGTTAACTTCAAAATAAAAGCCATATTGTTTCTACCAGTACTGCTTTCATTTGTCTGCGCTGGAGGAGCAGGATGGCAATTATCTAAGACTGAAATGGAGCAACAGTAATAAAGGCCAGTTCTGTCAGTGATTTTCTTTTCAACATCATCTGAGATCACATTGCACTTCTGCTGCAGTTGCTGCTTTGTTTATTTGTGTTGCTCGTCTCCTCCTCGTCTTTGTTTGCTTTCCTTTTGCTGTTACAAGGTCACAAGTTGATTTCCTCTGTCTATCAAGGAAACAAGGGCAGTTTTTTCCACGACTGCTGCGTGTCGTTAGCTGTGCACAGAGACAACATGTGTCGTGTTTTTGATACCAGGGATGTGACTTCAATAAGCCTCTCAGCTTATTGAAAACAGCTCCATGGTGAGATCACAAACTTTATTTTGAAATTGTAGAACAACACAGCTGATAACTCATTTATAATTTAGTCTTGATTGAATAACTGTACTGGTCTCAAAAACCAGAACTTTTGATTTTGTTTGTACTGTATTTTACTGATCATTTTCAACAGTTTAAACAAGTTTAAGGGTCCTTTCTCAAAACTGAATCATTTACTGTCCACATAAAATCTGTTGTCACATTTGAATTTGTATCATCCCTTCACAGGCTGGCTCATCTTCTCTATTCTTGCCTAAATAAGCTTTAATAAGCCATTTTGTATATTGTGTCATGAAAAACCACTGACATTTATGGCCTCTCTAACAGCAACCGTGACAATCAACCTCCACCTGTCGAGACGTCCCACCTTCCTGGTGTCAACTAGATATCTCAAAACTGTCATTTCATCCAGTTGTTTTACCACACAATGTTCAGTGTGTATATAAATAAGCTGTTATGCTGTTATGTCATATGATACAGTGGCTAGTAGCTCTCTTAAATCTGCCACATTTTTACTACTACACATTATTTACAGCTTCTTGAAACTAAAATACACCAATCATCAGTGGAAAAGACAGCACACATGACTGTGGTGGGACCACAGTCCTGTGGGTGGGATCCTGAAATGTGGCCAGAATTGCTTTTTGGCATAAATTAACCCACCCCATGACCCTGCATAGGATTAAACGGGTGTGGATAATGGATGGGTGGGTGAATAAACCCAGCTGGTGTGTTTTTGCTGTTACTCCAGAAGCATCCGTCCATTATCTATGCCCAGTTAATCCTCTTCAGGGTCACGGGGATCTGATGGAGCCTATCCCAGATCTCTTTGGGCTAAAGGCAGGGGTCCACCTGGACAGGTCGCCAGTCCATCACAGGGCTGCTCCAGAAGCAAACGGGGAAAATCCTCAGGAGTTGTCTGAGATCCCTTGTAGTCACATGACAAAATAATATACAGTCATGGAAAAAATTATTAGACCACCCTTGTTTTCTTCAGTTTCTTGTTCATTTTAATGCCTGGTACAACTAAAGGTACATTTGTTTGGACAAACATAACGATAACCACAAAGATTGCTCATAAGAGTTTTATTAAAGAGCTGATATCTTACCATTTTCCATGGTTTTCTTGATTATAACCTAACTCACTCAAGTTTTTACATCAATAGCTATGGCGCTGTACTGCCAAAAACACTGCTTTTATGCATTCAGTGTTTTCTTTTCTGTCTGTTTTAGTCACATGATGACGTTTAGTGGTACCAGGTATTAAAATGAACAAGAAAGTGAAGAAAAAATGGTGGTCTAATAATTTTTTCCATAAAATCTTCTCTTTCATTTTTATATACATACAAGGCCCAATTTGCAATGTGAAAAACTTCTGCGGCCCATGCAAACCTTTAAACACCTTTAAACATCACTTTGATCAGCATACAAGACTAAAAGCTACATTCTAATATTAATGTAAGGGGTCAACAGATAAGGACATACTTGTCACTTATAATGTTAAGTTAAGATGACAGTAGAATAACACTCAGTTAGTGTGTTTTATTATTTCTAAATATTATTTAAATCATGTAATAAATATTTTACAGTAATTTAAAAACATATTTTAAACTAGAAAAGCACTCGGAGAGCGCAGACCTCCGCCAAGCGCAACAGTTCTCCCATATAGCGATTTACAGATTGTGATAAAATCCACGTTCTGGATCAGATCCAGATCAGCCTTTGAAATTTGATAGAGGCTCCCATTGTCAATCCCTGAGTCAAATATTATATATATAGATATTGAGAAACAAAATTTTTGCCCCATTGACCGCAATATTATCAAAAATTTGAAAGTGATCCAGAATCCAGGATTTCTTCCAGATCACACCCAAAATGAAATCAGTTCTTACTTTTTACATTTCCGACAACCCCTGAAAATTTCATCAACATCCATCCAGAACTTTTTGAGTTACCTTGAACACAGACAGACAGACAAACGCCGGCAAAAACATAACCTCCTTGGTGGAGGTAAAAATTGAGGATTTGGTTATTTCTAATGACCTCTTATGGCCCACCTGCAGTACCTGGATGGCCCACCTGGGGGCCGCAGCCCACACTTTGGGAATCACTGGGCTAAAGTACTTGCGGCTAGCTAACTGGTAGCGTCCATCAAGTGTCTTTATCATGTTCCTAAAGCAGCTTTTTTCCACTGTAAGAAATGGCGCCATGACCTTACACAAGTATACAGTAAAGGCATTTGTAATATAAATCCACCTCTGATTCTTTTTTACTAGCACTTCCTCCTCCTCACCTTGCTCCATGTTTGCAACCGCTGCCATGTTTTACATTCACTTTTGACCAAAGTAGGCGCAGCTTGACATTATCAACTTGCGCAATTGCGGTAGGCAATTACTGTAAAAATCTGTACCGTTAGCTACATTAATATCGTTTCTACCGTGTTCTGTTTATACCGCCCAAAGCTAGGTGGTACTACAGTTTATTGAGGCTGGTAATTTTAACTCTGGTATTCTAGTGGAGCTGAGTGGAAGAAACACCTTGATAATCCTGGTGATTCTGGAGCTCTTATACGTGATTGTTTTGGTGTATTGCACCATGTTTCCCCTGGTTCCCCAACGTACTGTCATGCTGTTTTTGTTTCAATGGCTTTGTGCTTGTGAGTGGAGAGACAGCCGAACAAAATGAATATCAAATCTGTTTTAGTTTCATAAATGTGTATTGATGAAATAATTGATCAATTCATCAATTAATCCTCGCTTTGTCCTTACCCTGGTGTAAAACCAGCGCCTTCTGGGTCAGTGGGAGTTTATATAGTTACTTCAAGACTGGAAGTTTTACATGACTGGCAAAAGCCCCAAAAGTAGCGGTAACGTCCAGTTTTGATCGATGCTAGCACCCAGTGCATACCATTTTTGTGATATTTGGGTTTATCCTATCATAATTATATAGAAATATATTTAGAATTATGATTTTATGTACAGTGATCCCTTATTTTTCGCGGTTAATGGGAACCGGCACCCCACACGAAGATCAAAATCCGCGAACTGGAGCTGGAGCACCCCCGAGCCTCAATAATGTGTTTAAAATATGTTTAAAAACCACAAAAAAGTAGCGAAACACTGCAGCGAAACAAGACAAAGGCTCAACTGTGGTCTTTCTGTTACCTTCACAGCCTCTGGTCTCTGAACCGTAGTAAAGAAACCGCTGGTATTGTGCTATTTTTGGCTCCTAATTAGCGGCTAACACACTAACAACAACAAAAGAAACAGTCCAGTTTTCTCTGCATAGAACGAGCACTTTATTCTGGCACTGCAGGAACTTGTAACATCACACAGGTTGTATTGTTGGGCTCCTGTCAGTTAACAGAGAATGTAAATCTATACACGCTGGGCTGCTGTTGATGCTCACTACACTTTACATCTAACCACGTTTTCATTCTGCCGTCCCACGACACACACACTACATTACCCATAAGGCCACATCATTACCCATAAGGCCACCTTCTTAAAGGGGCCAGGCTGGCTCACAGCATTTCTTCGCAGTGAGAGAACGCGCACAACATCCTGTGATGTTTCCGCAATTTTTTCTTGATTTTTTAATTATATTATTTATTTCTGAAAAATCTGCGAATAACTAAAACCGCGGAACTTAAACTGCGAATTGGCAAGGGATCACTGTGTTACTAATCTCTGTCCAGGGTGGACCCCTGCCTTTCACCCAAAGAGAGCTGGGATAGACTCCAGCAGACCCCCATGACCCTACGTAGGATTACGCGGGCAAAGATAATGGATGGGATTATTAATCTTTTTTTTAACAGTCATTTGTGCTACTGATTTTTTTTATTTTTGTTTTTTGTCAAATTTTTCCAACCACAAAAAAACAAAAGACAATGTTACCTTTCTTATGTAACAGATGCGAATCAGATCGATTCCACGCTGTAAACACAGCATGTGAGCGTCTTCCTGTGATGTCACAGAGTAACAATACACAAATTCAATAATAACTCCTACTGGAATACACGTGAAGCACCGATTACATCATCTGAATGAGCGCTCGATGGCTGCATCTGCATGCCAACGTGCACGTCTCGCCCAGCAGGACTCACACAGGTGGACTGTCACACTGTGACTTCAGGTGGGCTTGATGCTGACGTCCCATGATGCTCCTTTCACTGCTCTTGAAACACCTGCAGCACAAACCCTCCTGCTGAGCTGCTTGATGGAAAAATCCATTAAAACACATAAAAATGCATAAGACTGAAGAGACGTCAAGCTGTCTTTTGGTGTGTGTGTCTTTGCAGAGAATGGTAGCATCCCAACATAATAAAACAGACTGCATTTTGTGGAAGTGGCAGCCCAGAGAAGAGGAGAAGAAAGAAATGGACAAAATCAGAGGGAGTCAATGATAAGACAGAGCTGAAGGCCATTTCTATAGTTCTGTGAATCAGTCTGTTTGACTGTGGCAGAGATCCCCCTGCTTCAGAGTGGCAGGAACTGGAAACACAGTTCGGATCAACTCACACACTGCTGTTCAGCTGCAGCACACACTGGTTCTTCACAGCGTTGTCATGGTGATGCCACACTGTTCGCTGGTCAACTGACACTGCATCATGACCCTAAACATTTGAGTTCACCTGAGGTGAAGGGGAAACTTTGTGCCAGACAGACATCTTTCTCACCATTGGCTGCCTGGTGATTTTCAGGACCGACAACTTTCCACCACTGAGAGGTTGAAGGCTGTTGGTGTGAAGGACTGCATGACAGAAGGAGAGTTGCTGCTTTGGAGGTGCTCAGGTTTGCAGGTAATGTTGGGTTGCAGGTGGAGTTACAGACCGAATGCACTAGAAAATGCTGCTTGTTTCAATGTTCTTAGGACAAAAGGATTGAATCCAAATTGTTCAGACCTGTAAAGACTTTCAGTGACGAGATAAAAACATTGATAATTGTACACCATGATCATAACATGCACTGTATGCACTAATATTTCATTCTCTCCTTTTTGTTGCCAGATAGAATAATTTCTGTCTTGATTTAGTTAAAGGAAGTTTGATTAATTTATTATTAGTTACAAATACTCCACCTGTGTGTGTAGGTGTGTTCAGGGTGTTGGCTGCCGTGGTGACCGGTGATCTAGTCCTCTGACCATCTCACCTCAGTGCTGCTACCTGCATCTGTTTATGGAGTCATTTCATTCAGTCATTTGTGTCTCTCCTCTCTCTGTCCTCCATCCTCTCTCTGTCCTCCGTCCTCTCTCTGTCCTCCATCCTCTCTCTGTCCTCCATCCTCTCTCTGTCCTCCATCCTCTCTCTGTCCTGTCTCTCCTCTCTTTTTCTTTCTTTACCCAACTGGTCTTCAGCAGGAAGGTCCCCCCATATGATCCAGGTCCTGCTCAAGGTTTCTTCCTCTTAAAGTGGAGTTTTTCCTTGCCACTGGTTTTTTTTCTCCCTCTGGGGGAGTTTTTTTTTTCTTTTTTACCTGCCATTATCCTTGATTTAGATTTAATATTATAATTTTGGTTAATGATATTTGCTCGGGGGTCATGATCTGGGTCTCTGTAAAGCGCCTAGAGACAATTGACGTTGTAACAGACGCTATACAAATAAAACTGAATTGAATTGAATTAAAAATAACTTACTGCAGTTTGACTTGCTGAGCTTAAGTTTAAAACAGAGAAAATATCCAGTGAGTGGTGTTTCTGTGATGACTTGTTCAATTCAATTCAATTCAATTTTATTTATATAGCGTCTGTTACAATGACAATTGTCTCTAGGCGCTTTACAGAGACCCAGAGCATGACCCCCGAGCAAATATCATCAACTAAGATTATATAATTAAATCCAATCAATGATAATGGCAGGTAAAAAACTCCCACGTAGGGAGAAAAAAAAACCTTTATACCAAACAGTGGCAAGGAAAAACTCCACTTTAAGAGGAAGAAACCTTGAGCAGGACCTGGCTCATATGGGGGGACCTTCCTGCCGAAGGCCAGCCGGGTAGAGAAAGAAAAGAAAAGAAAGAAAAGAGGGGAGACAGGACAGAGAGAGGATGGAGGACAGAGAGAGGAGAGACACAAATGACTAAATACAATGACCATATAAACATAAACAGATGGAGGCAGCAGCACTGGGATGAGATGGCCAGAGGACCAGGTCGCCGATCACCACGCCAGTCGGTACCCAAACACAAGTGGAGGAGAACCCCAGGATGGACAGTGGATGGAACTGCAAGTCAGCATGAAACCCAGGAAACTCTGGCCTGCAAATACACAGAAAGAAAAGGGGGCAGAAACAGCACAACAAACACAGGAAAGCAAAGAAAATGGAGCACAGTTTCAGTAACAGGGTGCTCCCAAATAATTATAAATGAGCTGGAGGAGGAGGAAGGGAAGAAGAAAGGGAAGAAAAAGGAGAAGAGCAGTGGAGACACCACTCAGCAGATCATGCTGGTGTCTCCCTGTAGCGTAGGCCTATAGCAGCATAGCTATGACGAAGCTGTGATTAAGACGAGTTTACTCTAGTCTTAGCTACTACAACTATGGCTATAACTATTAGCCCCTACACACTATAGATTAGACTAACTGTAGGCTTTACTGAACAGAAATGTTTTCAATTTAGTTTTAAAAATGGAGATAGTATCAGCCTCCTTAACCCAAACTGGTAGCTGGTTCCATAAAAAAGGTGCCTGGTAGCAGAAGGCCCGTCCTCCAAACCTACTTTTAGATATTCTAGGAACGACGAGTAATCCTGCACTCTGAGAGCGGAGAGCTCTATTAGGAGCATAACATGCTATCAAGTCTTGTAAATAGCGCGGAGCTAGGCCATTAAGGGCCTTATATGCGAGAAGCAGAATTTTAAACTCAATTCTAAATTTCACGGGAAGCCAATGGAGGGAGGCTAACACGGGAGAGATGTGATCTCGCTTACGGATTCCTGTCAGCACCCTCGCTGCTGCGTTCTGGATCAGTTGAAGGCTATTTAGCGAGCTTTTCGGACATCCTGCTAACAACGCATTACAGTAATCCAGTCTAGAGCTAACAAACGCGTGGATTAATTTTTCGGCATCACCCTGGGAGAGGATGCTCCTAATCTTGGCAATATTTCGGAGATGAAAAAAGGCAGACTTGCAAACCTGATTAATATGCTGCTTAAATGACATATCCTGATCAAAAATAACTCCAAGGTTTTTCGCACTGTGCTGGAAGCCAGCGTAAATCCAGTCAATCCATTCCTCAGGTGTTTGGGACCAAAGACAATAACCTCTGTTTTATCCGAGTTTAGAAGCAAAAAGTTAGAGGACATCCAGGACTTAATATCATTAAGACACCCTTGAAGTTTAGCCAAAGGTTTTGTTTCCTCTGGTTTCATAGATAAGTACAGCTGCGTATCATCAGCGTAGCAATGAAAGTTTATGCCATGGCTCTGGATAATTTTTTTCCCAAGGGCATGTATAAAGTGAAAAGGATTGGTCCCAGAACTGAACCCTGTGGGACGCCATAGCAGACCCTAGTCCGTGTAGAAGAAACGTCATTAACATGGACGAACTGGAACCTGTCAGATAGGTATGACTTAAACCAGCCTAATGCTGTCCCTTTAATTCCAACAGTGTGCTCTAATCTGTGCAGCAAAAGGCCGTGATCAACAGTATCAAAAGCAGCACTGAGGTCCAGCAGAACAAGGACAGAAACTAATCCATTGTCTGAGGCCATGAGGAGGTCGTTGGAGACTCTAATCAGTGCAGTTTCTGTGCTATGATGAGTTCTAAACCCTGACTGAAAGACCTCAAATAGATCATTTCTATGCAGGTGTTCTCCTAACTGGCTAGCAACTATTTTTTCCAGAATTTTAGAGATAAATGGAAGGTTGGATATTGGTCTATAGTTTGCCAAGATGTCCGGGTCAAGGGATGGTTTCTTGAGCAAAGGTTTAATGACTGCAACTTTAAAAACCTGTGGCACATATCCTAATTGTAGAGATAGGTTAATCTGATCCAAAATTGATATACCAATAGAGGATATAACATCCTTGAACAGTCGAGTTGGGATGGGATCCAACAGACATGTAGATGGTTTAGCTTTACTGATAGTTGAGGTCAACTCAGAGAGGCCCACAGGAGAAAAACAGTCCAGAGTCAAATCAGAAACGGAAGAAATCAACGAAGCTGCAGGGATGTCCACAGCCGCTGACAGCTGGGCCTGGCCGATCTCATCTCTAATTTTGATTATTTTCCCACTAAAAAAGCTCATAAAGTCTTCACTACTGAGAGTAGCAGGAATGCATGGACCAACAGAGTTGTGACTCTTTGTCAGCCTGGCTACAGTGCTGAACAGAAAACGTGGGTTATGTTTGTTCTCTTCTATTAGCGAAGAATAATAAGATGTTCTAGCTCTGCGTAGGGCTCTTTTGTAGACTATTAAACTATCTCTCCAGGCATGATGGGAGTCTGCAGATTTACAGGTGTACCACCTCCTTTCCATTTTACGTGCATTCTGCTTCAGCATGCGAATATGTGAATTATACCAGGGAGCTGAGCTCCTAAGATGAGAAACCCTCTTCCTCAGAGGAGCGACCGCATCCAAGGCGGAATGTAACATATCGGCAGTATTGTTAACAAGGTGATCAAAGTCTGCCGGAGTAAGATTCAGGTCAGTGCCCTCAGCTATTCTATCATATTCCACCATAGGGAGATGAGAGAGAATGACCTCCTTAAAATTATTCACAGCATCTTCAGAAAGACATCTGCTGTAATGACACGTTTCATTTCCTGTTTTAATGCCACAAATGCTGAACTCGAATGTAACTAAAAAGTGGTCCGAGAGAAGAGAATTCAGCGGCGACACTAACAAGTGATGAGTATCTATACCATAGGTGAGAACCAGATCCAGGATATGATTAAAGCAGTGAGTCGGTTCTTTCACTTTTTGTGAGACGCCAAATGAATCTAAGAGAGATGTAAAGGCTAATTTAAAGCTGTCATTGTCAACATCCATGTGGATGTTAAAGTCACCCACTATGGTGACTTTGTCTGAGCTGAGCACTAAACCAGCTAAAAAATCTGAGAACTCAGACAGAAACTCCAGATAAGCACCAGCAGGTGGCCGGTACACCACTACCAACAAGACTGACTTATCTGACCTCCAATTTGGAAAAGTTAGACTAAGCGTGAGGCTTTCGAATGTATTCGTACTTGCAGGCTGGAGTTGTAGACAGCTGCTACTCCTCCACCGCGACCCGTACTCCGGGGAATATGATAATTATTATAACCTGGTGGCGTAGCCTCATTTAAGCTCACATACTCTCCCTCTTGTAGCCATGTTTCTGATAAGCAGAAGACATCGCAACGAGTCTCAGTAATAAGATCATTGATTAACAGAGACTTAGAGCCAAGAGATCTCACATTCAGTAGTCCACATCTAATTACAAGTTCTCTTGGCTCCACGTGTCTGACAGTTTTTATTTTTATCAAATTATTTTGGTTAACGCCTCTATCACAGCGCGCTAAGTAGACTTTTGGAGGACGGGGAATTGACACCAATTCTATGTTTTTGTTTTTATTTTTGTTTTTGTTTGGCACCATGTTAGCACTAGCAGCTATAAAGTTAATTTCTCTATCTTTAGTGGACGGGGACGGTCCTCGAGAAGCAGCAGAGAAGCGTGTACGACTGCAGCTCTGCATCCTGGCCTCCACCCTGGATTGTCAGGGGGAGCGTCTAAGAAAATCGGCCATCTTGTTGATGGCTGATCAGAGGAGGATGTCCAGGCTGGATGAAGATGTAACTGATATTACCACTCTATACAGAGCATCTCTGAAGGCCAAACACATCCAAGCTCAAAGTACATAGTAATCTATTACTCATTACTTGTGACTCTTCATGGTAGGCTTGAACAGTACTACTCACTTGAAATGGTGTGAAAAAAAAAAAATTATGCCCATTTCTAATTAAAAGCATCAGCTCTTTAAAAGGTTAGCTAAAAGTGCTTTAAGTAAAGGGAAAATGCAACAAAACAGGCCCTTATGACACAGGCAGCAGGGAGAGATTACAATGAGCTGGTTTTAATTGGAATATAAGCAGATTGGACTGAATTGGTCTATATTTAATTGGACTTCACTGAACCTGTTTAGATTGTGTGGAAAGGGCTATGCAGATACAACCTCAGTTTACAAAAAAGTTGGGATGCTGTGTAAAATGAAAATAAAAACAGAATGCAATTATTTGCAAATCTCATAAAGCCATATTTTATTCCCAACAGAACATAAAGAACATTTCAGATGTTGAAGCTGAGACGTTTTACCATTTCATGGAAAATATTAGCTCACTTTGACTTTGATGGCAGCAATACGTCTCAAAAAAGCTGGAACGGGAGCAACGCAGGGCTGGAAAAGTAATTGGTATAAATCAAAAACAAATGGAGGAGCATTTGACAACAAGTAGTATAATTGGCACCAGGTCAGTAACACGACTGGATATAAAAGGAGCATTTCAGAATAACAAGCTGAATTGAAAATTGAATAGATAAATAAACAAGGATGAGGATTTCTCGTCTGTTTTTACAAACTGTAGCAGATGGTCTTTGACAAACACTGGAGTGACCTGGCAGGACCGTGGGGAACATCTGAAATAGAGTTTCCTCTGCGTGGCCTCGTCGGATTTGTAGTCTTTGTGAACTTCATTCAGCTCAGGCCTCAGGCCTGTTCACGCCGCCGTTAGCATGCAGCTGACTTGCACATTCGTTCGTTAGCCTGAAAGGTGCTGCTAACACGTGCCCCCGGCAGCACATGCTGTCGTTGTCCCGGTACGTTATGGAGACGCTGAGCGGGCTTGTACCTCTGAGAGATGGTGGGCAGGTCAGTGACCCAGTCCCCGGGGCCAAAGGCGATAAAGCTCTGCACCAACATGTGGCACCCCCCCCCCCCCCCCTCGCACTCAGCTGTGCAGCAGCGAGGCTGCACGTCCTCCTGCTGGGCTCCTCATTGGCTGGAAACCTTTAATTGAGAGCCGATCATGCTGGCACAATCAATTGGCTTTAAAAGCTGGGAAATCATGTGTGTTTCCTCCTGCGGTCCTCATCAGTGAGCCTTTACACAATGCAGCGAGGCAGCGGGGGGAAGCTGGAAAACTACACAACTCATAAAGAATGTGCTAGATTCTGTTATTTCTAATCACACGAGACATTATTGCACATCAAGCTCAGTAAGATGTGTTTTCAACACCTTTCCCACCTTTCTGATTAGGCCGCTCCCCAGGAAAGGAATGAGGTCATGCTGTTCAGGAATCGACTCGTCTATCAGGACAATGGAGCACTTGCATATTCCCAGGGTGCACTGCTGAGTTGCACCAATCAGATGTCTGGGAATTTACAACTCAAGTTTTTTCCTTCTTTCTTTTTCTTTTTTCATTTCTTAAGCAGCACAAAAGGTTAGAACTAAGCATCTGATAGTGGAACTGGGAACTGCTTCCTGTACTGGCAAGCACTGATGGGAAACCAACAAAGAAACGTTAACACCCTAAAGTAACCAGTTCCCGCCTGCAGCAGTAGTGACGTGTGTTGCTGATTATACATCTTTGTCTGACTTCAGCAATAAAAAAATAAGATTCTGGAGGCACCTGAGCAGTGACACGCTTCACAGCAGGTGCATGCGAACTGATCCTGTAGTTATGTCAGTGGACTTTACAACCCTGTCAGATCTATCAAATCTGAAACCTCAGAAAACTAAACACGACAGAATAAATACTGTTTGATGGATTATCAGCCGCACCTTTGGATTCTGGACCACCTGTGATGTCACGCTGTGCATATGTTGTATTAAAAACAGGGTCAGGTCACCTGTTTGTCGAGTGATGTTAATATCTAATGTGGAATATCCAATTTAATGTGGGATATTGCTCAGGCGTCATTGTATGATTTTTGGGACACGTAGCTGTCAGGAAAAATTAGCTCAAGGCTCAAAATATTGATAAACATTGTTTAAGAATAGCTGCATTTCTCTGCTCATTGTCTTGTCCTGACAACGGCTGTCTTGTACGTCTGTATGTGAGTTACCTGACCATCTCTGCTTGTATTCAAATGAAATGTGGCTAGACGAGGTGCTACATCAGTCTTTACATGTTAAAAAACT
Organism: Hirundichthys speculiger; assembly: GCA_018398805.1. NCBI lineage: Eukaryota > Metazoa > Chordata > Actinopteri > Beloniformes > Exocoetidae > Hirundichthys > Hirundichthys speculiger. The sequence continues at coordinate 796,126 of JAGFBZ010000777.1, read as the reverse complement.
CCACATAACTAGAGTAGCCCCGATTAGTGCCTCGTTATAAAGAAACTGTTTATTTTGAATCCCTTGCAAGGTAAGGCTGTTTGCTGGGATGGGACCATGAGGCTTAAACTGTGTCTATATTATATAAAAGCCAAATATTCAGGAGGACAAATGAAGTGAAATCAAATAATGTAATGAACTGAAATAGTCCCTTGAAGAATTGTCCTGGTATGATGAGGAGCAGGTGATGACAAACAGGAGGAAGAAAAGAAGAAAAGTTTGGCTGCTGGAAGAAGGAGGGCTCATGGAAACAACCAGAGGAGGATTTTCCGTGACTCTGGAATTGATTGTTTCTGTGGGATTGTTTTTGTCATGGTTTGGGCTGGGCATGGCATGCCTGCTTTGTTTTCTGGGTTCAGTTTATTATCTTGAGCTCCTTGTCTTCAGTTAACTTTATCTCCTGTCTTACTTTGAAGGTCTGTCTGGTCTTTGTGGTGTTCACCCTCACTTCCTTCTGTTAATCCCCTGATAGTTTGCACCTGTCTCTCGCTTGTTCCTTTCTGTATTTAAGTCTTGTCTTTCCTCTTTCGGTTGCTGGTTCTCTAAATTTTTCTCTTGATTTGTCTGTGGTTTTTGCCATCTGTCTCCCCATGACTCTGGCTCTGTTTGCTCCTTAGATTCCTGCCCTGCTGGCCCACTACCTTCACAGACGCCTCAGTTCTGTTTGGTTTTGGGAAATAAACTCGTTTTTGTTGGAAACTGCTGCTCTCCTGCATTTTGGGTCCTCCCTAAAAAAAAAAAACCCTGACAACTTTCACTGATCATCCTTGGTGGCCAATATTGAAGAAGAAAACTTTCTGAAGAGACTAACCCGTTTTTCGACTTTCTCCCACAATGCATTGCAAAGAACTGGATTTTGCATTTTTTCCAATTAAAGATGTAACTGTTTTGGAGGCATTTTGAAGCCAAAAACATGACCAGAAACTGCAACATCCCTTACGAAACAAAAATATATTGCAATATATTGCCAAATATAATGTAATGTATTAGACAATATATTCCCATATATGGGATTTAGTATTTATGTTTTCCAATATATTGCAATATATGCATAGATCATATATGTGTATATATTAATACATATATATGATCTATGCATATATTAGAGATGTCTCGATCCAGTATTTTGAACTTCCGATCCGATACCGATATTTATTTGTACTTCCGATCCGATACCGATCTCTGCCGATACCGGCCTATCTGAGCATGTATTAAAGTTTTAAGTCATTTAACCAACTTAATTTGTTGTCAGACTCATGCTGAATAGGGTTTTACTCCTGATAATAACTAGCCAGCTGAATTAGGTGCATTTGAATAATACACATTGGTTGGTAACGAGAAACTTTTGAAATTCTAGACTCTCTGAGACGCATTTTCCAGCATTTTGAGACGCAAAATGGGATGTTCAGATACCTTTTTTTTTTAAATTAAAATAACCCTAGCCATAACGTTGCATGTCTTTTGTTAAACAAGAGTAAAGAAAGTAATTGCAAGTTTGAAAGATCAAAGTGTGATACATGTATTTAATAACAAATCAAATGAAAATAAACTGGTTATTTTATAACTCCATGTTTGCTTGGTTTATGATAACATTAACGTCCTTGATATTAATCTGATTCTACAATACATTAGAATGGGCCTTGAAGTTACAAGATTACAAAATTATTTATTAAATCTGGATTACATTTTATAATTACCTGGTACATCCTTTTTCCTTTTGGTTTTTTTTGGCGCTGCTAGCTGCCACATCTCAGCCAGCCCACGCTGTCGCTTTTCCGCCATTTTGCTCGTCTTGGAATACAGAATATTGTAGCAACCCTGGACATTATGCTCATGTTATGATGCTCTGTTATTGTTTAGATGTTCTGTTGTTCGGATTACATAAGTTCATTGAATGCATCTCGAGCTGAGGCAGGCAGGTTATTGGGTAGAATAGGTTAGGGGGCGGGACTAGCAACCAAGAGAGACGGAAGCTTGTGTGTTATTGTGGGAGAGCCCGAGAGCAGTGTTGCCAACTTGGCGACTTTGTCGCTATATCTAGCGACTTTCCAGACCCCCTTAGCGACTTAATTTGTAAAAAGCGACTAGCGACAAATCTAGCGACTTTTTCTGGTGATTTTGAGACTCACGCGCACTCAAACCGCTAGGTTTAAAGCCATCACTTAGCTCGAGTTGTCTCGCACGGGGGGCGGGGTGTTTCTGGCTGTGCACTGTGCCCGACAGAGAGAGAAGCGCGGCTTGCGAGGCACACAGCAGCCATCAGCAGCCAAGTGATGGCTTCAAACCTAGCGGTTTGAGTGCGAGTGAGTTGCTAAATCACCAGAAAAAGTCGCTAGATTTGTCGCTAGTCGCTTTTACAAATTAAGTCGCTAGGGGGGGGTCTGGAAAGTCGCTAGATATAGCGACAAAGTCGCTAAGTTGGCAACACTGGGGAGGGAGATGCTCGTGTGCTGAAGGTGTGCTGGAAAATGCGGACCGGATATTAGGGAAACCTGGAATGGGTTATCTGAATAATGCGCTGCGCGGTGCGCTGGAAAACCCGGAACGGACGTTGGAAAAAAAAATGGATCGGGAGTCTGGATCGGCATTTTTAGGGCTTGCCGATCCGATACCGATCCGCATTTTTTGCTCATATCGGCGGCCGATCCGATCCGAATATCGGATCGGGACACCTCTAATGTACACATATATTGTGCATACATTTACACACAAAATATATTCCACAATATATTGAACACATATCAGTACATATATTTCATGTTTGTGTTTCCATATAATTTTACGTATATAAAATGTATTCCACAATATATTGAATACATAGCTGTAAATATACTTCATATATGTCTCCATATATTTTTAGATATATTTAAAATATATTCTACCATATATTAAACATACATGTGAAACTATATCTTTACATATATTACTAATACATTTTCCCATATAAATCTGAATACATTATAATGGATATTTATAAATATAAAATTGCATATATTTTGGCATGTATAAACACATATATTATATTTTCAGGTTTAATATATTTCAATATATTGAAAGCGGCAATCATTTGTATATTCTGCAATATATTGCCATATATTACATGAATATATAATATATTGTATAATATATGCACCATCAATATATTATTCCATGTATTTCTAATATATCATGTATTGGAAAATATAATGGAAACATAATATATTACAATATATTTAAATATATTTCAAGTAATATATTGATAAATATATTTTCCTTTCATAAGGGATTACAACAAATCGTTTGATAAAACACATACTGACTAATTTGGAAATGTGTTAAATGTGCTGATTCTCTTTTCAGGGGAGATCATATTTTAAAATATTAATTCAATTCAATTCAATTTTATTTGTTTAGTGTCTGTTACAATGTCAATTGTCTTAAGGTGCTTTACAGAGACCCAGAGCAATATTATTAATTAAATTATAATATTAAATCATAAACAAGGATAATGGCAGGTAAAAAAAAAAACTCCCACAGAGGGAGAAAAACACCTTTAAGCCAAACAGTGGCAAGAAAAAAAAACTCCACTTTAAGAGGAAGAAACCTTGATCAGGACCTGGATCATATGGGGGGACCTTCCTGATGAAGACCAGCTGGGTAAAGAAAGAAAAGAGAGAGACAGGACAGAGAGAGATGGAGAGAGAGGATGGAGGACAGAGAGAGGATGGAGGAGAGAGAGGGAGGACAGAGAGAGGAGAACAGGACGGAGGGAGGAGAGAGAGATGGACAGAGAGATGATGGAGGACAGAGAGAGGATGGAGGACGGAGGAGAGAGGATGGAGGACAGAGAGAGAGGATGGAGGACAGAGAGAGGAGGGAGGACAGAGAGAGGAGGGAGGACAGAGAGAGGATGGAGGACAGAGAGGATGGAGGACAGAGAGGAGGAGGACAGAGAGAGGATGGAGACAGGAGAGAGGATGGAGGACAGAGAGGATGGAGGACAGAGAGGATGGAGGACAGAGAGAGGATGGAGGACAGAGGATGGAGGACAGAGAGAGGATGGAGGAGAGATGAGGAGGACAGAGAGAGAGGACAGAGAGGATGGAGGACAGAGAGAGGATGGAGGACAGAGAGAGGAGGGAGGACAGAGAGATGATGGAGGACAGAGATGATGGAGGACAGAGAGAGGATGGAGGACAGGAGGACAGGAGAGAGAGGATGGAGGACAGAGAGAGGATGGACAGAGATGGAGGATGGAGGACAGAGAGGATGGAGGACAGGAGAGAGGAGAGAGGAGGAGGATGGAGGAGGAGAGAGAGGATGGAGGACAGAGGATGGAGGACAGAGGAGAGGAGAGGACAGAGAGAGGATGGAGGACAGAGAGAGGATGGAGGACAGAGAGAGGAGAGACACTAATGACTGAATGAAATGACTCCATAAACAGATGCAGGTAGCAGCACTGAGGTGAGATGGTCAGAGGACTAGATCACCGGTCACCACGGCAACTGACACCCTGAACACACCTACACACACAGGTGGAGGTAAACGCTGGGATGGACAGAGGAGGGAACTGCAAGTCAGCATGAAACTCAGGAAACTCTGACCTGCAAACATACAGAAATAAAAGAGAAAAAATGAGGGAAAACAGCACAACAAACTACAGGAAAGAAAATGGAGCTCAGTTACAGTAACGAGGTGCTGCTACTTAACTATGGAATGAGCTGGAGGAGGAAGAAAGGGAGGAGGAAAGGGAAGGAAAGGGAGAAGAGCAGTGGAGACACCACTCAGAAGATCATGTTGGCGTCCCCCTGCAGCGTAGGCCTATAGCAGCATAGCTATGATGAAGCTGTGATTAAGACGAGCTACTCTAGTCTGAGCTCCTACAACTATGGCTATAACTATTAGCCCCTACACACTATAGTTTAGACTAACTGTAGGCTTTACTGAACAGAAATGTTTTCAGTTTAGTTTTAAAGATGGAGGTGGTGTCAGTCTCCTGAACCCAAACTGGTAGCTGGTTCCATAATAAAGGTGCCTGGTAGCAGAAGGCCCGTCCTCCAAACCTACTTTTAGATATTCTAGGAACGACGAGTAATCCTGCACTCTGAGAGCGGAGAGCTCTATTAGGAGCATAACGTGCTATCAGGTCTTGTAAATAGTGAGGAGCTAGACCATTAAGGGCCTTATATGCGAGAAGCAGAATTTTAAACTCAAGTCGAAATTTAACGGGAAGCCAATGGAGGGAGGCTAACACGGGAGAGATGTGATCTCGCTTATGGATCCTGTCAGCACCCTCGCTGCTGCGTTCTGGATCAGTTGGAGGCTATTCAGCGAGTTTTTCTGACATCCTGCTAACAACGCATTACAATAATTCAGTCTAGAACTGACAAACAGGTGGATTAATCAGCATCACCCTGGGAGAGGATGCTCCTAATCTTTATATTTCAGAGATAAAAAACAAAGGCTGTCTGACAAACCTGATTAATATGCTGCTTAAATGACATATCCTGATCAAAAATGACTCCAAGGTTTATATTTTTATTAATATTATGAAAATAAGACTCTTCTGTCATTTGCTTACAGGTATTTAGCTTTACTTTAGACGGTGCTTAAATTGTCTGCATTGCAGTCAAATTCCTTCTGTAGAAATGTTTTTTCCTTCAGCTTTTTCTTTTTTGTTTAGGGGTAGAGACATGATGCTGCAGTGTCCATCATTACTGTAAGCATGTCCAAGTGTAAGGCAGACTAAAAGGGATGAGAGGGGCCTCAGAGAGAGACTTTACACTTCTTACACGCCAAAAATATCGATATTTATTGAGAAAATGTATGGAACAGTTGTTTTGTTGTTTGCGTAGTAATGGTAATAGGCTTAGTGGTAGTACCAAGACTTGTGCCAAATAAATCATGCGTATTACTCTGCTGTGGCCGTGTAAACAAAAAAACTGTTCTGGTACCTAAGATGTAATTAAATAACTTTGCAAGCTGGGCAGAATGATAACCATAAGGTTGAATTGGTGAAAGAATCCATGGATGTTTTTGTTTTTCATAATTTTTCATCTCTCTATTGACTTGAAAGGATTTAGAAAAAAAAATATTTCAACAATTTTATAGTGTGAGCTAAATTTGTGACCCTAACCCTAAGCTTTGTAGACCTGACTGATAGCTGTACAATAGACACTGGCATCAATCTTTTTCATTTATGGGAAGAGAGTGAAACTGTCGCTGCATGGTGATCTTTGATAAATCTCAAGCTGTATCTTCTGTTTTTTCATGACAGGACGAGTTCATCTTTCAGCTTGTGTTTGGTTACTAAAACACACTGTTGGTAAGGGAACAGAAAAAAAGGATTTTGTAAGGTCTGGACAGTCATCAAAGCAAAATGTCCTTCCTCCAAAAGTCTGTTGTGAGTGAGGAGCTTGATAACACCTGAGGTGGATTAGGGTGGATGACACCACTCAGCTCTTCACAGTCTTTTCTAATTGATGTGGTGTTTATGTCACTTCTAGTTGACCTGACATGCTTTGCTCTTTCTCGAAGCGCTCAAAACATCCTTCATATATTTCCAGAAAAAGTGACCCAGGCTTCATGCAGTGGATTCCACTGGTGATGAGAACTGGGCCTCTGGCTTCCCTTTATTTGAGGAGCCCACAGTTCCCTGTAACATGGTCTGTAACAGGACCAAAAGTATGCTCATCTTTTACAGTCTCCAGGCTATGCTCTCTGAATTTGTGTCCCAGTGTCAGACTGTCGACATCTACTTTTATTAACAGGAAAACCTTCAAACACGGTTCATATGACCAGAATTTGTTCCGAAATACGCTCTCTCCATGATGCACAAACATGTTTTTCACTCTCACCGCTCTCCAGACTCACCATGTTTACCTCTCAGAAGCTCCTTCCTTTTATCCTAAATGAAATGTAATCAATGCATAAGGTGTTTGAAGCAGGGAGGAGTGCTGATGGTGGCAAACTGTACTCAAAGCTGCACTGATACTGGGCTGGATTCTGCATTAACACACTATGACTGGCTGGAAAATATGAATGGGGACAGTTGCTACATTTTTAGTGCATTTAATATTATCATTGGAAAGATTTTTCAGCTCAATTAATACAAGTTTAATACAAGGGCTGGACAAGATAACTCATAAATCTATTAACGCAACATTTATTTTATTGCCCGTTAACGCATGTTGCTCACATGCTTTTGTTTTGAAAGGTCTGTTGCTAGTCTGTTGTCGTTAAAAGTATTTAAACAACACATTTTATGGCAGCAGAATATTTAAATAAAAGTGCACTTTACACTGCTTTTGATTTCATTATTTTATTTTGCGTATACAATGCGATTAATCGCGATTAATCAGGGAAATCATGTGATTAATCGTGATAAAAATTGTAATCATTGCCCAGCCCTAGTTTTAACACTAATAGATGTTTATCAGATATGCAACCCAAGTCAGCCACATAATTTAAAGACAAACTACAAGAATTATCCTCCAGTCTACCTCCATGTACTGTGAACATTTCAGTCTGATGTTCCTGTCCTGCCCAAAAGAGTGCAAGCAGCACTTCAAGGCTCAGCACCTGCAACAAAACTGGTAGTCCGAGAGTAAAGGCTAAACAGCATGTAGGTTGTGTTTCTAAAAGATTTGTCTCATTAGAAGGTATTTGTAAAGGGCTTTTGCCCTTATGTATATTACATTTTCTTCGAAAAAAGGGAAACACGCAAGAAATGGAAGAGGTTTTCCAGATTTTGCAGTTTTCAAAAATCTTCCTCAAATCTTCAATCAGAAATGAAAAGATACTATATTCATGTAAAGACTGGGGTTTTATAGCATTGTGTTTCCAGACTCGGCCTCAGAGGCTGACAAACTAGCGTCTTTCTGAGCTGGTCCACGCAGAAAAGCAGGAGACGAGGGTGGAGAGCAGGGACTATGAATGTTGGGACTGTGGAAAAGCTATAGAGTTGGTTGGTTGACATGATGGAGAGGAGGAAGACGGATATTCTGTGTGTTCATGAGACCAAGTGGAAAGCTGGCAAAGCTAGAAACTGAGGAGCAGGTTTCAGTCTGTTTTACCATGATGGAGATGGAAAGAGAAATAGAATAGGAGTTATCTTGAAGGATAAGTTTGCTAGGAATGTTCTGGAGGTGAAAAGAGAGGGGGGGGGGGGTGGGCACCAGAGGGGTCAATTAGTGCGTTTACATGGGAAGTTTAATTCCTCTTTAATTCAGAATTAAAATTAAATCCGATTTAAAATGATTAAAAATTACCATGTAAACACCTAATTCCGAATGAAAATGTCCATTCCGAATTAAACTTAATTCCGAAGTAAGTGGCTGGTTTATTCTGATTTTAAATCCGAATAGAATAATTCCATGGTCATGTAAACACTCATTCCGCTTTAAATTAATTCCGGTCTTTCTGCGCATGCTCGTTCTCTTGCCCGTCTGTCGCGATGACGCTTATATTCCGCGCTGGGCTTGTTTTCAAAACAAAGTTTCAAGATGGCAGCACGCAGTAAACGGAAAATAAGATCATTGACATCGACATGATGTTGTCGTGCTGCTACTTCAAAAATAAAATCAAAACAAATCCAAAAAGGATGCTAATAATGTAGTCCTCCATGTTGTTGCTAATTGGGTAAGTTTGTTTTCTTCCGGTAAAAGTAAATACGTAAAGACGTCCGCCCCCCATAGTGCGAATTACAGGGGGGTTTGGGGGGGTTTGACCCCCCCAATTACAACTTCGACACCCCTAAAGAAGGTACAAATTGTCATTTTTGTCATCTTCGACCCCCCTAAAGATGATAAAAATTGTCATTTTTGTCATCTCTAGAAAATGTTGACCCCCCCAATTGTCATTGTATAATTTGCACTCTGCCTATCCAGTCAGAACCCTTCCCAACCCCCAGACCTTAAGTGGAATTGGATAAAGCTGATGAAACGTGTTTTCCATGTAAACCTCAATTTGGAATTACTATTTCCATGTAAACTCGAAGGAAAATAGTTTAATTCGGAATTATTTAATTCGGAATAAATAATTCTGAATTGAAAAACATCATGTAACCGCGGCCACTGTCACAGGCTTGAGATGGCTGACATGAAAGGTAGGGTGCACCCTCATTGAGCATGGAAGTTTGACTCTCACAGACACTGGGTAATAACTTTGGACACTGGAAAAAGTCCAGTAAACCCGGGACCCAACTTACGCGATCCAACACGGAGGAAGGGAGCCAATGTCGATAGCCACATGCTCATGCCCACACGCCCCCATAATGAGAGGCTGCAGTCCTATAACGAATCTGCCCTGGCTCTGTAGCGGTCAGAGTTACCACCAGCCCCTGGTCCAGATGCATCGACAACGACATTAAACCCTGGTTAACCCCAAAACCCAGACACCTTCATCAAGCCAAGAAGGACGTGTGCAACAGTGGAGACGGAGCTCTGTACGGACAAGCTAGGAACACGCTGACTAAGAACATTAGCGTGGCCAAGAGACTCTAGTCTGGAAAGATGTGGAACAAGTTTCAGCTAACGATCCAGCGTCAGTGTGGAGAGGCCTCAGGAGACCACCAGCTACAGGAGACGTCCCCCCCCCCACTGCTGAAGACAACAAAGCCTTGGCTGATGACCTCAACAACTGCTACTGCAGATATGAAAGAGACCATTTCACACCTGTCAATGCCTATCTGTTGCTTCTCTTCCTGCCCTCCTTCCACCATCTCCCATCATGAAGTGCTTTGAATGCCTGGTGTTGGCACATCTGAAGTCCCAAACAAGAGACCTGCTGGATCCCCTGAAGTTTGCCGACCGGGCAAACAGGTCAGTGGACGATGCAGTCAATATGGGACTGCATTACATCCTGCAGCACCTGGACTGCCCTGGGACTTATCCACAGATCCTGTTTGTGAGTTTTAGCTCTGCAGTCAACTCCATCATCCCCCACATCCTCTGCTCCAAACTGTCCCAGCTCACTGTACCACCTACCATGTTAGTGGTTTTACAGCTTTTTAACTGACAGAGGTGAGCAGGTGAGGTTGGGACAGTTCAACTCGGACAGTCGGATGGCAGCATCGGTGCTCCCCAGGGATGTGTCCTTTCTCCGCTACTCTTCTCCCTATACCCAAATGACTGCACCTCCTTGGACCCCTCTGTGAGGCTCCTGAAGTCTGCAGATGACATCACTGTTATCAGTCTCATCCAGAATGGTGACGAGTCTGCATAGCGTCTGGAGGTGGATCAGCTGGTGCAGTCAGAACAACCTGGAGCTGAACAGGCTCAAGAATGTGGAGATGATAGTGGACTTTAGGAAACATCCCCTCACCAGGCTCCATTCCAGTTTCTTCCCACAGCAGTCTCCCTACTCAACCAATAACTGTTAACTGGCACAGATTTTGCACTATTTGCAACATTATTGTAAAAATGTATACTTGTATATTTTTGCATTAAACTTTTATTGTTTGTATTATTATTTTATCATACTTATATATTTATGTGTTTATTACATTTTGCAAACCAGAGAGACAACATCTGCCAGCAGATAATTCCTTATTTGTATTTCTGTACTTGGCGAATAAACATGATTCTGATTCTGACTGAAGAAGGCAACAGAGATGATGAGGAACTGATGAGCAAGACAGGAATGCAGAAGGACAGAGTGGAGCAGGACATTTATCAGAGCTGGAAGACAGTGGTGAGGTGAGCTGTAGGTGTGGCAGAAGAGTTAAAGGTGGAGGTGGGACTGCATCAAGGAGCCATCTGAGCCCCTTCTTGTTTGTTGTAGTGATGGACAGACTGACAGATGAGGTTAGACAGGAACCTCCGTGGACTAATGATGTTTACAGATGACATTGTGATCTGCGTAAGAGCAGGGAGCAGGTGGAGGAAAACTAGAGAGGTGGAGGTATGACCTGGAAAGGAGAGGAATGAAGGTTAGTGTGTGTGAAAGAGAAGAACCAAGAAGAACAGGGAGGCTACAGGGAGCAGAGATGAAGAAGGTGGAGGATTTTTAGTACTTAAAAAAAATGTGGCTGAAAAATCTGAACTTGAATAAACCACCCAGAGTTATGTAGTTTATCTCAGATGGTTATAGTGGCAAATGCAGTGACAGGTACATAACAGAGCTTAGGGTTTCTGGACAATTTACGTGCTGGAGATGCTAACCCTGTAGCTGCACTGGTGGAGCCATCACACAAGAGCTGACATCAGTCTTAAAATATTTGATCCTTGAAAAATTTGGGGGTATCCTCTAGGGGTGAGTATTGTCAAGGACTTCGCGATACAATATGTATGATGATACTTGGGTAACGATACAATATTATCACAATATCGCGATATCACAATATCCTACCCAGTTAATATCAAAATTAAAAGTAGAGATGAAAAATCCAGTTGCTGTATATGTTCATCAGATGATATTGTTCATTCAGAGGACAAGTTGAGTCAAAACTATCTGCTTCAAAACAACCTTTTTATTGTTTATTATTAGTGTCTTTGCACATTTTGAATTTTCCTAAAAAATCGATATTAGGGGCTGAAAAATCTATATTATATTGGGCAGCTGAAAATCGCGATATATTGCCAAATCGATTTTTTTTCACACCCCTAGTATCCTCAGCTGATGGAACTCTTGTGGGATCTGATGTTGATGAGCCTTCATGAATGTGGTCTGCTGTATGATGTTAAAAATGTATTTGCTCTATTCTGAAAATAAAGTCCAAATATAAAACAGTTGCACACTGTCATTACAAAATGCAATTAAGATTATTATTAAAACTACCAGAACAATCAACATTTACCTTCCACAGTACTGCAGCAGCATTGATGCAAGATCTGCCCTACAATAAATGAACACTCTGCTGTTTGTACTTAACCTGAGGTTGAAACTAAAAACCATTACTGTGTAGACACTGATACGCCTCTGAGCTTTTCAGGTTGCTCATCGCGTCACCATCAGAGGCTGGCGAGTCAATAAAGTGGCTCCATATGCTGGTATAAGTTATTGGCAGCCACCATTCCTCAATAGCAGTAGTTAGAGGTATGATAATTATCACGTTTGAGCTGTGACAAGTGGTGTTCCATGTTTTATATCCCTAACGCCCGAAGAAAGAGGATAAGCACAAACCCTCAGCATGTAAACAAACGTCGGTTCCGGTCCGCGCCGGAAGTTGCACCTACAATTAACGCAAGGCCTCATGGGGACTAGGAAAAAGGTGGATTGGTATAAGTGTAAGTATAGTACACTAAATGAGCATTTAGTTGTTAATGAACTCATAATCTCAAGTTCACTTTACTCACTTTTTTCTAAAAGGCAATCAGTTTTGATGCTTTTTTTTTTAAAGTAAGATTAACTAATTAGATTTTACAGTGTAGACTTGGAGACCTCCACTGCCACGAGGCCACAAACGGATCAATATATGTGTGTTTTTCAGTTGGATGTCTTAAAAACTCGAACATAACATCTCTGGCAGACATTCAGCAATACAACTGATCAAAAATAATTGGACTGGTTACATACAAGAGTCGAAACACTCCAACCCCATCTTCCTGACCACAGTGTCTGCAGCAGCCAAACACTGACTCCACTGCTGACGGTCCATCTGTGTCTAATTTAGTTGCCAACCTTCTCTCCTTTTGTAATTATTATTATTATTTTTAATCATAATGCTTTTCTCTGTCAGTCACGTTAATATCTGGAAATACACTCCAGCAGCCTCCGATCATTCAGAAGTGTTTGCATAGTGTGTGATTAAGGGCGCCTGTCGAGCCCGAAGCCCGACCTTCGCGTGGGTAGGTAGAGGCAGGAGCAGTGGCAAAACCTTCCAGGAATATCTCAAATAAATCAGGTGTGATAGCTGGATGGAAAAAACGACCCATTTTCCATGTCCAATTTCCAAACATTCCTTCCACCAGGAAACCCAGAGTTTAACACCTTTTGTCTTATTGATGTTTTGAGCAGAAGATGAGAAAAATGATTTGGTCTGTTAGTGCAAACAACTATTTCCAGCGGTTTGTTTGTTGTATTTTCCCAGGCAACAGCAGAATAATCCATTTATTCACCTTCCTCGGGGTATCAAATCTCCCCCCCTTCTTTGTCCTCCCAAAGCTTTTCCAATACATTCTCAACAACAGCCTTTGAGAAATTGTAGTGGTAAATGTAGCAGGCCAGATATCCAAACAGGAAACAAAAAAAAAAAAAAAAAGAGCTGAAATTATTCTGATCACATGAGACTGGATGGAAAACAAGGGAAGAGGAGGCATAAAAGGGGGGTCAGAAAGTGCAACCTTAAGATCTGCTTCAAGCTGCTGCTTGTTGTGATTGTGGTGATTAAAAGTGGACAGCTGAAGATATGCACAAGGTCACAGACTCATCTCGAATGTATTGCAGCCCAGACTTAATCTTCAGGAATTATTTTTTGGGGGTGGGCTGGCCTCGTTGTGGTTCTGGCCTTCTGGGTGCCCTGCCTGAGCACCCTGTCAGTGGACGTATGCCTCGGGGGTGTTTGCCCCTTGACCTCTCGGGTCGGAGGGCAAGGGTCCTTTCGGGCCAGTCTGGTCCTGGGTGATGGTGCTGGCGTTTTCTCACCTGCGGGAGGACTTAAAACGGATTAAGATAAGGAGAGTGGTGATAGTAATGGTGATGACAGTTTCCTTGGTACATGTGAGTGTATATGAGCATGGACACATTTATGCTTTTCACCCCTCCCCCAACACCCCCCTTCTACTGTCAACACAATCAATCAATAATGTTTACATCAATTCTCCATATACAGGTCTATAGCTTGGTAAAAGGTGTTCATCCAGTCTTCTTGTTAGTAGTTTCTGCTTCCTACATATTATCTTTTAAGTTTGTTTGCCGTCACAACACAACCCACTACACAACAACCCCCACACTTCACAACCAAGCACACACCACACCCTCACTGTCCTGTCTCTTTAACTATCTTGTCTTCAAATGTTTCACTGCTGGTGTTTTTCTAGTCCTCTCTGACAAAATCAGGATTTAAGACGTCAATAAAGGATGTCAGAATTTACTGCCAGAGACGACTGGTGAAGGACACATTCACCCTTCACACTCCCACAAAAAAAAAAAAAAGTCTGCTATAAGATTAAATTGCATATACATACTAGATGGTTTGGCTAGACAATGGCACTAACCATGAATGTAAATGCAGTTTTTTGGTGACAACATTCTGCTATGTAGGGTTATGTCGAGGTAAGAGACAGAGCTTGATGCTTTTCTTTTTCTGCCCTTATTGGAGGCTGGTCATGTTTTTTCCCTGTCTCACAGTTTATGCAGAAAGAAAATGTAAATCCGCATAGCACAAATTCATAGTAAAAGTAACCCTGAGACACTTTACTCAAAGAGTTAACACATTCAGTACGGTCCATGTGGCAGCCATCCCACTTGCGGATTAAGGCCGATGTGGAAATAAGTATTGTTGCAGTTCCTAGACTGACCACTAGGTGCTGGCTCAGAAACAGAGCAAATCCCCATTGACTGCCATGTTAAAATGTCCAAATTTGAAGCAGAATTAAACATATTTTCAGCCTGCTTCAAAAATCGAGTTTGTGATATTTACTTTAAAAACCCCTGTCCTAAGATTCATCAGGATCTTTTATTAATGAGAGCTCAGTACAATGAAATTTCAGCATCTAAGGCCGCTGCTAATCTCTTAAAACTTAAACAGAGTATCTTTGATCAAGGTGAAAAAGCAGGAAAGGTTTTAGCTTGGCGCTTAAAACAACTTCAAGTTGAAAGATCTATCACCATTCTTAAAAATGAGAAGGGGGAATGTATCACAGACCCAGTTACCATAAATGATAAATTCCGTGATTTTTATGAAAGACTCTACAGCTCTGAAGTAGATGAAGAGCTAGCTGACCTGAGCTCATCGGCATTTCTAGACAGTCTCAACTTCCCTAAATTAGAGGAGGGTGAGGGCTCAGAACTGGGGGCAAGCTTGTCAGTGGAAGAAATCTCAGCAGCAATAAAATGCATGAAGTCTGGAAAAGCAGCAGGCCCGGATGGCTTGCCCATAGACATCTACAAAAAATTTGAATAAAAAATTAGAACTCCCCTTTTAGAAATGTTTTTAGAATCCCTTCATAATGGGATACTCCCTCCCTCCCTTAGAGGTGCTCTGATTACTCTTCTTCCGAAACCGGGTAAATCCAACGATAAGTGTGAAAATATGAGACCAATCAGCCTCCTGAATTCTGATCTAAAGATATTATGTAAAATTCTGGCAAAAAGACTAGAACCTATTCTACCGGGTCTAATACTGGCTGATCAAAACGGATTTATGAGCGGATGTCATGGCTTTCATAATGTGAGAAGGGTCTTGAATATTTTACATGACCAGAGGGGGGCATTGGACACGGCTTTCTTAGCATTAGATGCTGAGAAAGCCTTTGATAGGGTGGAGTGGTCTTATTTATTTGAGATTCTTAGACGTTTTGGCCTGGGGGAGGGGTTTTGTAATTGGATTAAACTTTTGTACAAGGATCCCTATGCGGAAATTATTACAAACAACAACATTTCAAAACAGATAAAAGTTAAAAGAGGCTGTAGACAGCGTTGCCCACTGCCCCCTTTACTTTTCATAATTGCAATAGAACCACTGGCCAGTGCTGTGAGAGGACATAGTGGAATCACGGGGATAGGTATTGGAGAATCAGACCATCGAATAGCTCTTTATGCAGATGATGTCATTCTTTTCCTAAAAAATTTAGATAAATCAATTCCATCTCTCCTGAACCTAATTAAGATATTTGGCGACTTGTCCGGCTATAAAATCAATAATTCCAAATCTTCCATAATGCTACTCAATTCAAATGAGAGGTCAGATCCACCCACTTATGTTCGCCATTTTAGAACAGTGGATTCCTTTACCTATTTGGGCATCCAAATTGTTCCCAAACTGGAAAACTTAGTAGAAGCTAATTACAGTCCAATGTTGGTATCTTTATCCAAATCAATTGCTGGATGGTCCAGTCTTCCTATTTCTCTTCTTGGTAGAATTAATATACTCAAAATGAACATTCTCCCCAAACTTTTATATTTATTCCAGAATATCCCCCTGCCGCCTCCTCCAGACTTTTTCCCCAGAATGAAAAAAATCTTCATTAACTTTATATGGAATAATAAACGCCCTAGGCTTCGTCTATCTCTTTTATACCTACCCTACGATAGAGGAGGGTTACAGTGCCCTAATTTGTTGTGGTACTTTTGGGCAGTACAGCTTAGAATGTTTATGTTTTACTTCTCCACAGATATGCCCCTATCATGGAAGGATATTGAATCGCATTCCCTAAATCTCCCATTCCCCACTTTTCTATACTCAGATGAGCCTAAAAAACTCAAAATTTTGTGTTCTAATCCTATAGTTAAAAACATGATTGGAGTCTGGCAAGAAGTTAGGAAATATGTAAAAGACTCCCCCTCCCTTTCCTACTTCAGTCCAATCTGGGGCAACAGTTTCTTTAAACCAGGGAGATCTGATGCAGGTTTCAAAATGTGGGCAGATAGAGGGATAAAACAAGTAAAGGATATGTATGGGAATGATGGGAACATTTTGACCTTTGGGGAGTTGATTAGAAAATATAACATTCCTCGCAACACTTTTTTAAATATCTTCAACTAAGGAACTTTATCAAAACAAATCAAGCCCATTATATGCCTTGCCCCCCACTAACAACACTGGAGGAATTTTTTTACAAAAAAACCCTTTGAGAAAAGGCATCATTTCTGAATTTTATGATTTATTGAAAGATGTCTCTCCTGATTCTTCTGAGTCTAAATTCAATGCATGGAAATCAGATTTACAGGAGGAACTATCACTGGACCATTGGCATAAAGCATGTAAAACAGCCCAGACAGAGACAGGTAATACACGCCTGAGACTTCTACAATATAATTGGTTGATGAGGGTGTATATTACTCCAATGAAATTAAATAAATTTAATTTGAATATCCCAGATACCTGTAATAGATGTGGGGTAGATAAGGACCCTTTATTTCACTGCCTCTGGCAGTGTCCAAGAGTGGTGGAATTTTGGAAGGAGGTTTGTCTGTATATTCAGGAGATTCTTTCATTAAGGTTAGGACTGGAAGCTAAGCTCTTTCTGTTAGGTCTTTACCCAGAGGGACACAGAATTAAGCAACATGAGAAAATGTTTATAAACATGTGTTCTCTACAGGCAAAAAGGACTATAGCCATATCATGGAAGAGCTTTGGTAAACCATCAATTGCTGTGTGGTTTAAGGAATTAACCTCTTGTTTACCTCTGGAAAAAATTTCTTACACTCTTAAGGATAAACAGGAGATATTTCACAAGATATGGAGTCGCTTCATCAATTACATGAAGGACACTGATCTATCACACCTGATGGACGGGCCTGGAACAACATAGATGCACCCTCTGCACGACTTAGGGCCTGATTTACTAAGATCCTAAATAAAGAGTACTAAATTGCGTGTGCACTGAAAAAGTTTGCGCGTGCTGTTGTTGTGTGTTTTGCGGGTGATCAACTAAGAATGCTCGCGCAATTGATAACGGGCGCAAACCGCAGTATTTAAATGAGGTGTTGCGTGTCTTACAGTTTGCGCCATGGAGAGTCTGGATGGAAAGCAGGCTAGACGCAAGCGCAAAATGAAATTTGACGAGTTGGAGTTAGAGATATTAGTGGAAGAGGCAAATAAACACATTCATGAACTAAAGCAAAGAAATTTAAACATTACCAAAAGAAACGCAATATGGGAGAAAATGTGCGATGGAATAAATGCAGTTGGTAAGACAAAAAGAACGGCAGATGAGGTTAAAAGAAGGTGGCAAGATATAAGGCGAAGAACTAAAGAAAAAGTGGCCTTTAATAAAACTTCGGCAAACAAGACGGGTGGTTAAGTGGCCGTTGAGAAGTTCAAGCCTCCATAACCGCGGAGCGCTGTCATTACGGAGATGCGTCTCTGCGCGCAGCTGTGGCATCAATGAGTGGAGCTGTGGCTGGAGCCGACTTGTCCTCACACACTACTCATTCGTAAAAAAAAGTATATGTTTTTTCATAAAATCCATCCATCCATCCATCCATTAGCTTCCTCTTATCCGAAGTCGGGTCGCTGGGGCAGCAGCGTCAGAGGTCCAGATCCGCCGGCCGCTTCCACCAGCTCCTCTGGGAGAATCCCGAGGCGTTTTTCATAAAATGATGTGGAAATAACCCATTTTATTACAACTGAAATTGTGCTTGGGAGGAGTATTTTCACCGGACATTTTGACCGGAGAGATTATAAAATCCCGGACTTCCGCATATTTTACCAGACAAAGTCCAGCAATTACCAGACAACGGAAACCCTGGTGCCTCCTGTGGCAACCTTTTGCTTAATAATACTCGATTTAACATTCAAATAAAACATTTCTCCTTTTGCATGTGCAAACAAATTTACACGAGTCCGAAAGACTCTCTCTCTGCGTATTCTTTGATTTTGGCGATGTCGCCTCCTTGCCACAATAACAGCAGCCATCGGTGCGTAATGCTGGACAGAATAGCACCTTCCTTTCGAACGTACTAAATACAGACGCAATCACAATCCCCGCAATTACTTTCAGGGTTGGTAAATCTCATTGCGTGTGGTAAATGAACCTATTTGCATTTTCCCCTCCCAGTATTTTGCGCTTTCTGGCGGGTACGCCCCATATTGTTTATTCATCAGGGCAAAAGTGCTAAATGAACAGCGTGTGCTATTTTGCTCATTTGAGAGGCGCAGTTCTCTTTGCACGCTGTTAGTAAATCAGCTTGCGCATTGGTTTGCGGGTGATGTCAAGTTTGCACACGTTTTTACGCACGCAAACCTTTAGTAAATCAGGCCCTTAGTCTCTTCTCCAGCTTTGTGGACTACACGATAATGTATCTTCAATGCACTCAGGATTATTTGCCTTCTAAGGGAAGCCTAGACCGCCATGTTTTCATATTGTTGATTACACTGTTCTATGGAGATGTGTATAATGTATTGCTTGTTCTGATGGTATATTTTTGTACACTTCTGAGTCATGGCATCGTTTTACGCGCCTCTGGTTATTTTTGTTTCTTTGTTTTTTGTTTGTTTTTTTAGTTTCAGTAAGTATAGCATATACGTATGTGTATGTAGGGGTATGTTTATATATGCATATTTTATTTTTATTTGTAAAAAAAAAGAAAATCCAATAAAGATATTGTTAAAAAAAAAAAAAAAAAATCGAGTTTGTCCTCTGTAGTCATTTTCTGTCTACTTTAACTATAGTTATTGATTTTAAATCCATAACTGCATGGGGAATTATTTTTTTCGTACCGCAGATACATTTAAGCAACAAAGCTGATCCAGCAGATGCCCCGAGGTCATTTGATGTTATTTAATCAATAGCTAGCTCTGCTGCTGGCTAAGACAGCTAGCCATTGATGATATGATTTCAGGTACTTAGTGCTTAGCATCATATTGACTTTGCAGCGGTAAATACAAAAAACCTAAGTGATTATGGTCATATTTTAAAGAGGATTTGTTTATTTATGACTTAACGGATTGTACAAACAGACCACTGTGACTGGTTGTGGTTGGTCCAGAAGTATCTGATGATGAAGCTTAATTTAGGCGTACTAACCATGGCAGTCATTTCATGTCACTACCAAGGCACAATTTGAGACTGGAGGTCCTGCTACTGGGATGATCAACTGCAGGATCTGACATAATTCCAAGTGGAAGAGTCCTGAAGTGATTTTCCGTCAGCAGCTCGGCCCTAGCTCAAGCCGGGTCTAACGTCCAGAGCTGTTGGCCAAGAGCTCCTTTAACCAAGCCGACCAACAGCTCGCTTGGCTTCTTCAGTCTCTCTTTGGGTTCCCTTTAGCCGAAGAGGTTAAGTTGCATTTCTGCTGTGTAAACATAACTTTTGCTCGATCTCTTGCTCAGTCACTTCCTCATTTTCTTTTGTGTAATGGCTTTCTTGAATCTGTGGCCTCTGCCTTGATGTCCACTGTAGCTCTGTGAGCTAGTCCAAAGTTACTTTGGCTGGTTTTTCTCGATAGCATGTGTTACAGAAAACCGTATGGTTTCCTGAGACAATGGAGACAAAGGAAATCATAAAACTCAAATCCCCAGCATGCCTGGTGGTTTCAGTTTCACACAGAGGTGTGAAACGTGATGTCACCCCCTCTCACTGCCTCTCACTGGCCGGGGACCCCTATTCTTACAACAGGACCCCGAACGAAGGCGGATCGCAGTCCCGCCGTTTAAATACCGCGAGCGCAATCAGCTCGTCCTCTTTTTGCTCTCTTTCCTGCGCATCGGCTGTCCTGCTTGGACCTGTCCTACACGACTCAAGGCATCCTTTTTTTGGCCTACTTCGGCCCGCCACAGCTTCCAGCCAGCAACCATGAGGCCCATCCAGCGACGCGCTGTCAGCCACCGGTAAGGAAGACCGGTTCACGCGCCCCATCCGGCCAGCACCACGAGTGACCGGCGCACATCGTTGCGAATGAGGCATGGTGCCGCCACGGGAAGACGCAATGCAACACAGCGCCTTCTAGGACCCGGTTCTGCCGAGACGCTGCAACCTGTACCCCCACGGAAGAGAGCCAGGACGAACAGAGCAGCTCCCGCAACCACATCTGTGGAGCGTAACCCAACAGTTATGCTGTTTCCAAGTTTAATCATCCTCCCCGCTCCTGGATGTCAGCGGAGCGTACGTTCCTGCCCTATACTACTGATCCTGGATCATCAATCCAGTTCCACGGACTTCACAACACCATCGATCGCTTGCAGAGGGATCCACGTAAGAGGCTTTTGTGTCTGGGCAGAGTTACTTAGCTTAGTTAATATTTTTGTGCTTACTGTGACACTGTTAACGTTTGAGTCCACCGGTAATCCGCCGGTGCGTATTTACCCACGTGATCACCGTGTTTTCTCACCACTGGTTGATCGTGCCCCCATTTCCAAACAAACGATCAGGACGAGAGTGCGAACGTTTCCTTTATACTCTCCCTCCTGTGTGGAAATCCTCGGAGCGATCACAGCATCAGTGGTTAGGAATCACCTTCGCTTTGTTGATTGTTTTCTTTTCTTTCCTCTTTCTTCATACTAACCATCTCCGTGAGGATTTATCGGATGACCTTGTCGGCCATCTTGGTAAGGGACAGAGCAACCCGTTACCTTGTCCACCATCTTGGAAATCCTCCTCTCAGTATTAAGCCATCTTAGTTTATCTCACACACACACAGTCCCAGTAAACATGTATGTAAGTTGACACTCTTTTCCATTTGACTTTTTATGTTATATGTTAGTTTAGTCATCTTTTAGTTAGTAGATATAAGGTTATTAGCAACTGTCTCTTAAGACAGTTGGTAATAACCCCCTTTTATGACTAACCAAGCTCGTTATATGCCTTATTGCACAACACAGGGATGGAAGACTGCTACAGCTAGAGGACATTTCCTAAAAATAAGCACATATTCAATCAGATGAAATTGAAACTGATCTTTCATTGTAAACAAATGCCCTTTGTGTTGCTTTAATACAGCCAAGACACCTGTGTCTCTGCGTGGGTTCGCATTTAAAACAACAGCTACATAGATTTTTTTCACTTGTCTGATCTTTAATTTTTTTTTAACATTAAGAAAGAAGTTTCCACTCTTACTTGTTTGCAGTCTGAATGAAACTGCAAACTGTTTTGCAGTCTCAGTGTTTGTGGTTGACCAGTGAACTATGTCCAGTGTTATAAACTTCATTCAGATGCTTCCTGCACACTTCTGGAACACTGTTGACACCAAAGTCTATTTTCTAGTGATGAATCCCTCTGGTGGGAAAAGCCCTTACTGTTAAATGTGATTTGCAGATTCACTGTTTGCCACATTTCAGAACAATAGGAAGCTGGATAAAGTTCACTTTTGACTCATACAGCACTGTGGACTCGATCAGACAGACCTAATTTAAGACACATTTTTGCAAGAGAGGTTTGAATTCCTAAGCTATTCCTTCATATGGTACACCCTGGATACCACACACCCACTCACACATGCCCACACTCACACACCTAAAAGCATCGATGATGCCATTGTGGCACATAAACACAGTGACTTTCGCTTCAAGAATTAAACTGGAGGCAGTGACTATATATACATGTAGAAAACTGGAATTCCTTATCTCTTCCCATAGTGGCATGAAAGAATGTGTGGTTGTGATTCACTGTGTTCACCCAGAGAGTTTCCCCACAAAGTGGCTGTTGTCACCCAGCCATAACAGCCCTTGAAAATGCAGCGTCAAAACTTCAAAGACCTATTCAAGATTATTCCAGTCAGAGGCATGAAATAACACTGTGACAAACTACAACTAGCATGGCAGGATACAATGTACTTCATCCGTCCACGTTCTGGTCTCAATCAGACTGCTTATAAATCTCCAAAATTAAACCCGGCCGCTCCCTGGAATGTGTCTTCATGGCTGCTCTGGAGCATCACACACACAGGTCAACACTTAGCACCGCAAACACGTTTTTCTGTCCCCATTAAGTCATGTGGTTTTTGCACATCATCCATTCAGCTTACTTGAACTGCTGAGTGTGTAAAGGATGGATAGTTAGATTACATTAGTTTCAATGATGAACGGTCACGTGACTTGTTCCCATTCTTTAATATGCTTGTTGTACCATCCACCTGATTCTGAGGTTGAAGGACCAGTTTACATTAAATGTTTAGGCACAAAAAGGGACATCAGTGACATAGATGCACCCTGAACTGATCACCAGTCCATTGCAGGGTCACAACGAGACAAACAACCATACATACTCACCCTCTCTTCCATGTTCAATTTAAAATCACCAAGCATACTGTTTGGACTATGATGTGAAGCTAATCATAGGGGTCAGTTCACGTCAAATGAACCCAGGATAACTTCCTGATGCTGAGTTTCTGTGCTTGTCAGGAACCAGTCCCTAAATAGTTCTTTACATTATAACAACCACATGGGGTCTCAGCCAAGAAAAGTGGCTCCAGAGCAGCATCAACAGCAGAGACAAAGGAAAAACTTGCATCAGATGTCTGGTCATGGTAACCATTTCGATTGATTTAAAGCTGTTTCATGCTTGAAAACAATAGAGCCAACAGCTTCTAGTCCTTGACTTATTCACACAGCAGTGAGGAAAAATAATATTTTAAAAAGAAAACTCACTGCCTTTTCCTTACTCTATTAAAATCTCTCATCTATCCTAAGGCAGAAGGAGGATTAGATAGATGGCAGACAGGACAGAGCCTTTGAACTGAACACATGCTTCAATAGGTTTGATTCAAAAATCAGCTCTGCATCCTCCTCTCTTGCCCCCAACCAAACAACTCCCACCCCACCTTAGTCATGGATCTTGGTGCTGCTCCATCGTTGTCTCCAACCACTATAAACGATACTGGGGCCACCTGTCTCTCTCGCCTGTCTTTCTCTAGTGGTCAGATGAGCAGACAGCTTGAGACTGAATAGAAACAAGGCTGCAGGTCCAGATGGTGTCACCTCCAGAGTCCTGAAGGTCTGTGTGGACCAGATATGTGGGATTCTACAGCAGCTCTTCAACCTCAGCTGAACCAGGAGAAGGTTCCTGTGATGTGGACGACACCTTGCCTTGTTTTACTATCAAAAAATATCACCCATCGTCTCCTAATGGCTATAGACCTGTAGCCCTAACATCCCTCATGAAAGTCCTGAGAAGGTGTTTAACAAGCACCTGACAGGACACACCATATACACGAGATCCTCCCTGCCCACAGCTAAAACCCTACAGTGATAAGTTTGCTTATTGCTGTAGGGTTGGAGTTGAAGACGCCATCATACACCTGCTTCAACGAACTCACAGTCATCTGGACAAAACAGATGTGAGGATCATGTTCTTTGATTTCTCCAGTGCATTTAACACCATCAGGCCTGCTTCACTATGAAAGAAACTCCATAGGTGGATGCCTCCACAATCACCTGGATTACTGACTAACTGACTAACAGATCACAGTTTGTGAAGCTGAATGGTTGTCTGTCTGAGCAGGTGGTCAGCAGCTCAGGAGAACCACAGGGGACCGTACTCTCACCACTCATCTTCACTCTGTACACCTCAGACTTCTAGTACCAGTCTGAGTCCTGTCATCTGCAGAAACACTCAGATGGCTATGCAGTTGTGGGGTGAACCAATGATGTACAAGAGACTGAGTACAGAGAACTGGTGGACCACTTTGTGGCTTGGTGTGGGAACAACCATCTCATCTTCAACATCAGGATCAGGATGGATAGGATCAGGAATGAGTACATCAGAGGGACAGTGCATCTTAGATATTTTGGAGAGAAAGTCAGAGAGGCCAGACTGAGATGGTCTGGACATGTACAGAGGAGGGATGAATATATTGGTAAAAGGATGGTTGGATCTGCCAGGCAGGAGGCCTAGAAGGAGACCAAAGAGGAGATTTATGGATGTAGTGAAAGAAGATGTAAAGTTTGTTGGTGTAAAAGAGGAGGATAGAGTTAGATGATTTGCTCTGGCAACTTAACAAAAACTGGAAGGAAAAGAAGAAGCAGTAATAAGTCAATAGTATTTCCATCATGGGAGAAGAAGTGGAGTTGGAGATGGAGGAGTATAAATACCTCAGTATTGTGGACTGAAGACATAACACTGACGCTGTCTACAAGGAGGGGCAGAGCAGACTTTGCTTGATGAGGAAGCTTATGTCTTTCACGGTTTGCAGCAAGATGATCCATATCTTTTACAAGTCTGTTGTGGAGAGAGCAAACTAATCCATAGTCATCTGTTGGTGGAGCAGCATCAGAGCCAATGACTTAAAAAAAAAAAAGAACAGAAAATCAAAACACAGTGATTCAGCAACAGAGTTCATTCAGAGGCTCCTTCAGATCGACTGCAACACAGACATACACGAGATCCTTCCTGCCCACAGTTAAAACCATCTATAATGAGTTATTGAAGAGACTTAAATAATGGAAGTTACTGCATCATATAATTTTCCTTCGGGGGTAAATAAAGTATTAAGTTGAACTGGACTGAGTTAAAACTGTTGATGGCGCACTGTAAAAATCAACTAGTTAAACTTACTTAAAAACAACAACAAAAAAACCAAACACACACCATGCAAACAAATTGCCTAAAAAAGTCAGTACAGTGAAAAAATATGTTTACTCATAAATGCTTGTTTAGAGTATAGTTGAGTTTAAATAACAACTGTACACTACCTGATCATTTACTTTAGATGCACAATGTACTCCTGACTTAGTATGGACTACTAAGTTAACATTTCAAGTAACAAAGTTCCTTTAAATGGAAAATGTGTGTGTTCATTCTAAACTAGTAGAAGCATCTAATAGCAATAGAAACTATTACAAAAGATTAAAAAAAAAAAAACTTTAGTTGTGGAGGTATATATTAAACAATGGGAAAGTGTGTGTGTAGGTGTGTTCAGGGTGTCGGCTGCCGTGGTGACCGGTGATCTAGTCCTCTGACCATCTCACCTCAGAGCTGCTACCTGCATCTGTTTATGTAGTCATTTCATTCAGTCATTTGTGTCTCTCCTCTCTCTGTCCTCCATCCTCTCTCTGTCCTCCATCCTCTCTCTGTCCTCCATCCTCTCTCTGTCCTCCATCCTCTCTTGTCCTCCATCCTCTCTGTCCTCCATCTTCTCTCTGTCCTCCATCCTCTCTCTGTCCTCCATCCCTCTCTGTCCTCCATCCTCTCTCCTCTTCCATCCTCTCTGTCCTCCATCCTCTCTCTGTCCTCCATCCTCTCTGTCCTCCATCTTCTCTCTGTCCTCCATCCTCTCTCTGTCCTCCATCCTCTCTGTCCTCCCTCCTCTCTCTGTCCTCCCTCTCTCTCTGTCCTCCATCCTCTCTGTCCTCCACCTCTCCTCTCTCTGTCCTCCATCCTCTCTCTGTCCTTCATCCTCTCTGTCCTCCATCTTCTCTCTGTCCTCCATCCTCTCTCTGTCCTCCATCCTCTCTGTCCTCCATCCTCTCTCTGTCCTCCATCTCTCTCCTCCATCCTCTCTCTGTCCTCCCTCCTCTCTGTCCTCCATCCTCTCTCTGTCCTCCATCCTCTCTCTGTCCTTCATCCTCTCTGTCCTCTCTCTCCTTCCTCATTTCTTTCTTTACCCGGCTGGTCTTCATCAGGAAGGTCCCTTCACAAGATCCAGGTCCTGCTCAAGGTTTCTTCCTCTTAAAGTGGAGATTTTCTTGCCACTGTTTGGCTTAAAGGTTTTTTTTCCCACTGTGGGATTTTTTTTTTTTTGTACATGAAACATACTAGCACCTGACTAAGAAGAGGCACAAGGTTTGTTTTTGTTCATTTTCACGCCATCCTGTTATGTCTGGCTCAAGTTTGGTACTGTTGACAGTTTCATGTATGTAAATGTCATGATTAGCGGTAGCTGCTATCAGCATCACTCAATCTGCATGGAAGTGAGACGAAGCTAAGCTACTATGTTGGTTGTCATATTAATGCAACAGGGTGTGTTTTCTATCTTTAGTGTAAGGCCTGCTAAGGTTAAAAACTGTATTGGAGTAAAGGGAAATGGTTAAAAAACATGTTTAGTTCATGGTAATACAGATTCAGATTCAGTGCTTTATTTGTCATATGCATAGTTAACACAGGGTCAAGGATGCAATGAAATGCTTGCGGGGAGAAAGAACCGCTCGTGACTCGCCAGGGAAAAACCGGATAAAAAGAGTAAGATAAAAAGTACAGTACACTCTACACAGTAGAGAATTCCGACAAATAATGCAGTGAAAAATAAAAATTTCAAGCATATGCGGTAAGTGTACAGTGGGTCACAATGTGTAATATAATAATAATATAATATAATAGTAATAACAATAATGATAATATAAGTATAGGTTAATGTAAGTGTATATATAATGTGATATAGTATAGTACAGATACTCAGTACGCATAAGATATGGCAATATGATTGTAAATTCTATAATATAATATACGTATATAACTATGTATATGATATGTATATATAATATGATAATGATAATAGTGCTAGTAATGATAATATGAGACACAATATATACAGAGTGGTACACTATACACCGAGTGGATCCTAACAAAATTAGATATAGCATTTTCAAAAATATACAGCAATATACAATAGAAAAAAAAGATATTAGAGTGTCAACATTAACTAAAGTGTCGTAGTGTAAGGTGCATGGGAAGGGTGTGTATACAATCATTGCACATGAATACGGTATATTTCACATAGTGGGGTATTGCACATTGTCTATAGCAGTGGTTATGACAGAATATGGAATAGAGGTAGTGAGTCTTTATGGCAGAGTGAAGGTGCTACCTGGAGTTGAGTAACCTGACGGCCTGGGGGTAGTAGCTGTCCCTCAGTCTTTTTGTGCGGGCGGGCAGGCTCCTGTGCCGTCTGCCAGATGGTAGCGGACGGAAAAGTCCATGTGCTGGATGTGTGTGGTCTTTGGTGATGATCTGCGCCTTACGCAGACCCCTGCTGTAGAAAATGTCCTGGATGGAGGGGAGGCTGCTGCCTGTGATGTCCTCTGCCGCTCGCACCACCCTCTGTAGTGCTTTGCGGCTCTGGGCAGTGCAGTTCCCATACCACACTGTGATGCAGCCCGTCAGCAGACTCTCGATGGTGCACCTGTAGAAGTTGGTGAGGATGCTGGTGTTCATGCCAAACTTCCTCAGCTTCCTCAGGAAGTAGAGTCGCTGCCGGGCTTTCTTCACCACAGTGTCTGTGTGAAGTGACCAGGACAGATCCTCAGTGATGTGGACGCCCAGGAACTTGAAGCTGCTGACCTGCTCCACCTCAGCGTTGTTGATGTAGATGGGGGGGTGCTGGTCAGTCCGCTGCCTCCTGAAGTCCACGATCATCTCCTTGGTTTTGCTGACATTCAGAGAGAGGTTGTTCTCCTGGCACCAGCTGGTTAGTTGGTAGATCTCGTCTCTGTAGGCTCTCTCTCTCGTCGTTGTTGGTGATGAGGCCCAGGATGGTGGTGTCGTCAGCAAACTTCAGGATGGGTGTTGGAGCTGTGCCTGGCGGTGCAGTCGTGGGTGAAGAGGGAGTAGAGTAGTGGACTGAGAACGCAGCCCTGCGGTGGTGTGCCGGTGCTGAGGAC
The DNA here is from genome assembly GCA_018398805.1 of Hirundichthys speculiger. Taxonomy (NCBI): domain Eukaryota; kingdom Metazoa; phylum Chordata; class Actinopteri; order Beloniformes; family Exocoetidae; genus Hirundichthys; species Hirundichthys speculiger. Next base: position 767,973 of record JAGFBZ010000777.1, on the reverse strand, counting down.
ACGTGTGGAGGAGAGGTGGCTGCCGATTCTCACTGCCTGCGGTCTGTTGGTGAGGAAGTCCCAAATCCAGCTGCAGATGGGGCCCCCCAGGCCCAGGGCAGTGAGCTTGGAGACCAGTTTGGAGGGGATGATGGTGTTGAATGCTGAGCTGTAGTCAATGAATAGCATTCTCACGTAGGTGTTACTTCTCTCTACATGGCTGAGAGAGGTGTGAACTGCAAGAGCAATGGCGTCGTCTGTGGACCTCTTTGCTCTGTATGCAAACTGCAGGGGGTCCAGGGTGGGGGGGAGAGAGCTGCTGATGTGTTTCTGGATGAGTTTCTCAAAACACTTCATGATGACTGATGTGAGTGCTATGGGCCGGAAGTCATTTGGGCATGATGCTGTGGGGGTCTTTGGGATGGGAACTACAGTGGAGGTCTTGAAGATGGTGGGCACAGTCGACTGGCTCAGGGACAGGTTGAAGATGTTGGTGAACACCTCGGCTAGCTGGCTGGAGCAGGCTCTCAGCACCCGTCCGGGGATGCCGTCGGGCCCTGGTGCTTTGCGGGGGTTCACCTTCCTGAATGCCTGTCTGACTGTGGCTGTGTCCAGGTGGAGCACGGCGTCCTCACTGCTCACCTGTGGTCTGGAGGCAGGCGTGGTGTTGTTTGCATCAAACCGGGCGTAGAAGGTGTTTAGCTCGTCCGGGAATGATGCGCTGGACAGTTCCACTGGCCTGCTCCTCCCCCTGTAGTCGGTGATGCAGCGTAGTCCCTGCCACACACGTCTGGAGTCGTGGCTCAGCTGGGCAGACTCCACTCTCCTCCTGTATTCCCTCTTAGAAGCTTTGATGGTCCTCCTGAGGTCATATTTGGCTGCTTTGTAGGCTTCTGGGTCTCCTGAGTTGAAGGCAGCGGTGCGAGCGTTTAGTTTAACACGCACCACTGGTCCATCCCAGGGTTTCTTGTTAGGGTAAGTGCAGATGGAGATTTTAGGCACGATGTCATCAATGCACTTCCCTATGTAGCCTATGACAGAGTCTGTGTATGCATTGATGTCTCCATCAGCTGCGTCTGCAAACATCTGCCAGTCAGTTGTCTCAAAGCAGTCTTGGAGGACCTCGTCGGATGTGTTGCTCCACTTATGTGTTAGCCTGGAGACTGGTTTTTCCTGTTTAGCCTTTGTTTGTAGGCCGGCAGCAGCAGGATGGCACTGTGGTCCGATTTATCAAAGGCTGGCAGGCAGCACTTCATTGGAGGTTTTCTTTTGATCTGATAAAAGCAATTGAAAATTGCTTTTATCATTCTTCGGTGCATTCTTTAATGGAACACAGTTCACCAATAAAGGAATATGAACCATCAGTTTAAGAGTTTTCACCATCACTTAGTGGGGACGCCACAATGGTGCTTTATAGTATGAAGTTCTAAAGCCCATAGAATATGCTACCCTGAAAACAATTGTGGTATTGTGAAAGTAAACTTAAATTAATGTCAAATAATGCAATTAATGGTTTGGTTACTTCTGTTTGTTTATTCCTTTTGTTCTGCGCAGATCCTGGTGCACCAACTGCTGTCCATTAAATGGAAATGTTCAAAAAGCTTCTGGAAACTGAAAAACAAAAAAGTTGGGTTACAACAGGACATAATCGAAATACTTAAGTTGAACAAAGCTCTTCTCCAGGAACAACTCATGAAGAAAGATGACCTTATCCAGGAGTCATGAAAAAAATGCCTGAAACCACAGAGAACGCATTCTTGGCTGCCTTATTCATGACATAAGAAAGTACAACAAATATACAGTTTTTTGAAGGAGTCACATTGTTAATAAGAACAAGTTTTGCGATGTTTGGTGTTGTTCTTGAATAGATTAAAAATGTGTATTTTTCATCGGCCTATAGCTGAGCAGTTTCATCACTTTACTGGAAGCACCCAATGACTATTTAGAGCAGGGGTGTCAAACCCCAGTCCTCGAGGGCCGCTGTCCTGCATACCTTAGATGTTTCCCTGCTTGAGCACACCTGATTCAAATGAATGGATTATCACCACCTTGTCATCCAGGTCTGCACAAGTCTGTTAATGGCCCAGTCATTTGAATCAGGTGTGCTGAAGCGGGGAAACATCTAAAAAATGCAGGACAGTGGCCCTCCAGGACTGGATCTTGACATCCCTGATTTAGAGTGACTTATAATCACATTATAATGTATTATACTAGTGATTATAATGGATTATACTAGTGATTATAATGGATTATACTAGTGATAATAAGGCATTATAAAGAGTTTAAATATATGCCAACTATGATCATTATAATACCCTTTGATCCTTGCAACAAAAATCGGTGACCAAGGGACCAGCAGTTATAACATACTATAATACCTGACCTTATAAGTGATTATAACATGCTTCATAGTGTGATATGATTATTGTTATAAAGCATTATGATCATTTATGAGTGTTTATAACTATAGTTATACAGTGCTATAAGGTAATTATAACTCATTATAATTATAGTTATAATGCGTTATAAAGATAGGCGTCAAATAAAGTGTTACTGTGATATTACATGAAAATCCAAAAGCAAGATACAATATTGAACAAGAATCCCATGTACTGGAGCAATAACATTAAATACTGTTGACAGAACAAGCACAACCAAGGAACAACTGTTTTATTTTCATTCCACTTTTCTGGTTTATGTAGACGAAGCAGGCCACCATGAGTCAGCAAACCACAATGGCATCATCATCAAAGCTGAAGCTCAGTGTTTGGAAAACCTCTTTGGAAAAGTAATCCATGGCCATTCATCCATTTGCTGCCGATTATCTGGAGCCAACTCACAGATCAGTAACTATCCACGCACAAATTTTGAGATTCAATAGTTCAGGATGGGTTTGGACCTTTTTCCTTGCATGTCATACGTACGTAAGGAGGTTATTGGTTCCTGTAATCATCCTGCCCATACTCAGAGCTGATTTCTCCCAGACTTAAAAACAAAAAAAGACATGACGGATAAAATCTTTGTTTTATGCAAAGTTGGACCCTCAAGTTCAGCCAGAGGTAAAATGAGAGTTTAGCCCGGCTGAGAAAATCAAAGGGGTATCTATGTCCTCAATGTCCTGTACTGACCTGTAGTGGTGACTGATGCCGTTTTGTTAGGACAACGAATGGTACATTTTTTTATTGTGCAATGTAAAGTAGACACAGGTGTGTAGGTTCTGTCATTTCCTGAGCAGGTATTTTCAATAACAACATTTGACAGTAGGATAACTTGGTTTTAAGTGATTACAGAGCATCCACCAACACGTTGCCATCTATTTATAGTTATTTGAAATCTAACTCATTTTTGTTTATTTCTATAAATCCCTCCATACTGTATTGGCCTGAATACAGGACGATATTTTATTCTAGAAATCATATTCTCAAAAATGGGAGTCGTCATATAATCGAGGACTCGATTTTTCTTTTGTCATTACACATCTGCGCCACTAGATGGAGCCGCACCAAACTAACCAGCAAGAATCGAGCGTCAGAGTGAACGAATGCGAGGAGGATCTGATGATGAATGGAGGATCACGCAACCGACTCGAGCGAAGAGGTTGGAAAGCTTTGTTTCAGTTCAGAATTTGTTTTTTTGACAAATTATTAATGTTCTTGAAACCGAATATAACTCAACTTTGTTGGTTATGCAGATATTGACATCATTAATGCAGTTATTGAACTACATGGTTGTTGCTGATTCACTGAATCATCGGGCCCGATCTTCCTCCAGATCTCCTAAAGCTGCTATTAAGGGATAGCGGGTAGCGGGAGGGGCGTTTCCCGCAAAGAACTCAATCTTCCACCTTGCTAAACCTGCTATCCCACCTGCGCCAACCGCTATATTATCATGGGCGGAGTTTGCGGGGGGGGGGGGGGGGCAGGAGGAGCATTGCTCCCCCTGGTGGCTTAAATATGTAATTGCATTGTCAACGAACTGGCAAAAATAAATAAATATTTTTGACAGTAATGTTTTTTTTAAGTCCAAAATAAACTGCAGTATATTGTGACAGTTAAATGAATCATGTTATATTTTGTTTCTTAATACATTTAACATCATTAACATTAACATTTATAACATCTACTGTGTACTGTATCCTCATGCAACTACTGGTTTTGAACATCATCTAATCTTGGACTTCATGGTTTCGTGGTGAGTGTATCTTGTGTGCCATCATGTGATCGCGAGTTTGCACATATGTGTGCATGCGCGCCGGTTCGCGTGCATGCGCGCCGGTTTGCGTGAGAGTGCGCCCGTTTGTTGAAAGTGCTTAACTATTTTTGCCCCCCCTGACGCAAAAGTCAAACTACGCCTATGTATATTATGCATACATTATGCATGGGAGTGGTTAGGACGTTCCACCTGTTAAACCAATCAGTGCATCAGCAGCCATTGCCTTTAAGAGCAGGTTGTGCTACCCGCTAACCGCTATGGAGCGTCTTTTCATCCAGATCAGAGCAGCTCTCATCTGCTGTAGAGCTTCCTCCTCTTCCTTCCTCCTCCTCCTCTGCACTGATATATACACATAAATTTTTTTACACAGACAATTCCTATCAGCTACCTGAAAGTCCCAGATAGTTGGTGTCCTCCCAGTAAACACGCTCTGGTTGTCTATGGTTAACTGGCGAGGAAGTCGTTTAAGACGATCTCTGCCATTTTCTCAGGGGTTCAACTGAGGCCAAATCACGCTTTTTATACAAGAGTTAATTCCAGAGGTAGAGCCGTTTGTGCACGTCCACATGTGACCAGGTGGACACACATTGATGCCATTTGTACGCACTCTTGTACGCGCAGACATGTGGGTCGTGGGTAGCAGGTGGTCTGACCACCTGCTACCCACAACCCGCGATCACAAGATACAGAGTTTGCGGAAAGGGCAAAAGACACGCCCATTGCCACACCTACAAGATGAGTAAAGGAGTCGGCATAATGGGTTGCAGCTTTTGGGAGCAGAAGATTGCATTAGCGGTTAGCGGAGCTTCCTAAGCCGAAGGTTCCTTTGCAGCTAGCGGCTAGTGTTAACAGGTAAGGGGAAGTGTACGATCGGGGCCTTAGTCTCAGATTTTAAGAGAATAAAGTTTATTAAATAGTAGTATACCTTGATCTTAAATAACATGGAAACCTGGCACGTACCTGACCTTAAGTATGGTACCATACTTCCTAAAAAAGGGTTAGGGTTTAAATCATTAAAATGTTTAACAATACAGCAGAATGTTATCTGTGTGTGATTAATTTCATTGGAATTGTACAATAAAAAGTTGTTATACGAATAACTTTTCTGTCTTTTTATTTTCCCAGAATTACATTTGAAAAATAGGCTTCATCTTATAATCAGAGTCGTCCTATATTCGGGCCAATACGGTTGTACAAAATTGAAATAAGATGTGGGAATAATAGATTTTTAAGACACAACTTGTTATAGCACCACTATTTTGTGCAGTGAAGCATAATCTAATCAAAATTTTCCATCCATCCATTATCTAGACCTGTTTAATCCTCTGCAGGGTCACAAGGATCTGCTGGAGTCTATCCCAGCTCTCTAGACAGGGGTCCACCTGGACAGGTCTCCAGTCCATCACAGGAGCACATGTAGACAAACAACCACATACACTCACAATCACTCCTACAGGTGATCTAGAACCACCAGTTAACCTGACACAGAAGTACGAGGAGAACATGGAAACTCACAGAAAGACCTGCTGAGGTTCAGACCAGGAACCTTCTAGCTGTGAGGCAACAGTGCTGACCACCAAGACATCGTGCTGCCTTTAAAAGATGGATATTACTTTTAAAACAGTTGAAGTTCATGCACCAACATGTCAGGCGTCAGACGACGCCTGGAGGCCACTCTGGCATGGAGGCTACTCGCTGCTGCTCTGGAGGACTTATCCCTGCGACGCTGGACGCTCCAGTTTGTGCCCGGTGTGCGGTGATTTTGCAGTCGGGTGTCGACGTGCTGTCTGCGGGTGCGGACCGGTCCTCTCGCAGCTGGTGGAGACGTGCCGCCGTGGACATGGACGGTGTCGCTGGGGGCCGGTTTGTTGAAGCTAATCCTGAACTGCTACCCGCGGCAACCACCGCCACTGGATCCGGGCTGCAGCGTCGACTTGTTATCCAGGGTTTTTAACAGCTTCTTAATATAAAGGGGATAAGTATCTTTTTAACAGATTGTGAAATACTGTAGTACATCCATCATAAATGTAATAGTAAATAACTACAGTGTGTATTTCATTGCATCCTATCCTGTTAGTGCGTGACCTTATCAGGAAATAACTGTGAACATACGATAAATGGCGTTTTATTCAATCACGTGCATCCGTGTGTTGGGATTGTTATCTTAATGTATTACTTTGTTTTCATCTGCAACACAGAAGTGAAACTGCTCCGGATGTTCCGTTGATCCCACTGCAGTGTCTGCTGGCGGAGCTTGTAATCTCCTCTCTGCTGTACGTACCAGGACGGTCTGGCAGCGTGTGCGAGTCTTTGCGCGTGCTCGTGCATTGACTACATGTGGGGCTGCAAGTGCACGCAGCCACAGACAGCTGTGAAAACACTTCCCGGCATGAGACGCTGCTCATGTGGTCCAGCATGAAGAGACGGACTGGTGAGACGTCGAGGAGCAAAATTTGGAAATTCAATATCAAATATCTGCAGAACAATTTAGAGACGGCGGATTACTGGTGTTAAGATAATAACCTCCCTTGTTGCATCTTGTGTTGATGCTCCCTGTATTCTCTCCAGAACATCAAAGTTTTGAAAATATTTGAGCCAGGGACATATTTTCAGTCCTTAGTTCCACTTTTGTTTTCAATTTCTCCCACAAATTTGATTTACGTAAAGAAACCTGAGCGGGTTAGCGGCTAATTTTCTGTCATGATAAAAATTCTTTAAACTAAAAAGAAGCACACTCACAATAAAAGAGAAAACAATCTTCTCGCCAGTCAAAATGGAGATCCAGCTGCTGAAATAGATCCCAGTCCACCTTCAAAGCTGCCAAGAGTCGAGCAGTCGGCCTTTACGTTCTTCAAACAGCTCTCATTATCAGACGGATGGCAAATAAGATCGAGCTTCCGAGACAAACTTTGGCTCCTCTTAAGAGCGGTTGCTTTATTTCAGATCACTCAACTCTTTTGTGTGTGTTTTAACAAGTGTTCTTGGGGCTTTTAACATGCTGTCTGCCATGTAATTAGTGTCTTTGGCTAACTAATTCCCAGTAGGCAGTTTTAAACACTCCATGGCTGCTCACCTCACAGGCCAAGAAGCACTTGCAAGGAGGACAAAACAAAACAAAGAAAAACCTAACTGATGATGCAATCTTTAAAGTGTGAAAACAGAGCGCACACAGCGGCGTACAGAATCTGAAATGCTCATTTGCAGGTGGACAAAATCAAGCTTTTTTAATATATCGTGCTTGGAGAAATCTCACGCGACTCAAATTGAAATTCCTGACTGATAACATATTTGTGGCTTTCAAAGCAATGTGGGATCTAAGCTGACCTTGGAAGTGATATCAAACTCGACTTGGAGCTCGCTGGAAATGTTCTGAAGAAAAAGGGAAAATGGAAATAAGTAACACTGTACATTATTACAGATGTGTGAGAGAGAGCGCGTTTCCATATGTGAGAGAGGGAAAGACAAAATGAGATTCTGTGTCTGTGCAAAAACAAAGGCATCTGGTTTTGATCAGCGTTTCCCATTCAAACTGCCGAGTTGTGTGGTCACACACGGTGTTGTGCAGCGCACAGCAGAGGAGCCTAATGTGTCAGTACCTTTAATGGAGGAGCTTTTGACAACGGGACATCTGCAAGGCATCCGTCTGTGCGGTTCTCCGGGGAGTTTCACTTAGATGTGACATCAAAGCTGCGCTCGTTTAAAGACCTGTGAGAAGGTGAGAAGATGATGGAGAGCAACAGAGCATGTTTGATGACTCTGTTCTAAATACGAGCTGAGCGGTGTGAGAGAAGTGAAAACAAATTTAAATTGAAAACTGTCCTCAGAGCTAGACAGTCGGGGGAGACGGGGGAAATATTTGTGGGTAAAGTAGCTGTCTTTTTCCCATGTGTTGAACTAAAGAATAAAATTGAATTTCTGAGTTTTGCTGCTCTCAGAAGGAGCAGATGTAAACACACTGCAGGGATGCCAGCCAGGACCAGGTTCGCTGGGTTGACTCAGATGCATGCGCACGGCCGATATCGCTGCTTATTAATGTGTGGCATAAAGGGAGAACACATGGCAGCAATGCACCTTGGCTCGCTAGTACGAGTTTATGAAAGTGGAGGAAACCAGACACGCAAACGGATGCCGAGCAGCTCGCTGGCCTCTCGGCACGGTGCGTCTGCACGCCTGGACGTGCGTGTGCATGCGTGCGTGCGTATGCGTGTGTGTTGCTGTTCAACATTTATCTGCCCGTTCTGTGGCTTCTCAGTTCCTGCTCTTGTCCATCAGAGCTACAGATGCATGCTAACTAGCAGCAGAGCTGCTTTTCTCCCTGCTGCTAGTTAGCATGCATCTGTGTGCGTGCGTGTTGCTGTAAGTGGCTGCTGCATTTCATTTTTGAACATTTATCTGCCCGTTCTGTGGCTTCTCAGTTCCTGCTCTTGTCCATCAGAGCTACAGATGCATGCTAACTAGCAGCAGAGCTGCCTCTCTCCCCGCTGTAAAAGGGTTTGGCTGAGGCCGCCCACCGAACACAACCTCCCATACCAGACGAGTGCATCACCCCGGTTCGGAAAGAATGAACACATTGCTTCCTAATGTGTTCCTAATGGGTGCAGGTATTTGTGAGGGAGTCAGTGATCTGCAGTATAATTGGTTTTTAACCCCTCGAGACCTGTGCTGCGTTCTAACATGACAGAATTTGATGGGTTGAACGAGGCCGAGATACTCTGCAGACGACGCCCCACTTCGCTGTGACAGCTCCACGTGACATAGCAGCGTTTAAACACATCCTGTGATCAGTTAAAAACCGATGTAAAAAAAAAAAAAAGTTTTCCCATTATCTCAAAACAATATCCGACTGAGTTTTCCCGCTAATAAAATGTTGGAATTCAGTCTATTTTCCCTCTAAAGGTTCCAGTCCAAACTAGTGGCCTCTATTGCAACGAGGTCAGCACCATTTGTTCCTGTAACAGTTAGTGACCTGACTTGGTGGTCCCTCTGATTAGAGCCCAGCTGAGATCAGACAGCAAGAAGACATCAGGACCACTTAGGAGCCCCTTAAAAACATGCCCTTTAATTATTTTTGTAAGTATAAGTGAACGAGTGAGTGGAAACTATGCAGAGTCCAGCCTCCCTCTGCAGGGGAGCGGGGCTGTTAGTTCGTGAAACAATGATGGGGAAGGATACATTTACACTTCACAGAGGCCTGACCATGACTAGAGGATCAGGTTTGGACCAACATGGACCGCCCAGTTATGGCTTTGATTGTGCAGGTGTACTCGACTCTCTGAACCCCACATGTAGTTTCCTTACACTAATATAGAAGTTGTACAGTTTGTGTAGTTCTGAAGCATTTGACTTTTATCAGCCTTTCCTAGATAACACCCAACAACCCTCTGATCACGTTGCAGTCACACTTTCAGAATATTCAAAACAAAACTAAACCAAAAACCAAGGAGATAGAAAGAACATGATTTTAGAAATACAGTGATCCCTTGCCAATTCACGGTTTAAGTTCCGCAAATTTTTCAGAAATATATAATATAATTAAAAAAACTTAAAAAAAATCGCAGAAACATCACAGGATGTTGTGCGTGTTCTCTCCCAGTGAGGAAATGCTGTGAGCCAGCCTGGCCCCTTTAAGAAGGTGGGCTTATGGGTAATGATGTGGCCTTAGAGAAAACCACAGAAAGGCCACAGTTGAGCCTTTGTCTTGTTTCGCTGCAGTGCCTCGCTACTTTTTTGCGGTTTTTAAACATATTTTAAACATATTATTGAGGCTCGGAGGGCTACGGCTCCAGTTCGCGGATTTTGATTTTTGCGGGGGGGCGCCGGTCCCCATTAACCACGAAAAATAAGGGATCACTGTATAATGTTTACTCAAGCGTGAAGGAGACACAAGATTTATCATGTCAATCTCTCGGCCAATAAAGCCTGACAGCTAACTAAATATCAGACTTGGACATAAACTAATTAATGCTCATCATCATTATTACATTTTCCGTTTATTTGGTTTTATGTCGTGTGAGTGTGTCGTCAGTCTGTGTCTTGATGACAGTGAGTCCGTTGAGGGTTCCCCTGTGTCTCTTTGAGGCTGTTAAATGTCTCACTGCAGCTTCTTCGTCTCTCTTTAATCTGTTTTCTGTCTCTGCAGTAACTTTGTATCCTTCTTGTTTTGTTTTGTGTCTGAGGTTCTGTTGTGTTGATCATTTTGTTGTCTGTTGTGTCTTTCTGGCTCTCTTGTCTTCCATCGTAAAGCTGTGTCTTTTTGGAAAGGTTTTGAGTCTCTGTAGTTGTTTTGTGTCCGTGTATCTTGACAGCTTATTCTTTTTTTTGTTTTTTTTTGTGTTTCTCTGTACTCCTTTACTACTAATAATAAAACCGTATTTTCTGGACTATAAAGCGCACCTGAATATAAGCGGCACCCATTAAAATATAAACGAAATATATATTTTGTCACATATAAGCTGCACTGGACTATAAGCCGCCGGTATCCAGGCTGAGAAATAAGATATTTACATTGAAAGATTTTGTACCATAAGTGTTTATTCATATACCTGAACTGATTGTTTCTGAACAGAACCTGTAACACGGCAGTAAAAGTGCTGATCAAACAAAACAGAAAAGTCATTGATGGTTTTATTCATTTTCCTCCTGGACACTAAAACCAAGTTGCTTTATTTTTCCTCCTCCTGTGTACTGAAACCCCCCCACACAGCAAAAACATCCGGAACGGACCCACGAAACAGACCCGTATCGGGGTCCACTTGCACTCAGTTCCGGATCCGGTTTGGAGCTGGATCACAGACCTGCTGGCTCCATGCTGCGCCGGTCCGCATCTCCGATTAAAACCTTACCTCTGCGGCGGGTCCACTCAGAACCCTGAAATCCACTGGGGAACCAACAAACTGACTGGACAAACTGACCAGGTGTGTCTGAGTAGCTACAATGGTCAGACACACCTGGATTAATCAGTTTGTCCAATAGTAACAGGTATTGATGCTCATATAATGAATGTAGAGTAGCATAGCCAACATAGGCTCCTGAACAAAAACAGAATAACCTTTAACTACTTGGTTTGTTTTTGGTTTTTGCACTTCCTGCTAGAGCGCCCCCTGAGGGCTGAAGAAAAATTCATAGAAAAGCCGCATCTCTGTATAAGCCTCATGGTAAAGCGTGGGACAAAAGTAGCAGCTTATAGTCCGGAAAATACGGTAATAAGAATAAGAATTAAATGTGTTATTGTTATGATTGTATCTTTTTTTGTCTTTTGTATCTCACTGAGTCTTTTCAATAAACTTTACTTTTCAGGGAGAAAGCTAAAGTGGCCTCATCCAGAGATCACTAGGCCTGGCCCGGTTGAAGAGTCCTGTGTTTCTTGCTGTAACCTTTAGCTTATAGCTGAAAAAAGGTGAAAGATATAAATATTAATAATGATAAATAATTAAGAAGAATCAATAACACCCCTACCGACGGACGTTTATCTGGCCAGTGTTGATGTTTAATTCCTCTGTTAAATTCAACGTCGCCTCTCCTGACATCACAGTGAGTGTGTGGCCCGTCTATCACCCTGTGTCCTTTCACTTCCACCCCTCCCTTTTCCACAACACTCCAATCCTTTCCTGCTTCCCTCGCCTCCCTCCCTTCCTCACCTCAGTATCTTCACCGCACACTCTGTGCTGGTCAGCCTCTCATTATTTTTACCCACCAGAATGTGGACCAGCTCCACTTCATGCGAATAGGAAACCACATGTTTTGTTCCTCTTGGACGGCGCCCAGACATGGAGGCAGTCTGTTCATTAGCATCCTCAACTCTTTGAACAAACTGACACATCAAGCAACAAAAAGAGTGGAAGAGGAGGATTGATCCTTTTTCAAAGGTAGAAGCTTAATATCAAAGCATCTCTTTTGATAAATTCATTTTCAGGAGGTCACTGAGTTAGACGCAGGGGGGTGGGACTACAGGCCACAATCGAGACATTAGCTATATCAGCTCCCTCAGGATGCTGGCATTTTTTCCATTATATTATGAACTTCTCAGAAACACTGTAGTGACCAAAGCAGTTTCCCAGCTGACTCTGATGTTCATGGACACAAAGTCAGAAAATAAAGGTCTGGTAAGGCCCACGTCACTTCATTCTATTTACAGTTTTTTTTTATCCTGTGTTAAAGGTCTCCTTCCACAACAAACTGTTTAATACTTGTTTTTTTTATTAACATAGGTCAGTTCAAGTTGTACTTGGATGCTCAACTTCAAAAGTCTCTTCTTCCTCTGTAGTTTGTATCAGCCTGTGATAGAAAACAGCCGAAAACACGAGCGGATCAGAAAAGCCGTACCAGCCCACGTCACATTGAACATTAGCTATGTATTAGCTCGTAGCCCCGCCCCCAGAAAAACATTGCAGCTGCAGGCTGTCTGCAGGGAGCAGAGCTGATTAACGAGCGAACAAAGAGGAGCTAACAATTGAAAAACATGGCAGAGAAAGTTCGTGGCTGTGATATTTGCAACAGTAACAAATCTACACTGCATGTCTTGGCTAAGAAAGAGGATCTACGGAAGAAATGGTTGGAGTTTATTTTCTGAACACCACCAGAGAAGTATAACGCAACTTTACTTGTGTGTTCTGATCATCAAAGTGACTGTTCAAATTATAACTGTTCAAATAAACAGATGCAGGTAGCAGCACTGAGGTGAGATGGTCAGAGGACTAGATCACCGGTCACCACGCCAGCCGGCACCCTGAACACACCTACATAGAGTATTTCACTTTACTTCTGTTGCCATTACATACTGTAATGACCCTCCTTATAGATTATGCTAAATCGGAACTGTATTACATCAGGACTGCATCTCTATGTGGTCTGCAGACCGCAAACCCTCAGACTGAAAGACTGTACTGAAAGGCATGAGGATTATTTCCTGGACAGCTCAGATTCATGGTTTATGTTTTATCATGCTAAAGAACGCCTGATATGTTGAATTTGCTTGAGATTAGGTTTACTGCTTCTGTGTCCTTGATCATTCAGTGGTGCCTAAAGTGTGTTTGTGATGCTGAAAACACACTCCAGACAAAACCACTTCACTCATACAAATATGATCAAACCCTGCCAGAAAGATCCAATATCTGTATTAATATACTTTTTTTTTTTTTTTTTACCACCGCTCTTCTCTCTTTCCTCCTCCCTTCTTCCTCCTCCAGCTCATTCCATGTGTGTGTAGGTGTGTTCAGGGTGTCGGCTGGTCTGGTGACCAGTGATCTAGTCCTCTGACCATCTCACCTCAGTGCTGCTACCTGCATCTGTTTATGGAGTCATTTCATTCAGTCATTCAGGTCCTGCTCAAGGTTTCTTCCTCTTAAAGTGGAGTTTTTTCTTGCCACTGTTTGGCTTAAAGGTTTTTTTTTCTCCCGCTGTAGGAGGTTTTTACTTGCCATGATCTTTGATCTGAGTCTTTAACATGTACAAACAATTAAAAAAAACAACAAACAAAAACAAAACAAAGGAAAACATTTCAGCACAAGACAAATCATGATTATAATGGCCAATTTCTGCTCACATGCCAACCCCTCCGATCTGGATTACTCAGTCAACGCAACTGTTGTAGCAGAATCTCAAGTTTAAAATCTAAAATTCTTCCTCAATGAAATTTAATTTAGAAACTAACAATCAAAATATTAAGTTTAAAAATGAACAAAAAGCTGTACATAACATTTCTTTTAACTGTCTTTTAAACGCCTAGAGACAATTGACATGGTAGCAGACGCTGTATAAATAAAACGTAATTGAATTTAATTTTTTACACACCTATAAGATGACAAATGTAAGAAGAGAGAAGGAACATGTTTTGTCAAAATTATATTGGAGGATTAGTGAGGTCACAGTTATGATTAACACATGTTATGATTAAGGTTAATTGTATTTTGAGGGTTTTTTTGTGCCTTGAACTGACTCTCAAATCAAGTCACGCGTGTGCAGCCGTTAAAAACCTTGAGCCCACATCACCAGTCTGTTGGCTCTTATTTACTGCAAGATAAATTCAACTTGGGCAGCAGCAGCCCACTGGTGGGTGAATGAGAGGGTGAGGTAAAGGGCTTTGGGGGCATCATGATGGCGTCTAGAGAGCACTATATAAGTGCAGTCCATTTACCTTTTTTTTAAACTTTCTTTCAGTCTGTCTTACTAAAATAAAGACATATTAAAATTCATTTTAAGACAAAGAAAAACAGGCCTTCAGCATATTTGAATGATAACTAACAGCTCCCAATACTCAATCTGAACTCTCAGAAGGTATAAAAATACATTATAAATCTTGAGAGAAAAGTATAATTATAACTTTCTCCCAAAAAGACCAGCCTGCTTCCAGCTGCACATCACTCTCTAATAGAAACCAGGCCAACTTAATTCTTCTTAAATCCAGTGACAACACAAAGAAGAGCGGAAGAAATGTCAAGAACAAACGAGCCAGCAGATAACAGATGACAACAGAATTAAAACAGGGGGTACTAACTTTTACACATGATTGTACCTGCAACAGTTTTCATCTTTTTTTTTTTTTTTTTTTTTTGTGCATCAGCATTTTATATTTTTATAGCAGCATTGTTTTATGGTAGGTGCTGCTCAGTATCCCAAAAGATCAATGAAACAAGTCAAAGTGGAGCCATAAAGATAAATAATTTCATTGCTGAGTTGGTGTAGTCTAACATGTCTGGTGACTAAGCCAACAAAGTATTTCTTCTTTTGCCATGCCAAGAAATGCATAACAGACTGTGAATAAAGGGTGAGAGCAGACACTCAAACAACTTTTAAATGAAAAAATAAGCTCCAGTTTCAACAAATGTACGTCAAGACCACTCTCTTTTTCTCTGTATAAATTCAAAAGAGAGGCTGTTCAATGTCATGTGGGCCTGAGAGAAATCTGGAATGATATCCATCTATCCATCATCTATACCTATTTAATCCTCTGCAGGGTCACAAGGATCTACTGGAGTCTATCACAGCTCTCTAGGCAGGGGTCCACCTGGACAGGTCTCCAGTCCATCACAGGACCACATGTAGACAAACAACCACTCACACTCACAATCACTCCTACAGGTGATCTAGAACCACCAATCAACCTGAAATGCATGTCTTTGGACTGATGGAGGAAGCTGGAGAACCTAGAGGAAACCCACGCAAGTACTGGGAGAACATGGAGACTCCACACAGAAAGGCCCCTGCTGAGGTTCAGACCAGGAACCTTCTAGCTGTGAGGCAACAGCACTGACCACAAAGACACGTACTGCTTGGAAATGATACATCAACTATCTACATCTACTTCAACTATCTACATCTACATCTACATCTACATCTAACTACATCTACATCTACAACTACATCACTACTACATCTACCTCGACACTATCTACATACATCTACATCTACATCTACCTAACTACATCAACTACATCTACATCTACATCTACTATCTACATCTACATCAACTATCTACATCTACATCTACAACTACATCTACTACATCTACTATCTACATCAACTATCTACATCTACATCTACTACATCTACTATCTACATCTACATCTACATCTATACATCAACTATCTACATCTACATCAAACTATCTACACATCTACATCTAAAGCGACAGCAACAGCGGACGGAGCGACAGCAACAGCGACAAACAGACGACAGTCTACAGCGACACGACAACACAGCGCGACACAACGACAGCGACACAACGACAGCAACTAGCGACAGCGACAGACGACGACGACAGCGACAGACGACAGCAACGAGCGACAGCGAACAGCGACAGCGACAAGCGAGCGACAGCGACAGCGACAGCGACAGCGAAAGCGACAGCGACAGCGACGACGCGACAGCGACAGCGAACAGCAACGACGAGCGACAGCGACAGCGACAGCGCACAAAGCTAGACAGACAGCGACAGGCAACGAGCGACAGACAGACAACAGCGACAGCTACAGCGACAGCGACGAGCGACAGCAACGACAGCGACAGCGACAGCGACAGACGAGCGACAGCGACAGCGACAGCGACGACAGCGACAGCGACAGACAGCGACAGCGAGCGACAGCGACAGCGACAGCGAGCACAGCGACAGCGAGCGACAACGAGCGACAGCGAAGCAGCGAGCGACAGCGACAGACAAACGACAGCGACAGCGACAGCGACAGAGAGCGACAGCAACGAGCAGAAGCGACAGCGAGACAGCTAAAGCGACAGCAGCGCGACAGAAGCGACAGCGAGCGACAGCGACAGCAACGAGCGACAGCGACAACAGCGACAGCGACAGCGACGAGCGACAGCAACGATCACAGCGACATCAACGAGCGACAGCAACGAGCGAGCAACGAGACAGCGACAGCGACAGCAACGAGCGACAGCGACAGCAAAAGCGACAGCAACGGCGACAGCAACGAGCAGCACACAGCGACAGACAGCGACAGCGACAGCAACGAGCGACAGCAACGAGCGAGCGACAGCAACGACAGCGACAGCGACAGCGAAACAGCGAGACAGCGACAGCAACAGCGACAGCAGACGACAGCAAGCAACAGCGACAGCGACAGCAACGAGCACAGCAAACAGCACAGCAACAGGAACAGCGACAACGAGACAGCAACAGCGAAGCGACAGCGATCACAGCAGCAACGAGCTACAGAACAGAGACATCTACAGCGACACAGCACAGCGAGCAACAGCAGACATCGACAGCGACAGCGAAAGCGACAGCGATCTACAGACCACAACGAGCGACATCTGACAGCAACTAGCGACAGCGACAGCGACAGCGACACGACAGCGACATCAAGCGATAGACAGACAGCAACGAGCGACAACGACGACAGCGACGACAGCAACGAGCAGCGACAGCGAGAGCAAACGAGCGACAGCGACGAGCGACGAGCGACAGCGACACAGCGAGCGACGAGCGACAGCGAGCAACAGCGACAGACAGACAGCAGCGACAGCAAAAGACAGACAAACGAGCGACAGGCGACAGCGACAGACAGAACAGACAGCGAGCGAAGCGACAGCAAACGAGCGACAGCAAAGAGAGCGACAGCGACAGCGACGACAGCGACAGACAGCACGACGAGCGAAGCGACAGCAAACGAGCGACAGCGACAGCACAACGAGCGACGGCGACAGCAAACACGAGCGACAGCAAACGACGACAGACGAGACGACAGCGACAGCAACGAGCGACAGCGACAGCGACAGCGCAACGAGCGACAGCAACGACAGCGACAGACAGCGACAGACAGCGACGAGCGACAGCGACAGCGAACGAGCGACAGCGACAGCACGAGCGACAGCAAACGAGCGACAGCGACAGAGCGACAGAAACGCAGCGACACGGCGACGAGGCAACGAGCGCAACAGCGACAGCAGCAGCGACAGAACGAGCGACAGGCGAACAGCGTACAGCGACAGACAGCAGAGACAGACGAGCGACAGCGACAGCAACGACGACAGCAACGAGCGACAGCGACAGCGACAGCAACGAGCGACAGCAACGACAGCGCGACAGCAGCGACGACAGCGACACAGCGACAGCAAAACGAGACAGCGACAGCGACAGCGACAACGAGCGACAGCAACGAGCGACAGCGACGAGCGACAGCGACAGCGAACAGCGAGACAGCGCAACGAGCGACAGCGACAGCGACAGCGAGAACGACAGCGAGCAAGCGACAACAGCGACAGCACGACAGCGAGCGACAGCAAACGAGACAGCAAGCGACAGCGACAGCACAGCGAGCGACGAGCGACAGCGACAGCAACAGAGAGCGACAGCGACGACAGCAGCGACAGCGACAGCGACAGCAACGAGCGACAGCACAAGAGCGACAGCGACAGCAACGAGCGACAGCGACAGCGACAGCAACGACGACAGCAGACATCGACAGAGCGACAGCAACGAGGCGACAGCACAACGAACGATATCTAAAGCGAAACAGAAAGACGACAGCAAACAACATCTACAGCGACATCAACGAGCGCAAACAGACAAACGAGCGACAGCGAACAGGAATCAGACAAGAGAGACAGCGACAGCGACAGCGACAGCGAACAGCAACGAGCGACAGCAACGACGAATCGACACGACTCAGACAGCGACAGCGACAGCGCAACAGCGACAGACAGCGACAGACTAGCGACAGGCGACAGCAACAGCGACAGCGACAGCGAGACAGAACGAGCGAAAGCGACAGCAAACGAGCGACGAGCGACAGCGACAACAGCGACAGCGACAGCAAACGACAGCGACAGCGACAGCGACAGCGAGCGACAGCGACAGCGACGAGCGAGCAAAGTCAACGACAGCGACAGACAGCAACGAGCGACAGGACAGCGAGGACGCACAGCGACAGCGACAGCGACAGGCAAACAAGCGACAGAGAGCGAAAGGACGAGCGACAGCGACAGCAAAGCGAAAGGACAGCGACAGAACGCAAAGCGACAGCAGCAACGAGACAGACAGCAAAGCGACAGCAAAGGCAACGAGCGACAGCGACAGCGAACAGCGACAGCAACGACAGACAGCGACAGGACAGCGAAACAGCGAAAGCGACAGCAGAGACAGCGACAGCGACAGCAAAAGAGCGACAGCGACTAACGAGCGACAGAACGAGCGACAGCGACGAGCGACAGCAACGAGCGACAGCAAGAGAAAGCGAAAAACGAAGAACAGCAAACGAGCGAGCAAACGAGACAGCGACAGCGAAAGCAGACAGCGACAGCAACGACAGCGACAGCAACGAGCGACAGCAAAGAGCGACAGCAAAGACGAGCGACAGAACAGACAGCAAGACAGACGAGCGAAGACCGACAGCGATCGAGCGACAAAGCGAGCGACAGCAACGACAGCAAGCAGCGACAGCGACAGCAGACAGCGACAGCGACAGACAAGATGCAAAGCGACAGCGACGACAGACAGCGACAGCAACAGCGACAGCAGCGACGCAAAGCGACAGCAAAGAGCAGCAACAGCGAACAAGCGAGCAAACGAGCAGCGACAGAAGCGACAGCGAACAGGCACAGCGACAACGAGCGACAGCGAAGCAGCGACAGCAAGAAGCGACAACGAGCGACAGCAGAACAGCGAAGCAACGAGCGACAGAAACGAGAGCGACACGAGGACAGGACAGCGACAGCGACAGCACAAAGAGAGCACGAGCAACAGCTACAGAAAGAAGCAAGCAGGGACAAGCGACAGCAAACGAACGAGGACGAGCAAACGAGCGACAGCAAGAGAGATACGAGACAGCTAAAGCAACTAGCGACAGCAACGAGCGAACAGCGACGCGACAGCAAAAACGAGACGACAGCGACGAGAGCGACACGAGGCGACAGCGCGACAGCAACGAGCGACAGCAACAGCGAGCGACAGCATCGAACAGCGACGGAGACAGCAACAGAGCGAAGAGCGACAGCGACGGCGACACGAGAACGAGCGACAGCGCGACAGCACGAGCGACAGCAACGAGCGACAGCAACGAGCGACAGCACGAGCGACAGCAGACAGGCAACGAGCGACAGCAACGAGCGACAGCAACGACGACAGCGACAGCGACAGCGACAACACACACGCGACAGCAAACGAGCTACAGCGACAGCAACGACGGCAGCGACAGCGACAGCAACGGCAACAACGAGCGACAGCAACGATCGACATGACATCTACATCTACATCTACATCAACTATCTACATCAACTATCTACATCTACATCAACTATCTACATCAACTATCTACATCAACATCTACGTCTACATCAACTATCTATATCTACATCTACATCTACATCTACATCAACTATCTACATCTACATCGACATCAGCTATCTACATCTACATCTGCATCTACATCTACAGTCACAATCCCAGAAACAGCCATTGAGCTACAGCAGAATGGAAATGATTCACCCTTAATCAGGCGCGGACTGGTAATATGTGCGTTCTGTAAAAGTCCAGAACGGCTGTCTGGTCTACGGCTGTCGGCCCTGTTCAATAACCAAAATGTTCAGTCTATCATCTAACAGCAGGGGGCGCCAAGATGATCATACATCAAATATCGGCCTAAAAACCAACAAACAGACTAATGTTAGGGTGAATTCCAATTCCTCTCTTAACTCTCAATCTCAACCCTCGCCCTTAACCCTCAATTTTTGCCCCTTAATCTTAACCCTCGAAAGTAAGTGTCAGGGCTATCTTGTGGCTTAGAAATGGGAAACCCCTCGAGGGCAGTTACGTCTTCAGACTGAAATGTATCAGAGCCCTGTTGTCTCTGTATTTCCTGAAATGACTCAGGGATAACATTGAAAAGAGCGCTGTATATTCTCTAAATAATATTAGCAAATAACACAATAGAGGATACATTATTCAGTCCTCCGTCGCTACACATTAAGGTATACAAGTAACGAGAATCCGACCGGGACCACCGGCCACTGCTGACCGGGACCGCCGGCCGCCGCCGACTGGGACCGGGACCGCTGGCTGCCGCCGACCGGGACCGCCGCCGACCGGGACCGCCACCGACCGGGACCGCCGGCCGCTGAAGCAAACGTCGTAAAGTAAAAAAATAAATGTTACGCAACAACGATGTTAATCCATGAAAAAAGTCTCAAACAAAGACAATAAGATGGTCTTGTAACATTTATATCTTTAAGATATACGAAGATACTTAGGTTTGTAGCTAGCTTTTTTTGTCACTATCCTTTTCGAAGATGTCTTGGCTACATTACCCAGTGCCTTCTGGGTAACCCTTACTACCAAGGGTGGTGTCGGAAAATCTCAATTTTGAGGGCAATACACCCCTTAAACTCGTCCCTCAACTTGACGTTCTTAGAATTGGGACAGCACTTGCACTTAGCGGGAGCGCGCATTAATGAGATTGAGGGTTGAGATTGAGGATTAAGGGAGGAATTGGAATTCACCCTTAATATCTGTCAACAGAAGGATGACAAGCAGAAAACGCAAGGAGAAAGGTGGATAGGAAAAATTAAAACTAAAGAAAGCCAAGTGACTTGATGCTTCAAAATATAGAAGCTCACAGAGCTTTTTGGCAGCAGTGAAACTACAAGCAGCAGCAGTAACGTTGTTGTCGACTTAGACGACGTGTCGACCAAAGCACTAAAGTATTATCACCAAGTGGTACTGAGAGCAGGGTGGACATCCAACCTGAACAACCACAGGCTGATGAGGGGATTTCACCGGAGGAGGAGGTACCAGTAAGTGACAACAACATAAAACCAGAGCATTAAACAGCTTACAGTTCTGGATTTAAGGTGTGATGATGAGAAATATGTGGCTTATTGCTGTCAAAACGAACACGTAACTACCAAGCATGTCAGTTATAAATAGATAAGCAGCACAAATGGCCGCAGTTTTATATTCACCTCTGCATAAATCAAGCAGATTAGGCTCTTTACTTTCAAGAGAACCAACAGTTTGAAGGGGAGAAGTGTTTTCCATTTTGACACTATTTATCTTCATCTTCTCTTTAATGGTGCATGGTGGGTCAATGTCTGTGGAATAGGCTACTAATGTTTGAAGGATGATTGATTGAATGGTACCCTAACTAATCACAGCAGCATTGCATGGGGCAATTTAATTTTAAAAATCAGTATAATGTCGGGGTCCTACAATAGTATTTGCTAGGTAGTGTGGTGGTTAAGTGGGTGGACTCTCGTATAGTGGTTTGTTGGTTTAATTTCTAGTGTTGTAATATGTTGTTGTCCCTTTTTTTTTTCCATTGCTTTCTCTCTATCCAATAAAGGCCACTAGAAAATCTTTTAAAAAGATGCTGATATGACATATAAAACAACCTTCTAACTACTGCTGACCAGATGGAGAATAATCTATGGTACTCTGTTGGGTTCATAAATGTGTAAATCTGATTCTGATGGAGTCAGTGTCTCACCAGCCATGAATCTCACCACATGTCACTGGTTATGAGGCATTATTTATGTGTACAGATCAGAACATGTTCATTTCAAACAGAAAAGGGATGTTTTAAATAAATGTATGGTTTACAGTTCTGGATGTATGGTTTATAAAGCTATATAGATTTTTTTTTCTGTTTAAAATGCAAGCATATAAGTAACTGTAAAATAGCAGTACAAAATAGTTTGTATGTGTGGGTGTTGTTATGACAATGCCAATATATCACTATAGCCCCCTTATCACTTTTTATATTTTCCTTTTAAAATGTCCTGATTGTGTTTCAGTTTATATATCTGCCCTGTAGCCTTTGCTTTAAAATATTTTTGTTTTTACTTTCCTGATTGTATCTTTTCATTGTATCTGAATGGCCTGAAGCTGTGTGAAGCACGTTGACTTGTCTTGTTGCTGAAATGTGCTGTACGAATGAACTTGTCTTGCCTTGTCAGTGCGTTGTCGTTCAGATAGTCAACATGGGAGCTGTGGTCCTTCCAGGCCACATGAGGCAGAGAGAGATGTGGTCTTTATGGATCACAGGAAGCAGTGATAGAGAGAGAAAAAAGGGGGACTGCAGTATTTATAGGCCAGCCTGAGCTGCTGCCTAACAGCAGGGACCCCCATTGGTTTTTGACGGCTAAAAGCCAATAAGAGCTCACGTACATCACTTTACATCTGGTCATAAAGTCATTTAGCCTGCAAAGCTCTCTGGGGTTCTAGTCTTTCTGAGGTTCTTTGGTTGAACCAAGCGCCAGGCTTCTACTGGATGTTAGGCCTTGCTTTGTATATGCAAACAGTGTGTGGCCCAACATTATATACCGTATATGGCGTGTGAATGGTGAAAGCATTCTTACAAAAGTCACCAAATTCCTGTTTCTCAAACAAAAATGGATGGAGAGATCAGTTGCCAGACATTGCCATGAGATTTGTCTGCTACAAAAAGAAAAAAATATATATATTTCTAATAGATCAGTCTGTACATGAACTAGCTGATTCCACTAAAACCATGTGTAACCCTGTTTCTCCTGCAGCAGCCTCCTTACACTACTGTCCTGCACTACAATTGCTGCCGCCCATCAGACTGAAAATATCGGTGGATCATTCAAGGGCTCAAGTTGCTCCAAAAGCATCTAATACACGTGTTAAACACAAGCCAAACGTGGCCCGTCACGTCATTTTAAGTGGCCCTCGAGAGCTTGGGCATTATTGTCTTAAAAATTTTAAACCAATATTTTAAGATTTAAAATAAGCTTACACCACTTTAAAGCGCATATTGACAGTAAACTACATCTCCCATCATGCATTTCGTCGTTACTCACAACGATAAGGGTAACTATGAGCAAGACGATTTTCCAGAACTGATGGACTTAAACTAACCCCAACATGTCTAAGAAAAGAAAAATTGATGCACAAGGAAGGCAGTTTCATGAATGATGGGAAAACAACTACAAGTTTGTATCTCAAGGTGAAATAATAGTATGTCTCAGGGTTTTTGGTTGTAAGAGTATCCATTACCTTGGATACTCTTACAACCACAAACCCTGAGTTTAATATATAATAATGAGTTAAATATTTAAAACTTGAATACATAATGAATACAGAAACCGTTATTTAACAATAAAATAAGGTGTAGTTTAATTTATTTTGATTTACATTGCATTTTGTTACATTCATGCTGTCAATCTGGCCCTTCGAGGGCCACCATGATGCGAATGTGGCCCTCAGTGAAAATGAGTCTGACACCCCTGATCCAATAGCTCTGTTGGTCTACAGTGGAAAAAGCTGCAGTTTGACAACAAAGGCACAAGAATTGGAAAATTGCTACAATTTCAAGACTCCAAAATTGTAACATCCCTAAATCTGAGTTTGTTTTTTTTTTTTTTTAAGGTTGTGACGTCCCTACAGTCTGGACTACCTAAAACTGGACCTAAAATTTCATGTTTGACAATTTAAACATTGTCGTATAAGAAAGCAATGGCCCCCTCCATCTTACCCAGAATCTTTAATAATTACTTTATTTGTCTACTTTCCTGTCAAGAAAGGTGAAGGGTTTTAAAAAAAAAGAAAAATATATATATAAAAGAGGTTTTTTAGCTTCGTTTTTGCGTTTTTGTGGTAAGGATGGACTTTTTTCTTTAAACAGAGGTTGTTTGGTATATATATTCTAAGTCTCAGTGGTCAGGAGGACCATGTAATATAAGAAAGAACGAACAGGCGACAGTCTGTTTCCCTGAACCCTGTTCGTGTCTTTGCATATGCAGCCATACGGGCCTGTGAGCACTAATGAGCGCTTCGTCACACTGTGGAGGAGCTGTAACATGCACATGTTTTAACAATTTCACCACTACGTCTGACAGAAAGGCAAAATATGAAAAAAGGGATTAATACACTGCCAAATAGCTCTCTGAACTGCTAGCATTCCTCATTAAAATCTTCACAGTCAGTTTTAAGGTGTTGCTTGTACACACACATTCATAACATGTCTGTTTTTATAAAGGTTAAGAAGCACATTAAATAGCAGCACCCATTTGGAATATTGAGTAATATGAATAAATATTGTGCAAACAAAGACTGGATAATGTGTGGATAATGTGTTGGAGTGATTGAGCGAATGTGGGAAAATATCATGGAAAATATTAGCGAATCGAAAATGTTACAGGTAGTTGGAATACAAGAGATATTGTAATAATATAATGCATTCTGAGCTTGTGATGACAAATCTTCCAGAACAACATGAAATCTCACCCTTTACACTCTCATTTGCTCTCACACACACACATATGTGCGCACATACACACTACAGTGCTTCTTGAGGATTGTTTCACTAATGAGTTGGTTTGGCTGCAGTTGAGTTATGGGCATGAGCGAATGGTGGGACGTCACCCCAGTGCAGCCTGGGAGAGTGTACTGAGTGCACCTAATGCCACGCGCTGCCAAGGTCCTGTAATGACTGATTTATCAGCCTGCAGCTGCTGACTGATGAGGCAGAGCTGACATGGTTGCCACGACCTGACCACAAGCAGTTTGCATGAAATGTTCACATCCATCACATCAACTGAACTGTCCAACGCTGCTTCTGCTCTGATAAACTGCTCTGACGCTGCAGCTACTGAGCAGGCGAGTGTAAACCCAAGCTTTTGATACAGTATTTGTTGTTCCAAGATCCTCTTAACTGAATGGAAACATCACATTGTCCATGTGCTGGATCATTTAAACACTTATAATAGAACAATTTTTCCCTGGATCATTATTCAGTAACAGTTCAGGCTGTTTGATCTCAACAGTGTTGGGATTGATCAATGTCACATGTTACATGTCTGTTTTTGGTTTCTCAATTTTGGGATTCATCCACTGGGTTGGTGGTCAGAGTTCAAGCTCCTCTCATGTTCATGTTGAGGCTTCCATGGACTCATCATGGATGGTGTGTTGCAGTCAGACAAACTGAGGCCAGAATGTCTGGGTTCTGGGGTTGGATTACAGAAACTAGATTACAGATGCCAGATCAACTGTTTAGCAGTGCAGAGATCAATCAATATAAATTATAACCTGACTTTAATATTAAATATCACAGGGACAGGTCGACGACCACTCGATATGACATATAAGGGAGCAGAACTCAGGTTCTGTGGTGATGGACAGACTCCAGGTTGTATATGGATCGGTTCTGCCAAGAACTCAACCACTATTTCAGCACAATCAAAGAACTGGAGACTGAAAAGGCAATTAAAGCAAAGTTTTTATTTTTGACAAACTAAACATGACTCTGAGGTAACATATATAAACTATATAGACTTTTTTTTGTACAATATGTAAACCCGTGGTCATTTAGAGGTTTTGCATATCCTGTTTACGTTTTAAGGTAAAAAAAAAAAAAAATGGTGAAAAAAGGGAGGGTTTGTACAGTACAGTAACTTTGTTCTCTTGGGACACGTAGAGTTATTAGATTAGTCTAAATGTCTATGTCTCAGGCTAATTATACATTTTCACAACTAACTGATATTATTTGTAACTGAAAACAGGTAGGGTTACTGAATAAAAATGAATGTCCTAAGAGAAAAAGTTACTGTACTGAACAAATGCTCCCTTACCTTCTCCGGCATTGTCACATTCCCGCTCTTTTTCTTGTTCTTCTTATTTTTTCTTCTTATCTCTTCCGCACTGTCACCGGATTTGAGCTGAAGGTTCGACCAATAACATCGGTTTGAAGGGTTACCACCCCAGCTGACAAAAACACCTCCTAAATTCAGAGAACAAGTAGAATTTTCAGGGGAGAAGTACAGCTGGAATCCGCGAATGGGAGCTGGAGCCCCCCCGAGCCTAAATAATGTGTTTGAAATATGGTTAAAAACCGCAAAAAAGTAGCAAGACACTGTAGCAAAACAAGACGCTACGTGCTACCTGCAACAGAGTTTGTGGAAAGGGCAGAAGACACGCCCCTTGCCACACCTACAACGTGAGTAAGGGAGTCGGCATAATGTGTAGCGGCTTTGGCAGGTGGAAGATTGTATTAGCGGTTAGCGGAGGTTCCTATACACGTAATTTGAGGGTAGCGGCTAGTGTTAACGGGTTAGGGGAAGTGTACGATCTGAGCCATTATGCCATAAATTCATCTGTGGTTTTGCAGAGTGGAGACATTCTCTCTTCCACCAATTTTTTCATTTAAGGTATATAGGATCGCCACTCATCTCGCAGTGTAAGCGCCATTTATTATTATTTCTGATTATATTGAAGTGCAGTGAGTTAATAAGTTTAACACTGTGAATTTGAGCCAATGATTTTGTGGCTTGTTGTCATGTGACTTCCGAAAAAGACAGGAAGTGTGTTATGTAAAAAGAATGAGAATAAATGAGGAATGGCGGAGCGACACAGTCGTTTACCGTCTGTGGCGGCACCCAGCCAGCTCAACGAGTAAACGGTCTCCAGCCATTTCTTTCCAGAGAAGTTGAATATAAGACAAAAGAAATCGTAAGACAGCCCCTATATTAAGTAAAACGACTCGCTCAGACCCGCGACCGCATCGCCATGATGTCAGCAGAGCCGCACGCAAAAATACAGAAAGCTTCCAGACACGTGAGTGGACGTGAATGAGAAAGACAAAGTCAAGACGACAAGCATAAAAGGTCTTCAGAAGATAACACTAATTAAGAAAGCCGTCCAGCGCTTTGTGTTATAGACTGTTTTATGAAAAGTCGAATTGGACATTGTGTATATGAATATGGCAGAAGGCGGCGTTTTCACGAGACCGAGAACACGGAGCTGCGGGAGCAAGAATGACCACAAGAGGGCGCCAAAGCCAACCGAACGTGGATTAGAAGAGCTGCTGACCAGATTGATAAATACAAGAAAGTCAAAACTATCACAGTTATCAGCGAAAATGAACAAAATTACTGGACTTATGAGTGAAAATGAGAGCCCAGACATTGTTGAGTACTTGATTGAATATTTGAAACTTTTGACAGAGTTTGATCATGCAAATGAGGGTGTACTCAGAATGTTGCCTGATGAAGAAAAGGATGCAGATCAACTGTTTTGGTTCAAACCAAAAAATGAGAAATTCAATCAGTTTGCTAAAAAAGTTGAAGATTGGATCAATGCATCACAGCAGCAGCATCAAGACGCTGTGAGTCCAGATGACAGCGTATCTGTGTTTGGTGCATCAGCAAAAGATGAAGTCCAGGAGGCACAAAGCATGGCCACCGACCATTCCTGCAGACCGTCCAGAGCCGGATCGTCTAGAACCGGATCGTCCAGAGCCAGATCGTCTAGAGCCAGATCGTCTAGAACCGGATCATCCAGAAATTCAAGATCGTCCAGATCTTCAGGATTCTCAAGATCATCTATTTCATCCATACGTCAAAGGGAACAAGCAGAACACGCAGCCTTGCTTGCACAAGCAGCATCCCTGAAAGAAAGGCAGGCATTAGAGCTTGAAGAGTGCAAGTTAAAGGCAAGGAAAGATCAACTTGAGATCAAGACAGCAATTGCTGCATCTTCAGCAAAACTAAAGGTGCTGGAGAATTGTGAGCAAGAGAACCAACAATTTGCTTGTTCTGAGAAACAGCCAGTGGACGATGTGCTGCAAAAACAAGAGCCAGCAGTACAGTATGAACACATTAAAGGGTCACAGTGTAAAAAAGGTATGAAACAAGAAAATGAAACACATCTCATTAACATCAGTAATGATGCAGCAAACCTGTGTGATGTGATGCTGAAACAAAATGACATTACTGAGATGTTAGTCACTCAACAGAAACTGTCTCATATGCCCCAAAGAGACATACCTGTCTTCAGTGGTGACCCGCTTGAGTTTAGATCTTTCATGAGAGCCTTCGACTATTCCATCCATGATAAAACTGATAATGACAATGACAGGTTATATTACCTTGAACAGTTTGTCAGAGGTGAACCCAGAGATTTAGTCAGGAGTTGCCAACATATGAGTCCACATCAAGGATACACAGAGGCAAGGAAGCTGCTGACTTATCACTATGGCAATGAGCTTAAGATTGTATCTGCTTACATGAACAAGGCGCTCAATTGGCCACAAATCAAGCCAGATGATGCTAAAGCCCTCCATACTTATTCGTTGTTTTTGACTGGTTGTAACAATGCAATGCAAGACCTTGATCAGATGCTAGAGATGGAGAACCCCACTAATCTTAGAATCATAGTCTCCAAACTACCATACAAAATAAGAGAGATGTGGAAGGTTTTTGCATTTGACATTCAAGAAGCTAGTAGAAAGAGACCAAGGTTTTCAGATCTTGTTAGGTTTGTAAACAGACAAGCTAAAATAGCTGCAGATCCTATTTTTGGTGACATAAGGGACACTGAAGATAGAGGGAAACATTTTGCAAACATGAAAACAGATAGAGCAAACAGGCCAAAGGGGAGCACCTTCGCTACAAGTGTAGCACCAGCTGTAAGTGAAAACTCACCTGAAAGCTCCAAAGCTTCTTCTCGTCAAGTTGTCAATGCATTTCAGAAGCCATGTACATTTTGTGAAAAACAGCATACATTGGCAGAATGTCTCAAAATAAGAAATCAGCCTTACAAAGAAAGACTTGAGTTTCTGAAAGGAAAAGGACTGTGTTTTTCATGTCTGACTCAAGGTCATTTGAGCAAAGAATGCAGAAAGAGAGTTTCATGTGAACATTGTCCCAAGAAGCACCAAAGCATGCTACATGTTACAAGGTAGGACGATAATGATGCTGTTAAGAGTGGTCTGAAAGGTACTACAGAAAATATGACAGCAGGTGAGACAGCACACATTTCAAGTGGGCCTTGTTGTGCCACCGGGGCCGGAAAAGACAATTGTGTCTTAGCGATCGTGCCTGTGTGTGTCAAAGTAAAGAAAAGCAACAGAATAATCGAAACTTATGCATTCATGGACAATGGAAGTCAAGCAACTTTCTGCACTGAAAAGTTAATGAGACAGCTCGGCATTGAAGGCAGAAAAAACTCAAATATTGCTCCGGACAATGGGTCAAGAAAAGCTTGAACCAAGCTATCATCTCTCAGGTCTAGAAATCTGTGGACTAAAAGAAAACATTTACATTGATTTGCCTGAGATCTACACTCATAAAGACATTCCAGTGTCAAAGGAGAACATTCCTGTGCAGGAAGATTTGTTAAGGTGGCCACATCTTCATGGTATCAACCTGCCACAAATAAACACAGACATTGGACTGTTGATAGGCTGTGATGTGTACAAGGCCATGGAACCCTGGGAGATTGTCCACAGTGAGGATTGTGGGCCATATGCAGTTAGAACAATCCTGGGTTGGGTTGTGAATGGTCCCCTTAGGCGTGATGTTTGTGTCACAGCATCTGAAAGTGAACAAAAGGTATCTGTCAATGGCATCTCTATTGCTAATGTAGAAGACTTGCTTGTGCGACAGTTCAACTATGACTTTCCAGAGAAAGCCAGTGAAGAAAAACATGAAATGTCTCGAGAAGACATACGGTTCATGGACTCTGTTAAAGAGACAGTAGAAAAGGTTGATGGACACTATAGCATAGGTCTTCCTTTAAGAAACAAAGGTGTCAAGATGCCTAACAACTATAGTGTAGTCAAGCAGAGAGCAGAAAACCTGAAAAGGAAACTTGTCAAAAACAAAGACTTTCATAAAGAGTACCAAAAATTCATGTCTGACCTGATCAGTAAAGGTTATGCAGTGGAGCTATCAAAAAAGGAGACTATGTCTGAAAATGAAAGAGTGTGGTACATACCTCATCACGGGGTCTTTCATCCACAAAAGGGGAAACTTCGTGTAGTTTTTGACTGTGCTGCATCATATCAGAGCAAGTCATTGAACACAGAGCTTTTGCAAGGCCCAGACTTAACAAACACATTGATAGGAGTGTTGACAAGATTTAGACATGAACATATTGCTTTAATGTCAGACATAGAGGCAATGTATCACCAGGTGAGAGTGCCACCAGAAGATCAAGACCTCCTGCGCTTCCTCTGGTGGCCAGATGGAAACTTGAGTGAGCCGTTGAGAGAATACAAAATGGTTGTGCATTTGTTTGGAGCAACGTCCTCCCCCAGCTGTGCTAACTTTGCATTAAGGAAGACAGCTGAGGATGCTAAGGACAAAATGGCACCTGCTGCAGTGGAAGCAGTCATGCATAATTTTTATGTAGATGATTGCCTTTTATCAGTCTCAAATGAAGCTCAAGCAGTCAGTGTAGTCAAAGACTTGACAGCGCTGTGTGAGAGTGGAGGATTCCGCCTCACAAAATGGATGAGTAATAACAGAACTGTTTTAGCCTCCATTCCTGAGTCAGAAAGAGCTAAGGAGGTTAAAGACCTAGACCTCAGTCATGATGCATTACCTGATGAAAGAGTCCTTGGTGTGAACTGGTGTACAGAGTCAGATGTATTCAAGGTCAGAATCAATGCAAAAAACACACCACAGACTCGGCGGGGCATCCTGTCATTTGTAAGTGCTGTATATGACCCGTTAGGGTTTCTGTCACCTGTCATTCTTCCAGCAAAAATGATCCTACAGGAGCTGTGTGGCAGGAAAGCCTCATGGGATGAAGATCTACCTCCTGAACTAGCTCAAAGGTCAAAAAGATGGATTTTGGATCTTGCAAAGCTTCATGGGTTCACGGTGAACAGATGTCTAAAACCGGCTGGTTTTGGAAAGATCACATCTGCACAAATGCATCACTTTGCAGATGCAAGTGAGAGAGGGTATGGAGTTGTCACGTACCTTCGCATGAAAAATGAAGTGGGTTCAGTTCACTGTGCATTTCTCATTGGGAAGTCCAGAGTTTCTCCATTAAAACCAACTACGATTCCAAGACTGGAATTAACAGCTGCTGCTGTAGCTGTTAAGATGGACAGATTCATGAAAAAAGAGCTGAACATGGCATTGGAAGAATCTATGTTTTGGTCTGACAGTACTACTGTGTTGAGATATATTGTTAGTGAGAGTGTTAGGTTCAAAACCTTTGTTGCAAATAGAGTATCGCTTATCAGAGACAACACTAAACCAAGTCAGTGGATGTATGTGAACTCTGTGCTAAACACAGCAGATCACGCATCAAGAGGCATGAATGTAGACACATTCATGAAGTGTCATGACTGGATTGGTGGGCCAGAGTTTTTGAAGAAGGAGGAGAACCACTGGCCAGTCTCACCCAGTATCAAGGAGGTACAGAAAGATGATGTTGAAGTTAAGGCTTCAGTGAGTGTGAGTGCCACACATGCATATGAGAATCCACTCAACAAGCTTATTTGTCATTATTCAGAATGGCACAGGTTAACAAGAGCAGTTTCCTGGATGCTCAAGTTGAGACAACTGCTGCTCAAACTGAGCAAACATCGCAAAGTGCTGACATCACAAGTAAGTGATAGATTGAGTCTTGAAAAGAAAACCGAAATTGTGGTAAACAAAATGGGAAGGCTTAAAAGAACCATCACGGGGTCTTTGCTCTCAGTTGAAGTTGAAGACATTTCAGTGGCAAAGACTGAAATTATTAAACTGTGTCAAGCACAAAGTTTCTGTGATGAACTGATGACACTCCAGAAAGGTGACAAGCTGAAAAGAAGTAGTCACATTGTCAAGCTTGATCCTATCATGCAGGATGGGATTTTGAGAGTAGGAGGGAGGCTGCATCGGTCTGCACTTCCAGCAGATGCGAAACATCCTGTGATTCTTCCCAAGAACCATCATGTGTCAACTTTGATCCTCAGACACATTCACCAAGAAACAGGACACAGTGGGAGGAGTTACACACTATCCAAGCTCAGAGAAAGATTCTGGGTTCCACAGGCAGACTCAGCTCTCAGAAGGATACTTTCAAAGTGTGTAACATGCAGAAAAATCTCAGCCAAGCCTGGTGAGCAGTGGATGGCAAATCTGCCACCAGACCGTTTGATCCCAGACAATCCTCCATTTACCAGTGTAGGTATAGATTATTTCGGACCGTTTGAAGTTAAATGTGGGAGGAGTGTGGTCAAAAGGTATGGAGTTTTGTTTACATGTTTGACAGTCAGAGCAATTCATTTGGAAGTTGCCAATTCTCTTGAAACTGATGCATGCATAAATGCCTTCAGAAGATTTGTAGCAAGAAGAGGTCAAGTGTCCGTAATGAGATCAGATAATGGGACAAATTTAGTGGGTGCAGAGAAAGAAATGCGTGAAGCAATCAGAGGCTGGAATCAGTCAAAAATATCTAATGTGCTCATGCAGAAAGGTGTAACTTGGATATTTAACCCACCTGCAGGCTCCCATTTTGGCGGTGTTTGGGAGAGACAAATTCGCTCTGTAAGGAGGATTCTCTACCACCTATTGAAACAGCAATCTCTTGACGATGAACGTCTCCACACATTGTTTTGTGAAGTAGAGACTATTGTTAATGACAGACCTATAACCAGAGTGTCGAATGATCCACATGATGTTGAGGCTCTCACGCCTAACCACCTGCTTCTTCTGAAAAGACAACCAGTGCTGCCACCCGGAGTGTTTCAGAAAGAGGACTTGTATGCCAGGAAACGGTGGAGGCAGGTGCAATACCTGTCTGACATCTTTTGGAGACGTTGGACTCGAGAGTACCTGCCACTTCTGCAGGAGAGGCAGAAGTGGATGGAAGTAAGAAAAAACTTGAAAGAAGGAGATGTCGTTCTCATTGTTGACGATAGTGCACCAAGAAGTTCCTGGTTGATGGGAAAGGTGGAAAGGACAGCCCCTGATGCAAAGGGTTTGGTCAGGCGAGCCTTTGTGAAAACTAAAACAAGTGTTTTGGAAAGACCAATAGATAAGTTATGTTTGTTGCTTGAGATGGAAGTGTGATTCATGTTAGGTTATGTGTAACACACCCATACTGTGAGGTACTGTCAATTAGACTGAATTTATGTTGAGTTATGTAAAAGTTAAAGGAGTTCTTAATTTCTTAGTCATTGATGGTTCAGATGAATGCCGCTTTACTGTGTAGAGATTTAATTGTTATGCCCCAGCAGTAACAATTAGGGGCCGGAATGTAAGCGCCATTTATTATTATTTCTGATTATATTGAAGTGCAGTGAGTTAATAAGTTTAACACTGTGAATTTGAGCCAATGATTTTGTGGCTTGTTGTCATGTGACTTCCGAAAAAGACAGGAAGTGTGTTATGTAAAAAGAATAAGAATAAATGAGGAATGGCGGAGCGACACAGTCGTTTTACCGTCTGTGGCGGCACCCAGCCAGCTCAACGAGTAAACGGTCTCCAGCCATTTCTTTCCAGAGAGGTTGAATATAAGACAAAAGAAATCGTAAGACAGCCCCTATACGCAGTATCGATCTGTTCCTTACCAAAGTGACGAGAACATAGCCTGGAAATTTCTTGTTCATCACATTGATATTTCCCCCCATTTTGTCCTTACCCTGCTGCTAAATCAGTTCCCTCTGAATTAGAGGGAGTTTGCATAGTCGCCTTTAAAACCGGACGCCTAGGTATCTCACAAAAGCCCCAAATGCAACAACTGGTTTCAGCAGGTGCTGCCACCCAGTGGATACCATTTTCGCAGTATTCAGGTTTCCCCCATTCATCGTCAACACCTCTGGACTGTGTGCACTGCAATGTATTTTTCCTGTAATATTTTTAGTTGTCATTATTAATACTTTGTTATAAGCCACAGAATATCTTTATTTTCTTCTCCCACCTACAGTATGTCACTGTTAGCTATATTAGTTATGCTACAATTCACTGATCAAACGGAGTACTCAGCCACCACATTCACCTGATGAAATTTAGCTTTCACTAAATTCTTGGTATTTTTATCAGTGTGCATCAAATTGCACTAGACTGTTGTGTAAAAAGTATTGTCCCTCATGCATATTATAGCCCATGTATCTTGATACATATCAGATTATCTTAGCAAGTAGAATCTATCCCACCAAGAACCATGCTAATAAGTGTTTGTGCATGTTCTAGAGTTAAAAATGAGGAGTTAGTGTCCTTGTCCTCAGCAGTTCAAATCCTTATTCTTATTGTTATTCATACAAAAAAAAAAAAAGAAAAAAAAAACAACTCTCTGATGCTCTTAACTAATTTCCTCATTCAAATCCTTTTGTAGATGCAGATATGGCAGTTATAGAGCCTTGCAACAGAGCCTTTACTCACAGTGGCTGTGTTTTCATCAATTATCCAGAAAACGTTTATAACGCCCTTCAACAGAAATTTTGCAGCCATTCCGTTTCCATTTTCTTATGCAGAGTCCCGACTGAGTGCTATGTCACGCATAGTTGGATAAAATAGCTAGGTGCTTGCTAAATGTGGAAAAAAAATCTTTGAGGAAGAAGACACAAACCGAATCAGTGGTCTTGCTCGTATCCATCCGTCCATCCATCCATGAAGCCTATCCCAGCTGTCCACAAAGACAGGGTTACACCTTGGACAGGCTGCTTGTCAACTATGTTGGCATTTCATCTATTTCATTCTCTAGAAGTATAGACAGTTCCTCTGATCAGTCATGGGAGGTAAAAATGTTCTATATAAGAATGTATTTACAATTTTTTCCATCTCTCTCTTCCTTTACATCAATATCACAGGCCAAAACATCCCACTACATCTTTTTGAGCCCAAAACATGTCAGCAAAAATGAAGAGAGGAAGAAAAAAAAAATCATGCAAACGTAAGCCAGTACAAACAAACAAACAAACAAAAAAAAACATATAGGACAAATAAAGCATGTCTTCAAGTACTTATGCCATTTATCCAAAACAGTATTAGCATCTACAAATGATGCTGTTCACTGGTATTATCTGCTGGAGCCACTCTCCCAGTTTGGGGGTCACATCAGGGGGTGTTCCAGTTACCACTGGCATAACTGTTGCCTTCACTTTTCCATCACATCCTTTCTTCTTCCTCTTTCAGCCCTTGGTATTTCTCCGGCTTCTTGTCTTCCTCTTTTTTGATGTTGCTGTTGTCTGGGATCGATGCATTACTGCCGTCATGGGGAATTTCTCAACCACCACACGATCCAGTTGGTTAGCCGCCACTAGTGCATCCTTCTGGATTTGGAAATCCCACTCTTCCACTCTTGGAGGTATCACCTATTTTGATCTTGGGACTTTCAACCCATACTTGGCACAGTTATTCCTATGCACTATCCAGCTACTTCATGATGGTCTAGGTAGACCCGACTTGGCTGCAGATTACACTCTGCTCTTTTGTGCTGAATTGTCTCGTAGGCATGTTTGCAAAGCATGCGACGGGGGTTTTGTCTTGTGTGATAGACATTGGCCTCTATTACTCTTGTGCTCAGTCCTTCAAATGGAAGCTTTGAAATTCAAAAATGAGACCACATGTACCCAATGGTGAGTCATAGTAAAGAGAGGCATGCATAACATTTTGCATCAACATCTTCATAACAGACAGCAAGACAGAAACTGGCAAACAAGTGGAGTGTAAAAACAAAGGAAAGTCATAAAAGTTGGGGAAAGAGACGGCAATGTGAGGGCCTGCCAGTATGAAGGATTTAAAAGATTAATGAAAGTTTGAGGAGTCGACCAAAACGCAAGGTGAATTTCTGTTTTGGCCTTGGTGAGGACAGCTGTGTTCTCATTTATGCACTGGTTTGTCTGTACACGTGGGCCTGCTTTCACCAGTGCTGATTCATCATAAATATCAGTGCACAACATACAGTATGTTCACTGTATGATGACTTTTTAATTATCAAATTTACATTGTTTAAATGTTAAATTCGAACAGCAGTTAACAAATATTAATAGTAAGGTAAACATGCATGTACCTTGACCGGTGTTACTGACAGGAGTCATTTAGGTTTAATCATTTAATTGCCCAATAGGGACTATCCTCTAGGCATCCTCCAGGTGGCAGCACCAATCTAAAATGATCATTTGATGCTTTTACTAAACAGAAACTTCTAATTAAAAAAAATAAATAACATTTAGAAACACCCTCTGTTGTTTATCCTGTTTCAGAAGGTACTGATTTAGCTCGAGGGTAAGGACAAAAGTGGGAAGGAATGTTGAGGTGCTGAACTTCACGAGAAATTCCAGGCTACGTATGTTCCCGTCAGTTCATCAAGGAAAAGATCAGCACTGACACTGAGATGAGTGGTGATCCTGTTTGCTTTGTCTGGAATAACTGGAGGAGGCCATAGCAGAGAAAGGCACAGGTCTGCAAAGTCCAGGAAGATAATTTTGCCCCCTTACATGTCATATTCTGTGGTAATCAGGTAGTTCATATTGGGCAAAATAATAACTAGAATTATTTTAAAATTCTTCTAAAAAATAATAACTAATATGTTTGCAGCTGTTCAATTCAATTTTACAATTTACTGTTACAATGTCAGTTGTCTCTAGGCGCTTTACAGAGACCCAGATCATGACCCCCGAGCAAATATCATTAACTAAGAATATAATATTAAATCCAAATCAAGGATAATGGCAGGTTAAAAACTCCCAAATCGGGAGAAAAAAAAAAAACTTTAAGCCAAACAGTGGCAAGGAAAAACTCCACTTTAAGAGGAAGAAACCTTGAAGAAGAAGGGAGGATAAAAAGGAGGAAAGGGAGAAGAGCAGTGGAGACACCACTCAGCAGATCATGTTGGTGTCCCCCTGCAGCGTAGGCCTATAGCAGCATAGCTATGATGAAGCTGTGATTAAGACGAGCTACTCTAGTCTGAGCTCCTACAACTATAGCTATAACTATTAGCCCCTACACACTATAGTTTAGATTAACTGTAGGCTTTACTGAATAGAAATGTTTTCAGTTTAGTTTTAAAGATGGAGGTGGTGTCAGCCTCCTGAACCCAAACTGGTAGCTGGTTCCATAATAAAGGTGTCTGGTAGCAGAACGCCCGTCCTCCAAATCTACTTTTAGATATTCTAGGAACGACGAGTAATCCTGCACTCTGAGAGCAGAGAGCTCTATTAGGAGCAAAACGTGCTATCAGGTCTTGTAGATAACGAGGAGCTAGGCCATTAAGGGCCTTATATGCGAGAAGCAGAATTTTAAACTCAATTCGAGCTGTCCCGTGAAAACCTTCAGTTTGACTTATTTTTTTTATGATTTTCCTCCATCAGAGTAAAATGAGAAGAAAAATCTTCAAAACTGAAGATAATGAAACAACTGTATTTGGACTTGTGCAACCAGAGCAATAAAAAAAAAAATGATGATAGAAAAAATAGTGCTGACAGTTTTATCGTGCTATTTTCTTTGTTTGATCTGTAGCTTAAAGTTGCAACAGATGAACAGGATTTAAACTAATATTTATTTACAATTCTTGAAGTGCACAGTTTGCACAAGGCTCTTCTACTAGTGTGCAACAGTAAAGGAGCAAAGGTATCTCACATGACTCTTTGGTCTTATGAGCTACTGTACCGTTTCATCTCTGGGTTCTCAGTGTGTCAACATCAATCAACGAATGTTTGTTGGAAAGTTTGCAGGAAAGTGGAAGAGACACAAAGTCAAAACAAGCATGAAGTGTAAGTAGAGAGAGGAGGGAGTAAATTACCCACAGCTGCAACAGTTAGTTGGGGGTATAAATCTGTAACCACATCAGAAATTATCCATAAAATTTACAGCTTAGGAAAACCATGTGTGTGGCTCTTTAACACTCCTTAATCTACAGAGCCATCTTTTACGCTGCCTCAGAGAAGAGTCAGCCAATCACTGCTTGTGACTGAAACCGCATAACGCAATGACGCATGTCGTTTACATGTCAGACGGGTAGACGAGTGTTGCTACTTCAGCGTGCTTCAAACCAGGTGAAAAGAAAATATGATGAAAAAAGCACATTCCCGAGCAGCCAATCAGTCAATTTAATGAGTCTGTGGGACTTGAAGGAGTTTGGGCCAGATTTGGAGAAAAAAAATAAAAAAAATCAACAAATAAAAACACAAATATGGAAATGCATGAATAAGCCAAAGATTGTAAAAGAGAAAACAAGAATAGCGTTTCTCATCAGGACTGGAACCATTCACACATCTGAGATCAATTAATCTGTCTGGCTGGTCATTTAAGGTAGAGGCAGATCTGAGCTGTCCGACATGACTGTTCAGTCTAACAATGAATCCTAAAAAGAAAGGATTATGAATTATGAACAAGGACATTTGTTTAAATTGCTTAAAGAAAAAGTGACAGTTGCACACAAGTCATAATTTACTTCTTGGCTTCTTTCTTGTTGGGGAATTTAATCAGTTTTCGGTTCAGTTGGTAGTTTTAAATGGTTAACTGGACTAAAAGACAACTTCTTTCCTGTCAGTAAATATTTATTTTCTTGAATTTATCCACAAATATATCCATAAACAGTCACCAGCAGATTCTCAGCAATAACAGCTGATGGTTAAATGTCTTCAGCAATCTCCCCAATGGATGATTTTTATTACCAGATTTGGTAGACAACAAAAGAATGTCAGAATGATCATTTGACTTGAGTTTTAACTTGTACATTATTACTGTCCAAAGAGCTTTTAAGGTCAAGACCTTTAATTGTCATTGGTCACTGGCCCAGTTGTCATACTGGCATTATGAATGACCTCAGTGTTCAAGTGCAAGTTCACTTTCTACATGAACTAGTTCAGTTCATAGTTCACAGAAATTAAATAGTTCATATTTAAAATTTGGAACAAGAGTTCACCATTTCAAAAAGTGAACTAAATCGTTCATTTTTAGTTCTTTTTTCCAATTCTTTTTTAATGTTGCTGTGAGCAATTATTTGTCAAAATGATTGCCACTGCCCATATACTACCCCACCACAAACAGCAATTACTGTCAAAAACTACATGTCCAATTCAGAATCTTTATTCAACCAGGGTTCACATTAGCATTGAAGGGACAGCCCATGTAAAACTGTAATTTCCCTTTCAGCTTCTCTCTACAGTAGATTAAAATTATAAGGAAAAACTTGCTGCCAAATGGTCTTTATTATAAGACAAAAACAGGTCCTTAAGGTGCAAAGTTTTCTTCCCCCATTTCAATATTTCAATCCCCGACTCCAGAGATTACAGTGTAATCTTTGGAGTCGGGGGTCTCCTCCAGCTCTGGGCGAGTGCAGCTTTCATCTTCCTGCTTGTTTTAAACGTTTGATGATGCAGTTGTTAACGTGACAGCAGCGACAGCCGCGTTGCCATGTTTGATTGATTTCCTCAGATTCATATCAGGCTCGTTTGTGGTGGATTTTAAATGAGGTTTGCTGGAAACCTGGAACGGTTTTGACCGTGCGTGAACTTTGAAAGAGCGTCGTTCACAGTTGACCAAATGAACTCGTTCACGCCCCCCGCTGGTGAAGGAGGAAGAGAGCGTGCTCAGTTCACGTTCGCACAAAATATGAGCTAGTTCGTGAACTTTTGTTCAATGAACGCGTTCAGGTAGAACACTGAACATTTGACTGGACAACCATTATTAAAAGTCAGTCAGTACGCACTTTAGGTTTTGCCAACAACTGAAACTTTGCATACAGAGTTCAAGTTTTCAGCTCAGCTGGTTTGTGCAGTATTAACATGTGTGACTTGTAGTTCTCTATACAGATGAAAGTATTTTGTTTAACTTTCCGTTTCAGGTTCTTGTGGATTTTAAGGCAGAAATTAGCAGACGTGGCTGGGTTTGATTTTGTCTTAGAGCAACACAAAAGACTTTCTTTAAAATATTGCTTTCATAAGATAAGATAAGATAAGATAAGATAAGATAAGATAAGATAAGATAAGATAAGATAAGATAGCACTTTATTGATCCCACGACGGGGAAATTTGTGCGTTACCACAGCTCAATTTACAGAGAAGAAAAATAACAATATATAAACAATATATATATAAACAGAAGAGGAACAAATATATACAGTAGAAAAAATGTGTAAACAACACTAGTACAACAGTGTAAACAACACTATGTACAACAGCAATTTACAGCAAGCATACACGGTATGCAGTTATGGGTGGAGGGTTGTGGAGCTATTCAGATAAATGTTTAAATAATAATATGTGCGTGTCAGCTGTAGATGTGTGTGTATGTGGAGTAAGTATATGCGTATATTAGTTTGAAGGATTATACGAGTACATTTCAAGTGTTGTCACGCTCTTCCTGTCTCCTGTCCCTGCAATCAGCAAAAACCTGCCAAAGTAACTTGGAATTACTGTTCTGGTCATCTCTGACGACAGCCACATGTCTCTTTACCGCACCATGTCACATCAAACACGCTCACAAAGTCACATCTGACATACCTGCAGAGGTGACGAGGAGACTCAAAAAAGATAATGGACGAGAAAATGATAAAAGGGACCAAGCATGGGTCTACACAAATCTTTCCGGGTCATAAAAGCGATTTAACCTCTATGTCAAGAGGGGAATCCGCTCAGCTAAAAATGGCAAGAGTTCCTCTGTGCTGCTTTAAGAGGTATCCAGGAAAAAATAGTATTTGCTCGAGTGCAAAGAGTATTCAGGATATGAGCCAAAATGTGAATATTCTTACTGAAGCACCACATAGTGGCCTGCTAAGGTTATTCTAACTGTGAGAGCTCCAGGTTTGGCGTCCATACAATGAATCATGTTTTATACCGCAGAAAAAAAAAGCAGAGGAAAATTATACCCAACAGCAGGGTTCCAGCTGCTTTACTGCTCCCCTAAAAAGGCTTGGTTGTGTGTTCTGAGCATGATAAAACCATATCACATGTGAGCAACGTGTTTGATAGAGAGAAGCATGCAAACCTTGATCAATATCTGATCATGGGAAGCATGTTGCGTCTGGTCTAAGTGGGATAGTAAACTGAAAAACCACAGTGATTTGAGGATTTATTTGCATTTAAGCCAAAGTTCTTTTGTTTCCTGAATACAATCACAGCCAGCAGTTGAACATCTTTATGACCACCATCCAGCATCATCGTAAGTGCTT
Organism: Hirundichthys speculiger; assembly: GCA_018398805.1. Taxonomy (NCBI): domain Eukaryota; kingdom Metazoa; phylum Chordata; class Actinopteri; order Beloniformes; family Exocoetidae; genus Hirundichthys; species Hirundichthys speculiger. The sequence goes on along the minus strand of JAGFBZ010000777.1, from coordinate 726,479 downwards.
GTGTACTCCATAAATGGCTGTTTCACTCATTAAAAATCATGTTTCCTCACAATATTATCCAGCCAGCCATTTTACTTTATAGAACACCAATTTGGAAACTATTAGGATGCAGTTAAAATTTATTTCCTGTGAGACAGTGTTGAAATTCAATACCAAGGCTAACATGACTTGTGTTGCAGTTTTTAGATACACTGAAAGTCACTGATAAATCGGTTAAATTAATTAACATGAAATGATGGATGACAAAATATAATTCATCACCCTAAATAGCACAATAACACCATTTAAAGTGTTTCATGTTTGCATTTGGAGTGATACCAAGTACTGCACAAAGTTAGCAACAAGGGGGTCGGGGTGGGGTGGGGGGGGTCTCTGTAAATGCATGGGAGAGAATTGCATGTCCAGTGTTTCTGTCCCTGGGATGATCCCAGTGAAAGCATTAAATGGCGTCAGTGGACAGGAGGAGGTAATAGAGCTGTTTATTGTCACAGGTGGGGCAGAGCATGCGATGCTGCTGAGGTTGTAGGCCCAGCTGGAGGAACCAGCAGTGTTGAGAATGAAGCCCCATCCGGGCCATGCCTGAGGGCCCTCTCCATGATCAACTGGACATGTGACGACATTACTGCGACCGCCCGATGGAAAAAGTCTAGTAACTGATTCCTTGACTCTCCAGCTGCGATATAAAAAACATAAAAAAAGGTCAGCTCCCTAAAACTCCTCAAATACCTCCAATGCAGGTCCATAACTCATTCAGTATCCTCTCAGTGTTTTTGAAAATGACCATCATAATAGTTTAATCATGATAAGACTAATTTAAGGTACACATGAAATATAGAGTATTAGCAACAAGAAACATGCTGGAACAATAGAAGCTCGGAATTTTACACGTTGGTAGTTCAATTCAATTCAATTTTATTTGTATAGCGTCTGTTACAGCAGCGGAGCATGTCACTGCTGGTCGGGGGCGGGGCACATGACCGGGCCCTTTAAGCCCAATAAAGCTTGTGATTACATCATTTTACAACGTACACATGCCTGCAACAGCGGGGCTTACAAGCATTACAGTGATCCCTTATTTTTCGCGGTTAATGGGGACCGGCGCCCCCCCGCAACAATCAAAATCCGCTATCTGGAGCCGGAGCCCCCCGAGCCTCAATAATGTGTTTAAAATATGTTTGAAAACCCCAAAAAAGTAGCGAGACACTGCAGCGAAACAAGACAAAGGCTCAACTGTGGTCTTTCTGTTACCTTCACAGCCTCTGGTCTCTGAACCGTAGTAAACAAACCGCTGGTATTGTGCTATTTTTGGCTTGTAATTAGCGGCTAACACGCCAACAACAAAACAAAAAGTCCGGTTTTCTCTGCATGGAACGAGCACTTTATTCTGACACTGCAGGAACTTGTAACATCACACAGGTTGTATTGTTGGGCTCCTGTCGGTTAACAGAGAATGTAAATCTATACACGCTGGGCTGCTGTTGATGCTCACTACACTTTTCATCTAACCCCGTTTTCATTCTGCCGTCCCATGACACACACACTCCATTACCCATAAGGCCACTCCATTACCGATAAGGTCACCTTCTTAAAAGGGCCAGGCTGGCTCACAGCATTTCTTCACTATGAGAGAACGCTCACAACATCCTGTGATGTTTCTGCGATTTTTAAAAAGCTCTAAAACTGCAGTACTCAAACCGCGAAGTGGCAAGGGATCACTGTACTACATTTGACACATAGCTCAAAGCATTTGATAGTAAGAGTTCAACACCACGACGAGCGACCGTGTCATTTTGTAATCAATCAAACTTGTAGTATTATGGCATAATATAATGTCTAAAATGTATTTAGCGGTTTGCAGTGGTGACATCATGCGGGAGACACACCAGTTATTGTTGTAGTTGCTACCGGCATTCATTCATTCATTCATTCATTCATTCTGCTCGGTACCAAGTGCCGATTTCTCCTGATGTGTTTCCATTGTTGTTAATAAATACCAAGTCCGAGCACGTCGTTGTACGAGCCTTTTTGCAAGAGTAATCTGACAAAACCGACATGAAGTCTAACAAACCATGAGGACAAAAACATTAGGCTACCTGGCCCCTAATAATAACGTTAGGCTACCTGGCCCCTGATAATAACATTAGGCTACCTGGCCCCTAATAATAACATAAGGCTACCTGGCCCCTAATAATAATATTAGGCTACTAGGCCCCTAATAATAACATTAGGCTACCTGGCCCCTAATAATAACGTTAGGCTACCTGGCCCCTAATAATAACATTAGGCTACCTGGCCCCTAATAATAACATAAGGCTACCTGGCCCCTAATAATAATATTAGGCTACGAGGCCCCTAATAATAACATTAGGCTACCTGGCCCCTAATAATAACATAAGGCTACCTGGCCCCTAATAATAACATTAGGCTACCTGGCCCCTAATAATAACATTAGGCTACCTGGCCCCTAATAATAACATTAGGCTACCTGGCCCCTAATAATAATATTAGGCTACCTGGCCCTAATAATAACATTAGGCTACCTGGCCCCTAATAATAACATTAGGCATTAGGCTACCTGGCCCCTAATAATAACATTAGGCTACCTGGCCCCTAATAATAATATTAGGCTACCTGGCCCCTAATAATAACATTAGGCTACCTGGCCCCTAATAATAACATTAGGCTACCTGGCCCCTAATAATAACATTAGGCTACCTGGCCCCTAATAATAACATTAGGCTACCTGGCCCCTAATAATAACATTAGGCTACCTGGCCCCTAATAATAACATTAGGCTACCTGGCCCCTAATAATAACATTAGGCTACCTGGCCCCTAATAATAATATTAGGCTATCTGGCCCCTAATAATAACATTAGGCTACCTGGCCCCTAATAATAACGTTAGGCTACCTGGCCCCTAATAAATAACGTTAGGCTACCTGGCCCCTAATAATAATATTAGGCTACCTGGCCCCTAATAATAACATTAGGCTACCTGGCCCCTAATAATAACATTAGGCTACCTGGCCCCTAATAATAACGTTAGGCTATCTGGCCCCTAATAATAACGTTAGGCTATACCTGGCCCCTAATAATAACATTTAGGCTACCTGGCCCCTAATAATAACATTAGGCTACCTGGCCCCTAATAATAACGTTAGGCTACCTGGCCCCTAATAATAACATTAGGCTACCTGGCCCCTAATAATAACATTAGGCTATCTGGCCCCTAATAATAACATTAGGCTACCTGGCCCCTAATAATAACATTAGGCTACCTGGCCCCTAATAATAATATTAGGCTACCTGGCCCCTAATAATAATATTAGGCTATCTGGCCCCTAATAATAACATTAAGCAGTCGGGCTGCTCCAGCCTCCAATAACAACCACATCAACAGTTTACAACTAACTCACATATTGTTTTCAGTGTGCCAACAATGTCAGGTTCATCTCCAGGAGGATATGTATCCAGCTTTTTAGTTTAGTCTTTTCCTGCGCTCTTTTTTTCCTTTTCTTTGCGTTTTGTTGCTCCACTTTTATGCTAGATTAATCTGTGATCCACCGACCCTGCACCGCATAGACTCTGTTGACTAGTGACTAGTGACTAGTGACAATTCAGAACAACATATTTGGCTCCTAAACAACTGTTTCTTTATTTGCACATTTATACTTATTTAAGGTTCAGCTTAAAGTCCAAAGTTTATTTCATTTGAACTTGCACTATAATTTTTGTTCCTGATAATTGTTTGCATATTTTGACCTACTATAGTTGTTAAATTGTTTATTTAAATTTGCACCAGACAAATAAGCTTTGTTCCTGTTATTTATTTTGTTCATTTAAAATAAAACCTCTTTCTGTGCCATTTTTTTTGCCCTTTTAATGTGAAAGTTTCTTTTTTTTTTTTTTATTTCCAAGTGCACTCAATCTCCAAACATGAGAGAACAGAAAGAGAAAAGGGATATACTTCCAGAGGTGCTGAAATCATATATGAATTGTCTCTCAGCCTATCTTCCTGTTATATCAACTTATAGTCCACTTCTTTTTACTTTTGAAAAGGTAAAAATAAAATGGTAACAGCAAATAAGCAAAGCCGTGTGCATATTCATACGCACCATCCTCACACCTGTGCATATATACTTAAGCACACCCTTACACACATATAAACATACATATACATGTACCATAAAATAAATAAGATATGGAATGATAAGCGTGTAACTATATACATCCAGAGAGAGATAAGGTAAAGGGAACATACAGCAGTTTGGCTTCACTGTTTCATAAGCATACTATAATGGTCAAAATAGGCACCGAGGTGAGTGTATCCCATGGAAATGCAAAAAACAAAAAAACAATGTCCTTCAATGCATTGTTATATCCAAATCTGGTCTCAGGGGTCCAATATACTGCCTCCATTTTTCCCAGCATTGTAAGAAGCAACCCATCTTAAGATTTATCGAGAAGGTGATCTTTTCCATCTTATATATTTCAAAAGTCACATCTATCCAATCGTTTAAAGTAGGCCCCGAAGCCATCATCCATTTTTTCGTTAAAGCCTTTTTCCCAGCCGTCAATAGTATACCCATTAAGTATATATCAATACCTCTCAATTCTAGGGGGCAAAGACCCAGGTATATGGTTTTAAAATCAAAAGGCATTTGTATATTAAAGATGGTCTGTATGGCTCCAAGTATGTCAGTCCAGTATTTCAATATGTTTTGACAAGCCCAAAAAATATGATAGTGATTTGCCACTTGACAACCACAATTTCTCCAACACTGAGAGTTACCATCGTCGTAATGTGACTTCACATGTGGGGTAATAAAAAAACCTTGCGACATTCTTCCAGCAGAATTACTTCCATGCATGAGATTTTGTGCATTTCCACTGAGAAGAGCATACATCCTGCCATTCTTCCTCTGTTATTTGTAAACCTCCTTCTTTCTCCCACCTTTCCCTAACATATTCAGTGGAGTGATTCTCCAGAGCCTTAAGACACTTATATAATTGTGATATGATCCCTCTATTTTATCTGATTTGTATGCATTTATGAATAGTTGGGTAAAGGCTTTATTGGTATCTTTAGTATCAATCTTTTTGATCTTTTGATTGTAATAATTTCTTAATTGGAAAACTCTGAATTGATCCTCTCTTTCTAATCTGTATGTCTCTCTTAGAGTTTGAAAGCACATGATTTCATTTCTCATAGATGTTATGCCTTTTTTTATCCAGGATTTGAATCTATGGTTGAGAGTATTCGGAGTAAACTCTGAGTCATATGCACACCAATTTAGGATTTTAACATCCTCTTCTAGGTCATGTTCTTTTATAACCTTTTTCCAGACTTTCAGCACTGATTTTACCCATGGGTTTTCTAGTTTATCTATGTATCTTGGCAGGTTTTTATCTGGCAATATGGCCTGTATATGAATACCGGGTAATATTTTAGTTTCAATATTCTTCCATTGTGCAATGTAGGATGGGTTACACCAGCACAATAAAGTTCTGATTTGTGCTGCGTTATAATAGTTTTTTAAGGATGGTAAACCCCAACCTCCTTTTTCTTTGGGTAGCTGTAACGTTTTGAATAAGACTCGAGGTCTTTTTCCTTGCCATATAAATCTTGAGATCATCGTGTCCCATTCTGCAAATTTATCTTGGGAAACTGTAACTGGAAGGGCCTGGAAAAGATATAGGAATCTTGGTAAAACATTAATTTTGTTTGTTTCTATTCTCAAGCTCAAGCTCAGGAAGGGTACAAGATTCCACCTTGCAAGGTCTTCTTTAATTTTACGGTGTAGAGGGTCATAATTTTTCTCATATAACCTTGATATGTCCTTGGGTAAGATCACCCCTAAGTATTTAAAGGATTCTGTTTTCCACTTCAATGGTTATGCATTCTTAAATTTATCAGATAGGCTTAAGTCGTATGTAAGAATTTCAGTCTTGTTAATATTAAGCTTATAACCTGATAGTGGGCCAAGACCTTGTAAGAATTTCATCACTTCAGGCAAAGATGTCTCAGGTTGTTTTAAATATAAGAGGACGTCATCCACGTAACATGCTATTTTATGTTCTATTCCATTATTTGTAATGCCACTAATTTTATTATTCTGTCTAATATATTGAGCAAGTGGCTCCAAAAAAATCGCGAAAAGGAGTGTGGACCAGGTGCAACCCTGTCTCACTCCTCGCTCTAATGAAATAGGATGGGATATGTGACCATTCATTTTGAGTTTTGCCGTAGGATTGTTATAAATAGCTTTTATAGTGTTTATCTTAGTATCATTGCCTTTTGTTGTCGAATATGATCCATAATATGTAATGTACGTTTTATATTATCATGTGTTTGACGCATGTGTATAAATCCTGTTTGGTCATTATGGATCAGATTGGGGAGGAATTCCTCCATCCTTCTTGCCATTACAGACGTGTATATACGATAGTCAACATTAAGGATGGAGATCGGTCTATATGACCCACATAATCCTATCCGTTCCCTCTTTCGGAATAAGAGATATGATGGCCTCTTTCCACGTGGGCGGAGTCACTGCCTTCTCTAGAGCCCAGTTGCATGTTGTTAGCAGAATAGGCATGAGCTCCTTTCTAAATGCCTTATACCACTCGGTTGTTAACCCATCACTTCCTGGTGATTTGTTAGCTTTTAATCTGGTGATGGCTTCATTTAATTCTTTTGTAGTTATTTTAGCATTCAGGGCCTTGTTTTGGTCTTCAGTCAACACTGGTAGTTCCAGTGTCTCCAGAAAGGAGTCAATTTGGTCGTCATTATCCTCAGACATTTTAGAGTATAGTCATTTGTAAAATAGTTCAAAGATTGTTTGGAATTTGTCCCGTTTGTTCTCTATATAATTTTTCTGAGGGTCTCATATTTTGTATATAGTGCTATCCGCCTCTTTCTTTCTCAATTTTATTGCTAATAGTTTTGTGAACTTAGAACCGTTCTCATAGTACTTTTGTATAGTAAATAACATTTTTGTTTCAATTTCTTGGGTATAAATCATGTTTATTTCATTTCAAATTTTCTTTATCTGCTGTAGTATGTTGGTGTTTTGGCCCTGTGCATGTTTATTTTCCAGCAATTTTGGAAAGTTTTATTTTGATAAAATTCTGGCTTCTGATGTTTTAGTATGACGAGAAAATCACAAGATTTTGTGAAATTATTTAAATGTATGTGTTTTTTAGACATTTGTACAGCAATTAAGAATATCACGATATTATCGTAAACGGTGATAATTTGGTCACTATAATCAAGATATCAAATTTTCCATATCATTACATCCCTATATCAAAGTTGTTGAGACACTCAAAAATATGCTTTAAAGCACAAGTATTGTTTTCATAATATGTCTTCTTTAAAAACATGGGGTTCTACTCATAATTTTATTAATTATTCTATTTTTTAAATTATAAAATGTCAAAAACAGCTCTGAGTTTACAGATAACTGAGAAGTCGAAGCTGTGGTCATGTTGAAAAATGCCGTACGAGGTTTTACCTCTTGGTTTGGTGCAGCAGAGTGCAGTTTTAAGACTAAAAGAACTACCAACAATCGAAATTAAAGGGTGAAAAAAAAGGATAGAAGAAAAGTGACTGTAAAACAGCTTGACTTTACTATGGTGTACTGTACTTTTCTGGCCTGGTAGCCTTCTGACCATTCCTTCCTGTTGACTCTTGCTAGACCATCACACACTGGCAGAAAATTCAGTGGCAGCACTCCTGCAGTTTTATCCAATGGGACAGTGGCTGCTACATACTGCTCTTCTTATTCCTCCAACTCCTACAGCTGAGAATCTCTGGGCCAATCAGTTGTTCAAAGCCCATAAATCTCAAGACCTTTCAGCAAAGTCATTTATACTACACCCTTGTGAGAAAAGTATTCACGCAGGCACAGTTTCACAACATTTTCTCACTCTGTGTTAAGTCAAATGACTCAACACGCATTTCAGTGCTTCCAGAAAGATGATTGGTGTGTGGGAAGCTTCCACCCTGCACACCACATCTTCTTTTAATGCCTTCAGCCAGGACACACACAAACAGAGGGAACAGGGTCAGTGGGACTAAACATCTCACTCTTTTAATGCTCCTAGTTCAGACACAAACACACACCAACACATACTATCATATAAACAATATAAACATTGGATGAGGTTGCTTGGGATGGAGAGGGGTTGGCCATTGGGTCGGGGGTGTTTAGACCTGTTTCTGGTTCTCAGTCTCTGCTCTAATTCATCCCAAAGGTCTTCTATCAGGTTGAGGTCAGGACTCTGTGCAGGCCAATCCGGTTCATCCACACCAGACTCTTCCATCCATGTCTTCATGGACCTTGCTTTGTGCACTGGTGCACAGTCATGTTGAAGAGGAAGAGACCAGCTCCAAACTGGTCCCACAAAGTTGGGATCATGGAATTGTCCAGAATGTCTTGGTCTGCTGAAGCATTCAGAGTTCCTTTCACTGGAACTAAGGGGCCAAGCCCAGCTCCTGGAAAACAACCCCACACCATAACCCCCCCTCCACCAAACTTTACACTTGGATCAATGCAGTCAGACCAGTACCGTTCTCCTGGAAACCACCAAACCCAGACTCTTCCATCAGATTACCAGATGGAGAAGTGTGATTCTTCACTCCAGAGAACGTTCCTCCACTGATCTAGAGTCCAGTGGTGGCTGCTTTACTCCACTGCATCTGACTCTTTTCATTGCACTTGTTGATGTCTGGCTTGGATGCAGCTGCGTCACCATGGAAACCCATTCATGAAGCTCTCTGCTCTGTTGTTGAGCTGATCTGAAGGCCACATGAAGTCTGGAGGTCTGTAGTGATTGACTCTGCAGAAAGTTGGTGACCTCTTCTCACTATGTTCTTCATCATCCTCTGACCCCGCCCCCTCAGTTTACCTGTCCTACCACTTCATGGCTGAGTTGCTGTCGTTCCCCAACACTTCCATTTCCTGATAATATAGCTGACAGTTGACTGTAGAATATTTAGGAGAGAGGAAACTTCACCACTGGATTTATTTCACAGGTGTCATCCTATCACAGTTCCACCTGGAATTCACTGAGCTCCTGAGAGAGACCCATTCTTTCACAGATGTTTCTAGAAACAGTCTGCATGTCTAGATGTATATAGATAGCTGTGTATACACTGGGTATACATTTTGTTGATTTTCATTTCTTCTTTTTTTTGGAGGAATCGGATCCATTTATTATTTAGATTTATTTACAAGAGGTTCTATATGTTTTAAAATTATGGTTATGCACATGTGTCTATGTATACCGATTTATGCATTTATTTATTCATTTTCAGATACATAGATTAATGCTGGTGTTAAACTTGTCATGCTTTAAAAGATTGTTTTATATCTGGAATGAATCAATAAAACTGAAATAAAAGTTACCATTGCTCAACATTTATCAGCTCCATCTCTTGTTAGATGTTATATTTCTTCCCACGCTGTGTCTGACGTACATGAAGGGAGTGAACAAAAGGAAGCATTGCAAGCTAAAAGGCACTGCGCCGTCACAGGACCAGCCGTACGCAGTAGGCATGTGACAGTTTCCAGTTGTGGCGCAGCATAGCTGCTTTCACAGCATCATATCATGTGCCCACAACAACCACCGGTCCAGTTTGGGGAACATACAGTTTAGTATTTTGTATAACCAGCGCGCAGAACTAGGTTTCAGAAACAGCCTGTGTTTAAAAGAGTGAGATGGCAGGATATTCTCAGCGGGTAGAGATTTAAAGATTTCGCCATTATGCACCAACACGAAGGATTGGAATTAAAACAAGATGAAATGTAATTAAAAACAACAGCAACAAAAAACATTGCATTTTCTATTTAGGAATTAGCCATTTTAAGCAAAGTTCCTCTGTTTCCATGGGCTCAAACATATTTGGACAAAGTGAGATTATTATAAATGTAACCAAAATTTTTAATACTAGGATAAAAATCCAATTAATGCCTGAAGTCTGGAGCCAGAGACATCACCAGATTCTGAATTTTCCCTCTGATGGCCCTTTGCCAGGACTTTACTGCAGCCACTATTTGTTGCTGCTTGTTTGTGGGTCTTTCTGCAGACAGATGGAACATTAACAAGTCGTTCTCATCACCATTTCAAGACAAAAATATACTCTTTCAAAAGCAAACTCTTTCCTGTTATGAGTATTTTACATGAGTGAAATGGATGAAAAGGATGAAGTTTATGGACAATGACTACAAGGATGCTGAAAATGCTCAGCATACTTTCACATCTGATATGATTTCATACACTGTATGTTGCTGTTCAATCGTAGGCTGCTAACACTAAACTTGTTTTACTTTTCCCTTTCTCTCAGTGTCCTGCATTCAAGTCCAACTCCAAACCAGCTTTGTCAAATGCAGATTTGTGTGCATGACACTGTCTTGTAAATCAACTATTAACGTTAACACGTAGAGTTCACGAGCTTGAAGATGTGATGGGAGACCTTGTAGATCTGACAGCAAAATGTGCATGCCTGAGCTGTCACAAAAATATCTGAACAAATTTGCTTTCACTCAAAAAAGGGAAAAAAAAAAAAGCTTTCATATATCCATATACAGAAAGCTTTCCCACGAATGTCTTCTCAATGTGAAGAGACAGGAAAAAATATTCACAAATGCGTGTGAAATTTACACAAATGCAGCTAAATCTGATAATAAATGACTTGCTTGTAAGTAATTTTTTTCACTTGTGTAGATATTTCTGTGCAACCACAACTCTGTGACAGTAAATTCTCTTATCTACTGCTGTGAGCGCACAGATCTGGTGTCACATCGCTAAGTGATTCAATTCAATTCAGTTTTATTTGTATAGCGTCTGTTACAATGTCAATTGTCTCTAGGCGCTTTACAGAGACCCAGATGATGACCCCCCGAGCAAATATTAACTAAAATTATAATATTAAATCATAAACAAGGATAATAGCAAGTAAAAAACTCCCAGCTTTAAGCCAAACAGGTGATAAATATGTAGTTTCAAAGCTTGTGTCTATAGAGGAGAGAGCAGAAAGGAGGGCTGAGAGGAGCTGGTGGAAGAGGGCAGGAAGGGGTTAATCAGCCAGAGAGACTCAAAATGAAAGTTATATTTCTGGTTACAGTTTAAGCTTAGAGTACACCCTTTAGTTCTACCTATTAGAAAAAAAAGAAAAAAAAGAGTTACTAATAGTCTCTTGGTTTCTCACAGATGGAAACTTAAAAAAAAAGATCTGAAAATGTTCAAATTTATGTCAGAGGCTGAAATAACAAAACTACTTTCTGTCACGCTGCTAAAACCGCCAGCTTAACTGACAACAGACTGAGGACAGTTTGTGCTCAATTTCAAACACTTATGCAACTACAGCAACGGTGATAGATGTTGACTGTTTCCACTGAGATGTAAAAATATGTAAATTAGGTTGTCAATTCATATTTTATCTTACTCATATTGATGATTAAGGTATTTATTATGTATACATCATCAGATAAATCACAAGGCATCAGTTGATGAACTATTATTGAGCATTACAACTCTGTATATCATACTGTAACGTAAAAAGATGTATACAGAGAATGAAAAATTGCCTATTATGACTCTGTAAATTCATGAATCATTGATTTATGTAGCAATTTCTCTTATATTATATTTATATAGCACTCTTCACAAACAAAAATCACAATGTGCTTCACAATATAATAATGTTTTACCATTATCTAATTTAAGACTTTTCTGTAATTACTCAGTTACATTGCTACTTCTTATACAATTACGCAAACATATATCCCTGAAAAACATTAGGTCACATGTGTCAAACACAAGGCCCGCAGGCCAAATGTGGCCCGCCACGTAATTTTATGTGGCCCTTGAGAGCTTGTGATTTATTGTTTTAAATTTTAAACGAATATTTTAAGACTTAAAATAAGCTTATAACACTTTAAAGCGCATATAGATGATAAACTGCATCTCCCATAATGCATTTCATCGTTACCCACAACGTTAACAGTATCTCACCATGAGCAAGACATCAAGACGATTTTCAGAAGTGATGGACTTAAAGGAGCCGTTTGTAAGATTATGGCCAAAACTGGTACTGCAGTCACTTTCAAATTACTGTTGAGCGGCGTGTACCCTCCCCCTCCTCCCCGACCAGAGGTTGCCAGGTCGGCTACAGAATGCAGCAGGAACGTAGGCTGTCATGGCAAGCGACGAGTCCTACACAGTAAGTTTATTTACAGTTAATTATATTTAATGCTTTATGAAAGATCTTTTCTTTCTTTGATCTTTCGTAACTAGAGGAAATATTTTCCCGTTGAGGTGTTTCGTAACCTGAAAGTTTCGTATGTAGAGGCGTTCGTAAGTAGAGGTACCACTGTTACCTTGTCCAAGTAAATTAGCGTTAGCCAAACATTTAGCTATGAATCTTACCTGTCCAGGAGAAAATCAGCAACGTTGGCGTCTGTCTTCAAATTCTTCTCCGCTTTCAGCCGTCTCCATCTATCAAAAGCATCTCCTATACAAATCCTTGTTTTATTTCGGACCTTGTCACGACGTAACTCGGATTCATAACGAGGTCTTTTAGGTTTTGGAAAGCTAGACATTTTTTCATCCAACACGTTCGTAGCGGCTGCTGCGATAATTAGAGCCGAACTGGCAACCCGGATGCAGAAACACTACTGACTTGGTGATTGGGAGATAGGTGGAGGGTGGCGCTTCAGGCCAAAACAAAAAATGACAACATCAACATCAGTTGAGGGCTGCAACTCCTCTTTTTAAACGGGAATATCCTGGCTTGAGTGCTGTTGTCAGTGACATAAGTATTTGAAATGAACATGATTTTTAAATGTCTGTTGACATCTCGGGGTCATTTTATGATTCGTTTTATTAGGTCTCTTACATACGGCTCCTTTAAGAAAAACCTCTACAAATTAACCCCAATATGTCCAAGAAAAGAGAAATTGATGCACAAGGAAGGCAGTTTCATGAACGACGGGAAAATGAACACAAGTTTGTATCTCAAGGTGAAAAAACAGTAGGTCTGTCTTTTGTATTATGAGGCGGTGTCAGTTGTGAAAGAGCATAATCTACGTTGACATTTTGACAGCAATCATGGAGCTAAGTATGCTAAATTTAGCCTACAAGAAAAACAAAGAATCTCAGCAGAATTAAAAGGCAAATTATATAATATATAACAAGGTGTAGTTTAATTTATTTTGATTTTCATTGCATTTTGTTACATTCATATTGTCAATCTGGCCCTTTGGTGGCAACCATGATGCTGATGTGGCCCTCAATGCGTCTGACACGCCTGCATTAGGTGAACAGATATCATGTAAAATTGACCAGTTATATCATATAAAACATCTATACAATTCATGTGTTCACAAAGCAAGTCCTCACACTTTATTAATGACCTGCAAACTCTAACCCAAATAACCATTTCTCCACTGGAGACAACACAAACATACAAATATAAATAAAGGAATTAGTTTCATCTAAGTGTTCTTGAAGACCATTAACATTTAGGTTCTTGAATGACTGAAGAGAATGAATGTAAACAGCTAATAACCACGACAACAACAGCTTCAAAACCTCCAGCTCCCGACTAGCTAGAGGTGAATCCTCTTAAAAGTGACACAAAAGAACGTTTGCAGGCTCCAGCAGATCCCCATGACCCTTCGGAGGATGAAACAGGTATAGATGATGGATGGATGAACAAAATATATTAACATTTAATAAACCTGAAAACTGAAAAAAAAAGAAAAAGAAAAAAACATGTTATATAAATACTACCAGTCTCAAACAGATGGTGCTGAAATGAACAAACAGTGTGATTTGGAATCAATCATCAACTATGGCAACAGACTGAGGAAAGTCCACTGATCCTTCACAACTTGTGGACATGTGAAGACCCCTGCTAAAAAGAACCTGGATGAGAAATATTTCAATGTTTTATTTATCTGTATTTTAATTTTGTTCTCTCATTTTGTTCCGCTCGAGGATCATCTAATCTAAAGTTATCAATTGAAAAATACTCTGGAATGTTATTTCCAGCACCAGTGTTCAATTCAATTCAATTTTATTTGTATAGCATCTGTTACAATGTCAATTGTCTCTAGGCATTTTACATAGACCCAGATCATGACCCCCGAGCAAATATCATTAACTAAAATTATAATATTAAATCCAAATCAAGGATAATGGCAGGTAAAAAAAAACTCCCACAGAGGGAGAAAAAAACCTTTAAGCCAAACAGAAGCAAGAAAAAACTGGATCATATGGGGGGGACCTTCCTGATGAAGACCAGCTGGATAAAGAAAGAAAAAGAGAGGAGAGACAGGACAGAGAGAGGATGGAGGACAGAGAGAGGATGGAGGACAGAGAGAGGATGGAGGACAGAGAGAGATAGAGGACAGAGAGGATGGAGGACAGAGAGAGGATAGAGGACAGAGAGGATGGAGGACAGAGAGAGGATGGAGGACAGAGAGAGGAGAGACACAAATGACTGAATGAAATGACTCCATAAACAGATGCAGGTAGCAGCACTGAGGTGAGATGGTCAGAGGACTAGATCACCGTCACCACGGCAGCTGGACTGAATATTGGTGAAGTACTTCAGGACACAGATTCTGTGCCTGAAAATAATCTACAAGATAACACTAAACAATGCACTTCAGTCACGCTCCTCTTCTACTTCAATATACTCCTTCTGTGCATCGTATCGATCAACTGAGTCACATGTTTGATAAATGATAAATTAGCCCAGGTAGGAATCTTAGAGCAGATGAACCAAGCCTTCCAGACTATTCATGCATACATGGTGCAAAGATGAACCAGTTTACAGATTACAAAAATGAAGGGGACTTTGACCTCACACGCATCAGGTCAGTGATTAATGAGGGGGTGTTTAATGAGTAAAATGTGACTCTTACCAACCACCAGGAATGAACTCCATATAACAGAGCTTTTGAGTGACTTTTCAATTTTGGAATCAAAATAAATAAATACATTCTCTGGATATTTTGTATCTTTTCTTCTCAGTCTTCGTTACTGAATGCTTTAAAAAGGTTGCTGTATAACTATGAGATCAAAAAGATAAAAAAATACTTGTGGTTTTCATGTGGCTTACTATTTTTCCTTCCTGAACATCAGTTTATGAATGGACTTTCAGGTCTCTTTAACTTTCTAAACAACGCTGTCCTGACTCTAAACTCTTTGGCTGCGTTGAGGACTATTTTTACCTCAGCAGGGAATTTGAAGGAATATGGAGCCAGGACTTTCTTGACGGAGATCGTGGTTGAATTAGGGGCTAAATAAGCAAGTTGCAGCCATATCTTTGAATTTCGACCTCATGCTAAGATCTGAACAGTCAACCCACACAATGCTGTCAATCTGATTGGAAACTTTGGAGCTGATGTTCAAACCAAATGCCCGAAGACCACAAAACAGCACTTGAAGTTGATGATATTTTTAGTGCAGCTGGAATGGGATTGTTTCAACAAAAGTGTTTCCAAGAGATTCTGAGAAGTTGAATAATTTTGAACGGCGCAGAGAAACGCTCAGAGTCTGGCAGGGCTGAGATGTTTAAAACTGATCACGTCTCCTGAACTTAAGGAGAGGTGACATAATTGTGCAAGAAAGAATTACTTTACAAAGGGAACAAAACAAAGTGAGCGGTGAAGACAGGACGGTGGAGCAGAAGCTCTGGTGGTTGACAGTGAGCTGAGCTGAGTAAACACAGGCCTGTTTTTATTGAGGTAGCTAAGAGGTTGTTTACACTGCCTGTATAATAGCCAGTAAAGAGCACAAATAGATGAAAGAAATTGTTTTTGTTGGTTTCAGAAACCCTAACCTTTTATAGTTCCAAGCTCTAAGAACGGCTCCATAAAACCGGATTTTATAAACCATTTAATCTGTGTTTAAAAGCAAACTGGTTAGTAGAAATGTTAATCTTTTATGAGCTTGCCCAATCAAATGTATGTCATAAAGGAACCATACCTGTGTCATGATGTCAAAAATGAATTTCTGTGATGAACTACTGAGCAGCGACTGTCTGGGAGCGTTTCAGAAAGACCCGTGAACGCCCCGTCACAACAACACTCCTGTTCACCAGTGTGCTTTTATATTTTGCAAAAATGAACGAATTGTTTGTGATAAGTGTGGTAAGCATGATTTACAAGCTGCCTTACTGATGAATATTTTATTAAAATTTACACTGGAAATCAAAGAATACATTTTATTTTATTTTATTTTATTTCTACTGGAAGGGAGATTACACTGTTGCTTGAGAAAGTTAATCTGTATTATAAAACCTCAATAAAAAGTTTATTTCGAAGGTTACAGCTGTGAGCTGGTGTGTAATGCAGTGAACCTGAAGAAACATCTGACTCAGGACAATTCACTGCTCTATCACTGTGTTGTGTACAGGATCTCTAGAGGATTGTCCTAAACACACTGGAGAAAGAACGCGATCCTCACCAGTGCTACCTGAAGGTGGGATCACTGGAACAGGTGGATTCTACTCCAACCCTATGACAGTTGTTGTGGCGATTTTCATAAATCACACAAACTAAATTATAGATCCTTAACAAAATGCAACAGCAGAGAGCTCAGACTTTAACCAAGTTTATTTAAGCCGAGCGCAACAGTGGGACACAGTCATGCAGCCTACAGACTGGATGGTTGTGCCCGTGGTAACACACATTTACATCTCTTTTATACTTTAGGAAGTCTGCCAGATGAAAGAGTAAGACTAAACAATGATTATTTATTACACATTGTGGTATGTAAATGAGCAAGTTTGACAGAGCAAAAGTGACTGATTCAATATACATTTCCGTAGTGTGAAGAGAGTGTCCAAAACCAAAAAGCAGGAATTCGTTTGAAATGCATTTTTGTAGGTGTGAAAAGAAAGCTCATAAAACAACATGTGACTGCCCTCCTCTCTGAGAAAATTTCTCACAGTGCATGATAGTCTGTTGACCGCTTTCATCTCTGAGTTTCTTTGTTGTACCTAACACCACATCTGAAGCATCTTGTATTCAAATTTTCCACGACACAGTGTAGCTTCCAGATCTCTGAGGCTTTCAGAACATCTGAACCTTGAGCCCTGTTCTCCACCTGGAGACAGACAGGCAGGAGAATGTAGGGGGGCATGATGATGAGGGGGAGATGGTGGGGGGAAGTAATCAAGGAAATAAGGTGAATGAGGTGCAAGATGAGACTGTAGATGTGTGACAGGGAAACTGTGGGTCCAAGGAGGGTTTGAGGTCTGGGTGGACCAGGGATGCTGCACTTCCTCCTGAGCTGAAAAAAGTAGAAGGTGAGAATAGAAGAATGTAAGGTAAAGTAAGTGTTGTCTTAAAAATAGGGTCAGGTCACCATGGCCTGTTTGTCAAATGATGTTGATATCTAATGTGGAATATCTAATCCAATGTGGGATATTCTTTAGGCATCATCGAATGATTTTTAGCTGTCGGGAGAAATTAGCTCAAGCCTCAAAGTATTGATAAACAGTGTTTACAGTGATCCCTTATTTTTCGTGGTTAACGGGGGACAAGCCGAACAATACAAACTGTGTGATGTTACAAGTTCCTGCAGTGCCAGAATAAAGTGCTCGTTCCATGCAGAGAAAACCAGACTTTTTGTTTTGTTGTTGTTAGCATGTTAGCTGCTAATTACGAGCCAAAAATAGCACAATACCAGCAGTTTCTTTACTACGGTTCAGAGACCAGAGGCTGTGAAGGTAACAGAAAGACCACAGTTGAGCCTTTGTCTTGTTTCGCTGCAGTGCCTCGCTACTTTTTTGCGGATTTTAACCATATTTTAACACATTATTTAGGCTTGGGGGGCCCCGGCACCAGTTAGCTGATGTTGATTTTCGTGAGGGGCCGCCGGTCCCTATTAACGGCGAAAAATAAGGGATCTCTGTACATCAGATTTTTTTAACAAGTATTAAGATGAACAAACACTTGAATCAAGATCCTGATATCTACTAACTAAAAGACAACTAGACTAACATAAGCAAATAAAACATTAAATGGAAAAGATTATCAACTTATATACATGTATGCTAGGAGACTATGGATGTGTGTGTGAGAGAGTGTGGGTGTGTGCGTGTGAGAAAGAGAGATAAACTAAATCAGCTTCATAGCGTGAGGATTCCAAGATGGCAAACAAGGCACGTGGTGACTTCGTCCCTCGCCAAGATGGCCACCACCTCACGCGATAAGAAATTCAAGATGGTGGACAAGGCCGTGTGGTAACCTCGCTTCCTGACCAAGATGGCGGAGGACACAGCAGGGATTTTCTCCTGCTGTTAATCGTAATGTAGTGGTTAGTAGAGTAAAGAAAGGAAAGGAGAGAGTAAAATCATCAAAACTAAAATGTTTCCTAGCGATTAGCAACACCAACTCTGTCATTTCCCCACAGATGCAGCGATGTGAAGCCACTTCATAGAGCTGCTCTGAATTTTGAACTGGGAAACGGAGATTTGAGCTGCTTTTTGCAATAAAAAAACATCAAAGCAATTTAGTTATGGCGGGACCAATGGTCCAGTTCTAACCTTATACACACAAGAAAATGGAGTTCGCAAACAACACTAAACTAAGCTCTGCCCAGACACAAAAGCCTCTAATGTGGATCGCTCTGGAAGTGATCGATGGCGTTGTGGGGTCCCAGGATCGGTTGAATAGGGCTGGGTTTAACGTATGCTCTGCTGGCATCCAGGAGTGTCTCTCCTCCTCTTTCTCTCTCTTTGTGGTTAACGGAGAGATGTGGCGTTACGCTGCAACGGCAGCCAGGCTGTCTTCCTTCCCTTCGTCTGAGGCCAGTCATGCGTCCGAGGCACATGGGTGATTCCTACTTATCGTTTCTTCCGTACATTGCAGATCACTCCGTAGGCAGGTCACGATCGGACAAGGCGTGTCCGATCGTGTCCGATTGTCACTGGACAACCAGAGGGATCTCCTGCAGATGGGTCGCCAGGGAAAAAGCAGGCCTTCAGCTAATTAGCTTGCTGGAACAGGCCAGAGAGAGATGCACCTTTGCTTTGGAGGAGCTCAGAGAGAGAGAGAGAAGGGAGGGAGTCTGTATTTTCCTGTGCTGTGGGGGTCCTTAGCCAGTCAGAGGATGTGACATCACTATCACACCTTGTCGTAAAACAATAAAGCATTGCAAAGCATGTTGGGGGTTGCAGTCATTTCAGTGGTTCTCTGTCTCAAACTGCCATGTGCTCCTTTTGTAACCCATGGCAAGTGGCCCAACAGAGGTAATGTCTTTCTGCTTTGTATGATCCCATTTCCAAAAAAGCTGGGATGATGCGTAAAATCAAATCTCATGAACCCATATTTTAATTCCAGTAGAAAATAAAGAACACATAATATGTTGAAATGTTTGACCAGCTTTGGGAAAGTTTCAGGAGAGGAATGTTGTCCCTTCTTATCTAATGCAGGATTCTAGCTGTGCAACAGTCCTGGACCTTTGTAGCCAAATTTTCCATTTTCTGCTCCAAATGTTTTCCATTGATTAAAGGTCTGGAATGCAGTCAGACCAGTTTAACACCTGGACTCTTCTCCTGTGAAGCCATGCTTTTGTGATGGATGCAGTATGTGGTTTAGCGTTCAGCGTTGTCTTGCTGAAATATTCAAGGTCTTTGCTGAAAGAGATGTCTGAATGGGAGCAGATGTTGCTCTAAAACCACTGTTCAGCATTGATGGAGCCTTTCCAGATGTGGAAGCTTTCCACACCACAGACACTAATGTAACCCAATACCATCAGAGGTGCAGGCTTTTGAACTGTCTGTCCAGAGAAGATGGCGGTGTCTCTGGATGGTGTTCACATGTGGCTTCTTCTTTGATGATCCAGCTTTAACTTGCATTAGTGGATTGCAGGAGAACTGTGTCCACAGACAGTGATTTCTGGAGGTGTTCCTGAGTCTATCAGTGATCGCCAGTAGAGATTCATGACTGTTTTTAATGCAGAGCTGCCTGAAGGCCCAAAAATCCAGTTTTGACCTTCAGCCTTGTCTCTTGAACTCAGACTCTCCTCCTGATTCTCTGAATCTTTTGATGATATTATGTACTGTAGATGGTGAGATCTTTGCAATTTTATGTTAAGAAACATTTTTCTGCAATTATTTGACAGTTTTTAGATACAGTTTGTATCAGACTGGTGGACCTTTGTCCACCTTTACATCTGTCTCTCTGAAATTCTCCTTTTAAATCAAGTCATGTTACTGACCTGATGACAATTAATCTAATTGTCAAATGGTTCTCCATTTCTTTTTGGTTCATGCCAGGTATTTTTTCAGCCTTCTGTTGCCCCGTTCCACTTTTTCAGATGTTTTGCTGCCAGTGAAGTCATAATGAGTTAATATTTCCCATGAAATTGAAATGATAAAATGTTTCAGTGTCATCTCAGTGTTTGAGTTTTTTTCTATTAGCAATAAAATACGGTTTTCTGAGTTTTGTAAATCGCTGCAATTTGTTTTCAATTTACATTTTACACATTTAAAAATTTTTTTTCATAATTCCTCTAGCCCACCCAGGCGGCCTGGGAGCCTGAGGGTTAAGCGCAGGATCTTAACTGTTCCCAGCAATGTGCTCTTCTGGACAGAGATCTCAGATGTTGTTCCTGGTATCTGCTGGAGTCATCAATCCAGCTTGGTGGTTACATCTCCCAGTTCCCTGATCACTTCTGGCACCACTGCTGTCTTCACACTCCACATCTTCTCCAGCTCTTCCTTCAGCCCTTGGGTTTTCTAGAGCTTTTCATGTTCCTTCTTTCTGATGTTGCCGTCTCTTGGGATGTCCACATGCACCACCACGGCTGTCCTCTGATGTTCATCCTCCACCACTATGTCAGGCTGATGTACCATCACCAGTTTGTCAGTTCAGATCCGGAAGTACCACAGGATCTTGACCCGTTCGTTCTCAATCACCTTTGGATGTGTCTCCCATCTTGATCCTGGGACCTCCAGTCCATACTGGTTCCGATGTTCTTGTGTATTATTCCTGTTAACTGGTGCAAAGCATGCATGGTGCTCCATGCATGCTTTGCCTACCAGCATCTTACACCCTGCTGTGATGTGCTTCACTGTTTCAGGCGTCTGGTGCAGAGCCTCCATCTGAGGTCCTGTCAGGAGTGGTAGACCATGGCTTCTATTGATCTTATGTTTACGGGCTGTTCTTCTGCAGCCATTATCAGTGTCTCAGTGCTGTATTTCAGTCCAGCTTTTTCCAGCCACTGGTATGCTTTTCATATGTCAGCCACCTCTTCAATTTGGCGGTGGTACATCCATGCAAGGGCTTATCCATCCATGATAACCCCTCGGGTTCCTCCTCCATGCTGCGTTTCAGTTTTCACTCAGCAGGTCATCAGTGTGTCCATCTTCTTGATGTATTCCTGGAGGCCTGCTGTTTCCTCCTGGATAGTAGCTGTGACCCTCACTAGTCCTTGGCTTCTTCCCCCTTGCTTAGTGTGCAGCCTCAGGATGGTGGACTTAGGGTGAAACCCTCCATGCATTGCAAGGAGTTTCTTTGTCTTAAGATCGGCAGCTTGCATCTCTTCCAATGGTCAGGATATTAAGCCAGCGGTGTATCTAATTACTAGTAGAGCATAGGTGTTGATTGTCTGGATCTTTTGTTTTCCATTCAGCTGACTCTTCAGAACCTGCCTCACTCTCTGTAGGTATTTGCCTGTGGCTGACCTCCGAGCTGTCTCCTCATGATTGCCGTTTGCCTAGACAACCATGTCAAAGACACATCCCGTGGTCGTGGAAAAGATGTTAGTCTGTTTGAGAAGGGTCAAATCAATGGCTGCATCAAGCAGAGAAAACATCTAAGGAAATTGTAGAAACTACCAAAATTGGGTTAAGAACTGTCCAACGCATTATTAAAAACTGGAAGGTTAGTGGGGACCCATCGTCTTCCAGGAGGAAATGTGGCCTTAAACGTTTGGTGGGATCAAATGGAAGAAAAACAACAGTAGAACTCAGGGCTGTTTAATAGTGAAAGTAAGAGCATTTCCACACGCACAATGCAAAGGGAACTCAAGGGATTGGGACTGAACAGCTGTGTAGCCCTAAGAAAACCACTAATCAGTGAGGCTAACCGGGGAAAAAAAAGGCTTCAGTTTGCTAGGGAGCATAAAGATTGGACTCTGGATCAATGAAAGAAGGTCATGTGGTCTGATGAGTCCAGATTGATCCTGTTCCAGAGTGATGGGAGCATCAGGGTAAGAAGAGAGGCAGATGAAGTGATGCTCCCATCATGCCTAGTGCCTCCTGTACCAGCCTGTGGGGGCAATGTTCTGATCTGGGGTTGCTGCAGTTGGTCAGGTCCAGGTTCAGCAACAGTATGAGCTCAAAGAATGAGGTCAGCTGACTACCTGAATATACTGAATGACCAGGTTATTCCATCTATGGATGTTTTCTTCCCTGATGGCAAGACCATATTCCAAGATGACCATCCCAGGATTCATCGAGCTCAAATAGTGAAAGACTGGTTCAGGGAGGATTTTCACACATGGATTGGCCACCACAGAGTCCAGACCTGAACCCCACTGAGAATCTTTGGGATGTGCTGGAGAAGGCTTTGTGAAGCGGTCAGACGCTACCATCATCAATGCAAGATCTTGGTGAAAAATTAATGCAACACTGGATGGAAATAAATTTTGTGACCTCGCAGAAGCTTATCGAAAAAATGCCACAGCGAATGTGTGTGTAATCAAAGCTAAAAGTGGTCTAACGAAATATTAGAGTCTATGACCTTTTTTTTGGCTGGGCAGTGTAGATGGCTCAAACCACTGGATTTTCAAGCCATGACTTCCTGTATTGTTTAATGAGGTAAAGCTGAGAAATTACACAAGAACTGAAAAAGTAGAGATGGAAATCTGCAAAGATTGCCAAATGGTCAACATGGTTGAAAGCCCGTGTAAAGAAGCAGTTTTCCTTGATGGTGTTGGGGTAGATTAATGTCACATCACAGCCTCATGAGCCTTGACATAAGAATGCTTATGAAACTCACACATGCAGCACCATGCTTCTGAATGAAACAGGAGATGCAATGAAATTACTGGAACCTCAAAGATCCCTGGCCAGTACATTCAGCCTCAAAATTCCTATCAAACCAATATATGTGTACAGACATGTGAAAAAGAAAATACACTCTGTACATATTTTGTTGTTTGGACATAATAATTATATATATATATATATATATATATATATATATATATATATATATATATATATATATATATATATATATATATATATATATATATATATATAGTGTCCTTTCAGGAAGTCCTCGTGGTAAATCCGGCCATGCCCCAAACACACGTTTGCTTCCTGTGTGTCCATGTTTCTGTTTGCGTGTGTATATCTCTTGACCATCTGCATAGCGTGTGTGCATAGTGTGTGTGTATGTAATTGCATGCAAGTAGTGTGTATGTCTGCATTAGCAAGACTGGCATGAAATGTCTCCTAAAAGACAGAACAAGCAAATAAACAGCTTTGCAGTAGTAAGCTGGTCAGCTGTTCAGCAGCTGCTGAGGTTCACTGCAGTTCAGCTGCCTGATAATGACTCTGGGAGCAGGAACCACCGTGTTGAACATCCTGCCATCGGTCTCTCTTTGATTGCAATGACCTGCATTCCGAGTGCATTACATGGCTGACACTGCAGGAAGGGATTCAGCTACTCCTTGTGATTATTGGAAAGAAAGGAAGGACTTAGAGCACCTTTGAATAAGCCCGGAGATGTATAAATTTCGAATTTTTGTACTTAACAACAGAACCACTCCACATTTGCTGTAATTTGTTAGAGCAATAGGGAACTTTAACTTTATAAGGAGTACTTGTGCCAGCCCCAGAGTTCTAAAAGCCTGTGTGGACCAGCTATGTGGATTCTACAGCAGCTCTTCAACATCAGCCTGAACCAGGAGAAGGTTCCAGTGATGTGGAAGACACCCTGCCTTGTTCCACTACCAATAAGGTCTCATCCATCTTCTCCCAATAACTATAAACCTGTTGCCCTAACATCCCACATCATGAAAGTCTTGGAGAGACTTTTATTAGCCCGCCTGAATATGTAAACAAGCACCAGATGGTATCCACTGAAGTTTGTTTATATTTGTTGTGTTGGAGCTGAGGACGCCATCATGCACCTGCTACAATGAAACCCACCGTCATCTGGACAAAACAGGCAGCACTGTGAGGCTCATGTTCTTTGATTTCTCCAGTGCATTTAACACCATCCAGCTTGCTTTACTGTGTCAGAAACTCAAGAAGACACATGTGGATGCCTTCACAATCACCTGGATTACGGACTAACAGATCACAGTTTGTGAGGCTGAATGGTTGTGTGTCTGAGCAGGTGTCAGCAGCTCAGGAGAACCACAGGGGACCGTACTCTCACCACTCATCTTCACTCTGTACACCTGAGACTTCTCGTACCAGTCTGAGTCCTGTCATCTGCAGAACCACTCAGATGGCTCTGCAGTTGTGGGGTGAATCAGTTATGGACCAGAGACTGAGGACAGAGACCTGGTGGACCGCTTCGTAGCTTGGTGTGGGAACAATCATCTCATTTTAAACTTCATTAAGACAAAGGAGATAGTTGTGGATTTTAGGAGGACCAGGATGGGTGGGATCAGGAATGAGTACATCAGAGGAAAGGACTGAATTAAAACTGCCAATGGGACACTGTAAAAGTTAAGTAGTTAACCTTTCTAAAAAAAAAAAAACAACAACAACAACCAAAAAACAAAACAACATACTCCTGACTTAGTATGGACTACTAAATTAACATTTCAGGAAAAAAAGCTACTTCAAAATGACTTTTGACCTGACTGAGGTGCTGTGTCAGGATATTAAGAGACTTGTAAACAAGCTACAATGAACTAAAGCAATGTTGTAAAAAATTAGTTTGACCCAAAGTCCTCTTTTTGCGATGAGACAAACATAAAATGATTCCTTCGAGCTATTGCTGTGGAAAGGAGTTCTGCATGCCACTGAATTATAGAGCATACTTCTCTTTTATAGTTTGCATGGATCACTTTTGGACTCTTCCACTTTTCTGCATTTTTGTTTAATAAACAATGACATAGGTTGTATTTATATATACTGTAATTTTAAGACCTCGTAAGGACCAGATACTGTTTTTTGCCATTAATATTATTATTTTCTACATTATTAGAGTATATCTTTGTCACATGACTTGCTTTTATTGTGGCTAAATTTACATTTTACAAACACTGGAAGTGAAACCTTGTGCCTAAATGTATTAAGTGTGACTGAAAAGAGCAATTTTCTAAAAACAGAAGAATGTAGAAGTATTGTAGATTCCCCTCATCACGTCCAGGGACGTCTGTCCTACTCTGATCTGCAGCGGCCCACTTCTTCCCTTTATTCTATTTCTATAGTGTGTATCCAGTATAAAGAAAATCCATCAACTGGCATAATTTCCTTTGTGGCGTATGAGATGCCACAACCAGAAAAAACAGGTGATGACATCACTTATTGTTGTAATGTCTTGCTTTATCCACATATTTCTGTGACGTTATATTGCAACAGCTCTGTACCATCCAACGTTAGAGAAAAGTGGTACTATATCAAGACACAAACTCCAAATATACCTGTATAAGTTGATTTTTTCTTACACAGTGTTACCATGAGATATTTGAGCATCATGAGATATTTATGAGGCAGAATAAAGCTGAGTGTCAGTATATTCTATATATATGTGAAATTGTATATGGATCGTTTTGAAAGTGATTACATTACAACACTTTTGATGCCACAAAATCAGAATGAACAGATTGGAGAGATCTGCTAATTTTTTTATGTGACAAATAAATGGTTTGTGAATAAATTATGTCTTTTTGATTATGTCTATTAAAAGCATTACCTGGCCGGTGACCTTTGTAATTTAAAAACGCTTCCATTTTTTTTCCTTTTTTTTAAATGTCTGTTCAGAAAGCTTCCAGTGTCTGCATTTCACGCCCTAAAATTTTTCTGGCCTCTTTAATTTTGTGCTTTGGCTTCACATTCAAAGGTTTGATCAGAGCACCATGTACACTGTGCTCATGCATTTTTGTGGATTGTTTTTATAGGGAACAAATTATTTCTTTTTCCTGGAAATGAGGTGATTTGTTATGGGTCCATTTTTTGCCGAGACCCCCGTTAACCTACCAACATAACATTTCATGTAACATTTTCACACACACAACAGCAACGGACACTTGTTCTCCTAAATGTGCTCGCCTTAAAAAAAAAACTGAAAACTGGCTTTGTTTCAAATACACACTCACTGACACCCAGAGGAATTTACTGTGAGGACCCCCCACTGCACTCCATCTAGAGAAATAAAACCTGTGACTCATTTCTTGTGCGTTGGCCTCTTGCTGTGCAAGTTTTTGCAAAGATTTCAATTAGCTTGCATTTCTTTTCTTTCCTGCAGCCAATAAACCTTTCATGCTGTCACAAAAGAGAAAAAACTACAACTAAATGAACCACAAAATCAAATCAAGTTCTAAAAACACTTAAATATGCAGCTGTTTTTAGTCATATTAGCAGAGAAAATCTACAGCAGCTTAAACACTATCCATGAAATTTGTTGCTCCCAGCAGTTAAACTAATTACGCTGAAATTCATGCAGCGCTACAGGTCAATTAAGCTAAATGCTGCAGATGAACGATGTCTGCTGACCTACACTTAACGCTGTAATACTGCCTGAGATGTCCTGAAATGCTCCTTTATTCGCTCATTTTCTGTACCCACATCTCTCTCATTCAGGGTCACGAGGAAACTGGAGCTAAACTTTCATGGGGCAAGAGGTGGCGTACGCACAAGGGCGTGCATTGCCTTTGCCAGATTGATGTAACCAGGAGGCGGTTTCAGGTTGCAGTTCCTTGACTGGCCACTGGGGGCTGGCTCCAAAAACAAGTCAATCTCCAAAGATCCCCATGTTGAAATGACGTTGAAATAAACGTATTTACAGCCAGGATCAAACGGTTTTGGTCTGTATAGTTAGATTAGAAATTAGATCACATAAAATTATATGAAGCAACAAATTTTAGTGTCGTTAGAGCCGTTGTATTTTGACTGATGGTAGGCATAGGCAGCGGCCAGCTGCTTAGCATCATCTTCCTTTCTAAGCTACAACAAAAGACCTAACAGAGCATAGTCATTCATGTTTTAAAGAGAACATGTGTTGTTGTTGTTGATTATACTAGCAGACAGCTACGACTGGCTGTGGGTTGACCTAAAGGGTCTGAGGACAAAACTTAGCTCAGAAGCAGGCAGCCTGTGGTAACCGTGCACCAGCCAAATGCAGCAGCGGGGCAAATTTGAAGCTGCTGGCAAAGAGTAATCGTAAGTACAGTAAGATTTTAATACATGTTGGGACCCGACTACGCCAGTCGGAGTTCACTAAACATAATATTGAGTCAGCAGTATTGAGCAAAAAGCGTGTCGGACTCCATAGTTTTCTCTGATCCCCTTTCTAATTCGACCAGCGATGATGTTTAGCTGCATCTCATAGCTCCGTCACTGGCTGTCGGTGTTGTCTAGAAAACAAAGTGGCCTTTATTGACAGTTGGCAGACATTTTGGGGAACACCTGGTCTGGTTAGAAGACACGGCCTTCATCCCAGTGGCGGCCGGTGCAAAAACATTTTGGGGGGGCGCAATTTAATCTGGGTCAGAATGCATAGCTGCAGTCTTACTCACTTCTCTGCTTCTTCTCAAGGACTCCTGCTGGCCAATAAAAAAAACAGTAATGAATTATGTAACTGGTAATATTAACATCGTACAGAGCAAAAATATAGAATTGGTATCGATATCGCGTCCTCCATAAGTCTACCAAGTACGACGTAATGGAGGCATTAACCAAACAACCTAATCAAAATAAATACTGTCAGACATGTAGAGCCAAAAGATCGAAAGATCGCAGATGCGGACTGCAAAATATAAGATCTCCTGGCTCTTAGTCTTTTTTAGTCAATGATCTAATTAAAGAGACTCCGAGTGATGTCTTCTGTGAGATGTGGCTCCAGGACGAAGAGTGTGTTAGTTTAAATGAGGCTACGCCACCTGTATTAATAAATATTAATTATCATATTCCCCCGAATGACAGACTGAGGTGGAGGAGTGGCGGCCATCTGTAACTCTAGCCTTCAAGTGAAAACAAAACCTAAATGCGATTATCATATACTCGAAAGCCTCACACTTAAGCCCCGATAGTACACTTCCCGCTAACCGCTACCCACTAACTGTTACCCGCAAATTGCGGGTATAGGAACCTCCGCTAACCACTAATGCAATCTTCCGCTCCCTGAAGCCGCTACCCGTTATGCCGACTCCCTTACTCACTTTGTAGGTGTGGCAATGGGCGTGTCTTTTGCCCTTTCCGCAAACTCGGTACCTTGGGATTGCAGGTTGCAGGTTGCGGGTAGCAGGTGGTCTGACCACCTGCTACCCGCAACCCGCATGTCGGCACGTACAAGAGCGCATCCAAATGGCATCAATGTTCGTCCACCTGGTCACATGTGGACGTGCACAAACGGCTCTACCTCTGGAATTAACTCTTGTATAAAAAGCGTGATTTGACCTCAGTTGAACCCCTGAGAAAATAGCGGGGATTGTTTTAAACAGTTTGCTCTCCAGTTAAACCACAGATGACCAGAGCGTGTTTACTGGGAGGACACTGACAATCTGGGACTTTCAGGTAGCTTATAGGAATTGTCTGTGTACAAATATTTATCTGTATATATCAGTGCAGAGGAGGAGGAGGAAGGAAAAGGAGGAAGCTCTACAGCAGAGTCCCAGACGAGCTGCACATGAGAGCTGCTCTGATCTGGATGAAAAGATTCTCCATAGCGGTTAGCGGGTAGCGCAACCTGCTCTTAAAGGTAATGGCTGCTGACGCACTGATTGGTTTAACAGGTGGAACGCCCTAACCACTCCTATGGATAATGTAGCAGGTAGCGTAGGTGGGATAGTGGGTTTAGGAAAGTGGAAGATTGTGTTCTTTGTGGGGGAACGCCCCTCCCCTCCCGCTATCCCTTAATAGCGGCTTTAGGAGATCTGGAGGAAGATCGGGCCCTTAGTCTAACCCGGGGGTCGGCAACCCGCGGCTCTGGAGCCGCATGCGGCTCTTTAACGCTGCCCTAGTGGCTCCCTGGAGCTTTTTCAAAAATGTTTGAAAATGGAAAAAGAATGGGGAGAAAAATATATTTTTTTGTTTTAATATGGTTTTCTGTAGGAGGACAAACATGACACAAACATTCTTAATGTTTTCCAATGCTGTAAATATGTGTATAATAAATATTAAATTTCAACATTTCTGTCAACGAAGATTTGCGTCATAGCCTGCGACACACGTTTCTATTTCTATCAGCAGGGCGGGATGCCGGGCAGGTGGCTGTTGTTAACAAACCGGCAGCTGTGTGATTCGGTTCTGCAGAGAGAAACCTCTCTCTGCTGGTACACTGGAGACAGGGATCACGCAGGCTATCTAGGCCAGTTGAGCCCACTCGGAGTAGATTTCACTGAAATCCCTGATGAGAACTTCACAGGCCGTTGAGAAGTTCAAGCCTCCATAACCGCGAAGCGCTGTCATTATGGAGATGGCATCTCTGCGCGCACCTGTGGCATCAATGGGGCTGTGGCTGGAGCCGACTCGTCCTCACTGGTCAGTCCTTTTCCAAAGCGATCAGTGATGGTTTGGATGGCTATTTCAGCAACTGAAATTGTGCTTGGGAGGAGTATTTTCACCGGACATTTTGACCAGAGAGATTATAAAATCCCGTTTCACTTTCACTGCTGCGTTTCACCCTTGCACTGACTTACTTGGCATTTGCACAGAAATCAAACTTAAACTGTATTAATTTGATTTTATATACTTTATCTTTTCAAAAGGCTGCTGTTTTTATTTTTTTATAAATGCAGGCTGCGTTTTATTACACTCTGTTAGGGGCAGATAAGAGGCACGTTATGCACGTTCCATTTTGATGTTTTTTCGAATCCTCAAAATAAAAATGACATCAACAATCTGATTTCTTTATTGTATTTCTTTAATTTCATCAAAGCATTGAAACATAATTCATTAATATTGTAATGAAGTTAAACTTGAGGCTGCATCGTACAACAGAGTAGTCACGTGGTGCGTTATTCTCTATCCACTGCAGGGAAAATAAACATTTTATCATGAAGGCTCATTATGTATTTGTAGCCAACTTAGTCAATTTGATAGTAGACTAATATAGCTAATATAGATACATACAGCATGTGTTGCCTTCATTATAAGGCTTTTAATTTTTTTGCGGCTCCAGACATATTTGTTTCTTGTTTTTTTGGTCCAATATGGCTCTTTCAACATTTTGGGTTGCCGACCCCTGGTCTAACCATTTAGAATCAGAAATCATAAAAGCCAGTTTTGTTAGTGGTAGTGTACCGGCCCCCTGTTTATCTAGAGCAGTGGTTCTTAACCTTGTTGGAGGTACTGAACCCAGCCAGTTTCATATGCACATTCACCAAACCCTTCTTAGTTGAAAATTCATGACATAGGTATGTGTTTTATGTGTTTCAAGTAGATTTGGGGGACGGGCCTTTTGCTATCAGGCGCCTTTACTATGGAACCAACTACTAATTTGGGTTCAGGAGGCTGACACCACCTCCATCTTTAAAGCTAAACTTAAATAATTTCTGTTTAGTAATTACCCTAAACAATAGCACATTAGAGATATTAGCCATAGCAACAGTTACAGGAATGGCTGAAGCCAAGACTAGAGCGGGCTAATCTTAAACATAGCCTTGTCATAGCTATGTTGTTATAGGTCTACGCTACAGTGGGACACCAACATGATCTGCTGAATGGTGTCCTCACCAGAGGCGGACTTACCATTAGGCAAACACAGGCAATTGCCTGGGGCCCCAAGTTCTACAGGGGCCCCCAAATGTCTCAATAAAACCATATTCTTACATTTTTTCAAAATTATTTTCCATTATTAAAACACTACCTATTGTTTTAGCCTTGAATTACGCGTTAAAACGCATCAAAATGCGTAATCTATCATGACCGTTTCGACTGCTCCCCCTCACTTCTCATGCAGTGGACTATTCCACATTACTGCGCATGTGCACACCAGACTCCAGAAGACCGAAGCAAAACAAACTTTGTGGCGCGATTTGGAGGGAGAGAAGATGAAACGAAATTATCCCAGTGGAGCAGAGAAGAGGAAAAGGCGGGAGGAAAGCAAACAGTTTTTATCAAAACTACCTAAGGTTTCGACCTTTTTCACGGCGGCAACTCCGAATATTCACAAAAATCCCCAGCAAGACACAGACGCTGTTGCCAGTAGCAACAGCAGCAGAGCTGTCAGTGTCAGTTTAGAAGTGGAAAGTCATGAACTACCTGACGCTTTTCATGATGAAGATGTGAGTATTAAATTGTTACTGTAGAGAACGGTGTTTTCCTTAGTTGACTTTTACATTGTTTTATTTATTAATGATTTTATATTGTTTTATGTATTTGTAAAATTGTAGCTTTTTTGTGTCATTTATTTGACGTAAGATGCATTATAAAGCTCATCATCATTATTATTATTATTATTATTATTATTATTATTATTATTATTATGAATGCTAACAATAACAACAATAATGATAACAATATATGATTTAATGGCTTTATCAGGTAACTGAAAGCTTTATCAAAATGAATCAATTGATGATAAATATTATTCACTGGACATGGGGATTTATAAAAACTCATATGCAAGTCAGATAACTGATTTCAAAAGCAGAACTAAGTGGCCTGAATTACAAACTCACCTTTTGTCAAAATTGACCTAAAGTACAGTACTTGAGGAAATGTATTATGTTATGTTATTAGGATGAACAGGAAAAAACAAGGAGAGAGAGATGACATCAGTCAAGATAAAATGAGAGAAAAAGTTGAGAAAGTGGAGGAACAGGAGAAAACAAGGAGAGAAATGAAGACATCAGTGGAGTAAAGGGAGAGAAAGAAAAGGGATAAGGAAAGAAAGACAAAAGGTAACTTACTTTTAAAAAAAATAGGAAATGTACTGTTAAAATGTTTCCTCCATAATTAACCAGATCTTTTGTGCTGTTTTCTTTTTTTTAGAAACACAAGATCAATCTGCTTCCTTCTGCCTAAATGGAAGACCTTTAAGATTCAAGTATGTCATTATGAGAACTTTTCATTTAGAAAATAAAATTTTTGTTAAAAGTTATGCCTTGTATATTGACTTTATTGACATTGAACACATGTGCAGTGTACTCTAGCACAACAAAAGTTTGTGCAGAAATATTAGATTAAAAAAAGGAAATAAGAACAACAAATTTAAGAGATAAAAACACACCATATGACAATGGATATGAATTGTGCATCCATATAAACAGTACAGGGATGTGGAGGGCCCCATGACTGGGTTTGCCTTGGGCCCCCAAATGACTAGCTACGCCCCTGGTCCTCACCCCTTTTCTCTCCCCTCCTTTCCTCCTCTTCTTTCAGCTGTATCCATAGTTAAATAGAACCACCTCATAAATGTAACTGTGTTTCTTGTTGTCTTGTCTTGTTTTTTGTGCTGTCCCTTTTTCTTTTTCTTTCTATATATGTTTGCAGGCCAGAGTTTCCAGAACTGTATACTGTATATTCACCCTCTGACCATCCCAGTGTTGACCTCCACCTGTCTATATAGATGTCTCTGGGATATCAGCTAACATCCTGACCTGCAGTCCGATCTTTTGACCACCTCAGTGTTGCTGCCTACAACTGTTTATATAGTCATCTCTGTAGTTCATGTAGTTATATTTTGTCCAATATAATATTGCCAAGATATATGTGACTCTCCTCTCTCTGTCCTAATCTCTTTCCTCTTTTCTTCCTTCAGCAGGAAGGTCCTCCCCTATGAGCCAGTTCCTGCTCATTCCTGCTTTTCTCCCTCTTATAGTGGAGTTTTTCCTTGCCACTTTTTTGATTAAAGGTTTTTCTCCTACTTGAAGAGTTTTTTTTTTTTTTACTTGCAATTGTTTCTTTAATTAATATTTAATCATTTTACTTTGGTTAATAATATTTGATTGGGGGTCATGCTCTGGGTCTCTGAAGAGCACATAGAGACAATTTGTATTGTAAAAGATGCTATACAAATAAAGTTGAATTGAAGCTTAGTTGACCAAGTCGTACACAAATCTTTACCTTTACCGTTTTGACAGTATGAGTGCAGTCATTGTATCAATCGAGTTGCCTCCCATCCAGTTAAATACAAAGTCCCAATATTTTACACTTCAACATTGCTTCCCAATTTAAATCACAACTGTTCATCTAGTATTTTCCTAAATGCCTTGAATGAACCATCCTACAGCCAGGATCTGCCCATTAACAGTGATAGGTGTGATAGTTCAGCTACAGCAGGAATGAAAGACCATCAGTGACTGGTTAATATTGGCAGCAGGTCTATCGTCTCATCTATTCAACATGTCTGTGAAAATTCTTACAGCAGTACAGCGAAGACGGGGTTCAGAAATACAGCTGTGACTCTAAAAGCATTTTTTAAAAACTAAGATAACATGTTTATGGAAAGTTATTTATTTAAACTTATAGATTGAAAGTTAAAAACAATTGACCTTTCGGTAAGCACCGCCCCCTCCCTAGTTACTGTTGCTAGGTCGGACAATCTTGCTGCTCCTCCGTTAAGGACTGTGTTAATTCGTTATTTTTCCAATGTGTATCATCAGTGTTAATATTATACTAGAATAACGTCATGGTGAAATATTGCTGCTGGGGACCTGCACGGAACTCGAGGTGTCCAGAACGTTTGGAGGGACATTTTTATTCCCTTTTCCAAACCAAAACAAACGCTGGAGAATGCAGCTGTGGGTTAAGTTGTGTCCGTCCACACAATCAACTGAACGTGGGGAAAGTTACAAAACACACCTACATTTACTCCAAGGTAAGTTTTCTTTGTTTATTAGATGATTGATTTAACCACTGTTTAGTAAAAGTAATATGATTTAGCAGCAGGGAGGGTGATGAGTGAAAACATCTCTCCGTTAGCATTCCGGCTAACTCACTAGCCATCTTTAAGCCTGCCTCGTTGTCTACAAATATATATGGCCCTGGATATTTATTTTGTTAGGTATAAGGTGAGGCTAGTGATGTTAACGTCACTTTATCAATTATATTAATACAATGCTGCGACTGTCTGATGTTAACATTGACCTATGGACCAGGGCTAATGCTAACAGAGAACTCGTCACCCTCCCTGCTGCTAAATCATATTATTACTTTTAGTAAACGGTGGTTAAATCAATCATCTAATAAACAAAGTTAACTTACCTTGTTGTAAATGTAGGTGTGTTTTGTAACTTTCCCCACGTTCAGTTGCTTGTGTGGACGGACACAACTGAACCCACAGCCTGCAGTTTTCCAGCGTTTGTTTTGTTTTGGGAAAGAGAATAAAAATGTCCCTCCAAACGTTCTGGACACCTCGAGTCACTGTTGCAGGTCCCCAGCAGCAATATTTCACCATGGAGTTATTACAGTATAATATTAACACTGATGATACACATCAGAAAAATAGCGAATTAACACAGCCCTTAACGGAGGAGCAGCAAGTTTGTCCGACCTCGCAACAGTAACTAGGAAGGGGGCGGTGCTTACCGAAAGGTCAGTTGATACAAAAATAGTACATTACTATTACTGTCACTGAAGTTTTGCATTTGCATATTATAAAAACGTTCTCTGTGAAATGATAAAGAGTCATATTTGCTCTGTCTTTTACGTACTGTTCTTAGAATAAATATCAGGATCACCAGGATGGAAAAGTTGCTTTGACCTGAAGGCAGTCTCTCACTTTTATTGTCCCAAAACCCTCCGTGGACCTATAAGAGAGACAGACACTGTTATCACAACATGTTAGACCCTCTTCCTCCCTGTCACGCACTGATTGACAGTCAGTACATTTCCAGGTTTGTAACCTGAGAGAGGCTTTTTGCTCTGGACAATGAATAGTTTGGTTGCAACAGAGCTGTTAAGAAAGAGGGCAGATACGTGGGTTGATCTCTCTGAGGAGTTGAAGGTTGGGAATTAGGGATTTCTACATAAAGAAGGCACAATGGAGGGATGGTGATCACCAATTTGCTGTTGTGAATGGAGGTGAAAAGAAGAGGTGTTTTTTATTCATTCTTTTCAATAGTGTGTTGTATTTGAGCAGGTCTCACAGTAGGAAAACTTTCCAAAGGGGACTAATTCAAATTAAGTGCTGTAGCATGATCCGACACCAGAACTGTTCTCACTCGGCCTGAACTTAAGGGTTGTTGGTTTTGATCTGGTGTTTGGGTGAAGTTTCTTGTTCTGCAAAGGTGTTACAGTAGGTTATCAGTATTATCAGTATTCAGGGAAATAAAAAAAAATCAGGTTTTCACATCACCGAGGTTTGGCAGTCACGTGCAAAGACCCAAGGTGCATGCACACATATCTGTACACTCACATTTACCTGCTCAGACACACTGTGAAATGCGCTCACCTGCCTGCGTGACACCATGTGATGCTGAAGGGAGGTGTTAATCTTTAGTCTTTGCTGTGTCTTGTGGGCCGGTTCATTCCTGCAGGTGGCTGCTCACAGAGCTCCTGGACAGTCCTGCAGCTGCTTCAGCATTTGTCTGTTCAACAAGGTAGGATCTGATGAGTTGTTTCTGACCTGAGTGATATAGCAGACCGAGCTTAATGAGACGTCTAGAAATGAAGTCTGAACATGTAACGATTGAGACTTTCTTCATAAAAGAAGCTTTGAAAAAAATATATAATTAGGACATTAAAGATTGGAAGATGAATTTTTAAAAAATGTTTCAATATAATGGAGTTATTGGTGTGAAGATGAGAACGTGAGGTGAAGAAAATCAAAAGCAAATCTAAGCAGAACACTTGGTAATCTGAGCTTCAGTGTTAAGAGCAAAAACACAATGCCACCTTAACAAACGCCTTAAAAAAACAATGGTCAAGGTGATAAGTACTGGCTGTGGTCATGTTTCACGCTACAGTCTGATCTTATCTCAGGAAAGGCTTAGTATTCGCTTTTGTTGCATGTATGTTAAAGAACACGCTTGCAAATAACTTTTTTAAAATTTGCTACAAATAATGATTATGTTTGGAAACAAAATAAGGTGAGGACGTGTGATGACACAACAAGACTTACGCTGTTTCATAAATATGTCTATTGATCTTTTAAACATAGAAGCATGAAAGAGTGGAGGCTGTGAGCGTCATGCTGGTTCTGCAGGGTGACGGAGGGACCGGGTGAAATCAGATCTATCAGTAATACAGATCTGGAATAGAAAATGATGCAATGATATAAACTCACAGAAATCTACAGCTAAAAAAATAAAACCCTTCTCTAAAAGCCATGTTAAGCTACATCTGAAACACACGCTCTGGTTCACATCATACTTTGAGGCTTGGATAAACCATTAACCCTCATGAGCAAACAGCCAAAACATAATCAAGTCAAAACATATAAAGTCTGATGACCTTTAAACTTCATTTGAAAAGCTCTCTCTCTGGGCCTGCAGTAGAGGTCAACATTCAAACAGTTCTGACGCTTTTTTTTTTTTTTAATATTCCTAAAAGTGGTGCAGTCTCACCGAGCAGCTCGTCTGATGAAATAACTCGTTAAGGTTAAACTACTGTGCAGCGTGGAGGTTTTGAAGGTCATCAAAGGCAGTAGAAGGCCCTGGGCGAAGCTCCGACCGGTCACCTGTGTACTCGGTTCCGTTCCACTGAGCCACATATGGGTGACACCGTGTCATTTGCAGCAAGTGAGCATGTAATGGGGTTGTAAGTGCCCCAAGCAGGAGAGGAAACAAGCCAAATTACCAAAGTTCTTTCCAGAGTTCATCTCTT
The DNA here is from genome assembly GCA_018398805.1 of Hirundichthys speculiger. Taxonomy (NCBI): domain Eukaryota; kingdom Metazoa; phylum Chordata; class Actinopteri; order Beloniformes; family Exocoetidae; genus Hirundichthys; species Hirundichthys speculiger. Next base: position 689,547 of record JAGFBZ010000777.1, on the reverse strand, counting down.
ATTTCATAGTGTCAGCTGTGGTTGAGAGACATCTAATAAAACCTCAGCAGATTGGGAAATGGATGTAGTGAAAAGCAACGATCCAGACATCATAGATATAAAACGCAGAGTGCGGTGGAAGCTTAATGCCAAAGGTCAGGAAGTGTTTTGGTTGCAGGCGGATGTTCTGTGTGGTGTTTTGTACACAGAGCAGCCTGTTACAGGTCTTGATCTCCATAAATACAACAGAATAGATGTGGGGAAAATAGCTCAACCTAGTGGGTTAAGACTACACAGGGAGCGATGCTGCAGCACACGTGCATGAATCTTTGTATTTTTAAGTTTATTGTTGCCAATCGTGGAGAATTAAAGGCTTGAGTGTAACATATGCGTATAGTATGGGTTTCTCTGTTCTGATGCCTAAAGTGGCTGGAGCCTCATTTATCTATTTCTTCAGATGAACAAAAATGGCCGCTTGCGCTCTTATTAAAACCATTTTGCAGATTAATGGCATTTTACAAAACATGTATCCTTAAATATCTTTTAGTTGAGCAGGTATGTGTAGCAATTTTACAAAATTAAATCAATCTGATGAATGTTAGTGTAAATAATCAAACAAAGAATTAAATTTAAAAAATTGATAATAATTTGTAGAAAAGCATCAGCTTGTGAAAACCTATAGAACAGAAATCAGAACTTTCACATCAATGTTTATTTTTATTTTTATTTTTGGAAAGAAATATTCATACCTGTGGATGAAATTTGAAGTCACAGAAAAGTAGAAAAACATGCGAGGTTTTAGAAGGAAAAATGGTCCAAGATTCTGTGCATTCACCTAAACTAGAAAAATAAAGAAATGACACATTCTTATAGTCTTTTTGGAGTCAGTCTGCAAGAAAATACACTGGCTAACATGTTACAAGACTACGGGTCCAGATCTGCTAAAGCCGCTATCCAGGGATAGCGGGTAGCGGGAGGGGCGTTCCCCTGCAAAGAACACAATCTTCCACCTTGCTAAACCCGCTATCTCACCTGCGCTACCCGCTACATTATCCATAGGAGTGGTTAGGACGTTCCACCTGTTAAACCAATCAGTGCGTCAGCAGCCATTGCCTTTAAGAGCAGGTTGTGCTACCCGCTAACCGCTATGGAGCATCTTTTCATCCAGATCAGAGCAGCTCTCATGTGCAGCTCATCTGGAACTCTGCTGTAGAGCTTCCTCCTCTTCCTTCCTCCTCCTCCTTTACACTGATATATACATATAAATATTTTTACACAGACAATTCCTATACCTGAAAGTCCCAGATAGCCAGTAAACACGCTCTGGTCGTCTATGGTTTAACTGGCGGCCATTGCCACACCTACAATGTGAGTAAGGGAGTCGGCATAACGGGTAGCAGCTTTAGGGAGCGGAAGATTGCATTAGCGGTTAGTGGAGGTTCCTAAACCCGCAATTTAACAATTTAACTGTTAACAGGTAAGGGGAAGTGTACGATCGGGGCCTACATCTTTTGCAAAAGTAATATTAATAATGAGCTCCTTGTTCAAGTCCAAGCTTTAAGTCTCCATGAAAATTCATGAAATTCAGCAAACATTTAAAGTGCAATGATCACTTACCTCCACCTCAGTTCGAACACCAGTCACATCATCCCTATGGCTGATTCTCCTGTACAGTCTGTTGGAATTTTAAATGTTAAAAAAAAGCTAACATTTTGATTAATATTTACACAAATATGGTAGCAACAAAGTTGTGGTGCAACATTTAGTCTTTTTTACTTCAGTCTATTTCCAGTCAAACAAGTGATCATTATCAAAGTAAATGTGTCCTCTGCAACATAAAGTGAGTTACTCTTTGACTTTCAAAACACTTCTTGAGAACTTTATAAATCCACATAATGCAATGATCCCTATTAATATTGATGAAAGCACCAGAAAAAAATAATTTTACTTGATTGTGAGTCAAAAGTTTTCTTTTTTTCTGTTTGCTGCAGTGAGCACCTGTTTGACTTCCCCTTCCCATTGCTTCCCGCTCACTCTGCTGTTATTGGTCACCTCCCTAAACCAGTCTGACATGTTGCTGCCAGTTACGTGCCATGGTGACAGAGACAACATGAGGATGTTTCTTTTTGAGCTGAATACCACCTGAGCGAGGGCAGGGCTGACCCTGAGTGGGCATAGATGGGCGTAGATGGCTAGGTTGATCAAGATTGAGTTTAGGACCAATCTTCATGTGCAAATTCTGCTTGCGTGAGCAGAAAGTCGTTATGTGGAAGCTCCTGCATGTCTGTTGTAACAAAACTTTTATTCATAGCTTAATCAATCATGCAATGATAGCTAAATGGCCTGTACACTGGATATATTACGACTTCAGTCAATTTTGAAACTTTGAAAGTCAGAGGAGCGCACAGCATCCACCGGTGATTGATGGGGAGAAGTTACAACTTATTACGATAAATGAAATTCTTCACATTCTCATTCTTTATTACTGAAAGGCCCATTCCTGCTGATGCCCCTCCACTCATTGTGGTGAACAGCATCTACTTGATGAATCATTAATCAGCAGGTGGGGTTTGGTTTTGTGACAGAACTGAGTTAATCTGTCTAGTTTATATAGTTTGTGATGATGGGGTGTGAGCACATTTCCAAGAAATGGGTTGTTTACACAACAGGACATTCCCAGTTTCTGTCTTTGATCTTTTTTTCCACACTCTAGGACAGTCATCACACGAGATGTTTTCAAAAGAAAATGTAATAAGTGATCAGAAACTACAGCCAGTCTGGGGTGTACCCCGACCTGTCACTCAGTGGCGGCTGCAGTCAGGCTGTAGCATTAAACAGGTGAAGCAGCTGTAGAAAACTGATGTAAACATTGTGCATACACTGTTATGTCATACGTTGGTTTATCATATAACAATATGTTTACATGCTCGCATCACCTCAAAGTGAAAACTGATAGCCAGTTCCACCTCAGAACCAGTTTTAAGTTTCATGACAAATTGGAACAGCAAACCTCTAAACATATCAATTCCATTGATACGTCATGTACATTTTCACTTATTAGTGCTGAAAATGTCCAGAGCAAATCAACAACAAGACATTTTTTTTTGGCACCTTTATTTATAGTGAAGACCAACAGGAAGGTGGGACAGACAAGCAGCCAAGGGTTCAATTCGATTCAATTCAATTCAATTTTATTTGTATAGCGCCTGTTATCATTAATATATATATATCATTAACTAAAATTATAATATTAAATCCAAATCAAGGATAATGGCAAGTAAAAAAAAACTCCCACAGCGGGAGAAAAAAACTTTTAATCCAGTGGTGCGCAAATTGTGGTACGTGTACCACCGGTGGTACGTGAGCGCTCTCTGGTGGTACGAGGAGAACGTCGTGACTTTCCACATTTTTTTCCACATTTTCACTTAAAAGAAATCAGAAATATACAACGCATTTTAAATACAATGTTTCAAATGAAATGTGTAGCTTGAGATAACTAAAATTGTCTTTAAAAAAATATTTGTTGCATATTCAGTTGGAACAATTCAGTTGGAATTGTAAAATGTCTGATTTAGTAACAGTTCAGGTAATAATAAATAACAATAAGGAATAAACATCTCTGTGTGTTTAAAGCTAATTGAGAAGGCACATATAGCTATATTTTAAAATTGGTCCTCATGGTGGTATTTAGAGAGCTGAACAGTTTATCAGGTGGTTCGCAGTATTAAAGGTTCGAGAAGCACTGGTTTAAGCCAAACAGTGGCAAGAAAAAACTCCACTTTAAGAGGAAGAAACCTTGATCAGGACCTGGATCATATGGAGGGACCTTCCTGATGAAGACCAGCTGGATAAAGAAAGAAAAAGAGAGGGGAGAGACAGGACAGAGAGAGGATGGAGGACAGAGAGAGGATGGAGGACAGAGAGAGGATGGAGGACAGAGAGAAGATGGAGGACAGAGAGAGGATTGAGGACACAGAGAGGACGGAGGACAGAGAGAGGACGGAGGACAGAGAGAGGATGGAGGACAGAGAGAGGATGGAGGACAGAGAGAGGATGGAGGACAGAGAGGATGGAGGACAGAGAGAGGATAGAGGACAGAGAGGATGGAGGACAGAGAGAGGATGGAGGACAGAGAGAGGATGGAGGACAGAGAGAGGATTGAGGACACAGAGAGGACGGAGGACAGAGAGAGGACGGAGGACAGAGAGAGGATGGAGGACAGAGAGAGGATGGAGGACAGAGAGAGGATGGAGGACAGAGAGAGGAGAGACACAAATGACTGAATGAAATGACTCCATGAACAGATGCAGGTAGCAGCACTGAGGTGAGATGGTCAGAGGACTAGATCACCGGTCACCCTGAACACCCCTACACACACAGGTGGAGGTAAACGCTGGGATGGACAGAGGAGGGAACTGCAAGTCAGCATGCAACTCAGGAAACTCTGACCTGCAAACATACAGAAAGAAAAAAGGAGGAAAACAGCACAACAAGCTACAGGAAAGAAAACAGAGCACAGGTTGCAGGTTAGGAGTCAAACCTGTTCATTCACCGAACCCTTCTTTATTGAAAACAGTTTTTTTGAATTCAAGTCATAGGTTTATGTTTTACTGGTGCACAAAAGGAAACATGCATTAGCATCACTGTGTTTAAAAAAACAAAACCAATTCATTGCATGAACTGCATGTATTACATACCTTACCTATTACTCCATATTGTACATAGTCGTCCAACCACTTTCTTTTTTTGCTCAACATAGTTAGTATGGATTAAAATATTAAAGAAATCACATGATGTACCATCACAACAGTCATAAGTCGACTTGGGGCGAGTCACCATGAATCACGTGAATCAGGTGTCTTGACCTCCGCCGAACCCCTGAGACTGACTCACCCTGGGGTTCGATCGAACCCAGGTTAAGAACCACTGCACTGGAGCCACAAAAACATAGAGAAGCTTTGTTAAACTTTGTGCTGACCCATAAAGCAGATAATGAGACCCTTTAACTAATACACTCAGTATCCGATTTAGGATAAAGGCGAGTTACGACCACCCGTACTTACGACCACGTCCAGCAGATGGCAGCGCAGTGCGTAAGATAGTTGTGGCAGCCAGGCATCGTGACTAGATACTGTCGCAGTAACATCTCTCTTTATACTGTACAATTTTATATTCATTTTGTATATGCTCCGATTTACAACCAATCTGACTCACGACTGGTTTGTCGGAACCAATTTAAGTCGTAACTCAGATACTGATTGTATTGGCCGAACAAATACCAGTACTACTGATATTTTGTTTAGTTTTTTTATTTTAGTGAATGCAGTGTGTTTCTCGGGCTAATCTAGTAACAGTTTAAAAAAAAAACAGTCGATAAACAGAAAGTGGTGCAGAGACAAATGCAAACTGTTTTGTTAAAATGATTACGGGAAATTTTTAATGGTTACATCATCATGGTTTTTTCAGAATATGTATAAATACAGCCATGTGAAAACAAATGCACAAGTGTGAAATTATCAACTTCTTGAAAATTATTTCTTGTTTTGCTCTCATGTGTACCAAATAACAAGCTCACATTGCACATACAGCTGTTTGCAGAAATACACCGCCTTTTACTTCTAAAGTTTTGTGTATCAGGATATAACAAAAAATCTTTTTGTCTTAACTACATTAGGAATTATGCAGACCTCAAGATCCAACAGTTTGCAGAGCAGCAATAAGTTGAATCATTCACTTTCTCAATGTCAGTATTAATCTCTCCCATCATCCATACATCTATAATCTAGAACCATTTCCTTATAAAAGAGTTACTGGGGTCTGCTTGATACCATCCCAGCTCTCTTTAGGGAGGTAGATCCTGGACAGGTCACTAGTCCATCACAGAACCACACATAGACAAAACATCTACCCATCCATCCATGATCTTCCTCTTCATCCGTAATCGGGTCATGGAGGCAGCATCTTAAGCAAAGAGGCCGCCTAAACCAGCTCCTCCGAGAGAACACTGGGGCGTTCCCAGGCCAGCTGAGAGACGCAGTCGAGCCTGTCCTGGGTCTGCCCTGTGGTCTTCTCTCAGTTGGACATGTCTGAAACACCTCACCGGGGAGGCGTCCATGGGACATCCTAACCAGATGAACCACCTCAACTGGCTCCTCTCGATGTGAAGGAGCAGCAGCTCTACTCTGAGTCTCTCCTAAATGACTGGTCCACTGTTCCAGGACCAGGACAGAACCCACATTGTTCCTTCTGAATCTGAGCTTCAACAATTGATGGAACTCTCTTCTCCAGCAGACCTGCATGGACCTGTCCAGGGAGGCTGAGGAGTTTGATTTCCCTGTAACTGGAACACACCCTCTGGTCCCCCTTCTTAAAAAGAGGAACCACCACCCCGGTCTGCCAATTAAGAGGTACTGACCCCGATTTCCATGCGATGTTGCAGAGACGTGTCAACCAAGACAGTCCTACAACATCCAGAGCCTTCAGGAAATCAGGGCGGATCTCGTCCACTGCTGGAGCCCGACCACTGTGCAGCTTCTTAACTACCTCAGTGACCTCAGCTCCAGTTAACATACGCCAAGCTGCAACTAATATGCTTTTTTTTAGACTATGGAAGGAAACCAAAATGTCCAGAGAAGACTCAAGGAAGTACAGGAAGATCATGCAGATCTTCCTGTGAAAGGCCTCTGCTCTAGTCTACAAAGGAGTGTAGTTTATTATATGTATGGGGTCATTTCATGGGGAGGTGAAGGAACCTCACTGCCTTGTTTTGCTGCGTTACAGCAGGATGAAGTCATTGTGTCTTTCATATTCTTGAGGTAACTTCTATGACGTGTCAATTTCAAATCTTCATGCTATTAAGAACCAGACACCTGTGTGAGTGTTTCATGGTTTGGATGAAAGTAGAAATAGGTCTGTTATTACATCTACCTGCTTCTTAAACCAGCCCCTCATGTTCCTGTAGTCATGCAAATTTTTTGTGTCTTACAAGTTATATTGGTCCTTTCATTTTCTTTAATTATTTATTCTGTTGTCAAGATAACTCAAGGGTTTTAAGTAGGGATGTCCCGATCACGTTTTTTGGGTCCCGATCCGATTCCGATCTTTTAATTTTGATGATCGGCCGATTTCTGATTTTTTCCGATCCGATTTCACTTTTTTTGAGTGGGCAAACAGAGTTTAATTTCCCAGGCATTTTATTTCCTGTGTACATTAATAAATAGGCCTGCATCCAAGCTGAGATTAATAGCTTTTATCATCTCATAAAATAAACAATAACTTATTTAAACACTCTTCTTTCTTTCTTTTTTGTTTGGGAGAATTATTATAAAACACATTTAGTTACAGAACAGTGACTGTTCAACAGTCTCAGTACTAAAGAACATAGCACTTCCATTTAAATAGCAGCAAGTGAACTTGGCTAGCAGTTTAAGGCAATGAAAACACTAGCAGAAGTCTTTGCAATCAATGAAATCACATCAGAATAAAAATAACATAAAATATTAACTTCTTTCAAGACCCGCTGCACATGTTCGCGCACCTTTGTGTCCTTTGTTGTTCATGTAATGACGGGAACGAGGCTCGAGGTAATTAATGAGCCGGTTAAATGCCTTGTATTCCACAAACTCCGTGTCCTCAGTAATACATTCCGCGATTAGCTCTGTGATTTTTCTGTATTTCTCCGAGTCTATCGGGAGTTTGTCCTTTCTTTTAAAAGTTTCACAGAGCGTTAGCTGCCGTCGGCACCAGCTTCAAAGCTGCTGCCGACGGCAGCCGACACCTGACAGAAGGCTGCGGTGATCGGTGCTGCGTGATTTTTTTTAAGTGTCTGATTAAATTGGTGGTGTTGTAAACTCTCTTCTTACTTACCCATCATGATATATCAGCCTTCCACATGTTGCAAGTCGCAGTCGAAGCGTCGGTCTTTGTAATTTTATAGTGCTGCCACACTGCTGACATTTTTGCTAAAGTTTAGCCTGACGCCGCCAGTCTTAAAACTTTTAAGGTGGATACAAGGTGGAAACCTCATTTCAGTGCAAATTATTAAATGTATATAGTTTAAAAAATATTTTTGTTTGTGTAATATGATTACTTTATTAATTTGTGTTAATCAGGATCACTTTTTGAGGAAAAAAATAATGAAAAAAAGATCGGCGTGTCATAATAATGTTGATCGGCGGATCCGATCCACCTTATATTTTTAAGATCGAAGGCCGATCCGATCAGGGGATCGGGATTGGGACACCCCTAGTTTTAAGGTTTGGGAACTCGAACAAAGATACGGAGGTCTCTTTGAAAGCATCGGTTTGGTAGACGTGAAGCAAAGCTGATGCTGCTGTACGACATGGTAACGTTAAGTTACGCTACATTTGGTGTCCCACTCGTGTTGGTCATTTCTTGACCTCATTGTAGTATTTCCAAAACAGTCCACCACGGACCTCTTATTTATGGAAGTCCTGTCATACACAACTCTCTTAAGGTCCCATTATAGCATTTCAATCTGGTTTAGGTCCAAATCTTGCAACGGGCCATTGCAACATCTTGATTTTTTTTTCATACATTTTGTTATAGATCTGGACTAGTCAAGGTGACTGGTCAGATGGTTAACCTCACATTTAACTGAATAAATACAAGCTCAAATCATCATCCCTTCACCACCATGCAAAAAGTAGAAGTTATCACATCTTGTTTCCTCAGTGCAACCAACGGTGTTCCTCAAGGATTTGCCCTGGGAGCATGAGTGTTCTTTGTATTTGTAAACCAGGACACTCTTGCAAAAGAGGTTTTTGATCTCAGTAGTTTTTCTCCAAGCTAAATGAAGATTATAGTAATATATTGGTCTGGCTCAAAATGGTGAACTAGTTTGACTAAAAATAACTCAACAAATAACTAAACACATTAAGTATAAGAAGCAAGAAAAGCACATGTTTTGTGCCTTACTGTGAACACAATTGTAACTTATCATTTTTTGGTTTTCCAGAAGGTCTCTGTATTTGTCTCCTTTCATAAACATCAAGGCATTTAGGAGGGGGATTATAGGAAGCTAACAGGAAGTTATTTTGATGACTTCATGGAGCGATCTTCATATTCTGGCAGTAGAAATGTTCACTGCAGCCAAGAGAAAATGGAGTCTGTGTTTGCAGCCCAGTTCACTCTGTCAGATAGCGGTGATTCAGACCCCATTTGTTTTGGGCGTAGAGGATGCTCTCAGTGGTTTGGCTGTGATTGATCCTTCCTCTGCCCGTGATCACACCATGACACTATTCCAGTTTCCACATTCATTTTCCCCTGGCTAACTTAAACCAGTGCAGTCCTGTGGTGCTTGCTTTACTGGCCCTCTGACAGTTATTTGACCTCCACCCAGAAAAAAAAAAAAAGTTTTAGACTACTAGATAGAGAGCTTAATGTTAATGTGGCCAAACACATCCAACTGCAGTACATCACACAAATTAAAAGGGGAAAAAATAATAATTTAGGTGAAAAAGTCTGTCTACCTGCAAAGTATAATGCAACTTTAAAGCTGTTTCTAACCAGTACTGAGACTTATCCCTCAGCAGCCTCTGTAAGCAGTAACAGATAGTAAGGGCATTGATTTTAGTATCAGTATACAGTACAAGAAAAACGAAATCCTTAGGATAAAAAAGGAGAAGCCAAAGCGAGGACTGCTGCAATGGCTGCAGTGGGTTTTGTACCTCCTGCCAACTACCTCATTAAGGTTAACCTTATTAACATTGTACAAAGAAGCAGGAAAAAGAGAAATCATACACAGTAAAATGTCACAGAAAATAGACTTCTAGAGAAATCAGATGAAAAAATGCATGAAAGTAAACAATAACACATAACATAGTGAAACCTGAAAAACAACATTGTTTTTTTTCCTTGTCAGTCTTACAGGAAACACTCACACGGGGGAAAAAAAATGAAAGAGATGCTCTGTAAGTATTTCTGTTACATGTTACAGGAGGGTGGAAGTTGGAGATTTCCAGTGTTTAGTTGATTTTTTTTTCTTGGAAGACTGAATTTAATTGTTTCTGCTAAAAAACAACAGCTGGAAAAAAAAAAATCTTTGGAAAATGAGCAGGGCGGTTTAGGTGAATCATTGTTTTTCTGTATCAGAGCAACAGCACCATGAATTTATCACATTAGTGTAATGATTTTCATTTACAGCAGATATTCCTGCGTTTAGTAGCGTTTGTGAAAGCATTGTTGCTTTCACAAATTAATTCCCTCTACTCATTGTGTAAACACATGCACTAAAATGTCAATAATTACTAAAGTCAATAAAATGACATTTACACATTTAGACTTAATATGGATGTAGAAGTAAAAACAAGTGTGTTTCAGATGCTAAAACCTGATGAAAGTCATAAGAAAAAAAAAGTCACATCTTTAGACATCTGATATGGGTCACAGGTCAGATGGTTGCCACGTGTCTCGCCTGCAGTCGTCTGTGCGACTGATGACCTGATGAAAATGTCTTATCCGATTTAATAAAAACATTTTAAACTAACTTTTAAACTAAATCAAAACATGTTTGTCACACAAACGGACCCCTTATTTAACCCTGCTCTGATGACCTTTACCTCAAGCAAAGTTGTTAAGCCTCTAAACAAAAACTGCAGTGTGTGACTAGAACTAGTCAGATATGATCTCTGTTAGCATCTCTAGTCAATACTTGTGCTGCAACATTCTGGACCAGCTGAAGGTTTTACTCTTTACTTTCAGTCTTACAGATATAGTTACAAAGACATGGATAAATATAAAGAATACATTTTTCCAGCACACATGTTTTATATGAGAGTTAAAAGACAGGTCTTGATCAAAAAAATGACACCAAGATTCCTAACAGAAGAGCTAGAGGCTCAGAAAATGTGATCTAAATAACTGTTTTACTACGAAGTGCCTCCTGGAGGTGCTTGGTACCAACTACAATAAATTCAGTTTTATCTGAATTAGGAATCAGGAAATGAATTGTCATCCGGGTCTTCACATCTTTGATGCATGCATCCTATAAGGCTACTTGATTAGCCTCATGTGGTCACAAGGACGAATAGAGTATCATCAGCATAACAGTGAAAGTTGATATTACACTGGACAAAAAAAAAAAGATTTCACCAAAAAAAAAGGTCATAGACTCTAATATTTCGTTGGACCGCCTTCAGCTTTGATTACAGCATTCGCTGTGTCATTGTTTCGATAAGCTTCTGCAACGTCACCAGATTTATTTCCATCCAGTGTTGTATACATTTTTCACCAAGATCTGTCATTGATGATGGTAGAGTCTGAGTCTTCTCCAGCACATCCCAAAGATTCTCAGTGGGGTTCAGGTCTGGACTTTGTGGTGGCCAATCCATGTGTGAAAATGATGTCTCATGCTCCCTGAACCAGTCTTTCACTATTTGAGCTCGATGAATCCTGGCATCGTCATCTTGGGATATGTCCGTGCCATCAGGGAAGAACAGATCCATAGATGTAATAACCTGGTCATTCAGTTTATTCAGGTAGTCAGAATCAAATCTAAACAGTTTAGACTCTGATCAATAATTTTCACATTTTTGAATAATATAATTGGGATTCAGGTTAACAGGCCACACTGGAAGATAGTATGTGGAGTGGGCCGTGAATATTTATTTATTTATTTTTTAATGTAAGAATGGGTGACCAACTATAATGTATTTCTTAAGTGTTCTAGATTACAATCTTGGTAACTAAATAATATTGTCATTGTATTATTTAGATTAGTAAAGTCTGCATGAAATATTTTTGAAACATTCAGGACATAGTATCACAGTGAGCTTCTTCAAGTATTTTTTTTTTTGTAGTTTGTAGGTTCATTGTTTAAGTTGTAATTCATTATGATTCAGCTCTTGCTTGTCACAGTCAAGCATAAGTACATTTTTATTTTATTTGATTTCTTTTACAGAATTTTCTCTAATATTGTCTTTTCTGAATCCCTCTGAATTCTTTTTTTGCACAGAGATTAGGAAAAGTCTTTGGGAAATCCATGTTTTCATGGCCGTGTTGATTTTTTTTTTTCTATTTCAGAACTGAACCAGAAAGACATAAAAACTGTGGCAGCTTTTCATTTTCCTGCTCTGAAGCCAAATGAGAAAAGAGGGGATTAGGAAGAATCAAAAGTGGAACTGATCTGCTTATTTGTCTGTTTTAAGCCCCCCCCCCCCACTCCCAAAGAAAAAGGGAAAAGCTTGCTTACCCTAATTTAAGAGAAAAACTCAAGCCGTATGCTGAATTTGTTGGTGAATTTATTTAAAAGTGAGAAAACTTCATCTCGGTGCCCCACAGATCTGAGTCGTAGTGAGTGTTTTTTTTTTTTTTTCATCGCTTTGGTCTTCCCAAAATTGTACATCAAAAAAAGACAGAAAGTGATGTTACAAGTAAATATTATTTTTACTTTAACATAAAGGCTCAAAGCGTTAAATGAATAAATGAACTTAATGTTCTTTTTATTCTGTCTACAGACTAAAAAAGATGCACAAATACACATCTGTGAACGCCACTGATAAAGTCAGTGTGAAGACTGAAAGTGGAAAGAAACACCGTTATGTACGCAAAGAGGGAAACTGCAACATCGTGTTCCGGCACGTTCCTGAGGAGTGGCTGCTGTTCGTGACCGATATCTTTACCACCTTGGTGGAGATCAGGTGGAGGGTGATGTTTCTGATCTTCGCCCTGTCTTACATCCTGTCCTGGCTCTTTTTCGGCATCCTGTTTTGGATCATAGCCCTCACTCACGGCGACATCAGAGACCTCAAAAACGACCCCTGCGTGTTTGAGGTGCGCAGCTTCACGGCCGCGTTCCTCTTTTCCCTCGAGACTCAGACCACCATCGGCTACGGTTTCAGAGGAATGTCGGAGAACTGCATGGTTGCCATCGTCATTGTCACCATACAAGATGTCATCAGCTGCTTCATCGACACGTTCGTCATTGGCATCGTCGTTGCCAAGATGGCCTCGGCCAGAAAAAGGGCGCAGACGGTGGGCTTCAGCAACTGCGCCGTCATCAACCTTCGGGATGGTCACCTGTGCCTGTCCTGGAGGGTCGGGGACTTCCGCCGGCACCATCTGGTGGAGGGCACCGCTTGCGCTCAGATTGCCCGCACCACTGTGCACGCCACGGGGAAAGTTGACATGACTTACGAAGACCTGGTCCTTCAGCAGAGCGACATCGTCCTGGTCACACCAACCACCATCTTCCACAGGATTGAGCCTGACAGTCCGTTGTACAAGATGAGCCTGGAAGACCTGCGGAATGCTGACTTCGAGCTGGTGGTGTCATTTACCTACACGGATGATTCGACCGGCATGCTTCATCAGACCCGAACCTCTTACACTCCCGATGAGATCGCCTGGGGTCGGCTGTTCCAGGAGATGATCGGGGTCAGCAGGAGGCACTACAGGGTGGATTACCGCTTGTTCCACCATACTGCTAAGGTGCTGGTGCCCATGGTCAGTGCTGAGGAGTATGAGCACAAGAAGCAGCTGCGCCTCTCTGCCCATCATTCCCCCAGATGTTCCCCGAGGCCCTCTCCACATTTACAACCACCAACCCGTCAAGAGAATCGTCTGAAACCTCCAGCGGTGGTGGTGGAGCTCGTGGGGGACAATCACATCGACCGGTCTGTTTCAACCTCTCAAGCAGAGAGTCAGCATCCAGGCGCTCAGAAGGACCTCACAGATGTAGAGAAACTGAAGTAGAGGCATGATGTATGGTTTTATAAACACGCTGTGCCATTTTTCAGGGCACTCCCAAACCTCATCCATCGTTAGAGTGCTGAAAGTTGGGACTTGTGTGTTTTTGAAAAAAATCTACATCGACCAATCTAAACCTGTCTCTTGTGCAGCCGAGAGTCAGAGCCATTTACTTTTGTAAAAGCTACCCATCCAGCAGGGCACTGAAAAGTTTTCACCTAACATTACAGATTTTTAGCTTGTTTTTTTTTTCTGAGGGAAACTGAAGGAATTTTAGTTATGAAATATAACATTTTTACATTTTTTAAACCTAAAACCCAGGATGTTGTAGTTGTCGATCTTGTAAAACCTTACAAGATCGACAACTACAACATCCTGGGTTGTTAGCTTTTACCACCGTGATGTCATTTATTCATTAACTGTGGACTTTTTCAGAAATGTGGAGAGTTGGGGATGCAAAAAAAAAAGCAAAAACAAACTGTATTGTTATAGATCTAAATAATTTTATGATATATTACTGAGAGAAAACATCAGAGTGCTGTTTAGAATGTGAATAGAGATGTATAACATCCATCCTCCATCCATCCATCATCTATGACCGGTTAAACTTATGTAGGGTAACGGGGATCTGCTGGAGCCTATCCCAACGGTCTTCGGGTGAAAGGTCAAAATATAACATAATATACATATATAATTTATATGATATGAACCATGTCATTGGGAGAGCATGTTGCCCAAAAGCCCAGCTAACACTCAGACTGAGAACCCAAAAGCCTACTGAGCTGAATGGACACATCAGGTTGTAGTGCAGGTGGAAAACCGAAGGAAAGGAAGAGGAAGTTTGAACCAGCTCTTCCTTGTATCATCAAGGAGAAATCAAAAGGACAAGCTTCAAAGAGAAACTTCAAGAGCGTTAAGATAAGCTTCAAAGAGAATCCGTCGTGATGTTTCATTTCTATTTTTCATTGTAATGTTCCATTGCAATGTTTTTCTATCGGTTTATCAGTTTAAGAGGAAGCATGGCACCCTTCCCTGGATCCATGGGCCCTGTTGCACCTCTGTGGTTCCATCTTCCACCCAAGTAATGGACCTTAAAACAGCTCTAACCTCATCTCCTCACACATCAGGAAACCCTGAAGCCCCCCCGTCTGCCTTCCCTTCCTCTCAGTTAGACGAGGAGGCAGATGGAGAGACTGACCTGGAACAAGGCTGCAGGTTCAAAGGATGTCCGCTTCAAAGTCCTAAGAGTCAGCGTGGATCAGCATCTCCTCAGTCTCAGTCTGATTCAGGACAGTGTGACAGAGCAGTGAGGACATCCTGCCCTGTTCCAGGACCAAAAAGATCTAATCGATCTTCCTCTAGTGAATATAGACCTGCTGTCCAAACACCCAACATCATGAAAGTCCTGGAGAGACCTGTATTGATCCATCTGAATAAGCAAAAAAGCACATTTTAGGACCCACTTCAGTTTGTTTAATCCTCTGGGGCTGGAGTTGAAGATGGTTTCATCTGCCTGCTTCACTGAGCCCTCTCTCATCTGGACGAAGCAAGACATCTGATGGAAGTAACGAATTTAAAAAAATGATTTGAAAGGGATGGCTTAGGGTATTTAAACTACCCGTAAGATTTGCAAAGGGCTTTCTTTCTATCTTTATATTTTCAGACAAAGTTAGATTATTATAAATTAGCTAAAACACACTTCAAGCTTCATCAAAAAAAAATATTATGACTAACCCAATCACCTAATAAAGGTGAGAGAGTCTCTTTATCCCAAACAGAAAGTGAGGACTGATTCAACAAAGGAAAGGAATAGGAAATTAGCTGAACCACAGTGTAATTTAGCTAACTTGCTGGTCTCATCTGACTCATCTGATTAGGCATACTTAAGCACCGTATGCACAGCAATGAAAATGTACGCTATGCTGCCTGTAATTACTCAGCAAAACCATACATTAAGGGAATAATATTGGTCTAAGACAGACTCCTGCAGAACACCAGGACTGAGGGTGAATTCCAATTCCTCCCTTAATCCTCAATCTCAATCCAAACTAAGTGTAAGGGCTGTCATGTGATTTAGAAATGGGACACCCCTTAAGTGCAGTTACATCTTCAGACTGTGGGTGGCGGCCTTACGCCAAAGCTACGTCCAGTCTGTTAAGAAAACAACGACGACAAAGAAGAAGAAGAAGACGTATAAGAATAAGATAATATAAATATACAGTGGTACCTCAATTTACGAAATTAATTTGTTCTGAAAGTCGTTTCGTAAACTGAAAATTTCGTAATTAGAAACGCATTTTACCCTATAAATGACCTAATCCGTTCCAAGGCGCCCAAATGTTGGACATAATTTTTTTATAAATTATAAATAAAATGACATAAAAACCTGTAAGAAATGCATGTTAGAATTAGAACATTACACAATTATACTAATGTAAAGAAAAAATATCAAAGAATAAAGTACATTAAAGAATAAAAATTGTTTGTTTATCTGGGTTGCTGGGTTACGCTCATACAGACAAGGGACCCTCCTAGCCAATGGGATGCCAGGAAGATGCTAAGCGATAGCCAATGGCAGAGCAGCTCAGACGCGCCGCTTTCAAACCGAGATACAGGAGCCAACAAGTATGTTTATGTTCGGTAAACTCTGGGAGCTGCGAGAAGCAGCACGTATTTTGAAATTTTTCGCCTTCGTAACCTTGAATTTCTTTCGTATATGGATGCAATATTTTTCTGAAGACGCCTTTCGTTAGCTGGAAATTTCGTGAATAGATATGTTCGTAAGTAGAGGTACCACTGTATACAACGAAGAAAATAAGATAGTTTAGTAACATTTTGTAGTTAGTTTTGAAAATACTTACATTCGTAGCTAGCTTCTTTCGGCGCCAAGACATTCTTTTCTAAGACGTCTTGGTGAAAAATACGCAATGCCTTCTGGGTAGCCCTTACTACCAAGGGTGGTGCCGGAGAATCTCAATATTGGGGACGATACAGCCCTCAAACTCGTCTCTCAGCTTGACGTTCTAAGAATTGGGACAGCACCTGCCTTTAGCGGGAGCACACATTTTTGAGATTGAGGGTTGAGATTGAGGGTTAAGGGGGGAATTGGAGTTCACCATAAGTCTGGTGTGAGGGAGATGCCTCATTCACATGAACAAACTTGGATCTAACAAATAAATATGACATAAGGTTTATTGTCTAAGCCAACGAGAACATTATCAGCTTTTACCAATGCTGTTACTGCAATCCTGAGTGAAACTTAGAACAGATCATTTTAAAATAGGTCTATAATAAAAGCTACCTGAGTACTGAGGAACATGGCCTGCTAGAGGGCAGCACCCGCACTCATCCAGGGCTTTGAAGACTTGTGCCTTTCCAGTATCCCTGCGCTATGGTCTTCCTCCAGTCGTTCCAGGGAAAGTCATCACTTGTGTTGCCGTCAGTGCAGATCTTTTCAGGCGTTGTGCATATAAAAGCATTAACTTTGTCGATACAGCAGTCGGCCTGTGGAGAAGAAGAGCCCAGATGACTGCTCTGCACACAGCACTGATGAGAAGAACAGTGTAACAGTTTCTTTAAAACTGATTACAGCATTATCAGAAAAAAATGAGAAAATAATTACAATTACTCAAAGATCACAGAGCAGTTCTGTGTACATTCATAGAAAAGCCAGTCAAGTCCAATATAGATTAAACACTGTATTTAGGCTAGCTAATCTACACAAATGCTAAATTCTCCTTTTAAGATGACTTCATCTGT
Organism: Hirundichthys speculiger; assembly: GCA_018398805.1. Classification (NCBI taxonomy): domain Eukaryota; kingdom Metazoa; phylum Chordata; class Actinopteri; order Beloniformes; family Exocoetidae; genus Hirundichthys; species Hirundichthys speculiger. Next base: position 672,102 of record JAGFBZ010000777.1, on the reverse strand, counting down.
ACTCTAAGCATTTGTTGTTTTTTACAGGTGACAGGTCTGGACTGCAGGCAATTATTCTGTAGTTTTACTTTGCTTTCATGGAATTTAAAAACAAAAAAAAAACAAAGGCATTCCCTGATGATAATGTATCGTCTGAATGGCAGCATGTTGCTTTAAAAGCCAAGCAACTGTTTTCCATCAATCGTGCCATCACAGATGTGTAATTTACACAAACCTAATACAATTATATCACTTATAAAACCCTAGATTGTCATTTTACCTCTTGAAGATGTAGCATGCTTCATTAGAAGAGAATAAAAGTACATTTTGATCAGTAAAACCAGAGGACAGTTACTGCAGCACCGCACATCAACAACAAGCTTTGGTTCAGAGAAGGCAGCATCATGCAGTATCTTGGTCTGGTTTTTATGTGTTTGATTTTATTTGAGGTTACAAGGATGAACTGTGTTCAATGAAAGTGGTTTTCAGGATAAAACTTCAGAGCATCCAGAATAATTTGCAGTCTTGTGTCTTTCCTACAGGGGAGCCCGGGGGCTCGTCGGAAACCCACTGATTTCCTTTTAACGATATCCGACTCCTCTAATCCTCTAAATCCTGATAATTTTACATGTTAAAACGTTTCTAAACTGGAACGCTATTTTAGCGTACGGTCTTTCACAGTGGTGAAGGAAAACGCAGTTTCTCCTTTTATGTTACTGACTCACTACCTGTTAACATAATTAGTTGCAATCAGTTTTTATTTTTTAAGAATTACATAATATTCACAGTATTTTCACCACTGTTACAATCTTTTTAAATGTGTTGGTAATATCTAATGTGTAATAAACAAAGCCAGAAGTCATAAAAGCGACAGCAGTCATTATAGTTTATGTAAAACACATGGAAACTAGTTAGTTTGGAATCTCCGCTTAGTAATATAAAAACTATTTCATCAAAGCGTCTTACACAAACAATACTAGCTGGTATTTGAGCTTAATTTGATTTTTATGACAAATTATATTCAAACATCCCTCAAACATAAAATGTTTGAGGGATTTTATTTTATTCAATGCTTTAAGTTGGTTGCATTAACCTAAACATTGTTCAAATGTTTAGTGTAAACTCTTTCAATAAAGTCTTTGATTTGCACCACTGAGTGATCAAATAAAGCATTTCTTCTTCTTTTAATTAATCTAAAACCTGCAGCAGCCTTTTACATGACTGCTGGGATTATTTGAGAAACAAATAAATCAAGTCCAGTGGCCTTCTGGGACGGTACTGTCCAGTACTGTACTGTGTGTTTCATCATGGCTTTGATAACATCTATTTTTATGAACAGATGTCTCACCACAAGCTTTGAGTGTGTTCATAGATGGGGGATAATGCTTGTCAGTTTTGAATTTTACCATGAATGAATGCACACAAAATAAAATAACACTGTGTTCAGAATCAAATGACAAAAGTCATTTTATTGTCAATTTCAGGTGACCTTTTTCAGAACCAGGCCCAAATTTAACCATTTTAAAGGAAACTGTCCCACACAAATGTCTGATAGTAATTTGGATTCCACTCTATTTATGTTTAAGAGCGTTCAGTTCTTGCATGCAAGTATAGGGGAAAAAAAACTGTCTGAAATAAACATGATTGGTCAAACTTTGACAAAGCAACAAAACGCTGTGAAAGTGGCCTAAGACATTTTTAAATTACTGTAGGTCTGGGGTTTGTAGATTGATTGGAAACCACCTTAAAGCCCTTACGTGACTGTTGTGAAATCTGACATCAGCAGTGACCTTAGAAATCATAGCTGATGTCTTTCCTCTCTGTCATTGTGTTCACACATACCTGAATGCACCAGGTATGCCACAGCTGCCATAAACTGACAACATCTTTGCTTCTCTAGAGATGCTCACCCTTACTGATGCTCATTTAGTTAAATGTTCAATAAGCAGTCTCATCCTCTTTATTCCCATTAAAATGTCATTTTCATTTTCCACATGCTGTTGTATTTAAATCATGTTGTCACCTTGTGTCGATGTATCAAGCAGATCTGTCTGTTTTAAGACATTTAGAACGGTGCACCGGAGCATTAACTGGAAACTCAGAAAATTACCTGCAGGATGAAGGGATGAGGATGAAAGGATAAGGATGAAGTGATGAGGCTGAAGGGTTGGGGGTAAAGGGATGAGGATGAAGGGATGAGAATGAAGGGATAAGGATGAATGGATGAGGGTGAAAGAATGAGGCTGAAGGGTTGGGGGAAGGGATGAGGGTAAAGGGGTGAGAATGAAGGGTTGGGGGTGAAGGGATGAGGGTAAAGGGGTGAGAATGAAGGGATGAGAATGAAGGGATGAGGCTGAAGGGTTGAGGTGAAGGGATGCGGATGAAGGAATGAGAATGAAGGGATGAAATGAAGGAATGAGGATGAAAGGATGAGGGTGAATGGATGAGGCTGAAGGGTTGGGGTGAAAGGATGAGAATGAAGGGATGAGGATGAAGGGATGAGGATGAATGGTTGGGGGAAGGGATGAGGGTAAAGGGGTGAGAAGGAAGGGATGAGAATGAAGGGATAAGGATGAAGGAATGAGAAGGAAGGGATAAGAATGAAGGAATGAGGATGAAGGGATGAGGGTAAATGGATGTTGGGGTGAAGGGATGAAGGGAGGGATGAGAGGATGAAGTCTGAAGGGATGAGAAGGGAAGGGTTTGGGATGAAAGGGTTGAGGATGAAGGGAGGGAGGAAGGGATGATGGGGTTGGGGGGATGAAGGGATGAGGATGAAGGGTTGGGGATGCCGGGATGAAGGGATGAAGGGATGGCTGAGGGGAATGGGGATGAAGGGCTTTGAAGGGATGAGGGTGAATGGGTGAAGGGATGCGGATGGGGATGGGGTGATTGAGGGATGGGGGATGAGGGATGAGGGAAGGGGTGAGGGATGGGATGGGTGGGATGAGGCTGATGAGGGATGAAATGAGAGGGTGAGGAGATGAAGGGTGATGAAGGAAGGGGGTGATGAAGGGATGAGGATGAAGGGCTGCGGGGTGGGATTGGCCTGAAGGGATGAGGGATGCGGTGAAGGATGATGATGAAGGGATGGGATGAAGGGATGATGGGTGAATGAGGATGATGAGGACCGGGTTGGATGAGGATGAGGGTGGGATGAAGGGATGGGTGTTGGGGGGAAGGGATGGTGAAGGATGAAGGATGACTGGGCTGAGGGAAGGGATGAAGGGATGCCGGGATGGAAAGGAGGGATGAAGGGATGGGAAGGGATGAGGGATGATGAGGGATGAAGGGGTTGGGGTTGCCTAGTGAAGGATGAAGGGAGGCATGGATGAGGGTGAGGGAATGAAGGGATGAGGTGAGGGCATGAAGGATGAGGATGAAGGGAGGATGAAGGGATTGGGTTGGGGATGAGATGAGATGAAGGGATGAGGGTGAGGATGAAGGGATGAGGGATGAAGGGATGAGGATGGGGGTTGGATGAGGGATGCGGATGAAGGGATGGTTGAATGGATGAGGATGAAGGGAAAGGGGGATGAAGGGTCCTGAAGGGATGAGGGGAAGGAAGGGTGGGTGAAAGGGAATGAGGAGGATGAAGGGATGAGAAATGTGGGATGAGGATGAGGGAATGCCGGGTTGCGGGGTTGGAGGGATGAAGGGATGAGGATGAATGGGATGAAGGGGATGCCGAAGGATGCGGGATGAAGGGATGCCGAAGGGATGAGGATGTGAAGGGTGAAGGGCGGATGAAGGCTGAGGATGAAGGGATGAGGATGAGGGAGGGCCTGGGATGGGGATGAAGGGATGAGGGTGAGGATTGAAGGATGTGAAGGGATTGAAGGGATGAGGATGAAGGGATGAGGGTGAAGGGATGAGGATGAATGAGGCTGATGAGGATGAGGATGAAGGGATGAGGGTGAAGGGATGAGGATGAAGGGATGAGGGATGAATGGGATGAGGATGAGGATGAATGGGAATGAGGATGATGAGGATGAAGGGATGGATGAAGGGATGAGGGATGAAGGATGATGAAGGCTGGGATGAGGATGAGGGAGGGAATGAGGGTGCCGGTTGAAGGGATGAGGGATGAGGATGAAGGGATGAGGGTTGAGGGTTGAAGGTGAAGGAGGGTGAAGGGATGAGGGATGAGGGATGAGAATGGGGTGCGCGGATGAAGGGCTGAAGGATGAGGGATGAAGGATCTGAGGGATGAGGGTGAAGGATGAGGGATGAGGGATGCCTGGGGATGGGGATGAGGATGAAGGGATGGGGTGGGTGAAGGATGAGGATGGGGATGGGGATGAGGGTGAAGGGATGGATGACGGGTGAGGGTGAGGATGAGGGGGAGGGTGGGGATGGAGGGTGAGGGTGGGGTGGGGGGGGGATTGATGAGGATGGGATGGGGAGGGAAGGGATGAGGGTGAGGCTGATGGGGTGGGTGAAGGGATGATGAAGGGATGGTGATGGCTGAATGAGGATGAGGATGAAGGGATGAGAATGAAGGGATGAGGATGAAGGGATGAGAATGAAGGGTTGCTGTGCTGCTGCGTAAATTCAGTTCCTGAAGTTTGAAACTGAAAAAAGGAATCAGAAAGTGTTAAAAAAAATAATTTAAAAGATGTGAAGGTAAAAAAAGCAAATAAAACAAAAACAGCCAACTGGATTTAAGAATATATAAAATATATAAAATCCCTTTTTTTTTTGCTTTTTAAAAGTTTTAATAGTTTTTTTTTCCCCCAACCTGAAAGTCCATGAGAAATCCTGGGCTTTAAAGAAGTCAAGTGCTGGTATACTTCATTTCCTGAGACGCCGTCAGATCTGACATTAATCTGACATTAACATGAACACTGGGAGTCTGTCTTCGCCTGTTGGTGAAAATCTCAGCATCACTGAACCATCAGGGATGATAGTTAGTTATCGACACAAACGTAAGAAGAGCAGTCTGACAAAAAACAACCTTCCTGAATACAGAAGAGCACCAAACCTGTCCCTGACTTTGAGTAATCCTGTAAACATCCAGACCAAGAAAAAAAAAAAGCCAATGCTACATTTAGCAATTTCGACATTAGTGATCCTGATTCACAACAATATTTAGTAAGATCCCTCTATTGCTCAATTTGAAACTTACCAGCAAACTTCATGACGTCCAGCCTGGTTGTCCTGGTACAGCTGGACCAACAGAGATGAAGGTGGTGACCACATTCCTCCATCTTGGTTCTTGTCGTGGCAGAGGAATGAACCCACTAACCACGTAGAAAGACAACAGTTTACCATTTCACTTGTGGTTTAACCTGTGTGTGTGTGGGGGGGGGGGGGGGGGGGGGGGGGGATCTTGACCAGGCATAGTGATCTCTCAAAGTTTCCACATTGAAAAAAAAAAAAAAAAACTACTACAGCAGATGCACAATCTTAGTTTTTACAGCTAAAGTTACCAGCGCCTTCTAATGAAATTATTAGAGTAACTAAAAACAACAACCTGTAACTGCAGCTGTGTGTGTTAACATGTTCACATGTGAACATGTGAACATGTCTGATGTGGATCCTCTCCACGCTGCTGCTCCATGAAGGTCCAGTCTCATCCTCCTCCCAGCCCCGCTGTCAGCCTCAGAGACCTGATCCCGGTACTGATCCGGCCCTCCACTCCATCTGCTGGTCCACACGCAGAACTGGCCCGCTGCACGCACTGCTGGAAATTGGGCATGGAAAACAAATACACGCACACACACACACAACGCGCACAGTTCACTGACACAGGTGGTTTCAGCTAAATATATGTGCTGCTATAAATAACTGGACCTAAAAATAAGGCTGGCAGGGGAAACTCGAGCAGTTTGAAGGCTTTTGTTAAAAAAAAAAAAAAAAAAAAAAAAAAAAAAACATGACGCAGTGGGTTAATGTTTATGATGAATTAGTAAAGCAGGAAGAATGAACTTTAAGACAACATTGTTACAGCCTGACCAAAAATTATAGGGTAACAGATGCACAGTCTAAACATCCGAAGCAACTGGATAGCTGAGTGGAGAGAGACAGTCATATCATAATACAGGCATGTAGCTCTTTATTGAGTGACTCAGTCTTTCCGACAGAACACAGTTTCCATGCCCACTTTAATAAAAAAAAAAAAAAATAGGATTTGTGGAAACGATGCATATCACAAAAGCCAGGATGATTGTTTCACAGGTGGGGAAACAGATGCAACGCTGGGTGTGGTTCACATATATGATTCTACATTTTAATGCGTAAAATTGTCATTTTAAAGTTTGCTTATTAAAAAAAAAAATGCAATGTAAATTTTCTGCGACCACCTCTTAAGCTTTTCTCTCAGTTATGTGAATATTTTGAAAGTATTATAAAATCGCTATTTTTGCCCCAATGCAAGAGCTCAAGACAAATACCTGAACTGATGTTCTTTTAAAGTCCTCCTCTTGTTTATTTGAACCCCTGATTTAGATTTAATGTCTCGTCGCCTAATTTGAGTCAAACCGCGCTGCATCCTGTGCACATCACAGGCACGAGCATTACAAAACATACACAGAAACGCATCACACTGCGCCCCTGTCCGGATCCGCGCTCCCGCCGCGCTCCCATTGGCCGCGCTCGGAGCGCGGGGGCGGGCCGTGCCGGTGCGTGCCGTTTAAAACGCTTTGGGGAAACTCAGTGCGAAACACATGATCGAGACCGGTCCTCCAGAGACATGAGGGGCCGCTCAGCCTGTTCACGCACCAAATAAATCACCAGCGCGCGGAAACGACGCTGAGGATAGCAGAGGCCACAAAAAAGCACCTGGATTACCTTTGACCCAGCTGATCCCACCCGGTCCGCACATGAGCAACAGGTACCGGACACAAGCCTTTTAACTGTAAATCCAGATCTGTTGTGTTTTAATTCAAAGAGCGGCGCCCGGAGAGCCGCGGCTCGGTTCTGCCGGAGCGGCGGTTTGATGGCAACTTTACTCTCCATGACGCACCGACTTCCTGACTTTTACGCAGAGCGGCCGCCGCGCTCACAGCCCGCCAAAAGTTTTACTGTGTCACTGCAGACGCGATCTGGCTTCATGTTTGGGGATAAATCCGGACTTACGATGGCCGGAGTTCAAAATGAAACTTTCCTGCGCATCTGCTCCAGGCGCGCGTGTCTGCATGTGGACATGTCTGCATGTCTGTGTGTGTGTGTGTGTGTGTGTGTGTGTGTGTGTGTGCGCGCGCGGGTGTGTGATTGCATCAGAAGTCCGCTGCCTTTTCTCCCCGCACCTGTTAACATTTGTCGCTGGCATTTGGAGCATTCTGGGTTCGGTTCTGCTCATCAGATCCTCTTTGATACCGTTACAAAGATTACACAAGTACAATAATGGATCATATGATGTTGTGAAGTCATTTAGAGTTTTATTCACTGTTCATTCTTTCTACAAAGTCTCCCACGTTTGCTCATTTTAAAAAGCAACGCTGCCATGTTTTAATACTGACTCTTATCTATCATGTAATTACCGTTATAAAGCACAGTCTGCTCCACAACTAGGATCAACAGTTCCTGCACTATGGATGTTATTTAAATTATAGACTGTTACTTTATTCAGCCATGGCATTTGATGTGCAGTGTATTAAAAAAAGCACAGCAGACAAGTTGCATCAGCCAGTTTTATTTTCTGCACGTCTGAAACGACATTATAAATCAGCAGTGGCTGAGTCTGTGTTTCTGATACCGGGCCTGGGAGATCTGTTCATGACAAGCTCGCTCTCGCCACACAGCGATGGCAACCGGTCCATTATGTCTTTGTTGCTAGGACAGCCGAAACTAATGAGAGATGTTTTAGTCGTGCTGGGAGAAGCGCAGCAGAGGGACGAAACCCCCGGGAGGGTTCTGGGAGTCAACAAGCCGGGCGTGTTGTCTGCACATCTAAAGACGAAGCTCCTGCTTTCTCCCAAAATATTCTTTTAGCATCAAGTACACGAGTCCGGACACTGTTGTGGAGTTGTTTGCAGCCTTTTGAAAGTTGACAGAAAATACAGCTGTTGATCCAGACAAGTTAGAGACTACTGTGTCCAATTTAATCATTAATGCCTTTATTTATAAATGCACAATGTGAAACTGTGCATTAACAACCGAAATGAGGGAATGAGAGATAAAAATGAGCGAAATCCCGACTGGGTGTTTCACATTACGAAACGTATTCTTTGCTGTGCGACATGCGAACGAAGACAGCAGAGGAGAAGGATCTGCGAAGCTAAGCTTTCTTAGTGTAAACTGTTTATATAATCCATCAGTGGTGCAAAACCAGCGGAGCATGAGATCCCATAGAAACGTTTAAACCCACAATCCGGCAAAGAAACGACCAGGTCAGTGCAGTTCATCCAAGACAAACAGGTCCACTTCGTACATGTTCAATAACTGGACCTAAATGCAATTACAGCTTGGCCTCTCTCAGTGGAAGAGGCTGAAATGTTGGATCAGGGTTAAATATCAATGTTATTGCATGTCATATTAGGCTCATTCTTTCTGTCACACTGGATGATGTTTTTGGCGCAACATCCAGACTGGATATTAGGTTTTTGATGGTCTTTCTCGGACCACGTGCACAAAGAAAAGGTTGTTATTTCTAAGGAGTTTTTCATCTGTTGAACTGCTTTTCATATTGTCTGGTTTATCTGACAGACGTCTGTCTCTGTTCCTGCAGCAGATGACTCTGAGGAGCTCCAGTCCCCCGACATAAGAGGAGCGACCGATCCACCCTCCATCCAGAGGCCGGTGAGGCTGAGGACGCCTCCCTTCAGCCCTCCCGACCTTCAACATTTTCCTCCAAGTTGGTCCTCAGAAGTGTTTCAAAACTGTTTCTCCAACGCTTTTTCCAGAAACTCAGACTGTTTTCCAAAGCAGAAGCAGCACAGCCCTCCCAGACTGAGGTGATGGGAAGTGTGCGAGCCAGTCGCTACAGCATTGTGTCATCAGAGGAGGACGGCATGAAGCTTGCCACCATGGCGGTACCCAACGGCTACGGCAACGGAAAAGGCAAGGTGCACACGAGGCACCAGCCGCAGAGCCGGTTCGTAAAGAAGGACGGTCACTGCAACGTGCAGTTCATCAACGTGAGCGAGAAGAGCCAGCGCTACCTGGCCGACATCTTTACGACGTGCGTGGACATCCGCTGGAGGTGGATGTTCATCATCTTCTGCCTGGCCTTCCTCCTGTCGTGGCTGTTCTTCGGCTGCGTCTTCTGGCTGGTGGCCATCTTTCACGGGGACTTGGAAAGCGGCACCCAGAAGTGCGTCTCCAACGTGAGCAGCTTCACCGCCGCCTTTCTGTTCTCCATTGAAACCCAGACCACCATCGGTTACGGCTACAGATACGTGACAGACGAGTGCCCCGTCGCCGTGTTCGTGGTGGTCTTCCAGAGCATCGTGGGCTGCATCATTGACGCCTTCATCATCGGAGCTGTCATGGCCAAAATGGCGAAGCCCAAGAAGAGGAACGAAACGCTGGTGTTCAGCCACAACGCCACGGTGGCGATGAGGGACAACAAGCTCTGCCTGATGTGGCGCGTGGGCAACTTACGGAAGAGCCACCTGGTCGAGGCGCATGTGCGAGCCCAGCTGCTCAAATCCAGAACGACGGCGGAGGGGGAGTACATCCCCCTCGACCAGATGGACATAGACGTGGGCTTCGACAGCGGAGTCGACCGCATCTTCCTTGTCTCTCCGATCACCATCGTTCACGAGATCGACGAGGACAGCCCCTTCTACGACATGAGCAAGCAGGACCTGGAGAACTCGGAGTTTGAGATCGTGGTCATCTTGGAGGGTATGGTCGAAGCCACCGCTATGACCACCCAGTGCCGCAGCTCCTACGTCGCCAGCGAGATCCTCTGGGGTCATCGGTTTGAGCCGGTGCTCTTCGAGGAAAAGAGCTACTATAAAGTGGACTACTCACGCTTCCACAAGACATACGAGGTGCTGACCACCCCTCTGTGCAGCGCCAGGGACCTGGCAGAGAAAAAATACATCCTCTCCAACTCCAACTCCTTTTGCTACGAGAACGAGATGGCTCTGGAGAACAAAGAGGACACGGACGAGGGCAACGGGGGCAGCGTCGGTCCCGACGGCACCCAGACCGACAACATCTCAGAGACTGAGCACAGCCAGGTCATGGCGCCGCTGGACCCCCGGCCTCTGAGACGAGAGTCGGAGATATGACAGTTCAGACCTCACGAGAGCTCCGCTGAAAAGTCATCCTCTGCTCTGGAAGGCACGACGTGCCGAGCCGGGCGTCGAGGACGAGCGTTTAACGGTACTGCTGTGGGAAGCAGCAAAAGGTTTTAAACTCTGTATGAAAGAGTCTGTCTTAACTTTGACTACATACAGTATGACAAAACACAGCACTATGAAGGAAGTGGTTGTTGCAGAAGGGATTCTCCATGAAGTCTCCACGAGTGTGTGCTCAGTGTCCGCTAAGAGGAAGGAGGTCGTTGCGATGACTTGAAAACTGAAGAAATAACTTAGTTGTCCAACAGGAACAAGTTGGTTTCAGACTTTCTTTTTTTAAGTCTCTAGTGCTGCTGGAAAATAGTTGAAGTTGCACTTAAAAAAAAAAAAAAATGTAGAAACAAAATCTTGAGAAAGCGGATGTCTGGAGCGAAGATGGTACAAAAGTCGAGTATTTGCTCATGAGCTGGTCTCATAGCAAGCAGATGTCACTGAACGCATTTTCTAAATGCAGAACAAGACAAGTCAAACAACCCGTTGAGACCTTTCCTTCGACATGAGCGCACTGATGCTCTGAGCTTTGTCCTTCACTGTAACCGGTCTAGACGACGGCTCAAAGCTGATCAGACTGAGAGAAAACGTGTTCGCTCATGTTGAGAGATCAGAGCGCGGTGGCGTTGATGACATCAGCATGACAGAAACTATTAATTTAAAGCAGAGTGGGGTAATATGAGAATCTGAATGTTCTTAAAAGTGCTGCTATGATGTTGCTTTTTTTTTTTCTTATACTTGATTAAAAAAAAAAAATTCAAAGAGTATTATTATCGTAGTTATATGTTTCTTGAAAACAACACCTGATAACAACACCTGGTTAGATTTGGTACAGAGAAGTAGAGCTTTTAGGGGTTTTTAACAAGGTTTGTTTTTGAAGAACATGTGTACCATTACTTCTCATCGATCATCCTCTTCTTGAGCCACTCCATCAAGCCTTGATCCAGTCAACATGAGGACGTGTTCATGAATAAAGTTGTAGACTTTTGTTAAATAATTTTATTTAAGTTATCAACTTGAACCAACTTGATTTGCAAAGGCAGCCCTGCTTTAAAGGTTTTTTTCTTTTTTTTTTTAAGGGTATAGAAGTGGTTAGGTGATGATGACAGCAGAAATCGGATGCAACTATTGAAGGTTGTGTCTGATTAAAGGGGCATCCTCTTCGTGCTGCATACAGACAACAGATTGGTCTACTTTAATATCAACACTACCTGAGGAGTCTTCGTTCTGTGTTGAGAACGTAAGATTCCAGAAAACGTAAAGCCAAATGGACTTTAAACCCCAGCACATGAAGGCGAACTGCACAAGAGTTGATATGAGTTCATACCTTGAATCGTTTTGTTGAAAACAAACACAGACAGAAAGCCGCTCGGCTCCATCGATCCTACATGTGTAAATACCTTCCTCCCTGTTGCAGTTATTTTCTTATCGGTCTTCCAAATGTACTGAAAAACCACAGAATGTAGAGATTTTTGTATTAATGTTATTATTATTGTACATGATATTATATTGCTCTTTTTCAATAAAATGTCAGAGGACAAAAAGAATCTGGCTGTTACTAGTCAAGAGTTCAGTCTATTCACCAGGGGATTTCTTTACAGTACTTTTAACACTATTCTTAGAAAGTCACTAAGGGCCTGATCTTCCACCAGATCTGCTAAAGCCGCTGTTTAGGGATAGCGGGTAGCGGGAGGGTCGTTCCCCAGGAAAGAACGCAATCTTCCACCTCCCTAAACCCGCTATCCCACCTGCGCTACCCGCTACATTATCCATAGGAGTGGTTCGGGCGTTCCACCTGTTAAACCAATCAGTGCATCAGCAGCTATTGCCTTTAAGAGCAGGTTGCGCTACCCGCTAACCGCTATGGAGCATCTTTTCATCCAGATCAGAGCAGCTCTCATGTGCAGCTCGTCTGGGACTCTGCTGTAGAGCTTCCTCCTCTTCCTCCTCCTCCTCTGCACTGATATATACAGATAAATATTTCTACACAGACAATTCCTATCAGCTACCTGAAAGTCCCAGATAGTCGGTGTCCTCCCAGTAAACACGCTCTGGTCGTCTATGGTTAAACTGGTGATCAAGCTGTTTAAGACGATCTCTGCTATTTTCTCAGGGGTTCAACTGAGGCCAAATCACGCTTTTTATACAAGAGTTATTTCCAGAGGTAGAGCCAATCGCAAGATACCGAGTTTGCAGAAAGGGCAAAAGACACGCCCATTGCCACACCTACAATGTGAGTAAGAGAGTCGGCATAACGGGTAGCAGCATTAGGGAGCGGAAGATTGCATTAGCGGTTAGCAGAGGTTCCTTAACCTGCAATTTGTGGTTAGTGGCTAGTGTTAACGGGTAAGGGGAAGTGTACGATCGGGGCCTTAGTCTTTCCACAGTGATTCACATACTCTGAAAAATCATACCTTCATGAGCCACAGTCAGCAGCTAATGAAATGCCTTATTCCAGAGTACCTGAAGAGACCCGACCAGCAACAATATTCCACTCATTCTTTTAAAGAGGACATGTTGTGCTCATTTTCAGTTATTTATCTGGAACTGGCACTACTAGAGAAGCTGTTCAACCAGCATAACTCCAAAAGCCTGTAATTATTCCAGAACAGCAACAACAACCTGGTAACAAGCTGATTTGACTCCTGTTGTTTTTGTGACTGGTTGACTTCCTAGACCACAGGTGTCAAACTGATCTGTGAAATGTCCATGTGGCTGCAGGTTTATGTTCCAACCACGCAGCAGCAAAGCTGACTTGTTTTAGTCAATCAACTAGTTGTCGTCACTGAAGGTCTGAACCAGTTCAGTTGATTGAATGAAACAAGTCAGCTGTGTTTCTGCATGGTTGGAACAAAGACCTGCAGCCACACGGACCTTTAACGGATCAGTTTTACACCCCTGGTCTAGAGGCTTGCCGAGCCAACAGTTCATGAACTAACATTTTTCACATTGCAACACCTTATGGATACTACATTTAATGCTTCCTGCAAGTAAACACCTTCAAGTCCTTCATATTCAAGTCAGCATCACCTTCGCTTATGCAAGTGGTTCTTTACTCGTGACCTGCTTCTGTGGAACGTCAGGGTATATGTCATATTTTGGCCACACACCGTTCATATTTAGATGCTTTCTGTATAAACCTGCTTCAACAGGTGTAGATGTGGGAGTGACTGAGTCAGAAATTACCTGCAGTCCAAAGTAAAGCTAGCCATGCTGGCCAAACTACTTTTGACTCAATAGTTGCTGATTTTGACTCAGCTACAATGGTCTCACCATGTTTACCAAAGAAAAAAAAAAAATACAACACAGACAATTTACCTGCCGCTTTCCATTCAGACTCACAAGCTTCTAGCGTTGGAGCAGCACCGACCGTCAGTTTTATTCTTTCTGCAAATCCGACAGCGTACTAACGACTCTTCATCAAACAGAGATGCAAAAATAAACCAAACAGTTTGCTTCATTGCTGGCCTGGAAAAACCAACTGCATCCATTGAGCCGAAGTTGGCCAACTTTCTCTCACAACCAAAAACACGTTGCTTTGGAGACCAAAGCAAAAAAATGCTTAATGAGAAGTACCAGCAGATCCACCAGGATGGAAAACAGGCTTCGTCCTCGCTGCAGTCGTAAACTTCCACTCTTAAAATACTGCTGAAGTTCCTGCTCCTGTGAATTCAAGACCAGGAAACAAGGAGACTCTGCCCTCTGTGATGTTATAGAGAGATTATGGTAAAAAAAAAAAAAAAACCAGAAAACTTTCCAGAAGGAAGTGTGGAAACATAACAGACATTTACCTGATTTTGTTGAGCTTCAAAATGATCAAGAAAGCACTGTAGATAAGTTAGAAAACAAAGGAAAGCAGAATAAGATCAAAGCACAGTGTTTGTGATGATGCAAAGCTTTTAACCATGTAGAGGCCAAAGAAAAACACAAAAACACAGACCACGCTGCCCCCCCACCCCCTCTTCAGCCTCTGCAACACCCCCCATCCAAGGCTGCTGTCACGCCCTGGTCCATGTCCAGGCAGCCATGTTCCTACTCCTGTTCATCAAGCGAAGGACTTTTGTTTGCTCTCCTGCTCTCCAATATCAAATCCTGACAGACCCAGATACGGTGGGACCGCAAAATAAAAAGTGAGATTGATACACCTTTTCCATTAAAATAAATAAAAATAAAATATATAAAGAATGCACATGAATGAAGAGCAGCAACAGAAGCATCAGAGCCAGAACAGAAGGCACAGTTTCCATTAAATAAAAGAACAAGTGGCAGCTTGTTACTGGCCTCCTTTACTCCTTTACTGCAAATGCACAAAGGTAAATATTGTCTATTCATGATGTCGTCGTAAAACTGTTTTCTCAATCCGAAGAGAATCCATGAAAGCGTGAGGTGCACCTGAAGCCTGATCATCTGTCCTCACTGCTGACGCCAGCTAGGACGTCAGCTAGGACGTCAGCTAGCTAACAGCAGACCAGGAACAAGCTGCTGCATCTTCTGCCGTCTGCATCATGTTGACATCGGAGCAGAGAGGAGGCCACGTCTCTGATATAATCCTCCGTTAACTGTGTGGGTACACATAAAGCACATAAAGAATCTAAAACACCTGAAAAAACTGGAATCTGTTTTCAGTCGACGACTGAAGACGGTAACAAACGTTAGCAGTTCTCTGTGAGACCTGTTCTTAGAAAGCAGAAATGAGGACATTTTTTTTTTCCTTCTCTTTCTGGGTAATCCCCCCAACCCTCCCTCCTCCTCCCCAAGTGCACAGAGAAAAAAAAAATGGCGTCAGCCCAAGACTATGGAAAATTCCTTGCTTTTCTGTTAGAGGAGATTGGCACTAATGTCAACGAGAGGAGTTAGAAATCAGTCAGAAAAGTGTGTGTGTGTGTGTGTGTGTTCAAGATCCGTTCATAAGACATGAAACACTCGCAGTATTTGATTGATCTGGATCATGTTGAAATAAGAATATGACATTAAACAGAGAGGTGGGGGGAGGGGTAGCTCTGTTTTTTCTTTCCTTTACATCAGTTGTCATGCTTTGATCCACGCGGCACAGAATCAAGTTGAACATACGGCTGAAGTTGAACATTTGGACAAATGAATACGCAGAAAGTTGTCAGGAGACATTAATCTCATTTATTTTTGTAAACAAATATGCCTCTTTTTTTTTTTTTTGCCACACGCAGGACTTGGCACCAGTTTGTCCCTGCAGGATGGGAAAGTCGGGCGGCACTTTCCGGTCACACCATTTAATATTGCATTTATTTATTGGCTTATTAATATAAAGTTGTGACCAGGAAACGCACATCCTGTCAGAACGGAAGAATACGGCCACATTGTTGAGCTGCAGCTCTTTCTGCTGGAGGTGAATGTGCGCTGCTATTGTGCAGCTCTGTTTGCTCCCTGTTTATGAAAATTATTACTTTGTGTACTGGCGGAGTAAACATCCAAAGGTAAATGTTAGGCTAACACCCATTATTGCTGTGTAAATGCTCGACATATCAAGTGTCCGAGCTGTTTACCTTTCGTCACTATTTATTTGTGCTTCATACATCACGCTCCACGGCTCTCTGAGCCTCGTTCAAGCCTTTCAGAGTGACAACTGTAATCTCAAAACAACAATGCAGAAATAAAAAAGCTTGGACCTGCAACACAAACACAATCTGCTCTCCTGAACTATAACCGGAACGCCTGGCTTTTATCGGAGCTTCTGGGAACCTGACGTTCAAACGGCCTCGGCTCTCCAGCAGACCTGTGATCCTCTGTGTTTTGTCTGTGGCTGGACCCGGGTCTTCCTGCTTCTCACGGACCCCCGCTTGGCCAGACAAAACCATTACCACGCGAGATGGATGTGCTCAAAGAGGTTCGGTGCTCCTGGACCGCGGTGCAAGTAGCGCCAGTCAGCCAGCTGGAACAGACTAGAAACTCTGCCTTCCTTTCTGCAGGATTAAAACGCTCACGGTGACACTTTTAGAGCCGGCTTTGTTTCGGTCAGCTCAAAAATCCCTTTCCTCCTGAGTACGTAGTACCACAACAATGAGAGTACGAGCTGAGGCACTGAAATCATGCCAGGGCAGATACAATCAGCTGAAGAGTGTAAACCACAGCCTTCTGCTGAACCAGCAACCGCTAATGTGTGTTAGCAAAAGCTACCGAGGAAGGTCAACGAGGCCAAACTTTAAAATGCATGAAGAGGTGTCACTGAATATGAAAAAAACTCAGTATTCATTGAAGATGGATGCCAAAATTATGTCTGCTTACACCAAAACTGCTAATCAATGATAGACTGATGTGGTTATAAGTTACCTCCTAAAATTAATCCACTTACTCGAAGCTGATTCATTTGTTTTCCCTGTTAGATGGCAGCATTAAAAACGGATGATTTCTCAGTTGAGTCATGCCCCATCTCTTCTCAGACAAACAGAGGAGCAAACATACCAGACACATAACATCTATGGGATATTTTAAACTCTAGTTGGAACAGTTAGGGAGGAAGCATCTTCATGAGGAGATCATGTGGTGGTAAATGGTGGGCTATAAAAGCAGACATGGACAGGGTTTCCTGTAGCAGAGATAATAACTTTTACATCGTTTGAGCCCTTCCATCTTCCTAAAAAATACAAATAAAAAAAAGGAGCAGGTGCTTTACACCTGCATCTCCCCTTATAATGCATATGAATCCATACTTAATGTTGCACACATGGAGTCAGATTTTTCTGACCCTTTAAGAAAGTGTTTCAGAAAAAAAAGAAAAATGTGGGCTGGGCAAGAATACGCGTTATTAATTGCATTAACTCATTCATTTGTTAATGCATGTTGCTCACATGCTTTTATTTTGAAAAGTCTGTTTCTGGCTGGAAGAGAATTGGCGGAAAAACATGCAAAAAAACTAAAACAGACATGTAGAGCAGTAAAGTTATAGAACTTAAACATGGACATTTTCATTTTAAAGTTCTCCCAGACGGAGGATTCAACAGAAACAAGGTTATTTGTAACAATTGACGAGTTGAACTCCCCGTTAATGGTTTCTGCTGTTACCTCAGAAATTACCTGTTTTAATGTTCTGATTGTGGCTCAGGATTTTGTCTGTCGACTTTTTTTAATTTTTCATAAAAAGAACAGGATGACATTAATGCCCCAGCAGTGGCAATAAGCTTTATTTCATTTTACATTTTTTAAGATGAGATTTACACTAAATATGTGTTACTGACAAGTGTTGATGTTAAATGTGTTAACAACAAATGTTATGACACTTTAGTTCATATGGCAGCAGAATATTTAAATAAAAGTGCCCTTTACACTACTTTAGAATTCATTATTTGATTTTGTGTATACAATGCGATTAATCATGATTAATCAGGGAAATCATGCGATTAATCGGGATTAAAAATTATAATCATTGCCCAGCCCTAATGTATAGATAAATATAGCCAAAAGGTATGCTGATATAACAAAAGTGACAAAAAAATCCCCACCATGCCAATAGGAAAGCAATGCAGTCACTGAACTCAGAGGAGGTTCAGCTGAGGTTTGGATTAATTCTCCAATTTTATTTTATAACTGAGTCAGCATTTTTCCTCATGTCCCACCTTTCCATCAGTCTCCCATGTGCATTTAAGTATCTAAAACCTAACTCTATCATCCACATTTTTCTTATAGATTAGAAATGCAAATGAGAACAGTGCAAGTTTTCTTTTTGTATCAATGCAACCAAAAAGTCAAGGCTAACCTGAGATGAGGTTTAAGTCAAGGCTAACCTGAGATGAGGTTAAAGTTAAGGCTAACCTGAGATGAGGTTAAAGTTGAGGCTAACCTGAGATGAGGTTAAAGTTGAGGCTAACCTGAGATGAGGTTAAAGTCAAGGCTAACCTGAGATGAGGTTAAAGTCAAGGCTAACCTGAGATGAGGTTAAAGTCAAGGCTAACCTGAGATGAGGTTAAAGTTAAGGCTAACCTGAGATGAGGTTAAAGTTAAGGCTAACCTGAGATGAGGTTAAAGTCAAAGCTAACCTGAGATGAGGTTAAAGTCAAAGCTAACCTGAGATGAGGTTAAAGTTGAAGATAACCCGATGAAATGAATTAGCTTGAGCCGCTGCACTGGCCTGCACAGAGATAGGAATTTTCCACAGAGCTGACAATCTAGTGGACTTAAAAACCCTTGCTGTCTCTTGCTGAAGCTTTACTTTGAGGCCATGCCAGCTGCAGCTGACACATCTTTGGTGCAATGCCAAACACTGTCACCGTCAGAGAGAAAAATCCTTTTCACCATCCAGCGCATTATCATTTTCTCCTGAACCATAACCTCCTCTCCATTTACCAAAGTCTTCTTCTCAATCTTGACGACTTCGAAAGCAAATATTGCGCTGTTTTTAAAAGTCCCGACCCTAGGTGCCTGGGTAACCGACATGCTGTAGAGGTCAGTTTGCATTGATGGCATTGTTTGGCAGAATCCGGAGCAGTGTGGCCAACAGGTTGGTGCTTTGTTGCCTCTCTGGTTTCTGTCAGCAAACAGGTCACAACCAGTGTCATAGAGCACTAGTAAAGCAGAATGTCCTGTCACAAACAAATAAAGTTGCGACAACTCTGTAGCAGGATGCAGTTTTCTACTTCTAAATAGGTTAAACAGAAGGCTTGTAAACAATATGTTGCCATTATGTGAAACCTTGAATAATTCATGAGCCTCCCTGATACCTCTCTGCTTCACTTATGATCCTCTTTGAAGGCAAAATTAGATCTCGCTGTGCTGCTGACCAGATGATTCATATTCCCAAAAGGGGTGTTTCCATTTCCTGCATCTGTGGGCTGGCAGCTTGGCCTACCCCAGAGACAAGCAGAAAACACAGAACTGCACACCTTACATTCACAAAGAAGACGTTAGGAACACAGTGACATCTTTGGTCATCTGCGCAGTAGCTACTTCAGTAGAACAGAGCTGCAATGCAATATGAGAGGAAACAAAACCGTTGGCTAAACTTCAAGGGTGTCTTAATGACATTCAGTCCTGGATGTCCTCTAACTTCTTGCTTCTAAACTCGGATAAAACAGAGGTGATTGTCTTTGGTCCCAAACACCTGAGAAATGGATTAACTGGGTTTACGCTGGCTTCCAGCACAGCTGTGAAAAATCTTGGAGTTATTTTTGATCAGGATATGTCATTTAAGCAGCATATTAATCAGGTTTGTCAGACAGCCGTTTTTCATCTCTGAAATATCACCAAGATCAGGAGCATCCTCTCCCAGGGTGATGCTGAAAAATTAATCCACGTGTTTGTCAGTTCTAGATTATTGTAATGCGTTGTTAGCAGGATGTCAGAAAAACTCGCTAAATAGCCTCCAACTGATCCAGAACGCAGCAGCGAGGGTGCTGACAGGAATCCGTAAGCGAGATCATGTCTCTCCCGTGTTAGCCTCCCTCCATTTGCTTCCTGTGAAATTTCGAATCGAGTTTAAAATTCTGCTTCTCGCATATAAGGCCCTTAATGGCCTAGCTCCTCGCTATTTACAAGACTTGATAGCACGTTATTCTCCTAATAGAGCTCTCTGCTCTCAGAGTGCAGGATTACTCATCATTCCTAGAATATCTAAAAGTAGGTTTGGAGGACGGGCCTTCTGCTACCAGACACCTTTATTATGGAACCAGCTACCAGTTTGGGTTCAGGAGGCTGAAATCACCTCCATCTTTAAAACTAAATTGAAAACATTTCTGTTCAGTAAAGCCTACAGTTAGTCTAAACTATAGTGTGTAGGGGCTAATAGTTATAGCCATAGTTATAGGAGCTATGACTAGAGTAGCTCGTCTTAATCACAGCTTCATCATAGCTATGCTGCTATAGGCCTACGCTGCAGGGAGACGCCAACATGATCTGCTGAGTGGTGTCTCCACTGGTCTTCTCCCTTTCCTTCCCTTTCCTCCTCCCTTCCTCCTCCTCCAGCTCAATGGAGCTAATTAGGAGCACCTTGTTACTGTAACTGTGCTCCATTTTCTTTCCTGTAGTTTGACCAGTGATCTAGTCCTCTGACCATCTCACCTGAGTGCTGCTACCTGCATCTGTTTATGTAGTCATTTCATTCAGTCATTTGTGTGCTCTCCTCTCACTTACCTGTCTCTCCTCTCTTTTCTTTCTTTACCCAGCTGGTCTTCATCAGGAAGGTCCCCCCATATGATCCAGGTCCTGATCAAGGTTTCTTTCTCTTAAAATTGAGTTTTTTCTTGCCACTGTTTGGATTAAAGGTTTTTTTTTTTTTCTCCCTCTGTGGGAGTTTTTTACCTGCCATTATCCTTGTTTAGGATTTAATATTATAATTTTAGTTAATGATATTTGCTCGGGGTCATGATCTGGGTCTCTGTATAGCGTCTAGAGACTATTAACATAGAAACAATATATTTTACTATACAAATAAAATTGAATTGAATTGAATTGAAATGAATTGAATAAGCAAATCTTTCATGGGTACAACCCACATATTCAGCTCCACTGCTCATCCCATAAATGCATGTCCCTGACAAATGTGACACCATTGAAAAGAGAAATAAACAGGCTTTCCAATGGTACAAGCTTTATTTCCAACAAAGCATCGTTACAACAGAGAAATAATACTACTTTCATCCAAGTGTTTCTGGTACAATATTAAGACACTTCTGAAGTTGATAGCTAACAATAGTACAGGAGACCTCAGTGATTGTTTCAAGAAGCTCATTCAAACGAAGGGATTAATAAGGTTTCATTTTATTTTCAAATATATACACTTCTGCTTGTTCACAAATATCAAGAGAAGGAAAACATCTGTTTTATCTAACCTTTAGACATTCTGATATGGTGGATAATGTTCTTTCTGTTATTTGGGTCCATCAGAGTATATGGCTGCAGAAAAGGAGTGTGATAAAAGAGCTGCCCTTTTTCATCCAATGTACTACTGAACCGTGAGTCTTTGGACTTGGCTCCAGATTTGCCTGCCTGTATCTGTTGCATTGGCGGTGCTTTCAGATTGAATAACACGATGGATACTCAAGCTTCAACAATACAGCTAAAATGTCTGGTGCAAAACTTGTTAAAGTGCAGTTACAAGGAACAAGGGGGAGCCTGTGAAACAGTGACTTTAACTGCACTTTTTCAATCAAACACTCTGCGTCACTGAGCTGTGGGTTTTACCCAAGTAAAACCACAGATTGAGGGAGTAGAAGAAATAGATTAGTGCTGCTACTAAATTCAGATAAGACAGTTGTTGTCTTTGGACATGAGCGCTTCATAAAGACTGTTTAGTCATTTAGTTACTCTAGAAGGCGTTACTTTGGTATCTACTATTGCTGTGAGAAATGTTTTTTTGGACTCTCATAATATTATTTTAAAAAAAGGAAAACCTTATCAAAGGAAAATAGTCCATGCATTTGCTGCATAAAGATTACAGAAATTTCTTATGAGTAGGATATCATAAAATTGCTGTGAAACTGCTCTAGCTGATCCAAAATGCTGCAACAGGTGTTTTTTGTTTTTTTTTGTTTTTGCAACAGGTGTTCTGATGAGCAGGTGTTAACTGTAAGCATAAAGGCCTGTGCAGGAATAAAGTCTACCAGCTGTTGTTTATTTAAAAAATGTTTCTTTAAACTTAATTATAGCATTCTCTGATGAACACCTACTATAATGACATTTCCTCTCTCTCCTGCTTTGTTAGTCTATTAATGTGAATTCATTTTCAGCATCAATTTGAACGCAGGGTCCCCCACTATAATGATTTTATCCGTACTGAACACTAAACAGGATGAAAAGAAAGGTCAGAGAGCTCAGAGTAAGATGCTGAAAAAGAAAGGCCTATGCTTCAAGGAGTGTAAAAACTGTAAAAAAAAAAAAAAAAAAATTATGTAAAATGTAAAAATTGCCATGAAAAATTCAAGCAACTGGGAAGTGGTGATTCATTGATACTATTATGACCCTCCTGCTGCAACCAGGTTTCTGTATGTCAAAATAATCAATCGTCATTGATCACAGTAGTTAATTTAGCAACAGATTTAGATGGCAGAGATTTTAAGGCTGGTTTATGCTTCTATGTAGCAGCTACGCACATGCGCAGCCCCTACTCCTGCTTACACTTCTGCTTAGTGTTTGTGTCTATTCTAGTTTGAATAGATACTAGCTATTTAGGTTTTATTTATGAATGAGCTTTTATTTTGAAAAATCTTTTATTTTGAAAAATGTAAAATTGTCAGGCGTTGACCGGTCCACAGTTACAAAAAGGTTGGGGACCACTGTTTTACATTACTGACACTTCTATTGACAGAAAAAACTGAAGGCCATCCTCTATCTTTAATTAATCCACAGCAACAGCATTAACAACCACATGTAGCCCACCTGGTTGACTCAGCATGATCAATTATCGTCTATACTCATGTGGGCATCATCACTGACACTGAACTCAATGCATCCTGCTCATCCAGTCCGTGCAGAGGGAGCACGTGCGGCAAAATTACCTCCCAGTCGAATGGGTGTTCACAGAAGAGAGAAATCAGACCACCTGAATGAAAAAAAGAGAAATAAAATAGTTATGCAATTTCACAACATTTGTTTCCATCCTGAATTGTATAAATTTTCACCAAAATCTTGCACTGAGGAAGGGAGACTGGGACTGCTCCGTTATCTTTTCCAGCACATTCCAAAGTTTCTCATTGGGTTTAAGGTCCGCGCTGTGTGTTGATCAATCCATGTGTGAAAATGATGTGTCATGCTCCCTGAACCCCTCTTTCACAACTTGAGCCAGAGGAATCCTGGCATTGTCATCCTTTAATATGCCTGCGCCGTCAGAGGAAAGAAAATAAAACCTCATTCAGTATGGTCAGGAAGTAGCCTGACACGTAGGACTTACTGGAAAAAAAATTCCAGTTATAAAGTCATATTTACTAATTTTATTCATGCCAAAAATAATTTGCTGGTGACTGTTGTGGAGCCACGTAAACTCACCCTACGTTGCATCATATAAACTGGTAACTGCGTCCTTTCACAGCTAAAGCCCTGTTTTCATGTTATATGACCTGTGAAGTCTGGCTAACATAATAATCATTATTATCAGGACAGCTCCTTACAGTTGCAGATGAGTTTTTCTACTAGTAATGATAGTTCTTTAGGCTTGAAACTACACAGTTCTTTGTTTTTATTTTCTCCTGTAGCCATGAACAAATAAAAGCTACCTTTAGTACGTGAAATACATTTAAAAAAATCATTGAAAATAAAACCAATAGACAGAAAAGGTTATTTAATTTCCTAGTTAGGGTAATAATATTATTAGTTATTAAGTAGTTACACTACTCATTACAGAGAATAATAATATAATTACAGCAGTGTATTAGCTGACCCTGTTTTTGGACATTTTCTTTTCTTTTTTTTATGTACAACTGACCAACTGAAGAAACCCCAAGTCATAATACTGGTTCGCACAGTAGGAACTAGGCCCTGATCATACACTTCCCGCTAGCCGCTACCTGCAAATTTCGGGTTTAGGAAACTCCGCTACCCCCTATGCCGACTCCCTCACTCACATTGTAGGTGTGGCAATGGGCGTTTTGCCATTTCCGCAAATTCAGTATCTCGCGATCGCGGGTAGCGAGAGGCCACAGCTGCCAGCGAACCATCAAACGATGACTCACAGCCTCCTGTAAGCAACACGAGAAACGCAGACGGGCCAGAACTCTAGAATCTGTGCTTTGATTGGCCGAGACGCATCACCCAAACATCACAGGATGCTGTGCGCGTTCTCTCACAGCGGAGAAATGTTGTGAGCCAGCCTGCCCCCTTTAAGAAGGTGGCCTTATGGGTAATGGTGTGGCCTTATGGGTAATGTAGTGTGTGTGTCGTGGGATGGCAGAACGAAAACGGGGTTAGATGAAAAGTGGAGTGAACATAAACAGCAGCCCTAGCGGCTTTAGGAGAGGGTGAAAGGTATATCATTATTAGAAGATATACCTTTCACATTTCACCCTGGAGCAAGATGAACCCAGACTCATCAGACATCTTTCACTTTTCATGTCCCCCAACAGAGAGGCCTTTTTGTTCCTCAGCCCCACTGATAAAGGCCACACAGCTGTCCAGTCACAGAACCTTGTTTATTTGAAAACATTTCAGTGAGTTGATTATTTTTAATAGATTTCACCAAAGCTCAAAGTGCTCCCCAACCAAAAGCATTCAAATATTTTTCTAACCAAATTTCTGTTTTGTTTGCTGGATGGAGTGCAATGATTTGACCCTTCTGAAACTGAGTAACTGAGTCATCTTATATGTGAGAGCATATTAATGATCGCAGTACTTTTCCAATGAGAGGTTCTTATCTTGCCACTTCTTTAAGTCCTTTAAGTTAAGTGTTGATGGTAGTCTGTTTTTTTTTTTTCTCCAGGGGTTTAGACTTCAGAACAAAATTTTAAAAGCGATCAGAAATCATCTGTCCAAGGCAAAGAGACAAAACCTAATTACAGTGGCCTCTGCAGTCGTCTCTCGTTTGATTATATACAAGCCAGTACGCAGGTCAAATCCATGCGGACCAGAGGGAAGGTTTGAGTTCAGGCTTGGCTATAACGGATCAGATCTTTTCCTTTCAGCTGTTTCATTTGGGAGTCACCACAGCGAATCTGCTGCCTCCATCTAACCCTATCCTCTGCATCCTCTTCTCTTCATGTCCTCTTCTACATCCATAAAAATCCTCTTTGGTCTCCCTCCAGGCCTCCTGCCCAGTAGTTCCAACCTCATCGTCCTTCCACTGATATATTCACTGATATATTCACTATATTCACATCTTCCTCACCACCAGAGTCATCCTACACACCACCATCCTCTGCTGTCTGGCTACTCTCCCACCTACCACGACTTTGGAGTCACTGATCTCCTTCAGGTTTCATTGTCTACCACTCAATCTAGTCAACCTGTGTGCTCCTACCACCACTCCCATAACTATATTCCTTTCCCTTTTCTGGAAGAAAGTATTTACTACAGTCATTTCCATCCTTTAAGCAAAGTCTACCACCATCTGTCCTTCTGCGTTCCTCTCTTGAATACCAAACCTGCCCATCACTTCCTCATCACCTCTGTTGTCTTCTCCAACATGACCATTGGAGTCTGCTCCAATCACTACTCTTTCCTCTCTAGGGATACTCCGCATCACTTCATCCACCTCATTCCAGGATTTATCCTTCTCTTCTAACTCATATCCTACCTGTGGAGCATAACCACAAACGTCACTGTTTATCACACCTTCACTTTCTATCTTCATACTCATCACTCTATCTGACACTCTTTTCGCCTCCAGAACATTCCTAACAAACTCTTCCTTCAATGTAACTCCTACTCCATTTCCTCTTTCCATCTACACCATGATAAACTAGCTTGAACCCTGCTCCTAAGCTTCTAGCTTTGCTACCTTTCCACCTGGTCTCCTAAACACACAGAATGTTCACCTTCATCTTCTGAATCTGCCTATGGACACGCCTTCTTCCTCTCCTGCTTCAACCAACAGAAGCCCTGTAGGTAAAAAGCGCTGATGGGAGTCATAAATCCGGGCCTTGAGTGATCCACTGTGAGGTTCATGGGTCTTGTGATTCACATGTTTAACTTGGCATAGGTTTTACATCAGATGCTCTTCCGGCTACAAGACTCTGTATTTATCTGGGCTTGGGACCGGCTCAAAGAAGACACATAGGCCCCGATCGTACCCTTCTCCTTACCTGTTACCACTAGCCTCTACCCTCAAATTGCGTGTATAGGAAACCTTTGCTAACCTCTAATGCCATCTTCCGCCCACTATAGCCGCTATACATTTTGCTGACTCTTTTACTCAGTTTGTAGGTTTGGCAATGGGCGTGTCTTTTGCCCTTTCCTCAAACTTGGTATCGTACCATCACAGATTTAGGAAAAAGCATTAGGGGTGATCCGACCACCCGCAACCCATGTTGGCTCGTACAAGAGTGCGTCCAAATGGCATCATTGTGCGTCCACCTGGTCACATGTGGACGTGAACAAATGGCTCTACCTCTTAAATTAACTCTTGTATAAAAAGCATAATTTGGCCTCAGTTGAACCCCTGAGAAAATGGCAGAGATCATCTTAAACAGCTTGCTCGCCAGTTAAACAACAGAAAACCAGAGCTTTGGGAAAGTGGATTAAGGAAAGCACAACCTGCTCTTAAAGGTAATGGCTGCTGACCCACTGATTGGTTTAAAAAGTGACCCGCTCTAACCACACCTATGCGTAATGTACCGGGTAGAGCAGGTGAGAAAGAGGATATAGCAAGGGTGGAAGATTGTGTTTTTTTCGGGGAATGCCTCTCCCGCCACACGTTATCCCTAAATAGTGGCTTTAGGAGATCTGGCTGAAGATCGGGCCCGTAGAGGGTTTACATTCTCCTGTTTTGGCAGGAAGATCTTTGTGTTTTTGAACTTTCTGCTCTCACTGTAGAAAAAAATCCAAAAAATAAAAAATAAAGGAACACTTTCCGCAGTACTGGTCAGCTAAAAGTTTTAATCTAAAACACAGTAATTCATTTAACTGTCAAGAAAGCTGTTTGTTAGCCTGTTTGCAACACCATTTTTTCAACCTTCTGCCACAGCTTAGCCACAGCAGTTTCTCTTCGACATCTACTCCACTCATCAAAATCTATGAGGGGAAGAGGAAATATCATCATAAAGATGAACAGATGTCCAGATGATTCACATGCAAACACACATGTACAGGAGTGTTCATGTCCATCATTCCAGGTTTTTTTTCTTTGAAAGCTTAAAAAAGGCATTTTACATGATGTTGAAATGTCATATCCTGAAATGCTGAGCCAACTGCATGTTATGAAACAAGGATGTTTTAGAGTTTTCTAAAGTTGTAAATCAGAACAATGCTGCAGGTTACAAGAAGCTTACAGCAAGTGACTTTATAGCTTTTTCATGTCCAAAAAAAAAGGAGTGAATAAGAAAAAATGAATAAGATTTTTCGAGCATTTTTTTGATATTTTTGCTTCTTTTGGAAGACATATTTTTTGTATTGTTCTACCTGCTTTAAGAAAGCAGAAACCCTTGTGGACCCACAAAGGTTTCTGAGTCAAAGCCTGGCAGTTTGTTTAACAAATTCCAGCTCTGATCCTCCTATTATACGCCTATATAACGCCCCATAGAATGTCAGGTTGGCAAAAAAGCCAAAGAATGTGAGTAATGCGAGAGGCAGTGGGATGTAGCGCTGCAACACAGTCATTCAGAGTTTTGTTGCAGATCACAGGAGGACAGTGCACGTTAGCACACCTTGCAGCACGATACAGATCTGTTGCCTCGTCTTCCCCATAACCGCACAAACGTAAACACACTGTAGCAGCTAATTAGGCTGATTCCCATCATCATCACCATCATCATTACAAGGCAGAAGCTGCCCTCGGTTGCTCTTTTTATAGAGCATGACACTGACAGCGCACGCATCCGTGAGCAAACGACATCAACAAATCAAATCAGAGAGCTATCTTTACCTCACAGACCTGCTTCCAGTGAAGAGAGGAGACCACAACAACAACAACCACGTACAGGTACACATCTGTAGTCATCAGTGACTTCAGGATTACAGAGTTTTTACTACATAGCCCCCATTCACAAGGATTACTAACAGTAATGTTGGGAAGACTTTCTTCATCTTGTGTGATGGATAAAAAACGTTTTTTGATCAGACAAAAGAAGCAACCTTTTTTAGACTGAAAATGACACGGGCAAAACAACTTTCAGCTTCAAAGTCCAGTTTGATTATCTAATCTGAACAACTCATCTAAACTACATTTAAAATAGTTTATTAAAATCAGGCTGGTCTAAAAGTAAATCCACGGACTGACTTTTGCTCCTCCCAAATCTGGACAAAGCCCATACCTGTGATCCAAAACTATATCATATTGTGTGGTAAATGATGTTGCATATCATAGTATGGTATATGGTGGAATACAGTATATGGAATGTGGTGGGATACGGTTAATGGTATATGGTGGTATCAGAAATCAGGTGTGCTAAAGCAGGAAAATATCCAAGACATGCTGGACAGCGGCCCTCAAGGCCTGGAGTCTGACACCTGTGCCGTATACGTATATGGTGGTATACAGTGCCTATAGAAAATCATCATACCCCTCTGAAATTGTTACTTTATTTGTCATATAACCTGAAATCATAACCCATTAAAAAAAAACTTTTTCCAGCTTTATTTTACAAATTTAGCCTTACAACATCAAACTAATGAAAAAAACTGAGACAGTTCTGAAAATTTATAAAAAATGAAAAACTAAAATAACAGGGTTGGAAAAGTCATCAGTCCCCTGATTTAATACTTCGTAGAGCCACCTTTTGCTTTAATTACAGCCATCAATCTCTTTGGATATGTCTCTACCAGCTTTGCACACCTAGATTGGGGAATATTTGCCCATTCTTCCTTGCAGAATTGTTCAAGTTCAGTCAGATTCCGTGGTGAGCGGCGATGGACTGCTCTCTTCAAGTCCATCCACAGATTTTCTATTGGATTTAAGTCAGGGCTCTGACTTGGCCACTCAAGGACATTCACCTTCCTATCCTTAAGCCACTGCATTGTTCTTTTAGCGGTATGTTTAGGATCGTTGTCATGTTGGAAGGTGAATGACCTGCCCATCTTCAGCTGTCTAGCAGAGGGACGCAGGTTTTCCTCAAGAATTTGGGTGTACTTGGCAGCATCCATTTTCCCTTCAATCCTGACCAATTGCCCAGTCCCAGCTGAAGAGAAACAGCCCCACAACATAATGTTGCCACCACCATGCTTCACAGTAGGTATGGTGTGTTTTGGATGGTGTGCTGTGTTTGGTTTTCGCCAAACATAGCGCTTCGAGTTCAGTCCAAAAAGTTCAATCTTGGTCTCATCTGACCATAAAATCTTTTTCCACATGGCAGCAGAATCATCCAGGTGTGTTTTTGCGTAGCACAAACGAGCCTGAGTGTGGGACTTTTTCAGAAAAGGCTTCTTTCTTGCCACCCTGCCATACAGACCAGCTTTGTGTAAAACTTGTGAGATTGTTGTCACATGCACAGACAGACCAGTCCCAGCCATAAAGACTTGTAAGTCCTTCAAAGTTGCCTTTGGCCTCTTGGTAGCTTCTCTGATCAGTTTCCTCCTGGCTCGGTCATCCAGTTTGGATGGACGGCCTGATCTAGGCAAGGTGTTGGTGGTGCCATACGCTTTCCACGTCTTAATGATGCTCTGAATGGTACTCAGAGGGATAGCTAAAGCCTTTGAAATCTTTTTGTAGCCTTCACCTAACTTGTGCCTTTTCACAACTTTATCACGGAGGTCTTTTGAAAGCACTTTTCCAACCATGGTGAGTTCTTTGCAGTACCATGCACTACTAGTAGTGGAATCGTCAAGAAACAGCTGGTTTTATCCTGAAGTCATCAAAACTAGGATAATTGATGCCAGGTGGGGGGCAATTAGCCTGATGTTTGATCTGAAGGTTGATTGGTAGCACCTGAGCAACTTTATAATGGTATACTCTAAGGGGCTGATCACTTAACCAAACCAGGTATTTCACTAATTATTTTTTAATAATTGTCCAAAATGCTTCAAAATTTTATTTTCACTTTGATGAGGAGGGTTATATTGTGTACATACAGCTCAAAAATGTTAGACTGAATTTATTTTAATTTCCAGGGTGTAATGTGACTAAAGGTAAAGATTTTGCCAGGGTATGATGACTTTCTATAGGCACTGTATGTTATATGGTGGTATACAGTGTATGGTATATGATGGTATACAGTATTTGGTACATGGTGGTATACGGTATATGTTATATGGTGGTATACAGTGTATGGTATATGGTGGTTTATGGTATATGGTGGTATATGGTGGTATACGGTATATGGTATATGGTGGTGAACTACCATGGGTGTTTAGCTTACAGTGCAGCACATTTGTAACTGCCTCTCAGTTCTCATTATGGTGTAATGTTAAGACTAAGATCAGAAATCAACTCAAAAGCTAGAGGAAGGTACAAGTTTTCAATCCACTGTTGAAATATTTTTTCCTCCTTCAAGAATCTGTCACACTGGACAGATACAAGTATGGTCCTGACAGCAATCTTTTCTTAAATCATTCCATACAGTTTTACTGCCTTTATCTAATTCATTTCAATTCAACTTTATTTGTAAAGTGTCTATCACAGTGCAAACAGTCCTTACCCTTGAGCTAAATCTGTGGCTTCCAAATCAGTGGAGTTTGCACAGTCACTTCAAAACTGGGTGCATGTCCCCCAAAAGCCCCAAATGCACCTGTAACCACCGGTTTGGAGCGGTACTGCCACTCAGTGGATACCATTTTGGCAGTACTCAGGTTTCCCAGATTGTCTCAAGGTGTTTTTAATAGACCCAGAACAAAAGTTAATGATAAGAAGCAGTAGCAAGTAAAAACCTCCCTACTGTGAAAAAACCCTTAGGCCAAACTGTGGCTTAGAGGTTTTCAAAGATCTAAGACTGTTGTTAAAAATCCTAAAGGAAATATCAACAAGCTTAAATTGAGGCAACCCAAGTACAGTGAAATATGATGTGAGGTAGCAGACCATAGATCTGTGCCTTTCCAGTCTTTTCTAGTCCTAGAGGCTTCCTCCAGTTATTCCAAGTAGACAGGATCCCCACTAATGTCGCCATTAGTTCCTTGCCAAACTGATGGGATCACAGCCTGGAAATATCCTTCATCTCACACCAAATTACTGCTTACCATCTACCAGCTACCTAAACCACATCATGTCAGGCATGAGAGGATAGATGTGTAGCATCTTCGCTTTGCATCTATGTGATTTACACTCTGCAGCTTGTAGTGGTATACCATGCTTGTTTCAGAGTAAAGAGTACAGAGGTATGAGCGAGTCCCTGATGTGCCCTTCCCCAATACTTAAAGGTCTCCTATCGAGTAATTTCCTGACTTTCAAAAGTTCAAAAATTAAATAAACTGTAACACCCAGTTTTCAGGCTATCTATCTTTTAATTTAAGAGGTGCGCAACTGATTAAGATATAGCCACGATCAGCCCTGTCCACATGATTACATGCAGTTCTGTTAAACAAGAAACATTTTCCAGTTGTGTTTGCTGCTGTTGGTTGCAACTGGAAGTAATGCGTCTCATTGGTTTAGGAAGGTACGGGGTTAGGGTTAGGGTTAGAGGTATGAGGTTTTACAATCTAACGGATGAGTGTTTAAGTCACAGTCAAAGTAAAGCAGCTCTATTGCAGTGCTTTGTCAATGTGAATGGGGTTAATTTTGTAAAATATGGGACGTTTGAGGTTTTACAGTAACTGTGTGATTCTTCCTCTTCTGTGCGGTCAAGTGTAGGGTAAGTGGTTTCACCGAGCATCACAGAGATCCTATTCTGGAAAGGCGTTCCAGTATGAACATGTGCTTCTTGTAATTTAAGCAGCATTACAGTAATAATTTTGCATCAATCCACTGTCAATCTAAAAATATTTTTGTCAAGATCTGTTTTACAATGACTGTGCAGGATTGCGAGCTCAGTTCATCTGGTTCATATGTGTTTCGTTGAATTTTAGAGGATGAATATGGGAAACAAAGTGCAGTTGAGTTCCAGTGTCAGTGGTTTTCAAGAAGCTTATTGAAACTCAAGGGTTTAATTCCCTGGGAATAAAAGTCACTGTCGCTGCCGTCAACATGGAAATATTAAACAACAAACTCAATAAATTGATGTAGACTTCATGATAAAATATTCAAAATATAAAAAAGGAGTCCAGAAGTCCCTGTGGCTAGTAAATCAACAGAAGAACTGTGATGAGAGACAGGAGAGATAGGGAGCCCTTGATATTCAATTCAGTTCAATTCAATTGTATTTGTATAGCGTCTGTTACAATGCCAATTGTCTCTAGGCGCTTTACAGAGACCCAGATCATGACCCCCGAGCAAATATCATTAACTAAAATTATAATATTAAATCCAAATCAAGGATAATGGCAGGTAAAAAACTCCCACAGAGGGAGAAAAAAACCTTTAAGCCAAACAGTGGCAAGAAAAAACTCCACTTTAAGAGGAAGAAACCTTGAGATAGATAGATAGATAGATAGATAGATAGATAGATAGATAGATAGATAGATAGATAGATAGATAGATAGATAGATAGATAGATAGATAGATAGATAGATAGATAGATAGATAGATAGATAGATACTTTATTCATCTCAAAGAGAAATTTGCAGTTCCAGCAGCTTGCGAGTACAAAGAGTACAAATAGTAAAAAAGCAATAAAATAAGTAACAGATTAGGAATAAGGGTAATAAAATAAAAATATAAAATAGCATTGCAAATGAAGGTGCAGTGTAATAGAGCAACAAATGAAGGTGCAGTGTAATTGATCAGGACCTGGATCATATGGGGGGACCTTCCTGCTGAAGACCAGCTGGGTAAAGAAAGAAAATGAGTGGAGAGACAGGACAGAGAGAGGATGGAGGACAGAGAGAGGATGGAGGACAGAGAGGATGGAGGACAGAGAGAGGATTGAGGACAGAGAGAGGATGAAGGACAGAGAGAGGATGGAGGACAGAGAGAGGATGGAGGACAGAGAGAGGATGGAGGACAGAGAGAGGATGGAAGACAGAGAGAGGAGAGACACAAATGACTGAATGAAATGACTCCATAAACAGATGCAGGTAGCAGCTCTGAGGTGAGATGGTCAGAGGACTAGATCACCGGTCACCACGCCAGCCAGCACCCTGAACTAGAGGTCTTCGGAACAACCCAAAACCCGAGGTTCCGACCCGACCTGAATCGGGTCTCGGGTCCATTCAAAAGACGTGACTTCGGGTTCGGGTCAGAATCGGTACAGTTAGTCTCTGCGTTTACTTGAGAGAGTTAAATATATTCGGGGTGGCAGCCAATGTCAGGACTCGGGCCAGTTAATTGATTATTCATTAACGTGGCGTGTTTGTCATGAAACAACCGTGTTTCCGTAGCGTGTTATTAGCGGTTTGCCCAGCAGCTGTAAAGCACAACGGATCGCCAACATGACAACGCTGGATGAGAAAACATATTTACGACACTTCCTGACTGGTGTAGGCTATCAGTGTTAGCAGTTGCTACCAATAGCATCTGTATCCATAAAGAAAATAACAACATGGATTTATTGTTGTTTACATCACGTAGCCTATGTAGCAACTGAACCGGGTAGAAGAAGACAACTTTAGGTAAGAAAATCAAGTTTTATTCAAGGCTAGACAACTTTAACATGAGCAACTATGGGCTGTATTGTCTCGGTTCTATTCGGGTAACTCGGTTCGGTTCGTGGTTGAAAACTAAAGACTCGGGTCAGGTCGGTTCCAGGTCCAAATATTGCAGGTCCATTCGGGTTTGGACTCCCGAACTTATAATAATAGCTCGGGTTGGGTTGGTTTCGGGTCGAATTTTCACGGGTCCATTCGGGTTCAGGTCCATGAAAGTGGACCCGAGAAGACCTCTACCCCAAACACATCTACACACACAGGTGGAGGTAAACGCTGGGATGGACAGAGGAGGGAACTGCAAGTCAGCATGAAACTCAGGAAACTCTGACCTGCAAACATACAGAAAGAAAAGAAAAAAAGGAGGTAAACAGCACAACAAACTACAGGAAAGAAAATGGAGCACAGTTAGAGTAACGAGGTGCTGCTAATTAACTATGGAATGAGCTGGAGGAGGAGGAAGGGAGGAGGAAAGGAAAGGAAAGGGAGAAGAGCGGTGGAGACACCACTCAGCAGATCATGTTGGCGTCCCCCTGCAGCGTAGGCCTATAGCAGCATAGCTATGACAAAGCTGTGATCAAGACGAGCTACTCTAGTCTGAGATACTACAACTATGGCTATAACTATTAGCCCCTACACACTATAGTTTAGACTAACTGTAGGCTTTACTGAACAGAAATGTTTTTAATTTAGTTTTAAAGAAGAAGAAGATAGAATCTATATCACATGATCTTCACTTTAAATGAAGACTTTGCAGTAGGGTTGGTCAATTTTTCACCTGTATTTAGTGTTTTTTCCAGTAGCTAATGGGACATGTGTGGTATCAACAGATTCAGTACCGTCAGGTGTTTCTGATGGTTTCTGGCAGGATAGCCTGAAGCATAATTTTCTTTGACGTCTCGGTAAACCAGCACAACAAGATCATGAATCAGCATCATTATTTCTGTGTCGCATAAGTTAAAATCATGTACCACATGATCTGTCTTTCTTAACGATATATAAATACAAAATAGAAAAAAATTGGAAGACATTTTTGGGATATTGAGACATGTGACGTGCATTTTGATGTGTATTTCTGTTTTTTCTGTTTCATTTATTAAACTTTAAGCTTTTTTTTTGGCCCATAAATCTGAAATGTTCAACATGTGTAAAACAATGATCAAAAACAAACTCTACTGTGATGGCACATCATGTATGACATGTTTGGAGTCCATTCAGCCCCTCGATGGCCACACTAAGTCACCGTTTAGCATTGAAAACGGTAACTCCAGAGCTACATATAAAGCGTCATTCATTTTCATTTTGTCAGGAGGGCCGATGGCTTTGTTAGCATGCTGATTTTATCGCACTGGATGCAAGATACACAAAGACATTGTCAGTGATTGAATGGACACCACAGAAGCTGGGGATGAAGCTGCATTGTTTTGTACGGTAGATATCTATGGACAAACACGGAGAGGGATTAACTATTCAGAGTGGGGGGGTGAAGGGGGAGGGCTGTTCACTGATTGTTGTGGTTAATTGTGGACGGGGGGGTAGAGAGGAGGGAAAGCAACAGGATGAGAGTGTATTACAGAGTGAGTGTTTGCACTGGCAGATCAGCTGACTCCTGGATACGTTCCTCCAACCAAAACAGCCGTCCTGTCCCATCCCAGGACACAAAGTCTTTGACCCTGAACACAAACTGATTTTGTTTTTTTGTTGTTTTTTTTTTTTAGATAACCTTTGCAAAATGTAACAGAAGTTTTGATTTTGATATTGAACATTTGTGAAACAATCTTTCATTCTGAGATCAAATTTGGCCCAGCTTTTCATCTGGAGCTATTTCTTCAAAATGTACAGTAGGTTTGTGAGAATTAAAAAAAATATATAAATCTGAGAAAATATTTTAACATTTCATAACTCTTGACTGAGGTCATCTGCTGACTGCTGCCTGGTGATGGAATGGAAATATAAATCATTTTTTAACACAAAATATCTTGCTGTTTTTAGCTCGGTCAGTGTTTGAGTTAAAACTGACATGTACATTTGTGGAGTAGCTGCATAGTTGAAATTCTGCTTTGCAAATATTTGAAATAATTGCATTTCTGGCACTCATATGTGTGCACGTAAGGCCAGAGTGATAGAACGTTTTTCGTCCAGGTTCCATAACCTGTGAAATCTTGAAAGAAAACTGTGCCTCAGGATTCTTCAGGGCCAAGATCTTTCACCACATCATGAACTGGTATCAACGTGATGGACTGACCTCCACCTGACTGAATCCACGGAACTTCTTAACCTCCATCCTGGAGAGTCACAAAAACACTGACTGCAGCATCACAGGCTTTCCGCAACTTTATTTATTGTAATTCAGCTGTGCAGAACATCTAAACAGATTCTGGTATCAGCCTCCTCTGGTTTCAAAGACTTCAGTCATGCAAACTGGTTTTGTTTTTGTTTCCTTTAAAGACCATGCTCTCCTTTTGTCACAATTGTCACATTTTCCAGAAACAAAGATTCACCACAACGGTGCTGCATTGGTTCGTCAATTCAGTTCAATTAAATTTTATTTGTATAGCGTCTGTTACAATGTCAGTTGTCTCTAGGCGCTTTACAGAGACCCAGAGCATGACCCCTGAGCAAATATCAATAACTAAAAAATAACATTGAATCCTAAACAAGGATAATGGCAGATAAAAACTCCCACAGACGGAGAAAAAAAAAAACTTTGAGCCAAACAGTGGCAAGAAAAAACTCCACTTTAAGAGGAAGAAACCTTGAGCAGGAAGACCAGCCGGGTAAAAAAAGAAAAGAGAGGAGAGATGGAGGACAGAGAGAGGAGAGCACACAAATTATTTAATTAATTATGAATGAGCTGGAGGAGGAGGAAGGGAGGAGGAAAGGGAAGGAAAAGGGAGAAGAGCAGTGGAGACACCATTCAGCAGATCATGTTGGCGTCTCCCTGCAGCGTAGGCCTATAGCAGCATAGCTATGATGAAGCTGTGATTAAGACGAGCTACTCTAGTCTGAGCTCCTACAACTATGGCTATAACTATTAGCCTCTACACACTATAGTTTAGACTAACTGTAGGCTTTACTGAACAGAAATGTTTTCAGTTTAGTTTTAAAGATGGAGGTGGTGTCAGCCTCCTGAACCCAAACTGGTAGCTGGTTCCATAATAAAGGTGCCTGGTAGCAGAAGGCCCGTCCTCCAAATCTACTTTTAGATATTCTAGGAACGACAAGTAATCCTGCACTCTGAGAGTAGAGAGCTCTATTAGGAGCATAATGTGCTATCAGGTCTTGTAAATAACGAGGAGCTAGGCCATTAAGGGCTTTATATGTGACAAGCAGAATTTAAAACTCAATTCTAAATTTCACGGGAAGCCAATGGAGGGAGGCTAACACGGGAGAGATGTGATCTCAATTACGGATTCCTGTCAGCACCCTCGCTGCTGCGTTCTGGATCAATTGAAGGCTATTCAGCGAGCTTTTCAGACATCCTGCTAACAGCACATTACAATAATCCAGTCTAGAACTGACAAACGCGTGGATTAATTTTTCGGCATCACCCTGGGAGAGGATGCTCCTAATCATGGAGATATTTCGGAGATGAAAAAGGCATTCTTGCAAACCTGATTAATATGCTGCTTAAATGACATATCCTGATCAAAAATGACTCCAAGGTTTTTCACAGCTGTGCTGGAAGCCAGCGTAAACCCAGTTAATCCATTCCGTAGGTGTTTGGGACCAAAGACAATCACCTCTGTTTTATCCGAGTTTAGAAGTAAAAAGTTAGAGGACTTCCAGGACTTAATGTCATTAAGACACCCTTGAAGTTTAGCCAACGGATTTGTTTCCTCTGGTTTCATAGATAAGTACAGCTGCGTATCATCAGCGTATCAATGAAAGTTTATGCCGTGGTTCTGGATAATTTTTCCCAAGGGCAGCATGTATAAAGTGAAAAGGATTGGTCCCAGAACTGAACCCTGTGGGACGCCATAGCAGACCCTAGTCCGTGTAGAAGAAACGTCATTAACATGGATGAACTGGAACCTGTCAGATAAGTATGACTTAAACCAGCCTAATGCTGTCCCTTTAATTCCAACA
Source organism: Hirundichthys speculiger (assembly GCA_018398805.1). Taxonomy (NCBI): domain Eukaryota; kingdom Metazoa; phylum Chordata; class Actinopteri; order Beloniformes; family Exocoetidae; genus Hirundichthys; species Hirundichthys speculiger. The sequence goes on along the minus strand of JAGFBZ010000777.1, from coordinate 634,579 downwards.
GTGTGCTCTAATCTATGCAGCAAAAGGCCGTGATCAACGGTATCAAAAGCAGCACTGAGCTCCAGCAGAACAAGGACAGAAACTAATCCACTGTCTGAGGCCATGAGGAGGTTGTTGGAGACTCTAATCAGTGCAGTTTCTGTGCTGTGATGAGTCCTAAACCCTGACTGAAAAATCTCAAATAGATCATTTCTATGCAGGTGTTCTCCTAACTGGCTAGCAACTATTTTTTCCAGAATTTTAAAGATAAATGGAAGGTTGAAGTTGGTCTATAGTGAGCCACTGTGTGCTTGCTCTGACCAGACTTCATTTACGGTGCTTTGCCTCATTGCAGATGTGTCCTCAGTTAATCCAGCTGTGACATCACCGCTGTATCAGCCTGCTCATGATGAGTTCGGGGTTACTTAGTCCTATTAAAACTCATCAACTCTCATCAAAATCTGTGAATCTGTCTCCAGAAAATGACTGCCACCGTGGAAAGTAGCAGTAATGTTTCATTTCTTTTCATTTCTCCCTCTATTTTGTACTTAAATCATAAAAATATGTCCAGCCATATAAAGTTCTACACTAAACATCTTTTGATGTTTGTTGCATTTTGTCACTTTTTTCAGGTGCTTATTCTGTACAATCCTGTCTTAGTCATTATTCAGGCCTCATTAGTGCCGGTGTTAATGATCTTTTCTTAGATACTGCCACAGAAACTCTGCAAAATCATTGTGTAATTTACACTGAAAAATGTGAATTATTTAAACTGTCAATTCGTGCTTTACAGGCAATGTTTCTGATTTTTGATTTCCACAACATCTTCAACAGTAAATTGTTTTTTTATATATATATATGTTTTATTATTTTGGGAATAATTTGTAAAGTCGACTGCTGTCATTTACAGTGTGACGCAGATTTTAAGAAATGTACAACAGGAATTGTATGAAGCCATCAGTTGGTTAACGTCTCCGTCAGAAAGAGAAACTGAGATTTTAGGGATTTTCAAAGGAACTCTTTGCAGTAAACAGAAACACCTGGAAATCTTGCTGCATGAAACTGTAACTCAGCAGACGCATCTGCAGCTAAGGAGACATGATAAGATGGTTTTCACATGTTGTAATCTTTAAAATGAAATAATAAACATCCTCCTATTTAAGCCCATTTAAGAACATGATAAGATTCAGGTCTGGTCTGGACAGCCTGTACTGGGCTCATGATGCTGCTTTTTTTTTTTCTCTTTATGTCAGCATTCACACCAGGGATGTGACACCCTCCCCGCTGTGCCCGGCTGTTGTCATGGGCACACACAAGCCTGGAGTGGGAAGATGCTGCCAACCAGCGATGTCAGCTCCTGGTCTGCAGTCCCTTCAGAAACAACAGGCACATACAAGGTTAACAACAGAACGCATCAAATAATAATCTAGGACAAATACAGGACTCAGCATAACCAGTTAATAACCGCTGATCCGTGAAAAACCTCTAAAAACCAACTTCTGTAACATGTAAACAGTCTAGGAGACATTTAAATTGCTTTGTTTTAAACACAAATAATGAACTGGAGAGACATAAGCTGTGCAAACTCCGCCTCCTGCAGGATCTGTGTCGATGATGTCATCACAGCTGGTGGAGAAACAGCTGATTCCTGATCAGAAATTTTCTTTATCAGTTTGTCTCTTCAGTATTTTGTCACAGATCTTAGATTATATGATTTACAGGAGACATATTCAAGTTAATAATTAACATAACCTGACAGTACAGTCTGTTAATTTAAATGAATTAGTGTGTAATTTATTATTAAATACAGAAATAAGATGATTATTTTTGGTATTGAAAGATGTAATCTTTAAAAAATGAAAGAACAAACAGTTTGAGCCTTACAAGCACCATGACTTGATGCTTTTGTTACTTTTTAATAACTTTAAAGTAAAGTCAGTAGATTAAATAGCAAACTAATCATATTTCAATTCATAAATAATTATTATTACTTGCACTGAACAAAGAAATGATTTCATTATGACTTTACTCAACAAAAAAAGGACTGTTGTTCCTATGTGGTTAATATTTTCAGATCAGAACTTCTTCATCGTAGCCTGGACCAGCGTTTTCCATGAGTTTATTCTTAGATCAAGGGGAAATGAAAGAAGAGCATCACTGTTCTTGAACTAAAAGATCAGACCCATCTTCCATCAAAAGCTTAATTTACTTCTGTCAGCACTGAGGCAACCAACAAAGAGTCTTTATTTCCTGAGTTACTGTCAAAGCAAAGTTTTTAAAAAAGCATCACAGCTCCTAACTAGTCAGGTTCGTCTCAGCTAAAGTAAAGGAAATGCGGTCACACCCAGATATACCCTAGATATATATATATATAAATAAAATAAAATAAAATAAAAAGAGGCTCAGGAAGAAACCAGAAACCCTTCTGTCACACGCACCAACATGGCTACTGCTATGTGAAACTCACCACCCACCAGAGGACTTTTTTTTTTTTTTTTCATTCATGGTTAGCGCCATCATCTAGCAAAACCATCTATTGTTTATGTGCAGTTTAATCTTGTAGGAGACTTTTTTGTACTAATGTGAAGGGTGAATGTGTCCTTCACCAGTCCTCTCTGGCAGTAAATCTTTATTAACATTCTAAATCCTGATTTCGTCAGAGAGGACTAAAAAACACCAGCAGTGAAACATTTAAAAACAAGACAATTAAAGAGACACGACAGTGAGGGTGTGGTGTGTGCTGGGTTGTGTAGTGGATTGTGTTGTGAAACAGAACAAACTTTAAAGACAATATGTAGGAAGCAGAAACTACTAACAAGAAAACTGGATGAACACCTTCTACAGAGCTGTAGACCTGTATATGGAGAATTGATGTAAGCATTATTGATTGATTGTGTTGACAGTAGAGCGGGGGTGTTGGGGGAGGGGTGTAATGCATAAATGTGTCCGTGCCCATATACACTCACATGTGAGTTACCAAAGTACCGAATAAACTGTCACCACTATTACCATCACCACTCTCCTTATCTTAGTTCGTCTCAAATCTTCCTGCGGATGAGGAAGCACCAGCTAACTCCCATCACCCCCTAAGATCCAGAGTGGCCCCAGAGGAGCCTAAAGGTCCAGGGACAAACAAAATAAAGCAATGGCTTATGAAGGAAGTAGAAAAAGTAAGTGTCCATAAACAAGTGGATAAAACTCCTCAGAAACTAAACAAACATGTACAAAATCACAGAGGAAAAGAAGCACAGGTGGAACAACACTTCAACTCCAAATGCAGACAGAGTGGAGAGCAAACTTTCCAATGATCGCTCCAACATATAGGATCAGTCCCAGCGACGTGCTCATAGAAAAACTCCTCCTGTTGTTGAGGACTCTGAGGGGTTCATGAACAACCGTACATTGTGTGAAAACACACAAAAAAACTGTCCTCAAGCCAAAACTCTGCACTCCAACAGCAGTAAATGCATGAAGGACGGTCTTTCGAGGACAGAAATGTCCACATTCTGGACAGAGAAAGAAGCCATGTACAGGTAACCACCAGGATGATTTCTGGACACTGGCATCAGTTCATCTGCCACACAGGATGCAGTCCTCTCCAGGCAGGATCAAAACAGTCCTTAGATTGAATTAGTGATGTTTGTGATCACCAGTTGAGCCAGTTTCAAATCTGTCCACGTTGTGTGCTGGTGAGTTTTACATACGAGCTTCAGGACTGGTTACAGCACGGGACACGTCACAGCACCAAAAAACTGTACTTTTACCTGTAAGATCATAACAATTACATTCAGAGATGTTAAAAAAAGAAAATCAAACAGTTAAAAACATCTCCACCCTTTTCCGCACGTCCAACCTGAAGAGGTAATCAAATATAAATGAGCTAATTAACCAGACAGGGTTGAGCTCTGAGCTTCATTTTACTGTTTGACTTTGACTTGACAAATGCAGCCTTTAATTTTAAAGACTGATGAAGTAAGACTGGTATCCTGGTGGAAGACAACAGATCACAGGGACCTGGCGCCCCGTGGATCACATGGGCTGTGCACACATGATGTGGAGAAAGCTGCTGTTAGATCATGTCCAGGAACACCTCTGCTAAAGAGCTCACAATAACAGGCCGAGGCTGATTAATGACGACAGGCCCTGGCTTTCTATGGGAGCTAATGGTGCCCTGTGTGTGTGTGCATTTGTGTGTGTGTGTGTGTGCATGTGTGCGTTGGCCTCCATTAGCTGACCTGATGCTCCTGCTCTCACTGCTGCCTCAGTCCTTAGACGCAGACTTGTCATTTGGCAGCTCTGAACTCTCCATAGAAACCAGGAGTGTGTGGATCAGGTAAACACACCTTAACCACATTAACTATCCTCTGTTATTCTTTTATCCAGAGTGACTGATTCCCTGTTATATGTGGATAAATAAAAAATAATGAATCATTAGATTAGACTAGATTAATTTTTTTATTCCCCAAGGGAGAAATTCAAAAATCTCATCAGCTCAAAACTAACACAAATATATATATGAAAAAAAAGCACAATTAACAAACTGTGTAAATCCATTCAGGTGGGAGGATAGAGTGACATGATTGAAGTCACCTGATATTATCAGTATGTCACATGGATCTTCAGTCGTGTCACTGGGTGGGATGTAAACAAGTATTGTTATTAAATTACTGAATTATCCTGGTAGATAGTTTGGTCTCAATCTAGCTGCCAATAATTCAACATCTGGACAACACATTTGCTCCTTCACAGTTCCATGTGCAGGACTCCTCCATCTCTGGTTCACTAATGAAGCCCCGCCTCCTCCTTTCTTCTAGACACCAGCTTTATCATCTCTGTCTGAGCGTATGAGGGTGAATCCAGGTAGATCCACCATGGAGTCTGAGATGTTTGATTCAACCAGGTTTCACTAAATCACATGAGGCTGCACTCACGGTCCACTTCCTGACTCTTCACCAGTATCTCCAGTTCATCACTCTTCTGGTCAGGAAGTTGACATTGATGACTGAGGGCAGAAAGGACTTGTATCTCCATTTCCTGGCCTTCACCTTTGCACCAGCACGGCAACCGTTAAAACTCCTCTTAATCTCAGCCGGAACAGGATGATCTACTCCAGATTTGCTCCGTTTCAATGAAAGAAGCTCTTCTCTTAAATCAGGGGTGTCAGACTCATTTCCACTGAGGGCCACATCAGCATCATGGCTGCCGTCGAAGGGCCAGATTGACAGCATGAGTGTAACAAAATGCAATGTAAATCAAAATAAATTAAACTGCACCTTATTATATTGTTAAATAACTGTTTCTGTAAACTCATTATTATATTAAACCTACTCTTGCACAGGTGATGTTTACAGAGTCCGTTGCTATGGTAACGGACTCTTTAAACATCACTCAGAGTATCCATTAGCTTGGTTTCAGAAGCAGAAGTGATTCTTTGTTTCTCTTTGCAGGCTAAATTTAGCATACTTAGCTCAGTGTTTGCTGTCAAAATGCTGACGTAGATTAAACTCTTTTCACGACTGACACCGCCTCATAATACAAAAGACATACTGTTATTTCACCTTGAGGTACAAACTTGTATTTGTTTTCCCGTCGTTCATGAAACTGTCTTCCTTTTGCATCAATTTTTCTTTTCTTTGACATCTTGGGGTTAGTTTGTAGAGGTTTTTCTTAAATTCATCAGTTCTGAAAATCGTCTTGATGTCTTGCTCATTGTGAGATACTGTTATCGTTGTGGGTGACGACAAAATGCATTGTGGGAGATGTAGTTTATTGTCAATATGCGCTTTAAAGCGGCGTAAGCTTATATTAAGTCTTAAAATATTGGTTTAAAATTTAAGCCAAAAATGTACAAGCTCTCTTGGGCCACATAAAACGACGTGGCGGGCCACATTTGTACCTGAAACTGTGAATCTGGCTCCCTGACCGTGGTGCCAGTTTTGGTTTGACTCGCTGCCAACAATGTCAGGTTCATCTCCAGGAGGATATGTATCCAGCAGTTTAGTCTTTTCCTGCGCTCTTTTTTTCCTTTTCTTTGCGTTCTTTTTGCTCCACTTTTATGCCTGTATGATATTATAAGATAAGATATTATATCCAGTAGCGCGCTAGGTGTTACCGATGCCTGGAGAGAGGCCCGTGTCTTCATTGGGTCCGGGGAGTACTGCCCCCCCTGAAGCTTCACCCCTGGTGGGGAGGCTATTCCAACTCCTGCAACAGATAAGGCGTTTTCACCTATGGTAGTTCATCCAAACTGCACCTCACAGTCCCCTCTGGAGACTGATCTGGGACTAGCAATAGTGTTACTTCATTGGGGGGAATGAAGTGAATATGGTTTCTTGGCAAACACCTTGATGGTTTTTTATAATGTTGTTCCATAAGTTTTATTACAGTGACACCAGTAAAAGACCAAATTCTAAAGCAGTACTGAATATGTGACAGGATCATTTTGCAGGTAATTTTACAATATTGAAAGCAATTTATTTTTGTTTTTTTTTACCTGTTTTGTAAAACTAAGACTGGAGTCAATAAATACAGCTCCTGCACAAGGGTACTTGTCCGGTAGACACTTAACCTTTTCAATACACATACAATTTGCTAATTGAGAGGAGCGGTGTGCGTGGAAACCCAACCGCATTGGGTGTAATGGGGTGAAACGTGTAATCAGAGGAGTTGCTACCTATGTTTCAGCTTGTCATGGTCTGGGGAAGCCATGGCAGCCCTTTTGGTTTTTTCCTTTTTGGTTTGTGTCAAGTTGGCGTCACTCCCTGTCTGTCGTCTGCTCTGTTTCCTGTTTTGCTTTGAAAGTTTTACTGCCTTGTCTTCATAATGTTCAGTTTTTCTTCCTTTCCCCTTGTCAACCTGATTGTTCGCACCTGCCTCTCGTTTGTTCCTCCCTGTATATAAGTCCTGTCACTCCCGTTCTGTATCCTGGTCCGTCTTCTTGTGTCCCGTGAGTGTTTTTCTGTTAATGTGGCTGGATTCCTGTTCCAAGGGCGCGTCGACCACCTCAGAGACTGGAGATGTGAAGGCCACCAGCTTACCCCTCAACCTATTAAGGTCGTCGTGCATACACACAGAGTAAGGCAGGAAGTCGTAGACAAAGATCCACCGACTCATGTCAGTCGACCCCTGCAGGGACAACGTGAGCCAGTGGTAGACGTCCTCAAAGATCTGAACCTCCTACTGAAGGGGTTCAAGACCCTCCCAGGCCTCTGTGGAGACAGGGTCAGGAGCCAAAGTTGGGTACCCTCCCGGATGCCCACGGGAGCGGAGGGTGACGTGTCCTCCTGGACATCCACTGTGACGGGAGCTGGGGTTGGACCGTCCTGCCAGGCCGCCATGACCACCTGAACCTCCTCGAGGACTGGCAGCCCGTGGGGTAGCCCCGGACCGCGAGCACCTGCCTCACCTCTTCCTAGGCCTCCTCCCAGCCACCTCGGTGGGAAGCTCTGCTAGGAGATGGGCCGGACCAAACCTCAAGCTGTGGCCAACGCCAGCCAAGAGCCCCAGAATGGGTAAAGTTTCTCCTCCACATGGGGGGCATTTTTGGCCACCTCCCTGCTTAAGTAGGCTAGCAGGGAGGTCAGCTCACCTCCTGCTGGGTCCATTGGTGGTTGGTTCAGCACAGCTACCTTGTATCTGATTGGAAGAACATTGATCTGCCTTTAATTGGCCTCCTGCCTTTCAGAACCAGATTTAAAAATGGGGGTCACTTTCCAGTGTAAAGGAACTGTTTTTTTTACGTTAACTAAGTGAGTAATGGGTTGAATTAATTGACCTTTTGGTAAGCACCGCCCCTCCCTAGTTACTGTTGCTAGGTCGGACAAACTTTCTGCTCCTGTGTTAAGGTCTGTGTTAATTCGCTATTTTTCCGATGCCTATCATCAGTGTTAATATTATACTATAATAACGTCATGGTGAAATATTGCTGTTGGGGACCTGCAACAGTGACTCGAGGTGTCCAGAACGTTTGGAGGGACATTTTTATTCCCTTTCCCAAAACAAAACAAATGCTGGAAAAATGCAGGCAGTAGGTTAAGTTGTGTCCGTCCACACAAGCAACTGAACGTGGAGAAAGTTACAAAACACACCTACATTTACTCCAAGGTAAGTTTACTTTGTTCATTAGATGATTGATTTAACCACCGTTTACTAAAAGTAATAATATGAGTTAGCAGCAGGGAGGGTGATGAGTGAAAACATCTCTCCGTTAGCATTAGCTCTGGTCCATATGTTAGCCCCCAGATCACTATTGTCTTCACACTGCACATCTTTTCTAGATCTTCCTTCAACCCGTGGTACTACTCAAGCTTCTCGTGCTCCTCCTTCTTGATGTCACTATCGTTGAGGAGCGCTACAGCTATCACCGCTGTCTTCCAAAGTTCATTAGCCATCACCACAGTCTGGAAGTCCCACAGGATCTTGACTTGCTTGTTCTTGCCCATTTTGTGCCTTCCATCTTGTCTTCGCTGGGACCTAGTGGTGCAGATGTTCTTGTATATTATGCTGCTACCTGATTATGTATGGTTTTTTATTACACCCTGCTGTGATGTGCTGTACTGTTTCAGGGGCATCTTTGCACAATCTATATCTGAGGGTCCGGTCTGGTGTGGTGTGAACTACTGAAAAACTTTTTCAGTTTTTCAGTAGTTCCTGCCATGCAGGGCCTTTTCCTTCCATAATCGCCCCTCTGGCTCCTTCTCCGTGTTGGGTTTGGGTTACCTGAGGCATTTAATTAGCTGGTCATCAGTGGGCCATCTTGCTGACGTGTACCAGGAGGCCTGCTGGTTCCTCCTGGACAGAAGCTCTGACGGTCAGTTTGGGTGAAACCCTCCATGCATCATAAGGAGTTTGCATCTCTTCCAGTGGCCAAGATATTATTCCAGCAGGGTATCAGACTACTGGCAGGGCAGCCCGATAGCTTAAATATTGTTTTGAAAACACACTCAATCCACATTATATAACCAGGAGGAGGAAGGACATGAACCCTCACTTCCACGTCTTATCAGGACAGCAGGTATTAAGGCCAGAGATGCTTCCTGAGATACAGCTGAGAGGAAAGAGAGGTTCCTCCTGTTTGATCATCAGTAGCACGGTTTGTTCCCTCAGCTGATGACTCTGACACACGTGTTCACCACCAGGAAAAACCTGCATCTGTTTTTTCTTGACTTATGAGTCAGACCTATAACTAAAATTATAATATTAAATCCAAATCAAGGATAATGGCAAGTAAAAGTCATCACATGGTCACTGGGTCACATGTTTACTCCCTTGCCTAACTCAGGGGCTGGTTACAAAATAAGCTACTTTAAATACAAATTCAACATTTTTTTTTAAAGTATAGATTTAAATTTAAAATTTTCCCTTTAAACACGTTCTCTGGCTTGAATTCTTTACTGTAAACTGAAGCAGGTTTGGAGTAAACCGGCTCACCTTCTCAGACTCGTCAGCCCTTTTCTTGCCATCAAGTTAGCGATAGAAAGAAGAGTTTTGCACTAGTGATGCTCAGGTCTGAGAGGATGCCAGGAACACAGTGGTGATGGGAGAAACGGTGGAGGTCTTGACCTTGTTGCAGGGCAGCTGACCTTTGACGTTGTGACGGTTCACCAGTCTCCAGCCCTATAAGCTGACGTGGTGTGTTTTTGTTATTGTGGGAATACCAGACAGGGACAAAGCAAAAATCTGTCTGCATTTTACAGGATGTCTTTCAGTTTCCATCTTTTGATCTTTGTGACAAATTTAAATCTGCTACTTCCTGACAAAGCTGCTGGTCAGAAAAACCACCAGCTAAAAAAAAATGCCTGAAACAGGAACCAGATCCATCCTTTGGCAAGGCTGCAGTAAAATGTGGAGCTGCTCTGTGCGGGTGACTCACGTTACTTTTTCAACCGAGATCATTGTGTCATGGTCACAGAATCCAGCAGAAATGTATTCTTGGATGCAAAGATGGTTACATACGTACTACTCCAACATTCCCACACGGTCAAGTGTTGTTCCTGCAAGGAACATCAGAAATACACATGATTTCCGAAAATACAATATTTTTTTCTCTTCAGTGTTGAAAAAACTGTGAGCGTATCTTTGTGTTTGCATCTTAGTTCACCTGCGAGCATCATAAATCACATCACACTCAGGCTCTGACAGGGTTTTTCTGCTCAGTCATGGAAACGGGAGCATGGCTGGGACAATAGCAGGAAGATGGGGGCACGCAGCCGCGCTAACCTCCGCACAGAAACACTTCTATTAAAAGGATGAAATCTAGATTTTCAGAGGCTCTCTGATGGAGATTTAGATTTCGGCACAGTTGTCCTGCCCTTCCTGTAACAGCAGCCGAAACGCTGGATGACATTGGAAAACGGGTCAGTGGCGTCTAAAAATGGACGCCGGCCCTCCAACAGTTATTGTCTCCCGTCTGTCACACCCTTTTTCCCCCCCTCCACACAGCTGTTTCACACAAGCAGCACGACAGCTGGTCACAGGGAATGTGCACATTGCAGAGGTCAGGGTGGTGTGGAACCACAATGAACTGTGGGAAATCCCAGGCGGGATGTTCTGGAAGTGATGTGAAGCAGTTGATGGTCAAAAGTATCTGTCAGCTATTAAGATCCAGATGAAGAAGATTAATGAACATTTTCTTTTCCTTTCTCTTTCTGTTTCTTCTTAAAAGGATCTTGGGAATTCGGACCTTAATCTGTGATTAACAGTTATCGCGATAATTATCGCGATAATTATTGCCCCCCCTGCACTTGTTCAGCATCTCATTTATCTTGTTTCCACTTGTAAAACACGTAATTCAATTTTCAAATAAATGTTGTATTTGTGGTCTAATTGCTGGTTTTACCTACAAGAATGGTGCATAAAATTCCAGACATTCATGTGTTTAAATTCAAAGTCAGTAGTTATAAAAGAGTGACTATTCTTTGACTAAGTCTAAGACTAAGACTATTCTAAGACTAAGTGACTAAGTCAAACGTGGTAATATATGTTTACAACTCCTTACGTTATGTTGGATTTATGCAATTCATCTGCTTGATTTAAACATTTTATTTAATTTGGTTTCCAATTCTTTTTTTTTATTATGAGTAAACAAACCAAAAAGTTTGTTTGGCAGCTGGTATGAAGCTTGATTAACGTTCCAGTTTGTCACGTTTAAAGAGATACATCAGCAGAAAAACTAATTTATAGTTCAAACTTAAACATCAGATTCCTGTGTGTGTTTAAAGAAGCATGCTGGCAGATACATTCTTCTTATTTCCCTCCAACTGATCCATCAAGCACACTTTTGTTTAATTGTATGGACACGTGAAGCTTTTTCCCGTCACTGTCTCGCTCAGTTCAGAAGAAAACGGTTTAAAGCAACTCAATCATCCGACCAACTACTTTAAGTTGAAGATGCTTCAGTTCTCACCTTAAAGACTTCTGACAGGTGCAGCTTCAGGTTTATAAGATCACATGTGGACCACGGACCAACCCGCCCCCCCTTCAGGGTATTTTTAATTTTTTTACAGAAGATGCTGCGTCATTAGTGTGAGCCAGACTCAGGCTGAAAGAGCTATTTTGAAGTGTAGAAAGATGTTGTGTTTAGAAATAGCAGAAGTCTCTCTCCTACCACGTATGGCATGACCTTTTTTTCTGCTCTTTTTTTTTTTTTAAAGCATAAACATTACTCCTCTCCCGGCGCTGGGCTCTGGCGGGAGTAAATCTTTTAGTTGGGTTGCTCTGTCCTTCTGTGAGCTGTTTGGGGGCCTTGGGCTTTTGGTGGACAGCTGTGGTCTAAATATACAAAGGCTTCAGGAAAAAGATAGAAAGAAGGGCCTGATTCAAACCCTCCTCTAAATTTCCTGTACAATGGCTCCCTCAGAGACAAAAAAAAAAAAAAGGAAAAAAAAGAGAAAACAGACAGACATGGAGGTGAGAGACTGGTGGGTTTGTTTGACTGTGGACCATCAGCCTGCTCACATATGCAGTAGATCCTCTGAGCTGTGGCCGTCTGCAGGCATGTTCAAAATGCAGAGCTGCTGTCACGGATCAGCTGTCCCACATATCTGCTCTCACAGCTGACGACTTCAGCTCTCAGAGACACACAAATGTGTAAATGACACTGCTGGGTATTTACCTGAGCATGTTTAAACCCAGACGTCTCTGTCTGTACTGATGCTACAGCAGCTCCAGCAGACCAGAACACCTTCAGTTAAGACTGTCGATAATGATCAAGTTTTCTTAAAATGACAAAATATTTGCACAAAACACTTTTTAATCTCTCAGGTTTCCTTAAAATATCCACTTAAATATTGTACTTAAATGTACATGAATCAAAATGTTAGTAATTAAATCTTTTTCAGATGACACATTAACTAAGCACATTGATTTTTCTCTCCTTTCTTTTGCCCACAAAAATGTCAGTAAAAGAAATGTGACAATTGACTTAATTTTATTAATAAAATAAAAGTAATCTAAAAGTTGAAGCAGATATAAAACGTGCTGCGTGTCTAACGACAGATGTGCTGCGTGTTTAAGGACAGATGTGCTGCGTGTCTAAACACAGATGTGCTGCGTGTCTAAGGACAGATGTGCTGCGTGTCTAAGGACAGATGTGCTGCATGTCTAAACACAGATGTGCTGCATGTCTAAGGACAGATGTGCTGCGTGTTTAAGGACAGATGTCCTGTGTCTAAACACAGATGTGCTGCGTGTCTAAGGACAGATGTGCTGCATGTCTAAGGACAGATGTCCTGTGTCTAAACACAGATGTGCTGCATGTCTAAGAACAGATATCCTATGTCTAAACACAGATGTGCTGCATGTCTAAGGACAGATGTGCTGCGTGTCTAAGAACAGATGTGCTGTGTGTTTAAGGACAGATGTCCTGCTTGTCTAAGGACAGATGTGCTGCATGTCTAAACACAGATGTGCTGCATGACTAAGGACAGATGTGCTGCGTGTTTAAGGATAAATGTCCTGTGTCTAAACACAGATGTGCTGCATGTCTAAGGACAGATGTGCTGCGTGTCTAAGAACAGATGTGCTGTGTGTTTAAGGACAGATGTCCTGCTTGCCTAAGGACAGATGTGCTGCATGTCTAAACACAGATGTGCTGCATGACTAAGGACAGATGTGCTGCATGTCTAAGGACAGATGTGCTGCATGTTTAAGGACAGATGTCCTGTGTCTAAACACAGATGTGCTGCATGTCTAAGGACAGAAGTGCTGCGTGTCTAAGGACAGATGTGCTGCATGTTTAAGGACAGATGTCCTGTGTCTAAACACAGATGTGCTGCATGTCTAAGGACAGATGTGCTGCTTGTCTAAGAACAGATGTGCTGCGTGTCTAAAGACAGATGTACTGCATGTCTAAGGACAGATGTGCTGCATGTCTAAACACAGATGTGCTGCATGTCTAAGGACAGATGTGCTGCATGTTTAAGGACAGATGTCCTGTGTCTAAACACAGATGTGCTGCATGTCTGAGGACAGATGTGCTGCATGTCTAAAGACAGATGTACTGCGTGTCTAAGGACAGATGTGCTGCATGTCTAAAAACAGATGTGCTGCATGTCTAAGGACAGATGTGCTGCGTGTTTAAGGACAGATGTCCTGTGTCTAAACACAGATGTGCTGCATGTCTAAGGACAGATGTGCTGCGTGTCTAAAGACAGATGTACTGCATGTCTAAGGACAGATGTGCTGCATGTTTAAGGACAGATGTCCTGTGTCTAAACACAGATGTGCTGCATGTCTAAGGACAGATGTGCTGCATGTCTAAGGACAGATGTGCTGCGTGTCTAAGAACAGATGTGCTGCGTGTTTAAGGACAGATGTCCTGTGTCTAAACACAGATGTGCTGCATGTCTAAGGACAGATGTGCTGCGTGTCTAAGAACAGATGTGCTGCATGTTTAAGGACAGATGTCCTGCTTGTCTAAGGACAGATGTGCTGCATGTCTAAACACAGATGTGCTGCATGTCTAAGGACAGATGTGCTGAATGTCTAAGGACAGATGTCCTGTGTCTAAACACAGATGTGCTGCATGTCTAAGGACAGAAGTGCTGCGTGTCTAAGGACAGATGTGCTGCATGTTTAAGGACAGATGTCCTGTCTCTAAACACAGATGTGCTGCATGTCTAAGGACAGATGTGCTGCTTGTCTAAGGACAGATGTGCTGCATGTTTAAGGACAGATGTCCTGTGTCTAAACACAGATATGCTGCATGTCTAAGGACAGAAGTGCTGTGTATCTAAGAACAGATGTGCTGCGTGTCAAAGGACAGATGTACTGCGTGTCTAAGGACAGATGTGCTGCATGTCTAAGGACAGATGTGCTGCATGTCTAAACACAGATGTGCTGCATGTCTAAGGACAGATGTGCTGCATGTTTAAGGACATATGTCCTGTGTCTAAACACAGATGTGCTGCATGTCTAAGGACAGATGTGCTGAATGTCTAAGGACAGATGTCCTGTGTCTAAACACAGATGTGCTGCATGTCTAAGGACAGATATGCTGCGTGTCTAAGAACAGATGTACTGCGTGTCTAATGACAGATGTGCTGCATGTCTAAGGACAGATGTGCTGCATGTTTAAGGACATATGTCCTGTGTCTAAACACAGATGTGCTGCATGTCTAAGGACAGATGTGCTGCGTGTCTAAGGACAGATGTGCTGCGTGTCTAAACACAGATGTGCTGCATGTCTAAGGACAGATGTGCTGCGTGTTTAAGGACAGATGTCCTGTGTCTAAACACAGGTGTGCTGCGTGTCTAAGGACAGATGTGCTGCATGTCTAAGAACAGATGTGCTGTGTGTTTAAGGACAGATGTCCTGCTTGTCTAAGGACAGATGTGCTGCATGTCTAAACACAGATGTGCTGCATGTCTAAGGACAGATGTGCTGCGTGTCTAAGAACAGATGTGCTGTGTGTTTAAGGACAGATGTCCTGCTTGTCTAAGGACAGATGTCCTGCATGTCTAAACACAGATGTGCTGCATGACTAAGGACAGATGTGCTGCATGTCTAAGGACAGATGTGCTGCATGTTTAAGGACAGATGTCCTGTGTCTAAACACAGATGTGATGCATGTCTAAGGACAGAAGTGCTGCGTGTCTAAGGACAGATGTGCTGCATGTCTAAACACAGATGTGCTGCATGTCTAAGGACAGATGTGCTGCGTGTCTAAGAACAGATGTGCTGTGTGTTTAAGGACAGATGTCCTGCTTGTCTAAGGACAGATGTGCTGCATGTCTAAACACAGATGTGCTGCATGACTAAGGACAGATCTGCTGCATGTCTAAGGACAGATGTGCTGCATGTTTAAGGACAGATGTCCTGTGTCTAAACACAGATGTGCTGCATGTCTAAGGACAGAAGTGCTGCGTGTCTAAGGACAGATGTGCTGCATGTTTAAGGACAGATGTCCTGTGTCTAAACACAGATGTGCTGCATGTCTAAGGACAGATGTGCTGCTTGTCTAAGAACAGATGTGCTGTGTGTCTAAAGACAGATGTACTGCATGTCTAAGGACAGATGTCCTGTGTCTAAACACAGATGTGCTGCATGTCTGAGGACAGATGTGCTGCATGTCTAAAGACAGATGTACTGCGTGTCTAAGGACAGATGTGCTGCATGTCTAAACACAGATGTGCTGCATGTCTAAGGACAGATGTGCTGCGTGTTTAAGAACAGATGTGCTGCGTGTTTAAGGACAGATGTCCTGCTTGTCTAAGGACAGATGTGCTGCATGTCTGAGGACAGATGTGCTGCATGTCTAAAGACAGATGTACTGCGTGTCTAAGGACAGATGTGCTGCATGTCTAAACACAGATGTGCTGCATGTCTAAGGACAGATGTGCTGCGTGTTTAAGGACAGATGTCCTGCTTGTCTAAGGACAGATGTGCTGCATGTCTAAAGACAGTTGTGCTGCGTGTCTAAGAACAGATGTGCTGCGTGTTTAAGGACAGATGTCCTGCTTGTCTAAGGACAGATGTGCTGCATGTCTAAACACAGATGTGCTGCATGACTAAGGACAGATGTGCTGCATGTCTAAAGACAGATGTGCTGCATGTTTAAGGACAGATGTCCTGTGTCTAAACACAGATGTGCTGCATGTCTAAGGACAGATGTGCTGCTTGTCTAAGAACAGATGTGCTGCGTGTCTAAAGACAGATGTACTGCATGTCTAAGGACAGATGTGCTGCATGTCTAAACACAGATGTGCTGCATGTCTAAGAACAGATGTGCTGCATGTTTAAGGACAGATGTCCTGTGTCTAAACACAGATGTGCTGCATGTCTAAGGACAGATGTGCTGCATGTCTAAGGACAGATGTGCTGTGTGTCTAAGAACAGATGTGCTGCGTGTTTAAGGACAGATGTCCTGTGTCTAAACACAGATGTGCTGCATGTCTAAGGACAGAAGTGCTGCGTGTCTAAGGACAGATGTGCTGCATGTTTAAGGACAGATGTCCTGTCTCTAAACACAGATGTGCTGCATGTCTAAGGACAGATGTGCTGCTTGTCTAAGGACAGATGTGCTGCATGTTTAAGGACAGATGTCCTGTGTCTAAACACAGATATGCTGCATGTCTAAGGACAGAAGTGCTGTGTATTTAAGAACAGATGTGCTGCGTGTCAAAGGACAGATGTACTGCGTGTCTAAGGACAGATGTGCTGCGTGTCTAAGGACAGATGTGCTGCATGTCTAAACACAGATGTGCTGCATGTCTAAGGACAGATGTGCTGCATGTCTAAGGACAGATGTGCTGCGTGTCTAAGAACAGATGTGCTGCGTGTTTAAGGACAGATGTCCTGTGTCTAAACACAGATGTGCTGCATGTCTAAGGACAGAAGTGCTGCGTGTCTAAGAACAGATGTGCTGCGTGTTTAAGGACAGATGTCCTGTGTCTAAACACAGATGTGCTGCATGTCTAAGGACAGATGTGCTGTGTCTAAACACAGATGTGCTGCATGTCTAAGGACAGATATGCTGCGTGTCTAAGGACAGATGTGCTGCATATTTAAGGATATATGTCCTGTGTCTAAACACAGATGTGCTGCATGTCTAAGGACAGATGTGCTGCATGTCTAAGGACAGATGTGCTGCGTGTCTAAGAACAGATGTGCTGCGTGTTTAAGGACAGATGTCCTGTGTCTAAACACAGATGTGCTGCATGTCTAAGGACAGAAGTGCTGCGTGTCTAAGAACAGATGTGCTGTGTGTCTAAGGACAGATGTACTGCGTGTCTAAGGACAGATGTGCTGCATGTCTAAACACAGATGTGCTGCATGTCTAAGGATAGATGTGCTGCGTGTTTAAGAACAGATGTCCTGTGTCTAAACACAGATGTGCTGCATGTCTAAGGACAGATGTGCTGCGTCTAAACAACAGATGTGCCGCGTGTCTAAGGACAGATGTGCTGTATGTCTAAGGACAGATGTGCTGCATGTTTAAGGACATATGTCCTGTGTCTAAACACAGATGTGCTGCATGTCTAAGGACAGATGTGCTGCGTGTCTAAGAACAGATGTGCTGCGTGTTTAAGGACAGATATCCTGTGTCTAAACACAGATGTGCTGCATGTCTAAGGACAGAAGTGCTGCGTGTCTAAGAACAGATGTGCTGCGTGTTTAAAGACAGATGTCCTGTGTCTAAACACAGATGTGCTGCATGTCTAAGGACAGATGTGCTGTGTCTAAACACAGATGTGCTGCATGTCTAAGGACAGATGTGCTGCGTCTAAACAACAGATGTGCTGCGTGTCTAAGGACAGATGTGCTGTGTGTCTAAACACAGATGTGCTGTGTGTCTAAACACAGATGTGCCGTGTGTTTAAGGACAGATGTGCTACATCTAAACAACAGATGTGCCGCGTGTCTAAGGACAGATGTGCTGCGTCTAAACAACAGATGTGCTGCCTGTCTAAGGACAGATGTGCTGTGTGTGTCTAAACACAGATGTGCCGGCTGTCTAAAGACAGATGTGCTGCATCTAAACAACAGATGTGCCGCATGTCTAAGGACAGATGTTCTGTGTCTAAACAACAGATGTGCTGCATGTCTAAGGACAGATGTGCTGTGTGTCTAAACACAGATGTGCCTGCTGTCTAGAAACAGATGTGCTGCGTCCAGGGGCGCCGCTAGTGATTTTGGGCCCCATGAAAAGAATCTTTACCGTGCCCCCCAACACAGCGGCGAAATTTGTTAATGCTATTTTTGATCATCATTAGGGGCCTCTCTGGGCCCCCCTCAATCATGGGCCCCTATAATCCGTATCCTTTACCCCCCCCTTTTCGGCGCCCCAGGCTGCGTCTAAACAACAGATGTGCCGCGTGTCTAAGGTCAGATGTGCTGTGTCTAAACAACAGATGTGTTGCGTGTCTAAGGACAGATGTGCTGCGTCTAAACAACAGATGTGCTGTGTCTAAACACAGATATGCTGGGTGTCTAAAGACAGATGTGCAGCATCTAAACAACAGATCGGCCGCGTGTCTGAGGACAGATGTGCTGCGTGTCTAAACACAGATGTGCTGTGTGTCTAAACACAGATGTGCTTCGTGTTTAAACACAGATGTGCTGCATGTTTAAGGACAGATGTCCTGTGTCTAAACACAGATGTGCTTCGTGTCTAAACACAGATGTGCTGCATGTTTAAGGACAGATGTCCTGTGTCTAAACACAGATGTGCTGCATGTCTAAGGACAGATGTGCTGCGTGTCTAAGGACAGATGTGCTGCGTGTTTAAGGACAGATGTCCTGTGTCTAAACACAGATGTGCTGCATGTCTAAGGACAGATGTGCTGCGTGTCTAAGAACAGATGTGCTGCGTGTCTAAGGACAGATGTACTGCATGTCTAAGGACAGATGTGCTGCATGTCTAAGGACAGATGTGCTGCATGTCTAAACACAGATGTGCTGCATGTCTAAGGACAGATGTGCTGCATGTTTAAGGACAGATGTCCTGTGTCTAAAAACAGATGTGCTGCATGTCTAAGGACAGATGTGCTGCATGGCTAAGGACAGATGTGCCGCGTGTCTAAGAACAGATGTGATGCGTGTTTAAGGACAGATGTCCTGTGTCTAAACACAGATGTGCTGCATGTCTAAGGACTGAAGTGCTGCTTGTCTAAGAACAGATGTGCTGCATGTCTAAGGACAGATGTGCTGCGTCTAAACAACAGATGTGCCGCGTGTCTAAGGACAGATGTGCTGCGTCTAAACACAGATGTGCTGTGTGTCTAAACACAGATGTGCCGTGTGTTGAAAGACAGATGTGCTGCGTCTAAACAACAGATGTGCCGCGTGTCTAAGGACAGATGTGCCGCGTCTAAACAACAGATGTGCCGCGTGTCTAAGAACAGATGTGCCGCGTGTCTAAGGACAGATGTGCCGGTCTTAACGACAGATGTGCTGCATCTAAACAACAGATGTGCCGTGTCTAAACACAGATATGCTGGGTGTCTAAAGACAGATGTGCTGCATCTAAACAACAGATGTGCCGCGTGTCTAAGGACAGATGTGTCGCGTGTCTAAGAACAGATGTGCTGCGTGTCTAAGGACAGATGTACTGCGTGTCTAAGGACAGATGTGCTGCATGTCTAAACACAGATGTGCTGCATGTCTAAGGACAGATGTGCTGCATGTTTAAGGACAGATGTCCTGTGTCTAAACACAGATGTGCTGCATGTCTAAGGACAGATGTGCTGCATGTCTAAGGACAGATGTGCCGCATGTCTAAGAACAGATGTGCTGCGTGTTTAAGGACAGATGTCCTGTGTCTAAACACAGATGTGCTGCATGTCTAAGGACAGAAGTGCTGCTTGTCTAAGAACAGATGTGCTGCGTGTCTAAGGACAGATGTACTGCGTGTCTAAGGACAGATGTGCTGCATGTCTAAACACATATGTGCTGCATGTCTAAGGACAGATGTGCTGCGTCTAAACAACAGATGTGCCGCGTGTCTAAGGACAGATGTGCTGCGTCTAAACACAGATGTGCTGTGTGTCTAAACACAGATGTGCCGTGTGTTGAAGGACAGATGTGCTGCGTCTAAACAACAGATGTGCCGCGTGTCTAAGGATAGATGTGCCGCGTCTAACCAACAGATGTGCCGCGTGTCTAAGGACAGATGTGCCGGTCTAAACGACAGATGTGCCGGTCTAAACGACAGATGTGCCGCGTGTCTAAAGACAGATGTGCTGCATCTAAACAACAGATGTGCCGCGTGTCTAAGGACAGATGTGTCGCGTCTAAACAACAGATGTGCCGTGTCTAAGGACAGATATGCTGGGTGTCTAAAGACAGATGTGCTGCATCTAAACAACAGATGTGCCGCGTGTCTAAGGACAGATGTGTCGCGTCTAAACAACAGATGTGCCGTGTCTAAGGACAGATGTGTCGCGTCTAAACAACAGATGTGCCGTGTCTAAGGACAGATATGCTGGGTGTCTAAAGACAGATGTGCTGCATCTAAACAACAGATGTGCGGTGTGTCTAACTACAGAGCTACATTCATGTCTGAAGTGTCGGTGCTGGAATCGTTTTTCAGCACAAACGGTGGAGAAACTAAAAAAGTAGTTAAGATGTTTAGAGTTAGACTCTAAACTTTTGTTCCTGAGACTCCTCTTTTAATTTAAACTCTGCAACAATCAGAGTTTAAACCCTTTTCTTAGTCAAGCTTAGATTAATTCAAACTCGGACCTGTGGCTCACTTGAGCAGGCGGCTCACGTTCCTAAAACTTTCAATAATGAAGACCAAAAAAATCTTCTAAACAATAATAATAATCATTCAAATCTGACAAAAGGTGGAATTGCACCGACAGCTTCTGTAACGATAACTGTGAACAGATGAATAACTTTACTTTCTTGATTAAACAGTCAGTCTCTTCCTGACAGATTGAGATGAATTGTGTGAACGAAGTGGACCGGGTCGCTCTGGGGACACCCTTGAGAGGTGTCGCCGTGCAGCTCGTGACGCTTTCTCCAGGGCCAGAGAACAATAGGAGGAACCAGCTGCTGCGGGAGTCGTTGTGACACAGTGGAGGGGCTGTTTACACGCAGTCAGCCGCCGGACACCAGCCTGCGTCACGCTGCAGCAGAGCTCAGCCCCGCTGCTCTGCAGAGCTGTGGAGCCGCTCTGTTCAGAGGGAAGGTAGAGCTTCACGAGGTCTCTGCAAGGCCTTCAGAAGAGCATCAGCTGCATCCAGTTGAACCCAGTTGAACCCAGTTGAACCCAGTTGACCCCAGACCTGCTGCCGTCTCATCCTCTTCAAACCCCAACTGACTGCACTGCAGATATTAAAATGTGGTTAGGGCAAACTTTTCTGCACCTAAATGAAGATAAACAGAGTATGTTCTCTTTGGTGGTTCAGCACACTCTGGTGATCGATCTTTTAATCTGAAATCTGTGAGGAATCTTGGAGTTATTTTTGATAGCAGCTTTAAATTCAACAAGCAAATTGACATCGTGGTCAGGGCCAGTTTTTATCAGTTACGGGTTTTAACTAAAGAACAGTTATCCCTTATTTTTCGCAGTTAATGTGGACCGACGTGAATCAAAATCCGTGAACGGGAGCCGGAGCCCTCCGAGCCTAAATAATGTGTTTAAAATATGTTTTAAAACTCCAAAAAAGTAGCGAGTCACTGCAGTGAAACAAGACAAAGGCTCAACTGTGGTCTTTCTGTTACCTTCACAGCCTCTGGTCTCTGAACCGTAGTAAACAAACCGCTGCTATTGTGCTATTTTTGGCTCGTAATTAGCGGCTAACACGCTAACAACAACAAAAGAAACAGTCTGGTTTTCTCTGCATGGAACGGGAACTTTATTCTGGCACTGCAGGAACTTGTAACATCACACAGGTTGTATTGTTGGGCTCCTGTCGGTTAACAGAGAATGTAAATCTATACATGCTGGGCTGCTGTTGATGCTCACTACACTTTTCATCTAACCCCGTTTTCATTCTGCCGTCCCACAACACACACACTACATTACCCATAAGGCCACATCATTACCCATAAGGCCACCTTCTTAAAGGGGCCAGGCTGGCTCACAGCATTTCTTCACTGTGAAAGAACGCGCACAACATCCTGTGATGTTTCTGCGATTTTTAAATTTTCTTTAAATTACATTATATATTTCTGAAAAATCTGCGAATAACTAAAACTGCGGAACTTAAACCACGAATTGGCAAGGGATCACTGTATAACCATTCTTAAATCGTGCAGACTTGGAAAAAAATATTCATGCTTTTATAAGCTCAAGAATTGATTATTAATGTGTTGTATGTTGGTGTCTCGACAACAGGAACACATCACCCCAGTTTTATTTGCTCTTCACTGGCTTCCTGCTTCCTTTAGAATTGATTTTAAAATGTTAATCTTTGTTTTTAAAGCCTCTCCCTGTTTATGTGAACAGGTCCATGTTCAGAACCCCACTAGACCTATAAGGTCCTCAAACCAGCTCCTGCTGGACGTCCCCAGAGCGAGGACTAAACTCTGGGGTGATCGGGCCTTCTCCCTGGCTGGGCCCAGACTCTGGAATAAGAAGCCCAAACTCACCATCACTGACTTTGGGCTTTTTAAATCCAGGCTTAAAACCTATTTATTCAGACTGGCTTTTAATACACAGTAATGATGTGAGCTATGTTTTCCATTTTAATTTTACTGTTATTATATCAAATTTAAATTGTTTCATTTTAATGTGGATTTTATTGGAAAGCACTTTGGTCCTCTTGTGTGTTGTAAAGGGCTCTACAAATAAAAGTCAATTGATTGATTGATTGATTGATTGATTGATTGATTGATCATGGTTGCTGGTTTGTCCACATATCACACTGGGTTTCCATCAGTTTATGGACAATATTCAACGCTTGTGATTTTATTGTTCAGAATTTTCTTTTATTGATTTTGATATTCCCCTATTTTTTCAGATTATCACAAGTAATATATATACAGCCATTCCCAAACTTCAGAACACCAAGGCCCAATTTGAAATGTGAAAAATCTCTGCAGCCCACTGAAATCTTTAATCACAACTGTGATCAACATCCAGGACAAGGAACCATGATCCGATATTAATGTAAGGGGTCAACAAATAAGGTGACACTTGTCATATTAAGTTAAGATAACGGTAGTATAACACTTAATTGGTTTTTTTTTTTTTTTACTTCTTAATGTTTTAAAATCATGGTGTTAATATTTTACAGTAATTAAAAACATATTGAAAAAAGAGAGGATATAAAACATATTTGTTTAATTTTAATTACCTCTCACGGCCCACCTGCAGTACTACAAGTGTATATATATATATATATATATATATATATATATATATATATATATATATATATATATATATATATATATATATATATATATACATATATATACACAGTCCAAGCAGAAGTAAATCACAGAGACTGCAGATAATAATAAACTTAATGTGACTTAAAAACTGCATTTGTTTCTAGTGTTTCTTCATTTCTGCTGATGGAAATTAAAATCATGTCATGTGACAAAAACATATGGACTGTATTTAGTTGTAGCTGGTGATTTTAACCAAACCGACCAGCATGTTAGAGGTAGAAATACCCGGATAGCTCTGCTTATTTGTTCCTAGGACCAAGTTTCCCTGTTTTTACTGTTGTTTTTATTGTTTGGAAGTGCTATTTCCAAAATGAAACCATCATCAATACAAACAAACTTAACTAAATATGTTACTTCTCAGGCAAAGGACACTCTGTCTATTTAAACACAGTTACAGCAATATTTTCAAAGTATTTCTCTAAAATAAAATGTCCTTGAGTTCCTTAAAGTGTACGTAAAGCTCTGCATAATAATACTGTGAGCAAACAGACTTTTTGTCTTTTACTTCCATCTTTTCCTCCAGTCCAAATGCGATATAAGAAATGAGATTTCAATGAAACAAACTGAGCGGTGAAATATTTGTGTTGCACATGAAACACTGTTTTAAAACGTCCGTTACATTTGGACCGTAGGAAGTCCGAATACAGGACGTGAACCGTCTTCCTCTGGTGATTTTCCCACAGGGAAGTCACACTTCTCCTTTAAAATGCTTTTCTTACTCAATCTCGGAGAATCCGAGTCAAAGCAGATGGCAACAACGGAAGGTTTGTTTCTGTGCCTTTAACAGCAGCGCTGCAGAGACATATCTCTGTCCACATCCAGGCCCACGGCGGGCGGCTCTCCTGACCTCTGCCTGTGTGGACAGATGGTTGTTTGTGTTCAGGCAGCTGTTCTCTCTCATAGCAGGTAAACATCGTCACCCCCCTCTTCAAGGGTCACTTCAAAAATAGTTCAGTTTAAATCGGTTCTGTTTTAAGCTCAGAGCACAGCACGTGCCAGAGATATTCGGGCTTCGGTTACTCTAGCTGGAGTTTCCCACCTTGCTCATTAAAAGACTGGTTCCGTTGAGGATCTCAGACGGGGATACTGAGATATTTGCACCTCTGTTTGCACAGTTTCCACATCTATAATAACAGACACATGCGGAGCATCATTTATTTTCCGACTCTCGCTCTGTCATCGGGGGGGGTTGTGTCCAGCAGGTGGTGAATGATGGAGGATGTCGTGTCAGTCACAGAGCTGATGACCACTCAGAGGGCTGTCGGATGCACCTTAAACACAAAGTATATATGAGCTTAGTGAGCAGCTGCTCACTAAAGCTCATATTCTGTTTCATTTTAGTTTCTATTTGCCAAACTACAGTAGACACAAGTGTTTTTACAGGGTACGTCATCTTCTTGATTGTGTCTCAGTGTTTCTCACAGGTCAAGGATCTATTTGTGGTGGTGTGGTCCGGGGGGGGGGGGCACAGATTCAAAACCAAGTCAGAGTTTGGACCACCTTTGGGCTTATTTTACCACTTTTACCTTTGCATAGCCCGTATCTCCGTCGTTTGAATCACGTCTCTTCCACCACGACTTCTTCTACGTCTTCTCCATGTCTAGGCCCACCGCAAGTTCTTCTGCGACTTATACATTTTTCAGCAGCGTACCGCCACCCAATGGGCCAGAATTGAAATGACACCGGTCACTCACAAAGTGCACAGTCTGGAGGCGAGGGCGAGTCAAAAGCCAAAAAATGCATTTGTGGCAGGCCACAAATCAATTTTGGCCGCCACGAATGAATGAACGTGTGGCAAACACTGTATGTGCTGACTAGGGCTGTAACGATACACTAATCTCACGATACGATACGATATATTTGGCTCACGATGCAATATATATATTCATCTTACAGTACATTTACATCATTTTCCGAAAGATTTTAAAGGGACAAAGTGATTTTGGTGACATCTTGTGAGTGTTCCAATGACTTTGTTTGAATTAATTGAACTGAAAGCATCAATTACACATTATATGGCTGACAGGCAGCTTGCAAATGCTGGTCAAAATGAATAAAAGACAATAGGATAGCGGGATAGCGCGTTCACCATGCGCCTAAAGCCAGCGTCTCAAATCCAGTCTCAAATCCTGACAAATAAAGGAGGCAATGGACTCCGTAATTTTCTGAGACCGAGGTGAAGTAGATGAAAACTGGTGGCAACAACCGCCGTCACTGTCCAGTGTGGTTTGTTTCGGATCGCGCTGCAACTTCTTGGGCTAGCTCTCAGTTAGCATTAGCTTGTCCGGGTGGTGACGTTTCAGGTGGGCTCACCTCGCAGGTTGGTGGTATTTCCAGAGTACTTCACGTTTGTGTGACACAGCTTGCAAACCGCCATACTTTTGTCTAAATCTTCGCTTTCCTTCTTCTTTTTAAACCTGAACTGCTCCCACACATCTGCTTTTAAGCACGCAGGCGCTGCGTTTATACTCGCCGCCTTCCTCCTGACTGGCTCAGCTGTAGCTGGAAGAGAAGGAAGCTTCTGGATAACCTGTTAGAAATGCTCTACAGCGACACTAGCGGCTGGAGGACCTACTGGCTCAGGAAGAGCACCCGTGCGGGACACGAGGGTTTTGAAGGGAGCTTAGAATATCGATACCCACGTCTGAAATATCGATACTCTCTGGGGAAATAAAATATCGATATATATCGCAGAATCTATAAAATCACCCAGCCCTAGTGCTGATGTATGTAAACTTTTGACAAACCTAATTTATTGTAGAGGCATACACAGAGCTCATGACATGTAAGCTAGTGAGGTTTTAAGGTCTTCATGAGCTGATCAAAAACCTTCAGCAGTGAAAGTGTCTCCAGATTTAATGAGTCACCTCCCTGTTGCAGAGTTTGAAGCCAAAGTCGACTGAAACTGATCAATCCAAGTTCAGACTGCATGATTATTGGTGTTGCCCGATGATGCAAAGTGCTTGCCTTGTAAATGGAAGTTTCGAAGCTTCTAATTGATCATCACCGACAGGCGTAACACAGCTATTGATTTTTCACCGCGATCAGTTCCTGATTCATCTGAGTGGTCTTCATCGGGCTGTCACAGCTGTCTCATCACTAACCCGGGTCTGACAAGTATTGAGCAGAATTCAAGAAAATCTTGAAAATCAATAAAGTGTAATGCGGGAAATTCCTGCAAACATTTATGTGGTTATCATCTAAGCTGCAGACAAACAGGCAGCACTGCAGGAGGAACAGACCGGAACACGGCTTTTCTCTCAACCCTAACCTCGCTGTGATGTTTACCAACCAGACCTTTGACTGATACAAAGTTAACACATTTATTTTATCAATCGACATGACAGGAATTCTGAATCTGCTCTCAGCTCGGATGAACTGGATTAGAACTAAATGACAACGAACAGGACTGAACAGGAATCTAACTAGATATGTGACTAAAATGCTCTGAACTTGTTTTGTCTCAGTGTAAAGAGCCTTGAGATGATTTCTGTTGTCAGCTGCCCAATACAGATTATAGTCAGCAGAACTGAAAATCAGCCAGACATCTCAAGTCTCACAGCTTGTATTTTCATATAGATAAAGTGTCTTGGAATATGGAAATGAGAGAAAAGACAGCCAATACATGATGTTTACATGAAAAACAGCTGTTTGATTTTTGACCTTTAATATAAAACTGACGGTATTCTGAATGTGGTGTAAGTATCAGATATGTTGCAGTCATATTCATTCAGATGTTACAGAGCGTAGTCTGATTAAAAACAGATGTCCAAATCACATCTATAACTCTTAAATACATCCATGTCCCTAAAAACACAGAGCGCTACTTGGGTTTCCCTCCTAACCCAAAAGAACTGGGTGTCTTTTTACTGCATTGTAGCCCATCTGCCGCCTGGGAGTCGCTTCAGCCCTAAACAGGAAGAAAAGGCTGTAGAGACTGAATGACCCAATGTCACCTAGATGAGATAGCTTAATCATTTTCATCCATACATCGACAGGCTTTAATCCTCAATTCATAGATCATAGTGTTCTAGAGCAGTGGTTCTCAAGTGGTGGGTCGCAGACCCGTTTTCAGAGGGTCATTGGCCTTTGCCTGGGGAAGGAAATGCTAAAAAAAAAAAAGCGTCATTCATACTCCTTAACAGTAGATGGCTATAATGGCCTGTAATGTGAGTTGACACCCGCCAGATTACACCATAGAAAAAGACCTGCAGCGTTTGTTTCCATATGTTGAGCAGGTGAAACACAGATACAACGAAGAATATATGAGATATGGATTTTCTTATCTTGAAGACAACAGTCAGTGAGTGGTTATTCAGCTAAAACTATATATTTTGAGTTCTTTTTGAAACTACTGCTCAGTGGTTGCTCTGTTTTATTTCATGTTTGTGCATAAAAGCACTGATGAGTCTTAAAAATGGCTGTTACTGAAATGTTGTGTTTGTTATGTCAGCTTTATGATTAATGCTTAAATAAGTGACTAAATAGTTTTAATAGGAAATTGTTATATATTCAGGAAGTGGATACTCAGCAAATGCTACATATTTGAGTTCTTTTTGAAACTACTGCTCAGTGGTTGTACTTTTTTTTTCATGTTTGTGCATGTTGAGTCTGTTAAAAAAAAGGCTGAAGTTACTGAAGTGAAGTGTTTTGGATTTAATTAAAGGTGTAGTAGGTGTTGTTTGAAAAACGGTTCCAGCAATCCAACTCAAGTGAGATTTTGAAAATATACACTCCCTCCCTCCTCCCAAAGGCTCCGCCTCCTCCTCTTCAGCTCACCCCTCGAAACCACGCCTTCACATGATTCACGACTGCATGAACCATAGGGAGGGAGGGAGGGGTGATATTTGATGGACGTATTAGGCAGCCAATCAAAATAGTGATGATCACTTTTTTGATTGGTCAGAGTTTTTCTCTGATTATACCTTCTAGACTGGACCAAAATGTTTAGTTTTTTTTGCAAACATTTTATTTCAGTGGGTGCAATGGAAATATGAAAAGGTTTTCAGGCAATATTGTAAAAAGTGTTGCAAAAAAACAACACCCACCCCACCTTTAAAATGCAGTTAATTAAGCATCAAAGAGAATATTTCCCACTTGAAGCCATTTTGGTTTTAGCCATTTTAGTTTTTTCCATTTTGGTTCACCAATAAACGTATTTTTTTCTGTTGGCATTCTGTGATATTCTATTTTACTATCTCCGATTCAAACTGCACGATCTTTTCATTCAGTAAATTTGAGAAGTTGGAATTTTTCCTTGATTTGGGTCACGGCTTGTCATTAGGGGTGATGGTGGGTCCTGAAGCCAGACCAGTTGAGAACCACTGTTCTAGAGGCTTTATTAAACCCCTCTCACTCGTTCTGCCTCTGCGGCACCAATATTATATTGGACACATTTAGTTTAGCAGCTGGACCTCCTAGAGGATGTAGTAGCGGAGCCATAATGGGAGTGAAACTGTGTGAACTGGCGATGCAGGAAGGCATAACGGGGCACTAAGACGGCTGCAAACTCTTACAGAGGATGAAATGAGGATGAGGCACGGCCCGGCAGAGACCGGCTGGACAGATTCATCACTTGACTTTGGGCAGTAGCTACTGGGCAAACCCTGCTGTCAGGAGGATTCATCTGTGGAAGCTTCTTTCTCAGTGGAGAACATTAAATCGCCATCATCACCCAGACAGAAACTTTATTTCCTACTGGTGTCTTATTCAGCGCTGAGTGAAGAAAACATTCAGCGACCAGAGACGTTAGAGACTTGTTACTCACTGTGGATTATCAAGTAAAGCAAAAGAACCATCTTTAGATTGCAGATTGCACTTTTCTGCAGTCAGTGTGAATGCGCAGCTGGAGAGTGGATGCGGAATGGGGAATCACCATTACGCCTTTACTGTGCAATCACTGTGTGAAAGTGGCTCTGCTTAAACTCCGTGCAATGATATTAGTTGTTGAGACCAGAAATCATAGTCAGGGATTGAAGCACTGATCAAAAATCAGGCCATCTATGTTTACTTTCCATTTACAAGTAAAGATAGTCGGACAGATGCAGTGATGAAAAGATTCAGAAGAGCTCGGTGTTAAACCAGATATTCAGCAAATCTAAATTTTACTCCTTCTATTTTCACTTTAACAAGGGGAAACAAACCGCAATCAAGGAACATGATCGGCCCGGGGTTTTCAGACGGAAAAAATGTGATGAGTCAAAGTAGCACAAGGAGGGGTGGGGGGGGTGGGGGTTTACAATCTGTAGTCTGTCTTTATACACTCAGCAACTACATTTTGATGTTTCAGTTCTACCCTCAGCCACAGCCAATTGTGTTGTGTGGTCTTGAATTACACAAAGGAAACGCAAGTGGAAAGAGAGCGCGTCAGGAGACATACGATACAATGGAATCACCAGGGGAGAAACTGTGAGAGGCTGCCAGCATCTCCACTGCTCCACTTTTCCCTCTTCATTCACTCAAACCCAGCCGTCTGACAAATGCACGTGCATGCACATGTGTGCATTTGTCAGTGGAATTTTCACTGCAACAATCAGATGTTGTGTTGTTCTACCGAACAAAAAACCCATTTGACTTTTCGACATGGTCTTTCGATGTTGTGAACGTTGACCATGGACTTTTTTTTTTTCACATCCCTGAAGTACAACAGAGAAACCGTGCTCTGTAAATAAATGAAAGGCACATCGTAAAAGGAGAACATGATTCATGACCTTTAGAGGGAAAGGTCACACCAATAGATGCTACAGAAACTGAAGTAATGGAGAACCAACCACCAACAACTGGTAAAGAAACGTCCTGCTCTTCCTCACCACGACAAGTGTTTAAATTATTATTTTTTCCAAACCTATTTGCACTTAAACTGTACCACGGTGTGGTGCTGGGCGGTATACCGGTTCATACCGAATACTGGTGTTTATTTTCTCATGATATGAATTTTTCATATACCGTAATACCGGTGAGTTTGTACTGTAGCGTACACAACGTTGGGAACGCCGCGCAGCAGAACGTAAGTGCCGCAGAACATTGTTTGACAGGGGACTGTTTTGCAGTTGCACTGGAGGCACAACACGCTACTAGCTTCTGTTTAAACAGTGATGGCTGCAAACAGCGAAAGTCCTGAAATGGAAGCTCCAGAACGGCAACATGAGACTGAGGAACTTCTTCCTGAACGAGGAGCCGTGTCTGTCGTGTGGAAGTTCTTTGGATTTAAAAAAGACGACGTCCAACAAACTACAATAATCTGCAAATGTTGCCGAGCTAAAGTCGTAGCCGCGGGAGGCTACACCAGGCTGTTGTTGCCTCCCGCGGCTACAACTTTAGAACGTTGTTTACATTGTGTAGTTAATGTTGACTTTTTAAGAAATATGTTTTTTCAAGTTGTTTGCAAAATGTAAAAAATAAAAGGGTTCTGTATTTTAACTGCAACTATCATTCATTCTGATTCCTTCACTTAATCAGAATCACGAGTGCCACCTCTTTGTAAATAGTATCATTTTGTGAGGCCATGGAAACCTGTATTAATACTAGTGTAGATATGAATGTTTTTCTACAATATTTACTCCTTGTGACGGTAAAATTGGTAATTATAAGCCAATTTACTGCAGCAATTCCTCTCTAAATTATTAGAAAATGTGGTTAACACCCAGTTGTGCCTTCAAAAAAGAATATCGTGATATACCGTGAAACCGATATAATTTTGAAAAAATACCGTGATATAAATTTTTGGTCATACCGCCCAGCACTACCGTGGTGTCACATGTAATGCAGGAAGCAGCCTGTATGTTAGTTTTCACTGAGCCTGGAGTCACTAATCTGAATGATGCTACGAAGAGGAAACATTGCTTGACAGAGATCATCCCTGATGAAAGTTTCTCCAGTCCTCCTCAGACAAGCTTGGTCACAATTAAACATCCCAGAATGACATTTGCATTGTTTACTGTTGAAACTGTTAAAGCAGGAAGCTCCTACAGCAGAGTTGTGGCCATTGTGCTTCCATGTATGTAGACTTTGGCGTCATCCGTTGCCGAACTGAACTCACCGGAAGAAATTTGATTACATTATCGCGATAATGTAATCACGTTTAGATTTATTTCGTGATAATGTTTTTACTGCTGACAATATGTGAGATATCACTTTTAAGTTGATATTTTTCCATTTTTAATGGGCAGGTTAGTATGTGGGCAAGCAAAATGGTAAACTGACTTTATGTTGTTGATCGCTGTTGTGGGAA
Source organism: Hirundichthys speculiger (assembly GCA_018398805.1). Lineage (NCBI taxonomy): Eukaryota > Metazoa > Chordata > Actinopteri > Beloniformes > Exocoetidae > Hirundichthys > Hirundichthys speculiger. Next base: position 603,023 of record JAGFBZ010000777.1, on the reverse strand, counting down.
ATAAAATCCAAGTCCTACGACGGAGTATTAGGGCCACAATGGGAAAAAAAAATTGTGGGGCAATGATTTTTTTTTTTCATTTCTCACTTATGAGAAGATGAAATGTCGAGAATAAAGACGAAATGTTGAGAATAAGTCAAAATTTCGAGAATAAAGTCAAAATGTTGAGAATAAAGTCGAAATGTCGAGAATAAAGACGAAAAGTCGAGAATAAACTCAAAATGTTAAGAATAAAGTTGAAATGTCAAAAATAAAGTCGAAAAGTCGAGAATAAAGTCAAAATGTCGAGAATAAAGATGAAATGTCAAGAATTAAGTCGAAATGTCGAGAATAAAGTCGAAATGTCGAGAATAAAGACAAAATGTCGAGATTAAAGTCAAAATGTCAAGAATAAAGACAAAAAGTCGAGAATAAACTCAAAATGTTGAGAATAAAGTCGAAATGTCAAAAATAAAGTCGAAAAGTCGAGAATAAAGTCAAAATGTCGAGAATAAAGATGAAATGTCAAGAATAAAGTCGAAATGTCGAGAATAAAGTCGAAATGTCGAGAATAAAGACAAAATGTCGAGATTAAAGTCAAAATGTCGAGAATAAAGACGAAATGTCGAGAAAAAAGTCGAAATGTCGAGAATAAATTCGAAATGTCGAGAATTAAGACGAAATGTTGAGAATAAAGTCGAAATGTCGAGAATAAAGTCAAAATGTCGAGAATAAAGATGAAATGTCGAGAATAAAGACGAAATGTCGAAAATAAAGTCGAAATGTTGAGAATAAAGACGAAATGTCGAAAATAAAGTGGAAATGTCGAGAATAAAGATGAAATGTCGAGAATAAAGTCGAAATGTCGAGAATGAAGTCGAAATGTTGAGAATAAAGTCAAAATGTCGAGAATAAAGACGAAATGTCGAGAATAAAGTCGAATTATCGAGAATAAAGACGAAATGTTTAGAATAAAGTCGAAATGTCGAGAATAAAGACGAAATGTCGAGAATAAAGTCGAAATGTCGAGAATAAAGACGAAATGTCGAGAATAAAGTCGAAATGTCGAGAATAAAGTCAAAATGTTGAGAATAAAGTCGAAATGTCGAGAATAAAGACGAAATGTCGAGAATAAACTCAAAATGTTGAGAATAAAGTCGAAATATCAAAAATAAAGTCGAAATGTCGAGAATAAAGACAAAATGTCGAGAATAAAGTCGAAATGTCGAGAATAAAGTCGAAATGTCGAGAATAGAGACAAAATGTCGAGAATAAAGTCAAAATGTCGAGAATAAAGACGAAATGTCGAGAATAAAGTCGAAATGTCGAGAATTAAGTTGAAATGTCGAGAATTAAGTCAAAATGTCGAGAATAAAGACGAAATGTCGAGAATAAAGTCAAAATGTCGAGAATAAAGTCAAAATGTCGAGAATAAACACGAAATGTCAAAAATAAAGTCGAAATGTCGAGAATAAAGACGAAATATCGTGAATTAAGACGAAATGTTGAGAATAAAGTCGAAAATATTGAGAATAAAGTCGATATGTCGAGAATAAAGTCAAAATTCGAGAATAAAGTCAAAATGTTGAGAATAAAGTCGAAATGTCGAGAATTAAGACGAAATGTCGAGAATAAAGACGAAATGTCGAGAATAAAGTCGAAATGTCGAGAATAAAGTCGAAATGTCGAGAATAAAGAGGAAATGTCGAGAATAAAGTCGAAATGTCGAGAATAAAGACGAAATGTCGAGAATAAAGTTGAAATGTCAAGAATTAAGTCGAAATGTCGAGAATAAAGACAAAATCTCGAAAATAAACTCAAAATGTCGAGAATTAAGTCGAAATGTCGAGAATAAAGTCGAAATATCGAGAATAAAGTCGAAATGTCAAGAATAAAGTCGAAATGTCGAGAATAAAGACAAAATGTCGAGAATAAAGTCGAAATGTCGAGAATAAAGTCGAAATGTGAAATGTCGAGAATTAAGTCAAAATGTCGAGAATAAAGACGAAATGTCGAGAATAAAGTCAAAATGTCGAGAATAAAGTCGAAATGTCGAGAATAAACACGAAATGTCGAGAATAAAGTCGAAATGTCGAGAATAAAGACGAAATATCGTGAATTAAGACGAAATGTTGAGAATAAAGTCGAAAATATTGAGAATAAAGTCGATATGTCGAGAATAAAGTCAAAATTCGAGAATAAAGTCAAAATGTTGAGAATAAAGTCGAAATGTCGAGAATAAGTCGAAATGTCGAGAAAATCGAAATGTCGAGAATAAAGACGAAATGTCGAGAAATAAAGTCGAAATGTCGAGAATAAAGTCGAAATCGAAATGTCGAGAATAAAGTCGAAATGTCGAGAATAAAGACGAAATGTCGAGAATAAAGAAATAAAGTTGAAAAATGAAATTCGAGAAAAGTCGAAATGTCGAGAATAAAGACAAAATCTCGAAAAATAAAACTCAAAATGTCGAGAATTAAGTCGAAATGTCGAGAATAAAGTCGAAATGTCGAGAATAAAGTCGAAATGTCGAGAATAAAGTCGAATTATCGAGAATAAAGACGAAATGTTTAGAATAAAGTCGAAATGTCGAGAATAAAGACGAAATGTCGAGAATAAAGTCGAAATGTCGAGAATAAAGACGAAATGTCGAGAATAAAGTCGAAATGTCGAGAATAAAGTCAAAATGTTGAGAATAAAGTCGAAATGTCGAGAATAAAGACGAAATGTCGAGAATAAACTCAAAATGTTGAGAATAAAGTCGAAATATCAAAAATAAAGTCGAAATGTCGAGAATAAAGACAAAATGTCGAGAATAAAGTCGAAATGTCGAGAATAAAGTCGAAATGTCGAGAATAGAGACAAAATGTCGAGAATAAAGTCAAAATGTCGAGAATAAAGACGAAATGTCGAGAATAAAGTCGAAATGTCGAGAATTAAGTTGAAATGTCGAGAATTAAGTCAAAATGTCGAGAATAAAGACGAAATGTCGAGAATAAAGTCAAAATGTCGAGAATAAAGTCAAAATGTCGAAAGAATAAACACGAAATGTCAAAAAATAAAGTCGAAATGTCGAGAATAAAGACGAAATATCGTGAATTAAGACGAAATGTTGAGAATAAAGTCGAAAATATTGAGAATAAAGTCGATATGTCGAGAATAAAGTCAAAATTCGAGAATAAAGTCAAAATGTTGAGAATAAAGTCGAAATGTCGAGAATTAAGACGAAATGTCGAGAATAAAGACGAAATGTCGAGAATAAAGTCGAAATGTCGAGAATAAATCGAAAGTCGAGGAAAGAGGAAATGTCGAGAATAAAGTCGAAATGTCGAGAATAAAGACGAAATGTCGAGAATAAAGTTGAAATGTCAAGAATTAAGTCGAAATGTCGAGAATAAAGACAAAATCTCGAAAATAAACTCAAAATGTCGAGAATTAAGTCGAAATGTCGAGAATAAAGTCGAAATATCGAGAATAAAGTCGAAATGTCAAGAATAAAGTCGAAATGTCGAGAATAAAGACAAAATGTCGAGAATAAAGTCGAAATGTCGAGAATTAAGTTGAAATGTCGAGAATTAAGTCAAAATGTCGAGAATAAAGACGAAATGTCGAGAATAAAGTCAAAATGTCGAGAATAAAGTCGAAATGTCGAGAATAAACACGAAATGTCGAGAATAAAGTCGAAATGTCGAGAATAAAGACGAAATATCGTGAATTAAGACGAAATGGTGAGAATAAAGTCGAAAATATTGAGAATAAAGTCGATATGTCGAGAATAAAGTCAAAATTCGAGAATAAAGTCAAAATGTTGAGAATAAAGTCGAAATGTCGAGAATTAAGACGAAATGTCGAGAATAAAGACGAAATGTCGAGAATAAAGACGAAATGTCGAGAATAAAGTCGAAATGTCGAGAATAAAGACGAACGGTCGAGAATAAAGTCGAAATGTCGAGAATAAAGACGAAATGTCGAGAATAAAGTTGAAATGTCGAGAATTAAGTCGAAATGTCGAGAATAAAGACAAAATCTCGAAAATAAACTCAAAATGTCGAGAATTAAGTCGAAATGTCGAGAATAAAGTCGAAATGTCGAGAATAAAGTCGAAATGTCGAGAATAAAGACAAAATGTCGAGAATAAAGTCGAAATGTCGAGAATAAAGTCGAAATGTCGAGAATAAATTCGAAATGTCGAGAATAAAGTCGAAATGTCGAGAATAAAGACGAAATGTTGAGATTAAAGTCAAAATGTCGAGAATAAAGTCGAAATGTTGAGATTAAAGTCAAAACGTCGAGAATAAAGTCGAAATATTGAGAATAAAGTCGAAATGTTGAGATTAAAGTCAAAACGTCGAGAATAAAGACGAAATGTCGAGAATAAAATCGAAATGTCAAGAATAAAGTCGAAATGCTGAAAATAAAGTCGAAATGTGGAGAATAAATTCAAAATGTCGAGAATAAAGTTGAAATGCAGTTTCCAGAATTCCAGAATTCCAGAATCGGTATAGTTTCTTTTTCTGAATAGGCGCAATTTCTGACACAATCTCTTCAAAGTACAAATACTTATTATAAAACTGTGTCTATGTGATAAAAGCACATAGACACAGATGTTATGTTGGTAGAGTAAAGCTGGTTTGAATAAATCTTTAAGACAACTTTATTGTGGAAACTGCATTTCGACTTTAATCTCGACATTTCGACTTTATTCTCACCATTTCGACTTTATTCTGGAAACTGCATTTCTACTTTAATCTTGACATTTCGACTTTATTCTCAACATTTCGACTTTCTTCTCGTAAGTGAAGAATGAAAAAAAAATCATTGCCCACAATTTTTTTTTCTCAATATGGCCCTAATACTCCGTCGTAGGACTTGCTTGTACAAGTAGGATTTTAATGAAGTTGAATGTCCTTTGCATGCAAGGGGTCAGACATCAATCTGGAGTGGGGGGTGAATGATCCCCGGAAATGGGTTATCACAATGGATTTAGCAGAAAGATTACAGAAGGTGGGAGAAAAAACCTTGAATATCTGACACATGACAAGGCCTCGGAGCTGGGAGAGAGATAATTATGGCTCTGTAACCATAATAATGCATTTTCCTTTTTGTCTAACCAAACGTAATTATCAAAACCTCATATCAATATTTACTTGTTCTACCGCACCATCCAAAGACACGTCCATACAGCGCTCTCTTAGTCTGCAGACATGTACACAGATTTCTTTTCTGTTGAGTCATTGCAGTGCTTTTGTCAGACACTCTTGAACTCATTAGGGCTAATATGAGGTTTACTTTCTTCCACTTGAACTTTTGGGCTGTGAGGAAAGGAATCAACCCCCCCACTTTCAGGTTGGCAACCACTGGACCTCCTGGGTCACAGTCACCCCCAGGCTAACACACCGGGTCTGAGAAATTACACTGCATAATCTATGATCTTCAGCTTTTTTTCCTTTTGGTCTTTCATCATCTAGTGTGCTTCCCATAGATAATGACAGGGCTTTGTGAGTCTTTACCGTTTAAATGGCCATGTAACAGTTTTAAGCCGATGAAGTTTTGCTTTTCAAGCTTTCATGGCGTTGTCTTTTTTACTTTTTCAGCTAAAACATATGAGTTCTCTATTGTATTATGATTATCTACATTACATGTTCCATATGTGCAGGAAGAGCCTCTTCAGGTTACAACCTAACCATTACTTGTTTGCAAGGAAAAACAATTACAGCACCTTTTAAATTTTTTTTTAAATTTTATCTTTGAATGTGTTGAATAGCTTTTAATACTCTATATCAGGGGTGTCAGACTCATTTCCACTGAGGGCCACATCAGCATCATGGTTGCCCTGGAAGGTCCAGATTGACATCATGAATGTAACAAAATGGAATGTAAACCCAAATAAATTAAACTACACATTATTATATTGTAAATTACTGTTTCTGTATTTATTATGTTATCAAGTTTCAAATATTTAAATCATTATTATATTAAACTCAGGGTTTGTGGTTGTAACCCTGCTTTCGCACAGGTGACTGAGAGTATCCATTACCTTGCTTTCAGAAGCGGGAGCGATTCTTGGTTTTTCTTGTGGGCTAATTTAGCAAATTTAGTATGCTCCGTGTTTGATTGTAGATTGTACTCTTTCCCGACTGACACTGCCTCATAACAAAAAAGACATGTTGGGGTTAGTTTGTAAAGGTCTTTCTCAAGTCCATCAGTTCTGAAAATCGTCTTGATGTCTTGCTCATGGTGATATACTGTTATCGTTGTGGGTAACGACAAAATGCATTATGGGAGATGCAGTTTATTGTCATGTGTGCACTTTAAAGCGGTGTAAGCTTATTTTAAGTCTTAACATATTGGTTTAAAATTTAAGCCAATAATGCCCAAGCTCTTGAGGGCCACATAAAATGACGTGGCGGGCCACATTTCGCCCGCGGGCCTTGTGTTTGACACCTGTGCTCTATACAGTAACAGTCAAACATTGGAGACACCTACCACCTTATTTTTAAATAATCTGTTGTATCCAGCCTTAAATAGTCCAGTAGTTCTCACTCTGCTCATTATTTACTGTGATATATCTGAGGTTCAGTCATAAATTCTGCAACATAAAACACAAACGGTAAGTGATGTTCCTCCACTTGTGCTGGGTGATAATAGCACACGCCCTCAAATGAAAGCAGGCACATCTCTGTAAGCCGTCTACATTTTAAACCGGAGGATTTTTGGAGGCTGTGCTGACACCGTGGACGGATACCGAAGCCGGTTATTAATTGTGATCTCCCAAATGGCATTTAAAACATGGAGATGCCTTGCTGTTGCCAGGTAGCGTTTGAATCACAGTTACATTGTGTTGAACTGCTGGACGGTGGAGTTAATCCTCAGTTCCGACGGTGGCGGCCCTGACCTTTACAACCACTACAACCAGCTCAGCAGGGGGTATCAGGTTGGTCACACTTGCTGGTCTGTAAGTTGTGGATAGCAAGGTCAGTAAAGACAAAAGGGTGTTTACCAGCTGTACAGCACCAAGGGAACATCGACATCTGATATTTGTGCAGGACACGTATGTGGCATCAGTGCTTTGCTGCTTAATACTGCAAGCTTTTGAGATGTTTTAGCCTACGAAGGATTCATAGAATACAGCGCTTTTTTGTGAATGTAATTACAGTTAGACCTAAACTAGTTTACGCATTTATACAGCAGTTTGTTAGCAAATATAAGATTTAAAATACAGAGAAGAAAAAATGAGAAACAATTAAAAAATCTAGAAAAGCACTCGGAGAGCGCAGACCTCCGCCAAGTGCAACAATTCTCCCATATAGCGATTTACAAATTGCAATAAAATCCGCCTTCTGGATCAGAACCGGATCAGCCTTTGAAATTTGATAGAGGTTCCCATTGTCACTCCCTGAGTCAAATTTCATGAGTTTTGGGCAATAATTAACGGAGATATAGAGAAACAAATTTTTCGGCCCCATTGACCTCAATGTTATCAAAAATTTGAAAGTGATCCAGAATCCAGGATTTCTTCTGGATCACACCCAAAATGAAATCAGTTCTTCCTTTTCACATTTCTGACAACTCCTGAAAATTTCATCAAAATCCATCCATAACTTTTTGAGTTATCTTGAACACAGACAGACAGACAGATAGATAAACACCGACAAAAACAACCTCCTTGGCGGAGGTAAAAATTTAAAAAAAGGAAAGACATTCCATGAATTGTTCTACATTTTCAAGAATGTACAGTTATGACCACAGAAATTTTTTTTAATGAAAATAAACTACAGTTTTATAATGTACTTTAGCCTGCAATAATTATCTGAATAAAAGACAATAACACATTATGATTATATTTTTCATGTTGAACTGCCCAGATTTAATGATTACAAAGTATCTGCAGTCTTCTTCTTTTTTTCAAAGCTTGATACAGTTTCCTGAGGTGTCACACAATGCATCTGCATCATGATATCACAGCTGCATCACAGCTGGGAGTCGGGTGAATAGGGTAACACGTCCTCAGATGCTGCTCAATGCACAGCTCATGCAAATCTGCAGCAAATCTACATGAAACCTCCACATAAATCGAAATAAGAAAGCATCAGTTGAGAAAGAACACAAGACACAGCAGCACCAAGATGTAAACATATGTTGTAATTTGTTTTCCAAAAATAGACAGGCAGCCCAGCCAAAAACAGTACAGTTAATAATTAAAACCTTGGTCCAACAGATGCGCAATTATCATGTAGCAGATGCCATGTGAATAACAACCATTTTTAAAGCTTTATGAACATAATTATTCACACTCTAAATATTAGTGAGCACAAGTACCAGGTACAAGTGATAAGATCTTACCTTTCAGGAGGTATGTAAAGTCATTTGAAAGTAGCGCATGTCCAACGACACAAAACAAAAGTACAGATGAAACATTTACCAGCCAGTAATTCAATTCATTTCAGTTCTATTTTATTTGTATAGCGTCAGATCATGACCCCCGAGCAAATATCATTAACTAAAATTAGAATATTAAATCCAAATGAAGTATAATGGTAAGTAAAAAAAACCCTCGCAGAGGGAGAAAAAAAAAACTTTAAGCCAAACAGTGTCAAGAAAAAACTCTACTTTAAGAGAAAGAAACCTTGAGCAGGACCTGGATCATATGGAGGGACCTTCCTGATGGAGAGACCAGCCGGATAAAGAAAGAAAAGAGGGGAGAGACAGAACAGAGAGAGGATGGAGGACAGAGAGAGGAGAGACACAAATGACTGAATGAAATGACTCCATAAACAGATGCAGGTAGCAGCACTGAGGTGAGATGGTCAGAGGACTAGATCACCGGTCACCACACCAGCCAGCACCCTGAAAACACCTACACTAGAGGTCTTCAGAACAACCCGACAACCCGAAAAGCCGAGGTTCCAACCCGACCCGAATCGGGTCTCGGGTCCAGGGCCGGCTCTTGGCATAGGCGATATAGGCAGCTGCCTAGGGCGCCATCTGCTGGAGGGGCGCCGCCACGCCGCCAGTCCCCCGTGGCCTTGAGGGAAAATAATAATGAAATAATAATTTTCTGTCTGGAAAAAAGTACATATTAACATTACAAATAAATAAACAGTGACATGTTCCTAAATTATGTGTGATCACGTGACTTGTCGTTATTGGGTCCGGATCATGATGCGCGGATCAGAGACCAGTTCTGGGCAGGTCAAGTGGAAGACGATCTCGGACAGGTGTGATTTGTGAGATGAAAAGGCCGTCCAAGCCCTCAAGTGCGCAGAACAGAAAGAGAAGAAAAGAGGAGGAGAAGAAGAAGTCGCATTATAAAGGTAACATTAATATCTTCTCTTTTTTTATGCCGTTTTGTGTGAAGACTTTTTATTTGAGCTAGCTATGTTGAAGTAACGTTAAACAACGACAGAGAAGGACTTTGGGCATGGGCAATGCTGACTTAACATGCTAATAATAATAATAAAACACACTGATAGCTACTGAGAAGGATTAATAAATTATGAGAGGGATCAAAATGGAGGCCAAATCATGTGCACGCGCCGCCGGTCAGCTGGGGATGGGCCGGCTTCCTTTTTAAAAATACAATAAAACACAGCTTTCTGCTGGCTGTTCTCTGTGTTGTTTAATGTGAAATGAACTGCATCGGCGCCGTTTATGTCTATGATGAGAAGAATGTAAAAGTTAGCTTGTTCTATCCGTTATAGTGTAGTTTCTACACAGTTATTATCCCTGCCCGTGTGTCCGCTCTGATACTGCATTACAGTTTCATCAAATCATTATAAAATTGAAAATTAATTTTACCATTACTATTATTAACAACTGTGTGTCCAGTGTCGCTGCTGCTTAGCTCTCCTCCTCCTACTGTACTTGTCACATTTGATATTGTGCCTAATGATTGCTGAAATTCAGTAGCCAGGTGATGAAAATGCAAACTGCAGCAGCAGCTGTTTTTTTTTTTTCATTTTTTATTTTTGCTTGTACAGTCATAAATATATCTACTCTATATCTGTCTAGATGCAGTCAGAAAATATTTGCAGATGCCCCAAACAGCTGCTGGAGCGGTGCCTTCTGATCAAACATCCACTCAAACACAACTCCCTGAAGCATGTAAGTTTATTATTTGTGGTCTCTGACACACTGCTATGATGTTGTTGATGTTATTGTTGTTAATGTAAATGGTAATTACAGTAATGAAGTTATTAGTCGAATGAAATAAAGTGTGTTTATTAAGTGAAGTTGATTGACACAACAAACTTAATGGTGTGGTGTTACAGTATGGATGTCCTCTATGTCCTGTGACAGTTGCTGCTGCAGAGAGGAGCTTCTCCAAATTGAAGCTCTTCAAAACATACCTGAGATCCACCATGTCTCAGGTGCGTTTAAATGGACTTGCCCTGATGAGTATAAACCGTGAAATGTCCAGGCAGGTGTCATTTGATGACACCATAGATGCCTTTGCTGCCAGGAACTCCAGACGTGTCCAGACGTGTAAACTAGTTAAAAGACAAGTTTAGTTGAAAGTAGTTGTTATTACCGTTGAGTTTGTCATTGTTCAAAAGCTCAAATTAAACTGTCGTGATTGCTCAGTTGGTTGTTGTCATTGAATTGCAGTGGGCTTGGGGGGGGGGGGGGGGGGGGGGGCACCAGGGTGTAATCTCGCCTAGGGTGCCAAAATGGGTAGAGCCGGCCCTGCTCGGGTCCATTCAAAAGACGTGACTCCGGGTTCGGGTCAGAATCGGTACAGTTAGTCTCGGGTCCGGTCGGTGCTCTCTGACAGGCTGGGTCAGGGTTTACTTGAGAGAGGTAAAGATATTCGGGGTGGCAGATAATATCAGGACTCGGAGTAGTTTAATTAATTATTCATTAACGTGCTGTATTTGTCATGAAACAATCGTGTAGCCGTAGCGTGTTATTAGCGGTTTGCCCGGCAGCTGTAAAGGACTACGGATCACCAACATGACAACGCTGGATGAGAGAACATATTCATGAAACGTCCTGACCGGTGTAGGCTATTAGCGTTAGCAGTTGCTACCAATAGCATCTGTATCCACAAAGAAAATAACGACGGGGATTTATTGTTGTTTACATCACGTAGTCTATTTAGCAACTGAAACGGGTAGAAGAAGACAACTTTAGGTAAGAAAATCAAGTTTTATTCAACGCTAGACAACTATTAAAATTAGCAACTATGGGCTGGACTGTCTCGGTTCTATTCAGGTAACGCGGTTCGGTTCGTGGTCGGAAACTAAAGACTCGGGTCGAGTCAGGTCCAAATATTGTGGGTCTATTAGAGTTCTGACTCCCAGACTTATGATAATAGCTCGGGTCGGGTCGGTTTTGGGTCAAATTTTCACGGGTCTATTTAACTAACTTAGGAGTTAGAAAACAGCCTAGATGTCACCCTACACACCCTAGGGTATTGGTTTGGGTCTCGAGGCACCACAGCGTGGACCTGCTGGGGAGGCTCTGGTGACGAGTGCAGTGCCCTTTGGTTTTGTTGCATCTTCCTGCTCTCCCCCCGGTCTGACTCGCTGCACATGGGGGCCAGGCTCTCGGGTGGATTGTGATGGTGGGAGGGCTGCCCCCTGGGCCCGGTGGTGTGTTATTGTGCGGGGTGGTTTGCTGTGGCAGGGGAGTTGCCATGGGCACACACTTGGGCACTCCAGTCCCACTGGTACTCTGACATCTAGCATCAAGGTGTTTTCCAGCTGGATCCCCATGAGAGGTGGTGACTCCTTCGACTGGGGTGTGTTCTGGTTGTGCTGGATGGGTTTGTGGTGGGTGGGAGGGTTGGATGGGCTGGATGGCACCTGTTGAACCTGGAGGGAAATCCAGGTCACTGGTGGAGGTCTGCTGCATGGCACTGGCCCAACACACCAGCACCAGCCTGTAGATGTGCTTGTGGTCAACGGTTGACACTGAAGAGCCGTTGGACGCCAACATCACTGCTCACTGTTCTGTGTCTGGCTGCTGGACTGCTTTATATCTGGGGAGGATTCTGGAGACAAACACTATCACAACACAAACCACCACACTCACTCATCTTCGCTCCAACAACGTTTGTTTTTAGTCGATGATCAGAATTGTTCAGTGAAAGTGAGGAAGAGTGAGAGCATGTTGTTCATGTCACCTCCGTTGTGATGTCCGGCAGCTGCAGCATCCTGCTAAATACTTGACTGACTTGTAGCTGATGAGGCGGGTGGGGGTGGCACTGAGGGGGGAGCTGGTACGTGCTGTCTTCACTCTCATCGTGTTGTGTTGTGGGAGGTGAGACTGCAGCAAGATGGCTGATAACAGCTGAACCTATTAAAAAAGTCAGAAGGCTGGATTGACGGGCGAGGCTCTAAGTCAGGGTGGTGCGCATGTTTCCCAGGCGGGCACATCATGTAGGCATAACAGGGGCACAATCACTCACTCTGGACAGGCAGACGTTGACACATTTTAGAGGACACCATAGACTAATTTAGAACAATACAGTTGGAGTCATATGTACCTGCTGAAAGTTACACTCCTTCTTTCTTTACTGTCCAGGTCCCTTTTATCTATCATGTAGCTAATCTTCTACATTCAAAATACACCACAAACGAGCCTGATATGTATCTTCAGAAAGCAATTAAACATGGCATATATTTTTAATCTACTGTAGAGAGAAGCTGAAAGAGAAATGACAGTTTTACAACTGGCTGGCCCTTCAATGCTAATGTGAACCCTGGTTGGATAAAGATTCCGAATTGGACACAAAGTCCCGATCGTACACCTCCCGCTAGCCGCTACCCGCAAATTGTAGGTTTAGGAACCTACGCTAACCACTAATGAAATTTTCCGCAATTCTAAAGCCGCTACCCGCTATGCCAACTCCCTTACTCACATTGTAGGTGTGGCAATGGGCGTGTCTTTTGCGCTTTCCGCAAACTCCAGGGGTGCTCCAGGGGTCAATCCCGGGACCCCTGTTGTTCAATCTGTACATGCTTCCATTAGGCCAGCTAATACGCAGCTATAATGTGTCCTACCACAACTATGCAGATGATACTCAGATCTATGTGTTACTGACAGCAGCAGAACATGGGCCTGTAGATTCATTGTGTCACTGAATCCAACAGATCAGTGTGTGGATGCAAAACAACTTTCTCCAGCTAAACTCAGACAAAACTGAAATCATTGTCTGTGGCCCACAGAAACAAAGAGAAAGTATTATCAGTCACCTTGAGACTCTCTAGAACCTAAAGATCAGGTCAGAAATTTAGCGGTAATATTGGATTCAGATTTGAACTTTAACAGCCACATTAAAGCAATAACATCAGCAGCTTTTTACCATCTAAAAAACTTTGCCAGAATCAAAGGAATAGTGTCTAAACCAGATTTAGAAAGATGTGTTCATCTCAACCATGTTAGACTACTGTAACGGCCTGCTCACAGGGCTCTAAACCAGCTGTAGGACAGCTGCAGTACATCCAGAACGCTGCTGCACGAGTCCTGACTAGAACCAAGAAATACAACCATATTAGACCAGACCTGAGGTCTCTGGACTAGTCCTGACTAGAACCAGGAAATACGACCATATTAGTCCAGTCCTGAGGTCTCTGGACTGGTCCTGACTAGAACCAGGAAATACGACCATATTAGTCCAGACCTGAGGTCTCTGGACTAGTCCTGACTAGAACCAGGAAATACGACCATATTAGTCCAGTCCTGAGGTCTCTGGACTGGTCCTGACTAGAACCAGGAAATACGACCATATTAGTCCAGACCTGAGGTCTCTGCACTGGTCCTGACTAGAACCAGGAAATACGACCATATTAGTCCAGTCCTGAGGTCTCTGGACTAGTGCTGACTAGAACCAGGAAATACGACCATATTAGTCCAGTCCTGAGGTCTCTGGACTGGTCCTGACTAGAACCAGGAGATACGACCATATTAGTCCAGTCCTGAGGTCTCTGCACCGGTCCTGACTAGAACCAGGAGATACGACCATATTAGTCCAGTCTTGAGGTCTCTGCACCGGTCCTGACTAGAACCAGGAGATACGACCATATTAGTCCAATCCTGAGGTCTCTGCACCGGTCCAGACTAGAATCAGGAGATACGACCATATTAGTCCAGTCCTGAGGTCTCTGGCTTCCTGTCCCTCAAAGAATAGACTTTAAAACAGCTCTACTTGTGTACAAGTCTCTAAATGGCGTAGCCTCAAAGTCCATCTCTGACATGTTAGATCCATATGAACCAACCTGGACTCTGAGAACCTCAGGTAGTGGTCTCCTGCTGGTGTCCAGAGTCAGGACTAAACAAGGTGAAGCTGCATTTCAGTTTTATGCTCCTAAAATCTGGACTAGTCTTCCAGAAGATGTGAGACAGACCTGAACTCTGACAATGTTCAGATCCAGGCTGAAAACAGTTCTGTTTAGATGTGAAGATGATGACTGGAAGGATTTTATCTGCATTCCTCATTTTTAATTCATTTTAAATTTAATTTATTAATGATTATTTTTGTGCTCTTGTGATTTATGGAATGACTATTTGCCTTCTTGTGATTTTATGGATATGTAAAACTTTGAATTGCCTTGTGTACAAATTTTGCTCTACAAATAAACATGCCCAGCCTTCTGATGCCCCCCCCCCCCCCCCACCCACCCCAATCAGTGTGACAACATCAGTACAGCTGTTGCCAGGCAACAAACTTAACGATCCATTGCTATTAAGATGAAGTCTGGAGATTTCCACAAGTGGACTACCCAACAGATTCTCACCCCATGTTTATTCTAATTTAATAAATATTTTTTTTCCTTTCTCATTATTTTCTAAGTAATTTACACTGCAACAATATAATTTCTCTTTGAGTGTTAATAAAGTACAGTTTATAACTAAATATTATCAGTTGAACTGTTAACACACATTTTCAACAAATCCAACATTTTTTTTTTTACGCCTGTTTTTAATTTTGCCAGTATTTTTTTGTCATGTGATCACATGTCATGTGACAGTGCATGTCTTGTCAGGTGATATCCAATGGTGGCATGATGGAACGCAACAGGATGACATCACCGAGCATGATGACATCACCGAGCATGATGACATCACTAAGGATTAAGACATTCTATTTAGGAGCCCCACCCAGCGATCAGTTAGCACAGAGTTAGCTTCAGAACAGCACGGTTCAAGTCTCTCTTACTAGCACTGAAAAACCAACCAAAGCAATGAGTCAAATGGAAAGTTCTTCCCCTAAACGTCTGTGGGGCGACATGGTGGATGATGACGAAGATTTTGAAAATGAATTTGGAGGGGTCGATAACTACGTCTATATTGACTCGAAGAAAGACGAGGCGTGGCCCCTGACTCCACCTCGCAGCCCTGTAGAGCAGCCGGCTAAAGAGGAGCCCCAGGTCTCTGCCCCCCCACCGGAGTATGATCAAGAACAGATCAATTACTTGACTAAGCAATTGCAAGTCATGAGAGACAGGCTGCAGAGAAACAGTTTATTTCTTTCTCAAGAAAGAGATAAGAGAGCAACAGCGGAAAATACCGCCAATTACTACTACCAGAAATTCAGAGAGGTGGAAACTAATTTGGTCAACGAACAAGCGCTCAGACAAGCCAGCGACAATCAGCTCAGCCAGTGCAAAGACACGATCGCAGATTTGCAAAAGTCTCGCCAAATGTCTGAAGCACAGAGTGATGAGCTGAACAAATTAAAAAAGGAACTGCAAGAAAAGACCACCTACATTCAAGACCTCACTTCCAAACTGAGAGCACAGGAAGAGGTGACGAAGAGTCTTGAGAGCAAGGTGGCAGAGCTCGCAGAAAAAGTGCCACAACCTGTTTCCAAAAGTGATGCCGTCACACAGACTGAAGATTTGGATTTAAATGAGGTCTCCAGACCAAAGGACCACATGGACACAGAACCAGAGGGGGTCTCTGAGGTCTCCAGACCAAAGGACCACATGGACCCAGAACCAGAGGGGGTCTCTGAGGTCTCCAGACCAAAGGACCACATGGACCCAGAACCAGAGGGGGTCTCTGAGGTCTCCAGACCAAAGGACCACATGGACCCAGAACCAGAGGGGGTCTCTGAGGTCTCCAGACCAAAGGACCACATGGACCCAGAACCAGAGGGGGTCTCTGAGGTCTCCAGACCAAAGGACCACATGGACCCAGAACCAGAGGAGGTCTCTGAGGTGGAGGGAACCAACAAAACAAAGTTGAGCAAAAAAAAACAAAACCAGAAGAGACCTCTCAACAAAAAAGAAGAAACAATCGTAGACGCTGGGAAATCAAAATAGAAACATTAGAACTCCCTGTGAAAAGACAA
The DNA here is from genome assembly GCA_018398805.1 of Hirundichthys speculiger. Lineage (NCBI taxonomy): Eukaryota > Metazoa > Chordata > Actinopteri > Beloniformes > Exocoetidae > Hirundichthys > Hirundichthys speculiger. The sequence continues at coordinate 586,744 of JAGFBZ010000777.1, read as the reverse complement.
CAGGTCATCAAAGAAATGCCAAAACCCCAGGAAGATATTTCCAGAAGGTTTGTGGCTGAAGAAAAGGACGTCCCACAAGCAGAAGAGGTCTTTGCTCCAGAAAAGAAAGAGAAAAGAAAAAGAAGAAGAAGAAGAAAACATTACCAGGACTGAGAGCAAGATCACTAGGCAGAGGGTTAAATTTCACATACAGTAGTATTTAAACTTTTGGACACACTTATTCACTCCAGATGAATGTAGTCTGTCCAAACGTTTGACTCCCACTGTAAGTTCCCTCTGGGTTTTCTCCAGGTTCTCTGGTTTCTCCCCACAATTTAAAAAAATGTCTTACATTTATAACAAGTTGACAACATCTAAATTAACAGTTAATAAATTGGAATTGAACTGTATTTCCTCTGTGTACAGCTTAATATCTTAAAGAAGTGTGCTTTTGTGTTGTGTTGTAGCAGCTGAATGATAGCTGCAGGTCAAAACTAACGTGAGGGAAAAGTGTTATTAATCAAACCTATTTAACAGCATTATGTCATTCAATTACTGAAAAATAAAAGGGAAAAATTACCAAATTTATTTGTACATTTGCCAAAACCTTTCAGTGTTTTTGCAAATCTTAAATTTCAAAAAAGAAATCATCACAAACTTGTATGGATATTGACTAAAAAATGAATAACAGTAAAGCATCTGTTCTAAGCTCATTTTCTTGGAACAAATGTCTTAAAAATGAATTAAAAGAATGTCAAAACAATTATATTTGTCATATGGGGAATTAAAATTCCAGTTTTCTCTAGTAAAGTCGAGCATTGCAAAACCCTTGACGAATATTTGGATCAGGTCTACATTTTAAATTTTTAAACTTACTACAGGGAAAAACTGATTTTCTGAAAAACAGGAGCTTTTCTTAAGACGTTTCAGGGTTTTGGTTGTAGATACATTAACAGTAATTTTGAATATTTACAATTGAAACCCAATGAACAGGACAAAAAAACGTCATCATTCATGTGAGGATTTGTGCAGTGATAAGCTTGTCAACAACCTCGTTGGAAGGAACATCCTGTTGTCATAGAAAATACGTTACTGTGTTTCAGAAGGCTCAATTTATTGCTCTCCATCAGCCAAACAAAAAAACTACAGAGATTGACATGACTACTAAAATTTGGTTAAGAAGCCCATCAACATAAAATCTGTAAGGATTGATAAAAATCTTCAATGATTAGGATTGGAGATTGCTTAAACATTTACCAAAAGGTGACGATTTCTTTAGTGGAAGTGGAAGTCTATATAAATTTTATTCAGAAGTATAAAAATTCCAGGGCAGTTAAGAAAAAAAAACAATCAAGTGGACATCATCTGTTCGAGTAATTTGACTCCTTCAGAACTTTGAACAGGTAGCAGAAAGATCTAAACACCTGAAAGCGTGAACCAAATAAACTGGCTGCTGAAGTTCATGTTACAATGTTAAAATGAAAAGCTTGTTACATGTTGAGCACTTTTGGAAGTCTTGAAACATTTATTTTAAATATGTGATCATTCAAATGATTTAGACATTGTTAGCGTGCCGTTTTAGGAAAAAGAAAGCTTTTGCATTGAAAATCGATCATATTTCAACCATGTTTTTGTGTTAATCCACTGAACACGTTTATGTTCTATGTAGCTCATTTACAGTCGTTATGTCCATTGCTATGGTATAATATAACCATAATTGTTTTTAAGATGGGGGGGACCTGTGTGCACGCTGGGAAGAAACACGCCTCTGGAGGATCACAGGTCCAACGTTGGGGGGAATTCAGGTTCCCTAAGAGGAGCCAAATTTTCCCTGTATTTTTACATTTTTGTGGGTGTTTGGTTTCTTGCCGTCTCTTTTTCTTCTGAGAGTGACAGGTTCATGGACACAGGAGTTTTGGGGTGGGATGGATCTCTCTCAGCATTTTAATTTCACATTATGCATCATATGCACAGAGGTACAATAAATAAATAAATAATTTATTGTACCTCTGTGCATACTAAGTGGCCCATATATACATGGCCATATGCCCATATATGGCTCACTTGAAGCCCATGCAATTGTGATGTCACTTGGCTCTCAGCCTATATATACATTTGCTACCTGCCTTGTCACTTCTTTGTAGTTGCCTGAGGAAGACCATTCGGTCGAAACGTTGCAATTAAAGATACATTGGGAGCTTCTAACAAGTGTGCGAATGCACCAGTACACCCAGCAAGACTGGTGAAAGACTGGTTTGATGAACATGAAAGTGAAGTTGAACATCTCCCTTGGCCTGAAGTCACCAGATCTGAATATTATTGAGGCACTTTGGGGTGTTTTGGAGGAGCGAGTCAGGAAACGGTTTCCTCCACCAGCATCACGTAGTGACCTGACCACTGTCCTGCAGGAAGAATGGCTTCAAATCCCTCTGACCACTGAGCAGGACTTGTATATGTCATTCCCAAGACAAATTGACGCTGTATTGGCCGCTAAAGGAGGCTCTGCACCATACTAATAAATGATTGTGCTCTAAAACCAGGTGTTACAGTTTCATTGTCCAACCCCTGTAGTTCATATTTTGTGTGAATGTGAACTGAGCGCGCTCTCTTTCCCCTTGACGAGCGTCGGGTGTGAACAAGTTCATTTGGGCAGTTGTGAACGACGCCCTTTAAAAGTTCACGCATGGTCAAAACCATGCCAGGTTTCCAGCAAACCCCATTTAAAATACACCACAAATGAGCCTAATATATATCTTTGGAAAGCAATCAAACATGGCAACACAGCTGTCGCTTCTGTCGCACCAACAACTGCGTCATCAAATGTTTAAAACAAGCAAGAAGATGATGAAAGCTTCGGTTGCCCAGAGCTGGAGGAGCGACCTGACTCCAAAGATTACACTGAAATCTTTGGAGTCGGAGATTGAAATATTGAAATGGGGGGAAAAAAAAACATTTGCACCTTAAGGACCTGTTTTTGTCTGATCATGAAGACCATTTGGCAGCAGGTTTTTCCTCATATTTTTAATATACTGTAGAGAGAAGCTGAAAGGGAAATTACAGTTTTACAACTGGCTGTCCTTTCAATGTGAACCCTGGTTTGATAAATATTCCAGATTGGACACACAGGCACGATCGTAGCCGCTAGCCGCTACCCGCAAATTGCGGGTTTAGGAACCTTCGCTAACTGCTACTGCAATCTTCCGCTTCCTTAAAGCCGCTACCCATTATGCTAACTCCGTTACTCACATTGTAGGTTTGGCAATGGGCGTGTCTTTTACGCTTTCCGCAAACTCGGTATCTCGCAATACCGAGTTTGCGGAAAGCGCAACCTGCATGTCAGCGGCATCCACTGTCTGCTGTCAAGCTTGTGGAACATTCAGAAGTATAATCTTTCAAATTCTGACAAATACTAAACCAACTGACTGATCTTGTTTGATTTTCCGGAGCTCACAGTTTCACAGAGGGGGCTTGTCCAGTCCCAGGGGCTGGAACGTCTTATCATCTCAATTCTGATGAAGCTCTTCGGATCACTGTCAAGCTCAAGTATGGAGCTGCAGCAGCTGAAGAACCGTGTCGGATGACCAGGTCACGTTCTGGGAAGCCTTGCTGCACAGTTTTCCTCTCTTTTTTTTTTTTTTTTTTATGTCTGCTGCAATGAAAGATGCAAATAAAGATGAAACACAACAACTCAGGGGCCGCCCGGTGGTGCAGCGGTTAGGATCAGCAGCCCATGTACAGAGGCTCCAGTCCTTGACACAGCAGTCACGGGTTCGACTCCCAGCCCGTTCTCTCTCTGCCCCCCTTCAGTGTCAATAAAGACCATTAGAGCCAATAAAATAAAAAGAAACAGTGATTCAGATGGTGACAGAACCCAAGATATTTCCTGCTTTTTGCTTCATATCCTCATTTTATTTATTTATTTATTTATTTATTTATTTATTTATTTATTTTAGTGTAGAAGGACATTGTATATTAATGAACATTTAAAATGTAAATATACCCAATTATAGCCAGAAGGTTAATTTGCATTGGCAGTTCCCCAATTTATAATTAAACATCTATTCTTTGCATTCCAGACCTCCAACACATTAAAGAATGGCACTGATACAATTTAGTGCCTGGTAAAAAAAAGATTAATGATGTTATTTCAAAGAAGAGGCCGCAGACCCTGCACTGACCTCTTAGCACTCCTGAGCTGTTCACAGAGAATGTTGGGAACATTTAGAAACAAAAAATGAGACAGCACCTTTAGATGTGTTTGCAGGATGAAAGGGACCAAAAACAACCGAAACATTTCATCATGTGACGTCCAGACTGCTTTTTTTAATGTTGTGAGAAGGAATGACAACGTTACAAAGTGATTAAAGCTGGATTATTTTGGGAACGTGTTGCAGGCCTGAAATGTAAACGCAGCGTCAAAGGGAAAAATGAAATGAAGTTTAGAAAAAAAAGAAACAGCTTGGAAAAAAACATCCCTTCGTACTGCCTACAAAGAAATAAGAATGAGTTCTTTTATTTCCTTTTTCTTAAATCTCTTTTTCCATATAATCACAACTTCTGTTGGGGATGCAATCTGACTTTCTCGAGTTTCATGAGCTGTCCACACGGCTTCATAGGAGGGGGCCCCAGTCCATGCATGTCTGTGCGTGCATGCATGAGTGTGGGAATGGGCTTGCTAAAATGGAAAACATCTATTTTTCCATTCAGGAGCTCACTGTATAGACGGGGAGGCAGTATTTTTCTTTGAGCCCTATATTATTTCCACCTGTGAGCAGTTGCTGGCAGGTTCACATGCCGGGCCCCCAGTTTGCCTTGCCGACCGCTCCACTCTCCACCTTCCGCCTCCGTGGTTGTTTTGCGGTGTTGGACGCAGGAGCAGGAAGCATTTGTTGTGCACAGGATGGCCCCTGAACAAACCTCTCCCGCTCGCCTCGTAACTTTAACACTTCTTCTTCCGCTCGGTCGTGCACACAAACGGGACGTGTTCATTTCCTCTCGGGCAGCCGCTTCCTGTGGTCAGGAGGCTCGAGGAACCCTCTGAGTGCGTCTTGACACAAGCTGCAACTTCCCAGCAACAATGCATGCTCTTAAAGCTTTTATTTAGCTTTACCCTCAAATACTTGGAGACTTTAAACCCTATTTAAAAAAAACCAATCACACCAGTGAACTGACTTTAAATACACCGCAGTCAGAATGGATGGAGTGTGTGAAAAACACTGGGCCAACGTTTCAGAATACCTCCAGGTTTCATAAAGGACTCCTAGAGACAACTGACATTGGCTGCGGTTACATGATGTTTTTTAATTCGGAATTAAAATTAGGAATTAAACAATTCCGAATTAAACTATTTTCCTTCGAGTTTACATGGAAATAGTAATTCCGAATTAAGGTTTACATGGAAAACACGTTAGTTCGGCTTTATCCAACTCCCCTTTAGGTCTGGGGGTTGGGAAGGGTTCTGATTGGATGGGGGGGCGGACGTCTTTACATCTACCGGAAGAAAACAAACTTAGCTAACTGGTTAGCAACAACATTCCACTTATTTTTGACCTGGGTGGCGTCTCTATCTGTGAAACCTCCTTCATTTAACCTGGCCGCTTTGAAAAGCTCACAATTTTTATGTTTCCTGCCATCTGTTCTTTTAATTATTTCCAGTTCCTCCAAGCTATTTATTAAATAAATCGTCTCTGCTCTTGAACACGGTTTACTGCGTGCTGCCGGAATATAAGCGTCATCGCGACAGACGGGCAAGAGAACTAGCATGCGCAGAAAGACGGGAATTAATTTAAAGAGAAATGAATGTAAACATGACCGCAGAATTACTTAATGCGGAATTAAAATGGGAATAAACCAGCCACTTACTTCGGAATTAAGTTAATTCGGAATTGACATTTTCATATGGAATTAAGTGTTTACATGGTAACTTTTATTCGGCTTTAACTTTAATTCTGAATTAAAGAGGAATTAAACTTCCTATGTAAACGAACCCATTGTAACAGACGCTATACAAATAAAATTGAATTTAATTGAATCGTCTTTAAAACAACCACAAAGAAATGTGGAATGAAAAAAAAAAAGACATTCAGAAAAATTGAAATGGGATACAAAATGACTTTAGAAGGTATAGATTTACCTCAAACAAACATTAAATCATTTTACACTCTTGTATCTTTTTTTTTTAGCATCAAGGCCTATAGTATTCTTGGATTTCTCTGCTCAGTCATAAGAGGATTAATTCTCAAAAACCTGATGATTAAACTTTAATCACGTCGTCAGAGAGTATTTTATCATCAAGCCTGACCGTGTGCACGTATCTCAGCTGCTCATTTCCTTGCTTTGAGGGAGACCTTTGAGCTGTCCTTTAACTCCTGCTTCATCATTCCCTCCACTGCTTCCTCTCTCCTGGAGGAGCACAAAAATAAGACATAAAGGAAGTAATAAGATGACACGCAGTGTCTGAACCAGGAAGCACGTCTGCTACTGTCTGTAATTCCCAACAATTTTTTGAGCTTCTTTCCCAGGGACTTCCCTCCATGTCCTTACTTCCCAAAAGGAAACAGGATTACTATAAGAGAAGAAGCATCACAATCTGCAGTTTTATTTTAAGATGAAAAGAGGCTGATGACGGGCTGTCGTGCTTTCATCCATCACAACAGGATCTGATACGTTCTCATTCCAGCAACTTCAACAAAACGGATGAAGTGGATGTTTGAGTGAGATGAGCAGGAAGTGCCCCTCAGCCGCCTCTGACTGAGTCATCTCTGGCCCATTTTCTGTGAAAAGGAGCAGGAAAACTGCACAAACACTTCTGGGATAAAGGAGAAGGAAGAGGAGGCGCAGTTACAGGATGTTGTTGAGTTTCAGATCCTGTTTTCATCACTTTTTTTTTTTTCCAAGTGCTATCGCAGGTGCACGACGCGCTCCGCCTCCTACAGCGCCACCTCCAGGGCCACCCTCGCCGCTCCATCCTCCTCCCATATAAGTCCAGCACTTCCTCCTCGTGGTGCAGACACCCCCCTCCCCCTCCTCACAGAGCCTGTTATTGTTGTAGGAACTTCTTGGCTTGGCTGATGTATTAGCAGCCTGAGGTGATTTAGAGTGACAGGTTGAATCAGAGGTTTTCGTGAGGATTTTTTTTGGGTCTTATGTAACACATATTTTCACCTATTATTAACAGTAAAAGTATCCGACGGGCTTCAGAGCCTGTGGTCAGAGCTGACGGCTGTCTGCTCCAGAGATGGAGGGGGGGCGCAAGGTCAAGCGTGGCCTCTCTTCACCTCTGACGGCGGCGGAGCTCTGGAGTTCCCTTCACATCTGCAGACATGACAGGATGCAACGACTGTCACACAGCAGCGTGAACTCCTCCAGTCCATCACCAAACCCAAACCTCACATCCTCTCCTTGGAAAAGAAAAAAAAAATGGGAGGAGGAGTGGGGAGGGCTGCCTTTCATTATAAATCATCCTCCAGTTTCCAGTTCTTCAAGTACGCTGCTCAGAAGAGTTTCCATTACATCATCAGCTGTCAGTGTGGGAAGCCAGTTGCTTATGTTCAGAAATTCAAACCAGGGCACAGCAGCAACAGCAGCGGCGGCGGCGGCGGCAGCATGGCAGCTGTGCAGCGAGCAATCTGCTGTGTGACAGGTGGCTGAAACTCTGCATCACCAGTGCTGCGTCAGGGGGGTCAGCGGTCAGCCGGCAGCTTTTATCAATGAACGGGGCAACAGATCCGTCTGGTTTCAGTGTTACAGCAGCGTCTGTGGGAGTTTACACAAGTATGTGTCTGTATTTATGTGAGGCAGCAGAGCTGGTTGTTTAATAGTCGTTAGGAGAAATGACTGATCGTTTGTCATTCGTTTGAGACTGAAAAATAAGCAGCATCTCAAGCACAAGAGTGAAAGTTATGGGATGGGTTTTTTCATCCTCTGCCTCCTTCACATGATTGAATGAAAATATCAAGAGCATCACCATGTGGTGAGCTCCCAAATCTCTCTACATTTTTTTTTTTTTTTTTTTTTTTGGGTGGGGGGGGGGGGTCATTTCTGAGAAGATTAAAGGCTAACAATAGTGTAAGTCATGAAAACTTTTCCCACATTTATATTTTTTTTCCCATCCATCCAGCCTTTATCTATTCCCACTTACATATTTCATCAAGTCTTGTAAAAGTTTGGTGCATACTCTGTTTGGATGACCCTGATCACAGCTTCTGTCTGTTGAAATATTATTTATAATTTCTCTTTTATTGGCTAAACTGAAAATCTGGCTGTCTGACCAAGAGACACTGTTTTCCTCATAAAGACTCAGAAGCAGAAGACCTGCCTGGTTTTGTGCTATTTCACCACTAGAGGGCCCTATGAAAAAAAAAAAAAAAAAACTTTATTTTTCCTTTCTCATATAGTAAAGGTTAGAAACATGTTTTCACTTTAAAAAATTAAGCTATTTAAATATTTGGTTTGCAGTTTCCTTGCATCTCATAAAGTCTCTCAGACTTTTTTTTGCCGTAGTTTTGATCAACTCATATTGATCAAATGAATGTCCTGAATCTTTGGATGTCCACACGGGACATTTTGGATATTTTTGTGGATGTTTTCAAATCATTTCTACCTTTTAAACTTTAAAGAGGAGAAGCTGCCAGCATCAGCAGCTCTCATCATTTTCACTCTATTATCTAGTAGTTACATTAGTTTGTACTGAAATTACAGATGTTGTTTTGAACTTAACTCATCTTTAAAATCTAAATATAATACTAGGAGTGGGCGGCGTTAATGGTTTATGGTGGCAACGATATAAGTGTGGCTTTTAGTAGCTGTCTGCACGTACCAAGTTTAATAAACGCAGTTAGCGCTACCCACGGATTCACCAAATATGTGACATCTCGATCACGGTTTCAAAGCCTCAGCTAGTCTGATCTACAAACCACTACAGAAATAGTCCAACATCTAAAGTAAACCCTCAAAATGAACACACTAAAGTCAGGAAAACAAAACAAGAGCATAAAATGAGGCATTTTATGACAAAATACATCTCCACCTAGTTCACCCATAATGTACTGCGGCCGCCCGACTAGCGATTTTTTTATTTTATTTATTTATTTTATTTAATTGATGTCCAAATGCCATCACTGTATACTTGTGTAAGGTCATGCCACCATTTCTTACAGTGGAGAAAAGCAGCTTTAGGAACATGATAAAGACACTTGATGGTCGCTACCAGTTAGCTAGCCACAGAAACTTTAGCCCAGTAATTCCCAAAGTGTGGGCCGCGGCCCCCTGGTGGACCTGCAAGGTACTGCAGGTGGGCTTTGAGAGGTCATTAAAAATAAACAAATATGTTTTAAATCCTCAAATTTTTTTTAATTACTGTAAAATATTACATCATTTTAAAAAAATATTTAGAAATAATAAAACAAACCAACTGAGTGTTATTCTACTGTCATCTTAACGTGACAAGTCTCACCTTATTTGTCGACCCCTAACATTAATATTGGAATGTAGCTTTTAGTCTTGTATGTTGATCAAAGTGGTGTTTAAAGGTTTGCATGGGCTGCAGAGATTTATCTCATTTCAGATTGGGCCTTGATATTCTGAATTCTGAAATGTACGACAAAGTCCGCCAGCAAGTTGAATAAGATATCACGAGCATAAAACATTATCCAACTACTACAGACTTGTGGAGTCGAGTCACACAATGGAGCCTTACATTCCTCTCACGATCCACTTCATCAATGAAGAGGGGAAGTTGTGCAGCAGATGACTACAGACAGAATATTTCCCTGAGGATCATACGAGTGAACAACTCGTGTGTGTGTGTGTGTGAATATCGTAATATACAGTCATGGAAAAAATCATTAGACCACCCTTGTTTTCTTCAGTTTCTTGTTCGTTTTAATGCCTGGTACAACTAAAGGTACATTTGTTTGGACAAACATAACGATAACCACAAAGATTGCTCATAAGAGTTTTATTTAAGAGCTGATATCTTACCATTTTCCATGGTTTTCTTGATTATAACCTAAATCACTTAAGTTTTTACATCAATAGCTATGGCGTTGTACTGCCAAAAACACTGCTTTTATGCATTCAGTGTTTTCTTTTCTGTCTGTTTTAGTCACATGATGACGTTTAGTGGTACCAGGTATTAAAATGAACAAGAAAGTGAAGAAAAAATTGTGGTCTAATCATTTTTTCCATGACTGTGTATTGTTACCGCACATACTTTAGATTATTCCACAACATAGATTTGAAGCCATATCCCTTATAATACCTTAAGGGATTTATATTAATATTTTTTCCATTATTAGATGATAATGTCTATCACTAGATAAACATAAAGACGCTCCATTGGGAGGGGGGGGGGGGGGGGGGGGGGCATTGCTGGTAGAGTCAAGAGTTTTTGCTTTGCTTTTTTTCATTTCTTTCTCATTTTTTCCATGCAAGGAATAGAAACTCAGCAGCAGGAATGCAACACGTCTCTGTTCGTGAAGGCCGGTGTGGGTCAAAAACATCACGTTTGAGTGTTAGTTTGAGCGATTTTACAGAGGCATGAAAATAAACCTTTCATGTTTTTATTGAAAATCAGCTCTTTGTGTGATGGTGAGTGACTGTTTGAACTGTTCAGTCACAGTCACTAAGTCCTGGTTAAGTCAGCTGTCCAGCTGTCCAGCTGTCCAGCTTTGCTTCTGTGTCTCATGATGGACAGAGAAGCCACACTGATGGTGACCTGTTGGACGTTTATTATAAACATTTTATAACCCAAAACAGGAGGATGATTTGAGCAAAAACAAGCAGAGTTACTTTGTGATGTTGTAAAGCTGAAACTCTACTTCAACTCATTCATTGCCATGTTGGACTTACCTTAAAGAGGACGTATTTGCTTTTTTTTTGATGTCGTTGTTGTTTTTGATAATTTCCTTGAAAAAGCTCATATGGGTGGCTGAGGAGTGCAGAGTGGAATTGCCCAGCCTTCATATCTTTATCAGCACCCTCCCACTGGAGGCCCGTTAGCCGTTTGCAGGCAGCTGCTGCAGAAGCCGAGACCAGTCGTGGAGCTTCGTGGAGCAAGAGGGCCCCACAGTGGAGCTCTGGTGGATGGGCCAGTCACAATGATTGACTCCCAGTATAAATCCACTTAGATGAGTCCTGAAACGATTCTCCAGTTCCTTCAACCAAGCACCAGCCAAGAGCCGGCATGTCTGACCAGCTAACGGTGCGCTGGTCTTTGCACCAGACTGAGACTTCACTGACAGAAATGTAAAGACTCTTCCAACCAGAATCACACTGGGACCTCCAGTCAAAAATGTTGTTTCGGTGTCGACATGAAATGACTGCTGTGGTGAGCGAGGCTAAGCTAAGCTAAACTTGTTCCGCAGATCCTTCCAGACCAACCACAGCCAGTCACGGTGGTCAGTTAGTACAATCAACACAAGCACAAGAAAGCATATTCTCTTTAAAATAGGACCATGAACCTTTAGGTTTTTATACACAATCAAAATAATACAAAGCACTAAGTAGCTAAAGTCATAACAACAATGACCATCTGTCTGTCCCAGCAGTGGCTAGCTGTTGGCGAAATGGTATGAAATGCTTTTAGACATCTGATAGGTCAGCTTTATCACTTACTATGAATTTATCTGATGTGGACAAAAATAAATAAACCAACACCCCAGTACAGCTGTCATGTACGACGGAGTTTTAGGGCCACACTGAGAAAAAAAAAGTTGGGGACAATGATATTTTTTTGTCGAGAATAAAGTTGAAATGTCGAGAATAAAGTTGAAATCCAGGTTTCCAGAATCGGTGGTTTCTTTTTCTGAAAGGGCACAATTTCTGACACAATCTCTTCAAACTACGAATACTTATAATACTGTGTCTATGTGCTAAAATTGAAATAATTTCCTTGTTGCTAAAGCCCACTCTGATGTACAAGGTCATAACACATTAACACTAGACATTATGTTCTCTCTAAGTGAGAAATGGAAAAAAAAAATCATTGTCCACATTTTTTTTTCTCGGTGTGGCCCTAAAACTCCGTCGTAGTCATGGATGTTTTGTACCAGGCTGTAAATATGTTTAATCTGCTGCAGAGTTAAGAGTCAACTATGATTTGCTCCGTTTTGGAGCCACCACCTAGTGGTCAGTTAATGAACTGCAACATACATAGTTTTGTGCTTCCCTCTGGAAGTGTGGTGGTTGTCGCTTCTGTGAAAGCCACTAAAATGTAAATTAAGAAAAAAAAATTGTTAAAACTGTTTCATGTTCTTCACATGAACGATCATGCACACGTTTGCATGACGTTCTCCTTGGTAGATGCACAGGTTTTGCTTTTTTAAATTTCCATCTGTCACGCTTCTACACCCGATAAACATCTGATCTGTCCCTTGAAGTGTTTTAGAGATGAGATAAGCGCAGTTATGTGAGTAAAGACCAAAGAGGAAGCTGAACGGTGGAGGCTTGATGAGAAAACGTCCTGTTAGAAATATCTGTTGTGCTGATGACAACATGGAAAGCAGAAAGGATTTCCCTAACTTTAGTGTTCAGATGTGCACGAGACGGCCCTCCAGTCCAGCAGACAACAAACAGAAAAGCGTCACATGTTGTTTCACTTTCCATGAATAAAGGATAAAGGTTTCTGAAGTGCAGGCTGAACTTTGGCCACCGTCGTCTGATAGATGGTTGCTGGAGGAAGTTAAAGTTCAGGAGGAGGATGTGCGTCACAACGCTCAGCAGGTGGAGTTGCAGGTTAGTTTGCTTTGTTGTGCTGCTCTCTGTGCACACTTTCATTTTGTTTTGTCCAGCTCTAATCTTGCTCTTGTTTATCGGGGCACGAGACTTTTTCTGCCGTTGTTGTTTTCGTAGCAGATGTCGTCACATGTGGGGAAGGTCAGTGGGTCCAGTTCCCATCTCTGAAGCCGGCCACAGCTGCTCCGTGGCCTCAGAAATAGGAAATAGGAAGACAGATGAGGAGATGTGGAGATACGGAGTTCAGAAACTCCTTAGCCTGCTCACTTGAACTTCTACCAGTGTCGAAACGCATCAAAGTAATGAAAGCCAGAAATTAAAAGATAAAGCAAATGTCTAGGGCTGCACGATAACTATCGGGCCGATAACAGGAAATTATGACATCATCCCGATAAGTCTGATATCACGACGAATAACCCCGATAACACACACATACATATATATATATATATATATATATATATATATATATATATATATCATATAGACTCAGAGTGCCTTGCTCCCTCTGAGTCTTGAATGACCGGCAGTGAATGTTATGTTCAAGTAACGTCGGCATAATCAGAAAAACGATTACTCAATCAGGAAAATCAAGAATACCCCCACATGCCAGAAAACAACTTGTTAACTTGGTCATAATTTTGGTAGTTGCTGACTTGAATTGATATTCGCAGTATTTTCCCACATGTTACACATAAAAAAAAAAGAAAAAAATAGAAAAGGTTGAAAAAACGACTAGCAAACGAGGGAACGTGGGAATTTACGTTACACCTTGAATGCAGCCTGCAGCACAGCGCTGATCACAACAAACATGGCGGCGTGGAACTTCGTTAAAGTTTCAGAAGAAGATAGTTTGGTGGTTATTTGTGACGAATGCTCCGAGTGAATTCTACGAGGAGGGAAGCACAAGCTTTAATACGTAAAACCCAATTGGCCATAACATTCACTTCCATGGAGTTTTGAAATTGCGCTAATGTGAGCTAATGGAAGCTAATGCTAACGTGTGCAAGCCAGCAGCAGTCTCTCCTCTCCCTCATTCCTCTCATCTAAAGCTTCCATGAGATTAAAAAATAAAAACTACTGAATCTCATTTACTTTAAAGGTATTAATTTAAATGGAACCACAAGCCAAAATCCTTTAAATGTTAATCTTTTTCAGTTAGTAATTTTGATGCATGTATTTCCATCAGTTCAAGGAGCCTTTATTATATCAGTCAGTAATAAACCTTATTTAAGTTGATGATATCAAATAGGTTTGTTTTATAGCTTTAAGAATGTGTTTGTGAGGCTTGCCAGTAGTTTTTCAATGGAAAAAATAAATATCTGTTCACATAAAAAGTCTATTTTTGATTTTGTTCATAGTATTGATGTAATGATCTTAGGTATATGTGTGTGTTATCGGTATTGGCCTTTAGGAACTGAACGTTATCGGTATCAGTTTTAAAAAACAGTTATCGTGCATCCCTACAACTGTCCTCTGAGGGAGGGAAAGAAAGAAGAAATCACACTGAAACAGAACAGACAGAGCTTATTGTGTAAAAATACCTCTTTTTTATTGAGTTTCCATCATTACAATTGCACACAATCAGTTTGAGCAATCTAAATTATTTATAGAAATTCATTGAGCTCTAAGTGAACAGTCATCAGTCTTTAGCAGAGGCTTAGAGACACGTAAATATACTGAGAACTTCACTTCCCATGAACCATGGCAGCCCTCCCCAAACCCACCCAACAGCAAAAAAACAAAAAAAAAAACCCCTCTTCCTAATACAGTAGCATCTCTGGATGAATCCCCACCCCCGCCCAAAAGAACCAATACGAAACTGCAACATCAGAAGTCATACAGCCGTGTGCACCAGCAGGTCACCAACAGAAAAGCTCCAGCGGGGTCACGAGTCACGTCGAAGCAAGAGAAGTGATTCGCCCGCACGAACAACACATTTACACTCGAAATAATCCGGAAAAGCCCGGCTGAACACATCTATCCGTGAAGAGCCGGAGGCGGTCCGGGCACCTCAGCTCCTGGATGTTTTTCCTCCGTCTATGATGAGGACAACGTTTCCTCCGATTCCCCCCGAGCCTTACATCTCTCTGACCTTAAGCAGGAAACAAGCCCAATCTTTTTCTAGTGAAAAAAAAAAAAAAAAAAAGAGTCGCGTCAAACACTGTGACTCAGAGCGCGAGAGGTGACGGGACACAAGCGGACGTGGAAATGACCACACGCAAGCGGATATGAATGCTGAGAGAGAAGACACAGGAGCTGCAATCAAAAACGTCACTGGATGCAGGTTAAGAGAAGGGGGGGGGGGTTTAGAGACATTTTCTCAGCAGGGTGAACGTCATCTTGCCCTCTGACCAGAAACAGAGTGAGGAGTGTTTGAAAACAACTCGCTGACTTCATCCTGGTGGATCCTGTGTTTCTGTGTGTGATTTAGTGATTTAGTAGATCTGGATTGAACCTGGTAGCCGAGAGTTTCAGGCAGAATCAGAGAATCCAAATGACTGAACAAACTGGGAAAGAGTGAACGCCTGCTCACCAGCCTCAGATCAAAACACTCAGGTTCCTCTGCATGGGTTTTACCTCTAATACAGTCAGACACATTTATGGACAGTCGCTCCTGTAATTAAGGAGAACAGATAAACGTCACAAACGCAGGTTACAAACGCACTTCTTGGTAGCAAGAAAAACTCTGCAGTGGTTTCTGGGTAGAGCCCACAGGACGCCAACAGTCCGCTGCTTCCACTTCAACTGAACATTAATGGTGACAGAGGCCCAGCGATCTCTGTTGGTGTATGCGGGTAAATCCATAAACCCAACAGCTGTTTTCTCTCAGTCAGCACGAGTCCACCGGACCAGGGTTCTTCAGTCCAGGTCCTCAGGACTCACTGCTGCACCGCTTTATTTCCTCCTCTGCTCCAACACGCACGATTCAGATGAACGGATCACCAAGAGCTCGTCATCGAGGTCTTCACAAGATCCGTTCATTCAAGCCAGGTGTGTGTGTGAACTGTATCACTACACTGAAAACTGACATTTAGGGAAATCAATTGGTAGATAAGAAATATAATATTAATAACTCTGATTTTATTAGTTGTGCAAAAATAATAGTTGATTTTTTTAATTATATTGAAAAACACTTTTTTCTTATTCAAAACCACAGCAGTCTCAGTTGATTTCATTAAACCAATTAAGCCTCTGGAGGTCCCTGTAGAAAGAAAAAAAGCCTTTCCTATGAATAAATCCTCATCCTTACACCTTAATCATCTTCTACTGGATGTGAGGACGTCTGAGGTGCTAAAAAGTTAGATCTCATAAACAAAAAAACCCTATGTGATCTTTTTGTGTGTTTATTAGAGACACGACCCAATTTTCCCATGTTTGAAATCTGAAAGTTGAAGTAACGCCGACTGCTGGTAGAATTAAATAAGTACGATTAAACACGGACGCAGAAGCCGTCAGATTGGACTTCTGCATGATGGGCTCCATCACTGGAGAGGAGCCACTTCAAGGCTCCTGCTTCACAGCATGAAACAACCTCCAAACCAGCACAGACGATCTTCCCCCGACCCAGCGGCCGCCGTCTGACAGCAGCGGCTGCGTGATACGACTCCTCGGTGCTCTGCAACGCATCACAGCAACACGCAGGAGAAGATCTGAAGGACCATCGTTGGTGAACGTACAACCACAGAAATGCTTTTTCAGGCACTTAAAACACCTACAAACACTAACGCACAACTCACCCACTGCTATGAGACGTCCCAGTGACTCAGAGGGACCTGGTCACGTTTGCTAAACTAGTGAAGATCTTTGATTTTTCCACACAGAACCTTCAGAGGTCCAGCCAGACTTCCTATCAAGAGTATTTCTCCATTTTTGTCAAATAAATATAGAGATGAGGGACCCGTTTACGCCCTCACTGAGGTATCATTCACCTCCCAGTAAAACCCGCAGCAGTGGGACGTTTGTTTGACACGGAGGCGGGAGCAACGGTTCCTTATCCGGAGACACAGATGCTGAAGGGAATGCATCCAGGAGCTTCCAGAGCCAGCGGCTGTCAGACGGGTCATGGTCTGAGGAGCAGCTGATGGGCAGAGAGGAGCTGATGAGATGACAGTTAGTCCCAGTTAGTTCAGATTTAAATCCCCTGAACGCTCATGGACCAGGACCGTGTCAGACTGGGTTAGATCAGCTGGACTGGGTTTACTGGTCTCAGCTCTGTCCACAACTACATTCAGAACCTTCAGTGACTCAAGCATGACGACGACGTGGGATTTCAGCAGAAAACTGTGAACCGAGGGAAGACTTGGCAGCCTGAATAAAAATAACTTTAATGATTATGTTTGCGGACACTGTCACTACACCCGGATGTGCAAAGACTGAGTGAAGAAAAAGCAACGGGCTCCTCTGGCTCCCCCTGGTGCCTTGAATATGATCTGCAGGACTCCTCTGTGCCTGAGTGAAAATCAGCCACCTTCAGGAGGAGCGACAGTGGCTGGTTGCACATCTGTTTACGGACGTGACGGCTTCCTTTAGCACATCCTCCTGGTGAACAAGTTCTGCTTTAATGATTTAAAATAATCCAACATCAGACACGTGCTTTCATCAGAAGGCGCTAATGTCTGGCTGCAGCTGGATGATGAGCTCCTCGCAGCGTTGCAGCTCATCCTGTGCTCTGAAAAATAAAACCGTCTGCAGAGGAAAGGCGAGCGTCCGCCCAACGTGGACCAAAAACCAAAGCCAACATGTTGCTAGATCCACTGCCACCCAACCACAACGGCGCTCACAGCCAGTTCTGCTGCCTTCAGGGGACTAAGAAGTGAAAACAGCTGGAGGATGAACGACTGTCTCATCTTTCAGCTCCTGTTTTAAACCGTCAGGATCAATTTATGCTGCTGCAAAGCCACACGCCATCAAGGTTTTCGGCCTTATCATTTGACGCGTTTTCTTTCTGAAGGGAGTTGGAAAGTAAATTGTAAACTAAGACACCGCCAGTGTGTAAGCAGATGGAGGAGTGAGGGACGAAGACAATCCTACTCATGCGGGGTGGAAGACGATGAAAATGTCTGGACTTGAGTTCACGATCGCTGATTGAGATCATGGATGGGTTGATAAGTAACTAATGAGATATATCAAGGTATAACTGTGAAACTTAGTACTTAAAAGACGAGAGAATGCTTTGAATTTTCCAGTTGTGACGACCGGCCACGTGCAGCGTTTCACGTTCGTCGCTAGTCTCAACAGACGCTTTCTGCCCTCAGAAAACCACCGTGAAAAAAGAAAAGAAAAGAAAAGAAAAGCCAGGAACCAAGGCAACGACAGGGACGAGCGTAGAAGAGAAAGACAACGACGACCTTCACAGAGAAACCCAACGTGACCGAAGCGAACAGGAACTGGAGTCCCGGCGTCATGCAGCGCGTGAAGAGTGACCCCAGCATCGATACAACACGTCCGTCCCCGTAGTCAGTTTCTATACAGAGGCACATAGAAGGCTCGCGAGTTACAGTTTAAAAGCAGTTACGTGTTTCGAGCCAAGAAGAACACGGCAAAAACATACATAGCCCACACAAACACACGGGAAGAGTCTCTAATGGATCGGTCAAGTCTTCAGAGGGAGACAGCAGTTGTAATAAATAAGAGAAACTGCAGTAAATATGTCTGGGGGGGGGGAGGGGGGAGGGGAGGAGGGAGGGGGGAGGAGACCTGGACCTAAATAATAACAATAATTAATAAAATATTAATAACAATAATAACAATAACGTCCAGTTCCTTTCATAAAGTGGAGAGGGTTGTGATTGGCTCAGTACAGACGAGGAGGAGAATATGGGCCGTCTTCTCCCACAACATGCACACACGCACACGTGCACGCACGCGCACACACGCAGCACTTAAATGAAGCTCACGGTGCTCTGCAGGGCTGCACGGCTGCATCCAAGTTTGTCTCACGTGATCTGGTCTCTGTGTGGTAACATCTGCATCAGCAGCCAACAGGTGGCGCTCACGTGTCTGCAGCTCTGAGCTGAGCTGTTACTCAAACTGCTGTTTTTATTCAAACCTGTCGGGCCACAGCATCTGAACTCAGCTCACCGCTCACCTCTCAGAACCTGCAAAGCTCTCAGAACCGGTGAAGCTGCTGACTGTGACTGGACGAGCATCAGAGGGTCGAGGCTGTTACAGAAACATCCGTGGGTTTCACATAGAAGAGGACTTAATGGTGCTCATTTAAAGAGAAAACATCATTAACTGGCCTCCATCCAGATGAAGTTAAAATGTTAAATACGTTTAGGGAATACCTGCTAAAGAGAAGCCTGTTTTCACCCCAGCTAAAGCCGCTAAACCGAAGAATAAGGTGCAAGAGTCCATCCCAGTCCCCGTGAAACTGGTACTAGTGCTCTGTTTGAAACGCATTTATAGACTTGGTAAAGAAAAAGAGAGGCTCCTAACGGTTCAGTCTGCGCCGACTGGTCACCAGAAACATGAAAGTAGGACATTTCTACATCCATGAATTATACATGTACGTTTCTGAAGTCACACTCAACTCTACGGGTGATTCTGCAGCACGCAGGACGTGAACCATCTGCAGCGTTGGGACATACCTGAAGGACACGCTCCTGACAGCGTGAACCTGACCAGTCTGCATTGCATATGTCGGCCCGTTACCAGCAGTTATGCAACTCGTTCTGGGTTGTGCTGCAGCAGGATCGCCGTTTCAGCGGCCAGTACGCAGGACCACCTGCCTGCTACGCTGAACCGTCTGGACAGGAAATACGGCCATATGTGGTTTCTTCCTTTCCGTGTCCACCACCCCCCCCAACAACGATGGCCGATTACAGGCTCCAGGAGTTCACTGAACTAACATCTGAACACTGGAACCTGCCATTACAATAAAAAACACTAATAACATAAAAGGGTTTATTAAGGCAAGATGTGACAGACGAATCTATTATTTCTACTCATCAACCGCCCACTATCATTATTACCTAGATGTAAATACAACAAGGAGAAATGAAAAAATCTCTTAAAGGTTTTCTGTTGTGTTTTAGTTGGTTTTTTTATTTTTTATTTTAATGCTTTTGCCTCTTTGACTTTTGAACTGTCTGGTCTGAAAGCACCTGTGTAAACTTCAGGTTCAGATTGTAAACACGTTGTTACGCTACAGATGTGAGTAAAGAGCAGGTGGATGGAAGCACAATTAATGACGATAATCTCTGAAAACACTTTAACGCCCTGAGAAAAGGTTTCTTTCTAAAACATCTGGATTGATGGTTGTTTTTCATCTGTAAATCAGCAGCCATGACGCTTTTTTGTATGTTTCATTCTTGCTTTTGATTCCAATTTAATTCAGAGCTTTAAAAAAAAAACAAAAAACAATAATGCAACACACTAATGTATGTTGGATGTGTGTGCTTTTTGTCACATGCACACTGTAATTTCTGTTTTAAAATGATAAACTTTTCTATGTTGGTTTGAAAAATGCAAACAT
The DNA here is from genome assembly GCA_018398805.1 of Hirundichthys speculiger. Classification (NCBI taxonomy): domain Eukaryota; kingdom Metazoa; phylum Chordata; class Actinopteri; order Beloniformes; family Exocoetidae; genus Hirundichthys; species Hirundichthys speculiger. Next base: position 566,550 of record JAGFBZ010000777.1, on the reverse strand, counting down.
TAAAAAAAAATACTGGGGCAGAATTAAAAAGGAAAATAAAATTTGCTGAATAAATAAATTTGAGGATCTGAATTTGCAGCTGCATTTGTTGAAGGTGGAGCAGCACAACCAGCTAAAGAGCTGAAAATAACTTAAATCAGAGCCTCATAATAAACCCAGAATCCCAGAGACACAGTGAGACCAAAAATGCATGCAGAGACATGCAGCCTTACACACACACACACACACAGGCAACCAAGAGCCCAAAACATGTAGTCAGATATCTGATGTAATCAGGGGAAAGCAGTTGAAGTAGTACCTATTAGTGACCACTAGGGGACCCTGAAGTCAACCAGACTCGACCACTGTTCCTCACTGGCCATCTGAGCTTGCCAGAGATAATATTCTGTACATGCAGTCAATTAATAATCTGATGCAACACTTGATTTGAATAGGCAAACATTTAGATTATACACAGATAGCATTATATCATTCCTCTTTCTATATAATCTGTAACCTCCACTCAACAAGAAGAGAAGAAAACTTGAGTGTGACCCCGGTAGAGGACCACACGGTCAACTCCGACAGGTGACGTCTGAGTCGTACACGGAAGGAGGGCTAATGTGACCAAATTAGCAGATTTGCATACAAATGTCTTGAATTATTCCAGATTACGTGTGAGGCCCCGCCCCCATCTCCCTCACCCCTCCCACCACATCACACAGGACGCAGAGGCCAGATGTGGGGTGATGTGCTCACTCATCTGCTCGCCTGCCTCTGGAGGGGGGTGGGAGGGGGAGGGAGTCCTGCAGGGGCCGCAACTGGCGCTTTTTGTTGTGTTTGTGGGATTTTTTTTTTTCTCTTTTCTTCTCATCAGGTCATCCCGCCCTGCGATGTGGAGCTCAGTCCTCCAAGATGACTTTCACAAAGCTAGCCACGTCGGTCTCTTTGGCCTCGTGGGAAGTGAAGAAGGGATGTTGCTGATGAGGAAACAGAGGCTGGGTTAGTCAAAAAAATAAAATCAGATAAAATAAAAGAAATCCACAAAAGGATCCACATCCTTTTGTGACTACACATGGCGTTGACGTGTGCATTTTATTTTAATCCGTTTGTCGTCTGTCAGCATATTTCTGTTTATTTTGCATCTCTGCAGTTATTCAGGACTGGTGTGCGTCTTACATCTTTTCGTGATTGTTTTGCCATTTTGCATCTTTCTATGGTCATTTGTGACCGGTTTGTGTGCGTCTGTTTAATCACCTCTGTCTTTGCAGTGTGGCTCCATCTTTAAAGACATTTTTTGTTTTGCTTTCTTCTTCTGTAAGTGTGGTCATTAGAGGTATTTCTGACTTCCTGTAAACAAAAGTCACAGCGCTCCCACCTCGGATCATCTTCTGCACCAGACAGTTACTGTCACTACAATTCCTTGGATGCAGGTACTCCATGCTGCAGCAGTGTTTCATATTCAGGGTTGAAAATGATCAAGTTCAACATCGTCCTGCCCCTGCCTCTTTAAAAATGTTTTAATACTGATTTAGTTAACTCCATCCAGTCTGATTAACTACAAAATAACTTCCAGAAGACACAGGTGGACGTCCTCCACCATCACCTGGATCACTGACTACCTGACTAACAGACCTCAGTTGGAGAGACTGAATGGTTGAGTGTCTGAGTGTCAGCAGCTCTGGAGAACCACAGGGGACTGTACTCTAACCACTGATCTTCACTCTGGACACCTCAGACCTCCAGAACCAGTCAGAGTCCTGACATCTGCAGAAATACTCAGATGAATCAGTGGTGGACCAGAGACTGAAGACAGAGGACTGATAAACCGTTTTGTGGGGCGATGTGGAAACAATCATCTCATCTTAAATATTGACTCGACAAAGGAGATGATTGCATTTCCTTCATAGAAGTAGTGGAGGTGGTGGAGTATAAATACCTCACTGTTCACCTGGACAACAAACTGGACTGGAGACACAAAGAAGGGACAGAGCAGACTTGACTTCCTAAGGAAGCTGAGGTCCTTCAGTGTTTCCAGCAGGATGTTTCTTATCTTGTATAAGTCTGTTGTGGAGAGTTCAGTATCATCTGCAGTCATCTACTGGGGGAGCAGCATCAGAGACAGAGTCTTAAACTGAACAAGCTGATAAAGAAGGCTGGTTCTGTTCTGGCGCTTCTAGAGCTGACTGTGCACTTCATACAAAAATAAAAATAAATAATGGACAACTCAACATCCTCTACACTCAGATCTGCTGCAACACAAACACAGCTATAACAATCAATAATGTCTCCTTAAAGAGATGAAACTATTAACAATCACTGCCATAAATAATTCCCCCTCAGTGATCCGTTTAGTATTATTACACTGAACTGATTTGTGACAGTCGACGCAGCGGATGCAACATAGTGTTGAAACATGGACCCAGCCCATGTAACTGTCTAAAACCAAAGTGTTGCAACGTGATGTCCCTCACAGATACTGGTTAGATGAAACGTTATGAAACTGTTGAGTTTAAATAGTTGCTCTGAGTCCATCCCTGCACTCCTCTGAACTAAGAGCGCTGCGACCGCTGTCTGCTGCAGGTTATACATGTTTTGCATTCATTTGTGAAAATAAAAGGACTCTAATCGTTGTTTTATGCGTGTTTCTTTTTGAACAGTTAAGGCTCCTTTTAGTCTGTTTGCATCTCGTCGTGACAAAGTTAATAATGCATTCCTTAGAGTTTGTTTGGCACCTTGTAGTTCTCATTTGTGTTTATGGTCAAAGAAATGCTGTTTTGAATCTCATCCTGCTTTTTTTATTTCTTTTTTTTAACTTTGTCTGCTGCAAAGTGGAATTTGGCCATTAGTTTTTTACGAAGGTTTTGTCTTTATTAGTGATCTTTTCATCTTCCCAGCCTCTCTGTGTGTACGTTGTTAGTTCACTGGCTCTGCTTGGTTTCATTGTGTTTGTATGAACACGTTCCTCAAATGTGAATATTAAGGCACCTTGGTACTCAGATGGGAGAAGGAGGATCTGAAAGCAGCAGGCTGATTGGTTTCTAATTAACAGAATTACTGGGCGCTTAGATCTAAACAAAGAGACGCAACAATGAACCAAAAGACATGTTCATGAGACATTTCTCACCATGAGTTCTGTGTAAGTCGGGCGCTCTGTGGAAACTTTCTTTAAGCTGCAGGAGAAAGAACAACAACAAAAACAGTAGTTGGAAAATTAAAGAAAACAAAACAAAACAACAACAAAAGCCACTGCAGGTACAGTTCAGTCAACAGACAGCTGCCTTGAGTTTCTGCAGAGCTGATAAAGTGATCACAGATAACACTGACTGTTATCTAACAGCTGGTTCCTGTTCTCAAGAACCTGTTTGAGTAAAAACCCTAACCCAAGAGAAGTGAACTTTGAAATGATATGATTTTAAGGAGACTGACACCACCTCCATCTTTAAAACTAAACTGAAAACATTTCTGTTCAGTAAAGCCTACAGTTAATCTAAACTATAGTGTGTAGGGGCTAATAGTTATAACTATAGTTGTAGGAGCTCAGACTAGAGTAGCTCATCTTAATCACAGCTTCATCATAGCTATGCTGCTATAGGCCTATGCTGCAGGGGGACGCCAACATGATCTGCTGAGTGGTGTCTCTACTGCTCTTCTCTCTTTCCTCCTACCTTTGTGGTGGAAATTTTTATTTGGTTTATTTCATCTTGTAATTTTGTCATCTAACAATATGTTTAAAAGTGATTTGTCTGTGTCACACGAGACCAAATGTCTGACAAAGGCAAATTACGGGGGTCGGCTGTGGCTCATTGATCTAGGAAGACATGGCAGGGGTCAGCTGTGACTTCCTAAATTCAATTAGCATCAACTAAATAACTCCTTGATCAAGGGACTTTTTAAAGTTGCTAAACTCAATCAGTCTGTTTAAACAAATGCCTCTGTATAAACTCAATCAGTCTGTCTTGAGACAAATGGCTAAGACAACTGTCTGCCTCCACCACCACCTGCTGTGTCCACACTCTGTATGCAAACCTGTAACACCTTGCTGTCTGGTATAAAAATCAGCTTCATCTTTGTATCTGCAGAGTCATTTAGCCGGCACTCTGCGAGTGGTGGCTGGTGGCTCTCCTTGTGGCCACAAGTATTTGTATGTCTGTCTTTCTTTCTCTGTAATAAATTCTATTCTGATTTTCTCATCAAGATCGGATAATTTTTTTTCCACAACAATTTGGCGCTGCAAAGTAGGGTCCCTCGCTTGGCCGTCTGGACGGAGTGACGAGAGACCGAGAACCTCAAAAGTGCTGTTGAGATGGGAGCTGACTCACTGCCTCCTGGCTGCCAACGCTGGGATCCAACGAACTTAAGTCCTACAATCTGATCTGGTGAGAAATTCATTTTCAAAAAAACACATTTGGTCTCGAAAAGGTTCAGATCTGAAGTGGTTCAGCATTCTCCATAGCATTTGGGGAAGTTTAGTCTGCAGGAGTGACTGCGACTGGTTAGTTTCTGAGATCTGTTCTGAAACGCTCCTTCTGTAAAGTAACTCAGAGGGTTAGGCTTTAACTGTTTGGGGCAGGCAAACAGATTTTGCAAAGACGTTTGCAATCTTAGCAAGAGTATTCATACTGACTCATAAAGAAATGAGTTCTGGTAAATCCAAACCTCTTTTTTTTTTTTTTTGTTCCTCAGAGTTCCAATGTGGAATAGGTGAGAGAAAGAAACGGCCGTGAGAGTGTTGAATGTCTGGACTCAGAAACATGGGTTTGTCGAGTTTGAATGAGTTGGAAAGACTGAATGAGAAATTGACTGTCGCTTTGTTTTTTTTTTAAGGAGTGAATGTATCTTTATTGTTGATTCTGATGCTATTCCGCATCTCTAACCCCTGCGCATGCGCAATAATATATATATATATATATATATGTATATGTGTATATATATGTATTATTTTTTTGGTACCTTAAGTGTTGTATGTATGTCCTGTGCTTTGTCTGTCTCACTAAACCCCAGAACAGAGACAGTTGATACCCCCCCCCCCCTTTTTCTTTTTTTTACTCATTTGCTTTTGGCCAAAGCAATTTACAGTGATGCGACCTAGATTTTTTTTTTTTTTTTTTAAACTGTCAGAACTGAAAGCCAGTCCTGATTTCAAAGTTTGTGTTTTTTTCTCCCTCCTTAAGGTGTACAGACAACAACCATGTACTGTATGCAAATCAGTGAAACCGGTTTTCCATGGCTGCTGTCACTTTTCACAGCTTCCTGTCTGAGGAACAGGCAGCAGCCATTCCCCCCCCCCCTTATGGGACGTCCCCCCTCAGATCTCTAAGCCCAGAGTAAATATGTTAGTCTAAAAAACAAACAAACTGTGACCCTGTTGTTATTCCCGTTGTTGTGATTTTGTACTAAACTTCTCTGTGCTTGAAGCCCCTTTATCTTCTCTTGTCCATGGAGAAGGTCTACAGCCTCCAGATCTTATTAGATGCCCCCCCCCCCCCCCCCCCCCCCCCCCCAAGGCAGAGAAATTAACTGAAAAAGGCTCTTCAAACAGCTCCCACGTTAGGCCTTTCCTGGAAAGAGTTCTCATCCCCCGACAACCAGATTGCTCAGCAAGTAAGAGCAGCTCTTCCTGAGACCAGCAGACACCCCTGCTCACGAGTCAATCACCCAGCATCAAAGTAGACGCTCTACTCCACCTATCACCAGGCAGAAGTCATGTCCTCACCAACTGAGGGGACATCTCAGCTGAAGGGGAGGAGTGCTGATCGGCCTCTGGCCGCACTCCGAGCTACACGCTGCTCAACACAGTTGCTTCCCTCTGCTTGGTGAGTGACTTTGGCTGAACCTGTGTGCACCGATGACTGCTTTGGAGACTCCCAGGAGACACAGACGATGGCAGCCTGCTGCACTGACAGGCTATGGATTATTTTGGCTCAAAAATGATCCTAATTTGGATTGTTGTCGTCATTTGGCCCGTTTCCTGGTGGTCAGGAGTTTACTCAAGATTGCTGCATGACAAAAGATCTCACACTGCAGCACCTTTATGTGGTGTCAGCTCATGACACACCCCGCCATCGCTGCTCTCCAACTGACCCACATGATTCAATCTGGGGCTCGGAATGTCCCACCTGACAGGAAACTCTGGTCAAACACCTTTTTCCCCTTGATGGGAAAACTCATGCTCTGCCTGTAAACTGTGAACTACAAGCTGGACGAATTCATCAAGGACTCTGTGGTTGCTCTAAAAGGACTCTGCTTGCGGACCATGTGTCCTCCTCTGGCTGGCTTTCATTGCTAGCTGGTAACAGCTAAAAGGTCTCTCCTGCTGCGGATTATGACCTCAGTCATCATTGTGTTCTTTCATGCTGCATTATTCCCTTAAGTCAAGGACTGTCTAAGATGATTCCCATCCAGTTTTTTTTGGATCTGTATACCCCATGTTCCCAAACAAATCCCATGGACTCTATTTCCAATCCTCCCTCATCGCCTGGATATTATGACGATTCATCAGAATGACTCTGACAACGACTACTTTGTGTGATCGTCCGTTTTCCAACACTGAATATCATTGTCCATATTCATAAGTCGAACATTGTTTCTGTTTTCAATCATGTTTATGATGGTGATCATTGAATCTCAGTGAATTTGGTGACCTAATGTTACAGTTAATGGATGTTATTCTGTGATTAATATGAAACATATCAATGTTTCATTTATAATCAAAAGAGGGAAATTGTGGTGGAAATTTTTATTTGGTTTATTTCATCTTGTAATTTTGTCATCTAACAATATGTTTAAAAGTGATTTGTCTGTGTCACACGAGACCAAATGTCTGACAAAGGCAAATTACGGGGGTCGGCTGTGGCTCATTGATCTAGGAAGACATGGCAGGGGTCAGCTGTGACTTCCTAAATTCAATTAGCATCAACTAAATAACTCCTTGATCAAGGGACTTTTTAAAGTTGCTAAACTCAATCAGTCTGTTTAAACAAATGCCTCTGTATAAACTCAATCAGTCTGTCTTGAGACAAATGGCTAAGACAACTGTCTGCCTCCACCACCACCTGCTGTGTCCACACTCTGTATGCAAACCTGTAACACCTTGCTGTCTGGTATAAAAATCAGCTTCATCTTTGTATCTGCAGAGTCATTAGCCGGCACTCTGCGAGTGGTGGCTGGTGGCTCTCCTTGTGGCCACAAGTATTTGTATGTCTGTCTTTCTTTCTCTGTAATAAATTCTATTCTGATTTTCTCATCAAGATCGGATAATTTTTTTTCCACAACACCTTCTTCCTCCTCCAGCTCAATAATAGTTAATTAGCAGCACCTCGTTACTGTAACTGTGCTCCATTTTCTTTCCTGTAGTTTGTTATGCTGTTTTCCCTCCTTTTTTCTCTTTTCTTTCTGTATGTTTTCAGGTCAGAGTTTCCCGAGTTTCATGCTGACTTGCAGTTCCCTCCTCTGTCCATCCCAGCGTTTACCTCCACCTGTGTGTGTAGGTGTGTTCAGGGTGCTGGCTGCCATGGTGACCGGTGATCTAGTCCTCTGACCATCTCACCTCAGTGCTGCTACCTGCATCTGTTTATGTTTATGTGGTCAATATATTCAGTCATTTGTGTGCTCTCCTCTCTCTGTCCTCCATCCTCTCTCTGTCCTCCATCCTCTCTCTGTCCTCCATCCTCTCCCTGTCCTCCCTCCTGTCTCTGTCCTCCATCCTCTCTCTGTCCTCCATCCTCTCTCTGTTCTCCATCCTCTCTCTGTCCTCCCTCCTCTCTCTGTCCTCCATCCTCTCCCTGTCCTCCATCCTCTCTCTGTCCTCCCTCCTCTCTCTGTCCTCCATCCTCTCACTGTCCTCCATCCTCTCTCTGTCCTGTCTCTCCTCTCTTTTTCTTTCTTTATCCAGCTGGTCTTCATCAGGAAGGTCCCCCCATATGATCCAGGTCCTGATCAAGGTTTCTTCCTCTTAAAGTGGAGTTTTTTTTCTTGTCACTGTTGGCTTAAAGGTTTTTTTTTTCTCCCTCTGTGGGAGTTTTTTACTGCCATTATCCTTGATTAGGATTTAATATCATAATTTTAGCTAATCATATTTGCTCAGGGGTCATGATCTGGGTCTCTGTAAAGCACCTGGAGACAATTGACATTGTAACAGATGCTACACAAATAAAACTGAATTGAATTGAATTGAATTGAATTGTGAGCAGACACAATATTTGACAGTGTTGAATCTTGTCCTCACAGGATTCTGTCTTCATGGGACAACAGCTGGATATTTCTCAGTGATGTCAAGATGTTTATAGGGGTTTGTTTGTGCAGATTTACAACACACTAACAAAGAAGCATCTGAGGAGTAGTTCAGGTAAAATGATCCATAAACACCCAGTCAGAGTCATGAAGAACTACAGCCAGCAACGAGAAAAGGCTTTGGATGGAAATCCGTTAAAATCTATTCATTTTACTTGCTTCACTGGAGACATTATAAACCCAAGACGCTCCATGTTTCCTCTCGTCATCTTCATTTAATGTGTTGTATCGTAAAGCAGCAGCTTTATACAGAGATGATCAGACGGATACAGACGGAGCAGCACACGGACCACCTGACATCTGCTGACAGGAAACAGGAACAAGCTGCTAACGCTCCTTCCATCCAGGGGCGTCCGGGTCGTTGGCGCCGCTCTCTCAGTTTGAGCCCGGTGAATCCTGGCATTAACACGACGAAGAACGCTCGTGCCACAAGGGAAAAGAAAAATCTCCTGATAGAAAAACTGGCTCATTGGAGCAACTCCAGATCATAATACTGCCCCCAGAGGCATGCTGGGTACATGCAGGGTATGCTGGGTGTCCACCACTCTTCTCACCCTGATGCCCCCATCAATCCCTGCAGCTTAAATCTGGACCAATCAGACCACAGCGATCCAGGATCCTATATTTATACTTCCTGGCTAATCATAGTGTTACTTATTAATCTTTAGCACTTTCACTAATAAGTGGTTTCATTCAGGCTCCTCAGTCCCAGCAGCTGTTTGACTTCTGTTAACATTGTGGAAATATTCCAGCTTTCATGCTGTTAAATTTCCTTCCATTAGAGTTCATCAAATGTTTGAATGATCTGGCCATTATCGTTTTAATGAGGCTTCAGCCAGCTTTAGATTTACTTGATGCAGACCAGTAATTTAACGCTTTAGCAGGGGTGTCCAAACCAGTCCGGACACGTCTTAAAATGTTTCTCTGCTTCAGAATACCTGATCCAAATCACTGGGCCTTTAACGGACCTGTGCAGACCTGGATGACAGCTGATCCATTTATGTGAATCAGGTGTTTGGTTACAGGAAACATCTAAGACAGCGGCGCTCCAGGGCTGGAGACACCCCTGGTTTATAGGATAACACAGAAATACGTGTTTATAGGAAAACACACGCAGCTGACTCACGAGTCAGAACCAGTTGTTCTCCCACTTCAAGCACACCTATAACATACCACATCAAATAAACAGTGAAACAGTGGAATATTCCTGAATGTTAGCGATCTCTATTCACTGAGAAAAGCAGAAGATATGGGTCATAATATTATTATCTTTGATTATCTTTGGGTTTTCGGGACGATGTGAAGACTGGCGGTTCAGCTTCAACCTGTTTCTCAGAAAAGCAACTTGAATAAATTAATAGATGCATTTAATTTCACATTTTCTGTATTTTCCAATTCCTTCCTGACTTTACTGAAACTGCTGATTAGTTGTAAAAAAAAAAAAATGAAGGCCATTTCCAGGAACGGCCCCTCCCAGCAGTGCTCCAGTCAGAAAGGACACAGTTAAAGTGATTAAAATTAAGTTTGGGGAAAGTCAAACGGGTCACAAACTGATGTCAGGATGATTCAGTTTTCTCTGAAGAACAACAGAAAACATCAGCTCTTCACTACGATTATATCATCATCTAATTTGCTTTAGTGCAGCCATTCCCAAACTTCAGAATACCAAGGCCCAATTTGAAATGTGAAAAATCTCCGCAGCCTGAAACCTTTAATCACAACTGTGATCAACATACTGGACTAGGAACCATGATCCGATATTAATGTAACAGGTCAACAAATAAGGTGACACTTGTCATATTAAGTTAAGATGACAATAGAATAACACTTAACTGGTTTGTTTTATTACTTCTTAATGTTTTTTTAATCATGTCATGAATATTTTACAGTAATTAAAAACATATTTTAAAAAGATCGAGGATTTAAAACATATTTGTTTAATTTTGATGACCTCTCACGGCCCACCTGCAGTCCCACGACGGCCCACCAGGGGGCCGCGGCCCACACTTTGGGAATCACTGCTTTAGAGTAAACTGACTCAGTGAGATACATTTTACAATTAATAAATTATACTATTTAACTTTGTATTTTCAGCCTTTTCTTATTTTCTCCCTAAATAGCATGTAATTAATTACAAATCCGGGTTCAAGCGGTGCTGCAGAGCTCTCCTGCCTTATCATCCCACATACGGATCAGAGACAGAGACAGTTGACATTGTAACAGACGCTATACAGATAAAACTGAATTGAATCCGTCCCAAGCTCATCTCTACGGTAAATGGTGAACGGACAGTATGTATATCGTGGTTTTCTAGGCTCCATGACAACTCAGAGCACTTTACACTACAAGACATGTTCAGCCCTTCAGACGTACATTCATTCAGCTGTCTCCTACACAGAGGTCGTTTCTACTGAGTCTAGAAAGACATTTTTCTGTCCCACGCACAATGAATGCATCAGAGGCGACGCTGGGTGCTCAGCATTTAGTTTTTCACAGTCAAATATCCGTCTACCGTTGATGTGACGCTGTTGGAGGAAAACCCCCGAAGGCCACCACAATGAAGAGACCGAACAAAGGTCTTCTGTGAAACATCAAGTCCAGAAGAAGCAACAATTATCTTTGCAGACAATCCTGTGATTCTCGTTAGCATCTCTCTATTTTCCTCTCCAACATTTTGGGATTCTTGCAACCTTGTGAGCGACATCCAGGCTTGTTTTGGACAGAATGTAATGCAGCGATCTAGTGTCTGAGCTCCAGGTTGACTTCCTAACTTCCTAACAGGAATGTAGGAGCTGAGCTGAGCTCCTGGAGTCCTTAAAGTGAGGTTCAAGCTCAGGTGAGGTTTGGAAGGGAAGTGACTGGTCAGGTTCGGTGTGACAAACTCAATTTTCAGCGCATTTTGAATAAAATGAACCAAATAGGGGCCTTAATACTGATGAATGTTTTTCTATGTGACGGTTCATAATCAATTAACTCTTTGCTCGTTATTTTGGGAAATGCTTTTTAGCTTTTTGGGCCCCCACACACAGTTTACATACAGTAAATTTGCTGATAAAAAAAAAATGTAATTTTTCGCCAATGATGGTTTCCGGCTTTGACCTTTGACCCACTGAGATTTCCCCGCGCTCCCTGAATCTCCTTCACTATATTATTTCTTTGATGTGCTTTGGTACAAGGTAATGAGCCTCAACCCATTTTTCCTTAGAAAGACTGGCTTTGGTGGAACAGTCTTAATTAGGGCTGGGCAACGATTAAAATTTTAAATCGCGATTAATTGCATGATTTCCCTGATTAATCACGATTAATCGCATTCAAAAGTAGTGTAAAGGTCACTTTAATTTAAATGTTCTGCTACCATATGAACTAAAGTGCCAAAACATTGGTTGTTCAAACACTTTTAACATCAGCACTTGTCAGTAACACATATTTAGTGTAAATCTTATCTTAAAAAATGTTAAATAAACTAAAGCTTATTGCCGCTGCCAGGGCATTAATGTCAGGCTAGTGAAGTATGGGACAGCTCGACACGCTAAGACGTACCACTGTGAGGTGAAGTCCACGAACTCTGGGGAGAACTGGTCGGCAGGAAGCTGGGGCGAAGGTTCTTCCACCACCTGCTTCAGCTGCTGAAACGGCGTCCCCCAGGTGTCGTATGGGAAGTGCAGGATGGCGAGCTCGATCTGAGAAAAGAGTTTAAGAAAGTCGTGTTACACGCTTTCATGAAAGAACCCAAACCAAAAAAAAAAAAAAAGCTCACAATGTCACCGAGTGTGGCAAAGAAGGAAATAAAGGTGAGACATGTCCTCTAACGGTCAAATGGACAGATTCACATGGTCTTATTGTCCTATTTGTGATTCATTTAAGTCACAGCCAACACCCAGTGTACCATGAAACCCACATACACGTGCACAGACAAAAATAATCTGCATAAATTCTGTTAACGTGAAGAAATGGTTGTTAAAATGACAGGATGAAAGCTGTGAATATGGTGGTTTAAGTCAATTTTGAAGCTTTGAAAGAAAGGAAAAGCCTCATATGGGACCTTTAGAGGGCGCCGTGCTTAAATGAATGCATGCAAAAACTCAATGAAATAAAACTAACAGAAGAGATAGCCACAACTCTTCAACAAATACATGACAGAGTGGTCAAGTCATACAGAAAAGGATTGGCAGTGGAATGATGGCGTACTAAAATAAAATCTGGAAAATAAACATCCAAGATATTTTATTCTGTTGGAATTTAGCAGGGCGCCTGCCAAACATCTCCAGACTAGCAAGACACACCAATAGGTACCCAGCAATTTTTGAAAAAGATCAATTTAAATTGATTTTTAAAAAATATGATTCAAATCGATTTAATTAAGCCATGAATCCCGATGTGGCCTCCAAGCCAGCAGAGGGCGCACTCGAGTTACACTATGTTCTTATTCAACATCACTATATGCGGCGCTACGTGTGACGTGCTATTGTAGTTACATATCTGTGCCACTAGATGGAGCTGCACCGAAGTAAACAGTAAGAATGGAGCGTCTCAGTGAACACATGAAGCAGATCTGATGATAAATGGAGGAACACGAGACCGACTGGAGCAAAAGGGGCCTGAAAATTTTGTTGCAGCCCAGAATTTGATTTTTACAGACTGAATTATTAATGTTGTTCTTGAAACCGAATATAACTGGACTTTGATGGTTCTGCAGTTATTGACATCATTAATACAGTTATTGAACTACATGGTTGCTGCTGTCATTTTAAGAGAATAAAGTTTATGAAATAGTACTATAGCTTAATCTTAAACAACATGAAACCTGTCACGTACCATAACTTCAGTATGGTACCATACTTCCTATAAAAGATTAAATCATTAAAATGTTAAACAATACAGCAGAATGTTATCTCTGAGTGATTTTTTTCTGTAGTAATTGTACAATTAAAAGTTGTTTCATGAATAACCTTATTGTCTTCATCATATTTCTATTTTACCAAAATGATATTTGAAAATAGCAGTCATCTTATAATCAGAGTCGTCCTATATTTGGACGAATATTGTAAATTGGTAAAATTGGTATTTAATTTTTGTTCAGACAAAAACAAATTTGCCCTAGTTTGTGCCTGGCTTATCTACCTTAGGAATTAAAAAAATAATTCTCTGATGCAGCATTGATTTGGAAAGAATGTAAGAAAAGACCAATTTAGTTATGTTTGTATAAAGCCTTAGTTTAGACTTCAAGTAGAGTTGACTTGACCTGTACTAAAGGAAAAAAATCTTGATACTGTACTGATTTATTGAAAAGAGGGCAGTAGGCCTATTGTAAAAAAAAGAAAAAGAAATAAACAAAAACAGGATTTGACAGACTGAGAGTTGATAAAACAGTTTCCACTTTTCAGTCATTTGCTGTGCAGGTATAAAGAGGATAAGAAAAAAAAACAGTAAAACAAAAGAAGAGAACTCACATTTTTTTGTCATTAGCTGCTAGTGCTAATCTACTGTACTGAAAAAAGCGTAAGAGAACACAACAGTATTGTTAAAAAAAAAAAGGCTGGATTTTGTAAGAGAAACAATAATGAAAACAAAAAATCTGTCATTTTCCTGTAAATTAATTTTGTGTTGTACGTGATTCGAATCGTATCGTGAGTTGTCTGAATCGTGGCTACACACCAACAATGTCAAGCAGCTGTCTTGATGCGACCAAAATAAAATTCTGTAACTGAAACCGACTCTAGTGTGTCGTAGAGTATCACACTGATTAAAGAAAGTACAGCGCTGCCGCTCACATGACCTCCTCTAGTTAACAGTACTAATGTAGTTTATGCTGTTTGGCTCAGGAAACGATGTTCAGCAACATGCTGAGTACAGTTTTTGTACAGTTAGACCCTTTTTGTTCCTGCAGCGATGAGTTTTCCAGCCCCTGAAGGTCAAATTACTATTATCATTATTCTCAAATGCACAGTGGTTACAGCATAAATTTATATTTTTAAATATATTTCTAGGGAAGAACACCATCTTCTGTGGAGCGATAAGTTACTTCTGTGAATCTCCTCAGCAAAAATTATTAAATGTAGGTGATTTTCATTGATTCCCCATCTGATTCTGAAATCTTTGATCATTCTACTTGTAAAAACTCCTTCAGGTAAAAATGCACTACCTGCTTTTAACCAAGGTTTCAGAAAAGGACTCTTGGGATTTAAACCCTAAAAGAGCGTTCAACAACCCTCAGTTTTTTTCTCATGATACATTTCCAATGTGACTTGGACGGCAGCAGAGAAACAACACGCCTGTGTGTCCCACTGCAGCAGAAACAAGTAGAAACTTTCTTTTTTTTTTTAATACAGTGAACAAAATTATAAATGCAACACTTTTGGTTTTGGTTCATGAGCTGAACTCAAAGATCAAAGACTTTTGTGATGAACACAAAAGGCTCTCAAATATTGTTCACAGATCTGCCTAAATCTGTGTTATTGAGCACTTCTTCTTAGCCGAGATAATCCACCCCCCTCACAGGTGTGGCACATCAAGGTGCTGGTTAGACAGCCTGATTATTGCACAGGTGTGTCTTAGGCTGCCTCTCTAAAATGTGCAGTTTTACCACAGCTCCATGTCACAGGTTTTGAGGGAGCGTGCAGCTGTCATGCTAGCTGCAGGAAGGTCCGCCAGAGCTGCTGTCTGTGATCCGAATGTTCATTTCTCTACAGTAAACCCTCTCCACAACCGCAGACCACGTGCAGCCACATCGGTCCAGGACTAGGGCTGTAGCAATACACTAATCTCACAATACGATACGATACGACACACGATACGATATATATCGATATTCATCTTACAATACATTTACATCATTTTCCGAAAGATTTTAAAAGGACAAAGTGATTTTGGTGACATCTTGTGAGTGTTCCAATGACTTTGTTTGAATTAATCGAACTGAAAGCATCAATTACACATTATATGACTGACAGGCAGCTTGCAGATGCTGGACAAAATGAATAAAAGATTTGTTGAGAAAAATAGTTTCATTTATTTAAACTAGTGCTGGGCGATATGGAAAAAAATCATATATCACGATATGGACTATTTTATATCACGATAATGATATATATCACGATATACCATAATAAAGTATGTTTTCAGTTATTCTCTGAAAAGTTTTACAAAAATTTCATTGCTTACTTTTCAACTTTATTTTGAAAGGACATTTAGCTGAACTGTCACAAACATACATTTTAGTGCAGCAAAAACAGGTAGGTACAGAGGTACAGCAGCTTTCACATTTTTTTTAAAGTGCAAAACAGTTTCTGAGAGGAAAAACACATTTTTGCACTGAAGTTCAGCTATAAAAAATAAGCACAAATTATTTTTCAACTTTCTGAAATCTGTAACCTTGTAGTGCAAACCAATATAAACCAATATAAAGTGTCTAAAGTAAACATCAGGGTTGAAGAGAATTCTGTTTAAGGCATTAACCATGAATAAAAGTGCAAACAAAAAAGGCTACTTTGTAGAAGTAAATATGATTCTATCAAATTTATCATTGCAGGTTATTTAATTAATTACATATTTGCTGTAATAATTGATAAAATTAGGTTAGAAATGATAGAAACGGCAGCACGGTGGCTTAGTGGTTAGCACTGTTGCCTCACAGCTAGAAGGTTCCTGGTTCGAACCTCGGCAGGGGGGGGTCCTGGATTGAACCTCGGGGCCTTTCTGTGTGGAGTTTCCATGTTCTCCCCGTGCTTGTGTGGGTTCTCTCCGGGTACTCCAGCTTCCTCCCACAGTCCAAAGACATGCAGGTCAGGTTAATTGATAATTCCAAATTGCCCATAGGGTGTGAATGTGAGTGTGAACGTTGTGTGTCTGTATGTGTGACCCTGCGATGGACTGGCGACCTGTCCAGGGTGGACCCCTGCCTTTCGCCCGTAGACAGCTGGGATAGGCTCCAGCAGATCCCCGTGACCCTTCAAGGATGAAACGGGTATAGAAAATGGATGGATGGATGATAGAAACAATAGAAACGATAGAAGAGAAATGGCACGATACACACTTTTCTATCGTCCCCACGATATGTATCGTCATATTGCCCAGCACTAATTTGAACAGTGCAAATTGTTGCTTGTAAGCTTTTAAAGGTGGGACACGGGGGTTTTGAAAGAAGCTTAGAATATCGATACCCGCGGTGAAAAATCGATACTCTCTGGGGGAAATTAAATATCGATATATATCGTAGAATCGATAAATTCGCTCAGCTCTATCCAGGACTTCCACATCCATCACCTTCACCTCCAAGATAATCTGAGACCAGTGACCCAGACAGTCTGCAAAACCAAAAGGTTTCTGCACCATCAGACAGTCAGGAACTGTCTCAGGGAAGCTCATCTACATGCTCGACGTCCTCATCTGGGTCTCCACCTGACTGCAGTTCGCACCGAGGATTGTAGGTATTCATGTACATGCAACACACCAACGTCAATATGTGTTCAAAAATGATTGAAGAATTACAGAGAAACACTGTTGAATCACAGTTGTGAAGCACAACTGACTTAGTGGTTTTCCACACCATCATTCACCACCTGGTTGGAAAATAAAAAAAGTCACTTCCTGCATTCAGCTAACTAACGGTTAATATTGTTTCAGCTGGCACCAAATGATTGAATCCTAACTAGTAGAACAAGGACCTTCTCAGATCAGCAGACACATCCAATGATTGTTACGAATAATTACTCAACTTCAGATGGGTTGAATTACTGAGGTGCATTAAGCACTCTGAGGTCAAGAACTGGCCAACACATTTAAGAAAATAATCTGTCGGATTTGTCTGTTTATCAGTGAGACTAACCAGATAAAAGGCTTCGGTCTGGCAGGTAGAACAGAGACTGGACTCTGGAGCGATGGAAAAAGGTCATGAGGAGTCCAGATCCCATCAGTTTCAGAGTGAAGGGGGGATTAATGGGGGAAGAATGGAAGTTGAGGCGATGCCACCATCATAGCAAGAGTTTCAGAGCAGAACAATGATCTGGGCTTAACTGGGTTAGGTCCCAGTTCAGTAGCATCATGTACCCAAAAGATAGGTTCACCTGGCTACCTGAATATACTAAATGAGTACAGCTGATTTTTATTTCAGTTTTCCTCGTTTTTTTTTTTTAGTTGGCATTTTTCTTTAATTAAGATTTAATATCATAATTTTAGTTAATGATATTTGCTTGGGAGTCATCCTCTGGGTCTCTGTAAAGCACCTAGGGACAACTTCGATTGTAAATTGTGAAATGAATTTGAATCAAATTGAATTTATTGTGACAAAAGAAAATCATCATCACTATGAGTTTCTGACATCTCTATAATATCTATAATTTAAACTCCAGCAGACACTGAGCAGTCTTATTGCAGATGTGCGGGAATGTTGCTGCTCGTCTGGAGAAACCGGTCTCATGGATCCAGACGAGAGTCCTTGATGCTAAAAATACTCTCATCTGAACTGGAACAGTTTGAAATTTTTAACATCTCTTGACATTACTTTGTCAAGAGCAGAACTCTTTTTTTACTATTCAGTTTTACCCTTAAAGAAAAATGGATTTTTTAGCAGAGTGGTGCGCAAACTGTGGTACACGTACCACCAGTGGTACGTGAGCGCTCTCTGGTGGTACGTGGGGGAACGTCATGATGCCACATTTTTACTTTTTTTTCTTTAAATTAAAAACATATAATGCATTATAAGTACGTTTCAAACAAAATTCAAGTAACAATAAATAACCACAATAAGGAATAAACATCTCTCCTGTGTGTAAAGCTAATTTAGAAGGCATATATGGCTATATTTTAAAGTTGGTCATCATGGTGGTACTCGGAGAGCTGAATAATTTCTCAGCTGGTACACAGGATTAAAAGTTTGAGAACCACTGATTTAGCATATTTGACATGTCCCTTAGTGAAGGTGAGGTGCACAGATGAAGCATGCGCGTGGACTCACCATGGTGATTCCTAAACTCCAGATGTCAGACTTGACGTTGTAGCCCTTCTGGTTCGTCTCTGGGTTGATTCTCTCCGGCTGCGGGACACAAGGTTAAACGATGATGTCACTTATGGCCGCGGTTGTCAAGCACAGCTGACTCGCTCCCCCATCATCCTGCGTTTCTAGAGTACACACTGATGGACGGTTTGTCTGTTTGCCAGGCAGCTGACCAGGCCCTAATGTTCAAAATCTAACTGGCTCACTGATCATCATGAGAAGCTCAATTATACCAGATTTCTGCAGTTCTGGGTAAAATAATGTGCTTGGAGCCACGCTAACCCACAATCCTGCAGCTGGAGTTTAAACGTCACTGGCTTGGTAATCAGTACATTTGAAAGCACAAAGTCATATAATTCTAATGATATAAACGTTTTAAAGACATCAGCACCAGAATAACAGTTAAATACTTTAATAAGAGCGCGATGGTGCTTCCCTGGTGTTTCTGAGAGCCAGCCAGAAAAATCACACACTACAAAGTCTTCATTTGTGTCTCGCATTTTTCAGACTGGCAACACTTTCAATTAATCTGATAGTAACTTCACTTCTGAATCTTCTTACCAGGCTGGACTCAGCAGCGATTACAGATCAACAAGCCACAGAGGCAGAAAAGCATCGGTGCTTAATTTGCCCAATTACAGTGATCCCTTGTCAATTCGCGATTTAAATTCCACAGTTTTAGTTATTTGCGGATTTTTCGGAAATATATAATATAATTAAAAAAATCAAGAAAAAATCGCGGAAACATCACAGGATATTGTGCGCGTTCTCTCACAGTGAAGAAATGCTGTGAGCCAGCCTGGCCCCTTTAAGAAGGTAGCCTTATGGGTAATGGTGTGGCCTTATGGGTAATGTAGTGTGTGTGTTGTGGGACGGCAGAATGAAATCGGGGTTAGATGAAAAGTGTAGTGAGCATCAACAGCAGCCCAGCGTGTATAGATTTACATTCTCTGTTAACCGACAGGAGCCCAACAATACAACGTGTGTGATGTTACAAGTTCCTGCAGTGCCAGAATAAAGTGCTCGTTCCATGCAGAGAAAACCAGACTTTTTGTTTTGTTGTTGTTAGCGTGTTAGCCGCTAATTACGAGCTAAAAATAGCACAATACCAGCGTTTTCTTTACTGCAGTTCAGAGACCAGAGGTACTGAAGGTAACAGAAAGACTACAGTTGAGCCTTTGTCTTGTTCCGCTGCAGTGTCTCGCTACTTTTTGGGGGTTTTTGAACATATTTTAAACACATTGTTGAGGCTCGGGGGGGGGGGGGGGGGGGGGGGGGTCGGTCCTATTAACCGCGAAAAATAAGGGATCACTGTAATTCAAAGGAGCCTGCTTTTCATCACCTCCCTAAAACGTGTTTAAAGTCATTTTTCTGTTTCAGAAATCCACCTGTTGAGTGTTTTACAAAACCACGTGTGATAAACTGGTGTTTCAGCCACTGTTGCACCGTCAGCAGTTCATCAACAGTAAATTCCTTTTTCTGAGCTCGACAGCATATCTGTCAGTGACACAAACGACCACCTGTATCACACAACCTTGTCACTTTGGTTGGGACCACCTAAGTCTGATGACGAGTTTTAGCTCATTTAGTGAGCTAAAACAGTGACATCACAGACTCAGATCAGACTGAAACGATCAAAGTTCCTCATCTTTTACTCCACCCAGCCTCACCTTATGAGGCACGTACTCTGAAATAATCATGAAACAATCCCTCAGATGAGGAGGAGTACCGGTGTCAGAGTGGTCCAAACCTCCAGCAGCTAACATGCAGCTCACACACACACTCCTCACTGTTGTAACACATCACTGTGGTATTGATTGGTATTGATTGGTAGTGTTATTTCAAGTCATGAGTAACCCTGTTACCCTCTGAACTCCCATGAACCTGTGCTGTTATGGTTAATGGTTTAGTGGATGGGATCAGTCACCGTTCTGACCCGACGCCTCTGGGAGCTGAAGGAGCCCTGCTCCGTCGCCCCCAGCTTTCTCACACTTCTGATGGAGGCTAATCTAATGTGTGTTCATGATCGGGATTTTAAAGCAGAGGAAACGGTTGGTTGTAAGTGGAGGCATCGGAGCGTTAATGACTTTACTTTCTAGCCGGTAAAATCATTTCTGCTGCTCCCTTTTCTGTTTCTTTGTGCTAACTTCTCATTCGAGCGGTCACTCATGTAAAGCTGTAAAGTCCCAAATGTGATCACTATTTCTTTCTTCCTTCATAAAAAAACAGGCTTTCTGACCTCACCTTTTTGAGACTGTATGTTTGATAAAACATAATCCTGACCGCTCATTTATCTCATGTGCTCTGTAACACATTTTGGATTTTTGGAAATCTCAATTCAGTTCGGATGTCTCTTAGGGACTGTCTGAACATTTTAATTTTCATTTCATCACTAAAAGACAATTAACAATAACAGCTCTATTTTGAAACTGTGTGATATTAATGATCATATGACATTTTCCTGTGGTGTCATCCATCTTACCGCCATGTAGGGTTTGCAGCCAGCATCCATGGTTTTAGCCACAGAGTCAACAAGGTAGCCACTGATGCCAAAGTCGCACATCTTCACCTGACCCTGAGTGTTGATGAGCACATTGGAGGGCTTCACATCTGGAAACAGCAGCAAACTGCAGTTTTAGATTATGTCCAGACATTGTGTCTGTTTTGTTTTTTTTTTTCCTAAGAACAGCGGACTGGATCTAAAGTAAAACCAACTGTGAGACTGAATTTTGCTGCCATACTTTTTGGGGGCTTAATTCATCAGCTTCTTAGTGTAATTTGTCAGAGCTGCTGCTTGACCGCAGTAATTTGCTGACGGTCCCTAAACTCCACAGCAGCAGGTACTCAGAAGGACATTCAGCACTGTTCCTGAGAGTTTTAGCCACACTCACTGAGCTTGGAGGGTTGATGACACTTGTGAAATGTCTGGCATACTTATATCTACAAAATGATACCAACCTGGATGAAATCAGTGCCATTTTCATGACGCTAATAAAATTTAAGGAGAAAAAAACAAGCGAATGTCGGATTTGAAGATAGATAGATAGATAGATAGATAGATAGATAGATAGATAGATAGATAGATAGATAGATAGATAGATAGATAGATAGATAGATAGATAGATAGATAGATAGATAGATAGATAGATAGATAGATAATTAATAATAGTATATTTATTCTGGTATTTAGTGAATAGAAATAATTTTGGTAACACTAACTGGCATAAAACAGGAAAAGTTTAGTCTGATTTAATGTCAGTGAGGGAAAAAAAGGTTATGTGTCTTTTTATACAGCAGATGTAAACTTCTGGTTGCAACCGTAAATTTCATACAAATCCAATTAAATTTACAGCAGATGGTTGAATGATGCAAAAGCAATGACAACAAATAAATACCATAAAAACAGAGCATGGTGATCTTTAAAATAAATGTGTGTTAGAAAATCTAAAATCATTTTTGGACCCAAAGCTGCAGCAGCTCTGTTCTGAACTTCAACTGAACTGGATTTTAATATGAGGCGTCCCACTGCTCCGGCCAAAAAACTAACACGAAAACAAATGCTTTTTTTATTGTAACTAAGATCCCAACTATTGATGGAAACATTATTAAGCAGCTGGATTGAAAACTCCCTCCTTTAATGTCAATGCTGCAACTGCTCCACTTGCTGTTCATCGTTTCCATTTTACCCTGACTGTGAATCCAAACCGGAGATTTTCAACTCACTCTCAGTCTGCAAGCTGCAAACCAGCAGACACAGAAGCAAATGTGACAGCTCTGATGTAGAAACAGTCCTTAATGAGCGCTGTTATGATTCAATTAGATCTGCAGAACATTTAAGGGGGTAAGGGAGGCAGAGATGAGCAGATGACTGATACCGACACCGTCTCTGAGAGTTTAAAGCCTCTTACCTCTGTGGATGACTTGCAGATTGCTGTGCAGGTGCTCCAGAGCTTTTACTATCTGGAATAACAAAACCCATTAAGCAAATGACTGTTGCATAGCAAATATCTGTATCTTAGTTTTAATAAAACATATCAAGCCTTCACAGGAAGCCCGTCTAAAATGAAGCTTCAATCATCCACATAATGCTGTTAGAAGAGCTGAGGGAACCCACTGAGACAGCTATCTTTCCCAGGATGTCCTCGGGGATGGTGAGGCCCTTCTCGATCACCTGCTTGTAGAACTTGTCCAGAGACGTGTCCATCAGCTCCATGCATATCCACACGTCGCCCTGGAAACAGAGGCGGGGGATGTTGGGGAAAAATTACAGCGTAAGAAAACGCTTAACAAGTTAACGGCTTCCAAACAGAGAGGAAGCCGCGGACTTCCTCGAATCTGAGTCACGGTGAGGAAATCCGCAACATCCACTCTGCAGGAAGTTTTCAGCATCCGAGAGTGATTTTCCACCTCCAGCATGTTTGTCAGAGGGACGACTTGGCACGTCTGGTCTTCCTGCACATAAAGCAGTGGATGCAGAGATACAGATCTAACATCGCAGATGTTACGAGCAGGTCGTATAAGGAGCCGTTACTTCAACGAATCCCCACTCTTCCTCCTTTAACGGGTGTGTTTACGTGTGAAGCTACCTCTCTGAAAAGCGCTCCGTAGAACGTGACGGTGTAGAAACAGTCCACCGTCCTCATGGAGATGTCCAGATCCATCAGCAGCCTCTTCTGCTCCTGAGTGTTCACGGTGGCCCGGATCCTCTGAGGAAAATGGAAAATAATAATAAAGCGACTGTGATGGAGGAACAGGATATGTGCTGCTCTGCATTTGTGATCATAGGAAATAACATTTTCCTGAGACAACTTGAAAAGTGGAGTAAAAGGATGTTACATCAGCGTAACGCATAGAAGCCTGTGTTTCAAAGTGAAAAACCATCATTTATGAAATAGATGATACAACTACGTGGTGAAAGGACTGCGTGACCCCTTCGTCAACCACTGTGATGCGGAGCTATCACATGACATTTCTGGACTCTGTGTACGGTGTGAAGATTAAGTAATCCTGATATTTTTGGGAAGACGTGGGCACCGTGTGCTTCGGAGCCGAGACAAAATGAACCATCCAGACTGTTAGACGGTACAAACCCAGAAAGACACGGCCCCTGGAGGCAGCGTTAAAAGTACCCTGAGATTTGCCTTCAACACGGCAACTGTTAGACTAGACAGGATGATACAAAAGCACTTTCTGCAACCATCACAGAGGTATGGCTGAGGAGGAGGAGGCTGCAGATACCAGACTGGCCTGCCTTCAGGCCCATCCTGATCTCAGTGACTCCTAACGGCTGCACACCTTTAGACGGGACGAAATAACGACAAAAACATTCCTTCGCTTGAAATCTTTTAAGTCTCTTAAGAGTACAGTAAACCCTCACAATTCACGGTTAATGGGGGCTGTGACCCCCCCCCCCCCCCCCCCCCCCCCCCCCCCCCCCCCGCAAAGGGTGAAAAACCACGATGTGGAGTACCCCCTCAACTTATCGAGAAGTTCCACTTTCTCAAAAAAAGAAGTTTGATTCCATTTCGTTCCGTTCCTCCGTAATCAGCAGTAGAACGCACTGCGCCATCTTTTTCGAAATGCCGCCTTTGTAGAGAGTGGCGGTGCTGCCATCTGGAGGATCGGAACACTAACTACGATGTTCAAAACTCTGATACAGCGGTACCTCTACTTACAAATACGAAACGCAAAAGCAGAAATCCAGTAGCGCTGCTACTCGCAGCTCCCAGAGTTTACCGAACGTAAACATAGCTGTCGGCTCTGTATCTGGGTTTGAAAGCGGTGCGTCCGAGCTGCTCTGCCATTGGCTATCGCTTAGCATCTTCATGGCATCCCATTGGCTAGGAGGCCCCTTGTCTGTATGAGCGTAACCCAGCAACCCAGATAAACAAACAATTTTTACCTCCAACAAGGAAGTTATGTTTTTACCGGCGTTTATCTGTTTGTCTGTCTGTGGTTATGATAACTAAAAAAGTTATGGATGGATTTTGATTAAATTTTCAGGAGTTGTCAGAAATGTGAAAAGGAAGAACTGATTTCATTTTGGGTGTGATCCGGAAGAAATCCTGGATTCTGGATCACTTTCAAATTTTCAATAATTGTTGCGTTTAGTGGAGGTCTGCGCTCTCTGAGTGCTTTTCTAGTTCTAACATGTATTTCTTACAGGTTTTTATGTCATTTCATGTATTATTTATAATTTATAAAAAATTTATGTCCGAATTTTGGGGGGCTTGTAATAGATAAGGGCATTTACATGGAAAACGCGTCTCTACTTACGAAATTTTCAGGTTACGAAACTATTCCAGAACCAATTAATTTCGAGGTGTCAGCCAATCAGCGTACAGACCACCGACAGTGCAGTAATGCCCGTCGTAGCAGCCAATCGGAGGCCTCGATTTTTGTTCATGGGGCATTCTGGGTAGGCACTTGTTCTTGATGTGATGTGTTTCGCTTCAGCCTCGCACGCTTTGTTTGAATTTTTTTCAATTTTTAAATTTTTTTTTCAAATATTTTTTTCCCCGATGAATATTTTTGAAACCTCTGCGATGTACTGAAACCGCGAACTGTGAGGGTTTACTGTATTGAGAAAGAATTGCAACATTATAAAGTCAAAGCGCCCCAACTTTTTTTTTCAAGTGTGTTGCAAGCCCGAAAAAAAAAAATGGATTTGCGTTCACAAATGAAGAGAAAGATGACATGAACACATAATATCTGAGTATTGATGCAGGATCACTCAAGGTCTTTTGTGTGCACGTGTGTGTGTGTTGGTATCCCGCCGGCCACACCTTCACCCACCTTAACAGCCATGATCAAACCGCTGGGCACGTGCCTCATCTTGTCCACCACGCCATACGCCCCTCGGCCGAGCTCGCAGATCTGTTCCAGGTCGTCTGCCTTCACTTCACATTTCTGCTCCGGGCGCAACAAGAGAGCAGCGTCAGAGGAAACGAACACTTCAGGACGCGAAGCCAGCGAATCTGTCATCGCCGTTTAAATATGCACGCCATCAAAGATTACATTTTTGAGTCTTCAGCATCATCCAAAGGTTAAGAAATATATTACTCTTTACTTGTGGCCGACTTTAGTAAAAAAAAAAAAAAAAAGAAGAAACCCAGCCAACGGAAAATTCCTCTTATTTGATTAGTTAAAAATAAATATTGTCACTGGCTGAGAGACATTAAAGAGCATTCCAGTCTCCCCGCAATCAGAAGTGTTCAAGACAGCTATAATGTTCACTGGGGTGTCGTTTATGGCCAACAAAGCCTTTACTGAGCCTGCCGGCGTGGATCAACAAAAATACACCGGCAGAAGGAAAGACGGCCAACATTTGGATGTTATGTAAAAAGAGGTAAGAGAGGGGAACATAAATCTCAACTAGGATCAGGAAAGGTGAACAGAAAATCCAAAAATAAGAACTAAAATTACCTTTTCTCCGATTGTTACACAAGCCTTTGAATCCAAGTCTCTGGGGGGTCTGAAACACACACAAA
Organism: Hirundichthys speculiger; assembly: GCA_018398805.1. Taxonomy (NCBI): domain Eukaryota; kingdom Metazoa; phylum Chordata; class Actinopteri; order Beloniformes; family Exocoetidae; genus Hirundichthys; species Hirundichthys speculiger. The sequence continues at coordinate 540,798 of JAGFBZ010000777.1, read as the reverse complement.
GACATTTTATTACCTACAAACTGGTTAAACTGGACCTCTGAGGATGAAACGTTACTGTGAAAATCTGGAAAGAGAACAGAAGACAGGTGACCTTGGTGAAAGAACAGAGTTAAATCCACAAAAAAAAAAAAATTGTATGTACATTGTGCTTTCCTTAAAGTTAATCTTTTGACTTTTAAGTATTTCTGGAGCTTTCGACCACATCACCTGGTTTTCACCATTTGCTCCGTGTCTCCTGATGATGCTCTCATTTACTCCAACAGCACAGAGCTCATTAAGGCCATGAGTTAATAAAGATGATTATAACAACATACCGTTATAATATTAAAGCAATAAGTAGGGGTGCACGATAATTATCAACCCGATAACTATCAATACACAGGAAATTATGACATCATTTCTATAAGTCTGATATCATGACCAATAGCCCTGATAACATATATATATTTGTCAACACAGCAGTGCCTCACTCCCACTGAAACCTGAATGACCAGCAGTGAATGTTATGTTCAAGTGACGTGGACATAATCAGAAAAATAATTTCTCAGTAAGAAAAATCAAGAATACCCCCTCATGCCAGAAAACAACTAGTTAACTCGGTCATAATTTTGTTAGTTGCTGACTTGAATTGATATTCACAGTATTTCCCCACGTTACACATAAAAAAGAAAAAATAGATAAGGCCGAAAGAACAACGAGCAAACGAGGGAACGTGGGAATTTACGTTATACCTTGAATGCAGCATAGCGTGCTAATTAAAACAAACATGGTGTTGATCGTATGGAAATTAGTTCAAGTTTCAGAGGAAGATAGTTAGCTGGTTATTTATGACAAATGCTCCAAGCGAAGGAGGGAAAAATAGCACAAGCTTTAATACATCAAACCCGACCAGCCATCTGAAACATAACCATCGCTTTTGAAAGTTTTGAAATCGTGCTAACGTGAGCTATCGTGCTAACGTGAGCTAGCCAGCAGCAAACAATTCACCGGGACATACACACATCGGCGAGGCTTTTGAAAAATCCAATAATTAGCCAAAGATGACCCACGGGCAAAGGTGAAATGGGTAGAAGGGAGAAATGTTTGAATCTAACTTGTGACAGTGCATTAATTTCCTATGTATATTTTTTTTTTTTGTAAACTTCTGGAATGCACTTTTTAAGTTAGTATTTCTGATGCATGTATTTCCATCAGTTCAAGGAGCCTTTATTTTTTATATCAGTCAGTAATGAACCTTATTTAAGTTAATGTGAGATATCAAATAGGTTTGTTTGATAGCTTTACGAAAATGTTTGAGAGGCTTAACAATAGTTTTTCATTGAAAAAAAAAATATCTGTTCATTTAAAGAGTCAAAACTGTTTTTGGTTTTGTTCATAGTATTGATGTAATGATCTCAGGTATATGTGTGTGTTATCGGTTATCGGTATCGGCCTTTAGGAGCTGAAAGTTATCGGTTATCGGTTTTAAAAAACAGTTATCGTGCATCCCTAGCAATAAGTAAAATAGTTAAAGGAAAAGTAGCAGTAAACAAAAAAATAAAGGATTAAAGTTAATACATTGATATTGATATAAACTGGTTTATCAGACGCTTCCACAGGACCACATCACGTCACAAACAGTCAGGTTTCTTAATAAAGATCATTTCCTTCAATAAGTTTAACTTTTTAGTTCTGGAACAACTTTGTTGAGGCTCACAATATCAGGACTGAGGAGAAAACTGTTATTCTGCTGATTTAATGTGTTGAAACTGCATTCTGAGATGAAATATTAGCAATCTTTTAGGTACTTGAGACACATAAGAGACAGTGTGAGTAAAACTCAGGAGAAATGATGTTTACATGTAAACCACTTCCTCCGCCCATGTTCTTATTGTTGCTCATGTAGCACTTTGATGGGGTATAAAAAGACCAAGTGAAAACCAGGATGTGACGGTGGGTGAGGAGTCTTACACTGCAGCAGGCGCAGGCTGCTCAAACACCTCCTTGGAGAGCTTTAGCACTGGCTTCTTCTTACCTGTAAACAAGCACAAACATCATTCAAGGATTATTTATGACGCACAACATTTATAACAGACCTTCAAACAGAAAGAGTGGCCAAACATAAGTTTAACAGCCACATTTTTGAAATACAATTTACATTGAGAAGTCCCATTTCTATCATAAAAGAATGAAGGGAAACATAAAGAGAAAACACATTTTATGAATTTCATGAATATAAATTAACTTCTTCGTGTGTTGGGGCTCTGAGAGTAGAATTGAGAGTTAGTTCACAGTAAATTCACTAGACCAGCCATTCCCAAACTTCAGAATACCAAGGCCCAATTTGAAATGTGAAAACTCTCCGCAGTCCACCGAAACCTTTAATCACAACTGTGATCAACATACAGGACCAGGAACCATGATCCGATATTAATGTAAGGGGTCAACAAATAAGGTGACACTTGTCATATTAAGTTAAGATGACAGAATAACACTTAACTGGATTGTTTTATTACTTCTTAATGTTTTTTTAATCATGTCATGAATATTATACAGTAATTAAAAACATATTTAAAAAAGATCGAGGATTTAAAACACATTTGTTTAATTTTGATGACCTCTCACGGCCTACCTGCAGTCCCACGACGACCCAGCAGGGGGCCGCGGCCCACACTTTGGGAATCACTGCACTAGACCGTTGTAGCACCATTAAATTAAAACTAAAATTATAATAATAAATCCAAATCAAGGATAATGGCAGGTAAAAAAAAAACTTTCTACAGAGGCAGAAAAAAACCTTTAAGCCAAACAGTGGCAAGAAAAAACTCCACTTTAAGAGGAAGAAACCTTGATCAGGACCTGGATCATATGGAGGGACCTTCCTGATGAAGACCAGCTGGATAAAGAAAGAAAAAGAGAGGATGGAGGACAGAGAGAGGATGGAGGACAGAGAGAGGATGGAGAACAGAGAGAGGATGGAGGACAGAGAGAGGAGAGACACAAATGACTGAATGAAATGACTCCATAAACAGATGCAGGTAGCAGCACTGAGGTGAGATGGTCAGAGGACTAGATCACCGGTCACCACGGTAACCGACACCCTGAACACATCTACATCTATTTTTGTTTTTTTTTGTTTTTTTTTTTTAATATGGTGGGAAAGGTTTCATGGCTGAAATTGCTAAGTTTGATTTGGGAGGTTGAAAGGAGGGGAAAAAGAAAAGTTGCTCATGCCAGGAGTCAAAGTAGACCAGAAAGGTCTGGAACTACATTCAAATTAAAGATTATTTGGGAAATCGCAGTTCCAATAAGAGAGAAGAGAGCAGCTGCCTCTAAAAACCCACATTGAAAACCTGTCACAGCAGCGTTTCCAACAGCAGAGCACATCTGCCAGCAACATGCCGTCCGAAACAGAACATCGTCTCATCCTTAACCTCTTTGTTCCCTCTGAATTGTCAGCGCCGTGATGTGTCATTACAAGTCGTTAAAATGAGCTCGAGCATCTGTGAGCGTGAAGCAGATCATCTGACTTGCTTCCAGGTCTGTGGAACTTTGGCAGCTGCGCATATGTTCCAAAACCTCCCGAGCATTTTCTCCAGTGACTGTACGGAGAGATAACGGGGGTAAAGGCTACTTTCAGTCCCTGCACCTTAACAAACAACCTGCACGTCTGCAGCTCGTCCTGCAGAGGGAACGGAGGGGAAACACGGGGCAGAGCTGCTGCGCCTGAGACGCTGTCGGGGAAACTGATAGCATCAGATGATATCGGATCAAATGGCAACTTGTTTTTTGTTTGTTTGTTGTTATCACAGTTGGGAAGAAAAAAATATGTTTAAAAAATGTCTGTACACCGCCCAGTCCGTGTAGTTTTTGCAGCTATCTGGCTCGTCTGCATTTGTGATAGCTTGTTGAGTCTGAGGGAGGCAGGAGGAGCAGAGAGCAGACTCATGAGACTCCAGAGGATGGCTGCACTGGCAACTGAGCATACCACAAGATGAAAGCATGTTTAGCTTCTTAACATAGCTCAGGATGAAAGATCAGTTGATTATCCTGCTCAAGTTGCTGCTGTTTTTCCTCTTCAACCACATGAGAGGATGTACTCTGTAGATCTGACAGTATAAGTTTTTCTATTCTTTTTACTCTTCTGTTTTTCTCCTGATAGGGCGCCAATAAGTTTCAAGATTAAAAAACAGTCATAGATGTGCACTGATTTACTGACTAGTTAAATCTACTTCCTTCAGAATAACCATTAGAGACTGAAAACTCTCACTGCAGCACAACAACACGGCCGTCACCTCCCTGACTGCTTCTGTCTGGATCGTCTCATGAAAGCTTCAATAAAAGGTTGGCTCATTTGGATTTTATCAGCTCTATAAATGTTTACATTTCCTGCTGCTGAAACCGCAGCAGTGACCAGAGCTCAGCATTTTCGGTAATACTCACGTTGGGATGCAGTGAGCGGCTCCAGATCCTTACTGGGTAGTGAGAGCAGGAGGAAGAGGAGGTCGGGCAGTCCAGGTGTGTTCGCACCATACGGAGGTGCTGCACTGACAGTTTAATGGCCGGACGCCTCGTTAACCGAGCTGGGTGCTCTGTCTACCGGCTGCATCTGGAATAAACCTCCTGAGACCGGCTGGCTGCAACTCAACCCGGGGAGAACGGACTGAGGTCCTGAAGTTCTCTGGGCCTCTACAATCTACAATCACCCTTCTACGGCAAAACACACTATGATGCTTCGTAGCACAGTATACAATGAGCAGCTTCAAAAATGATCTAAGAAAGAGACCATTTTTATTACATTACCACCATATGTAATAATGGACTAACTGCACACAGAAAAACAGCTAACTACATTATCTAGACCAGTGGTTCTCAAACTTTTAATGCTGCGTACTAGGGATGCACCGAAAATTCGGCCACCGAAAATGGCCCAAAAGTGCATTTTCGGTTTTCGGCCGAAAGACTTTTATCACCGAAACAACACGGCCGAAACAGGATGTTGTGATGACGAACAAAAACCGTGGCCAGCACGCGCTTGTCTGGGGCCAACATGTCTGTGGTGTGGACGTATTTCAATATATCTGAGAAAGACCCACGGATAGCGATTTGTAAAAACATGTAACGCTGAAATTTCAAGAGGGGGTGAATCTGCAACGAGTTTCTCCACGTCGGGTTTGATTTATCACCTGAAATCCAAACATCTCCATCGCCATTCTGAATATGAGAAGGCGGCGGCACAGAAAAGGAAAATCCCTCCGAGCGCACCCACTCCGTCTGTGGCGGACGTATTTGAAAAGGCAAGAAAGTTTTCCAGTGATGGTGCCAAGGCAAAGGGCATTACACAAAAAATAATGGAATTCATTGCCTTAGATGATCAGCCGTTCTCTGTTGTAGAGGATGTGGGATTTCGTAGGCTGATCGAGCACATTGAGCCCCGTTATTCCATACGAGCAGACGTGTGTTTACCTGAGCCATAGTCTGAAATCCCGGGGGGGACACAGGGGACGTGTCCCCCCCTTCCACAAAGTTGTCCCCCCCAAAAAATCGTTGTAAGCACACAAAAAAAAAACAATTGAATAATAAATAGTCATGTTCAATAAAAGTACAACACAAGCGCTGCAAATTATAAACGTTAAAAAGCCTTTTTTAAAAATTGTTGAAACATTGCGACCCCCCTAATTCTCAAAGTGGTTTAGTCCACGTGCTGTTTCTAACGGGCGGGGCTACCTGCAGCTCCGTGTGTCAGCGAGGGTGTCATTTAAATGTAGAAGGGATTTTTAATGTTGATTTTATTTTTGCATTTTTAAGTTGCCATATTTAATGGCGTAGTTGTAATATGTTGTTGTATTTTGTTTGTCAAAAATACAACACTACAATATAATAATACCACCTAATACCATTGTTGATTTTTCAGTTTGAACATTGAAAAACCTGTATACGGGTAGAATATGCACTGATACACAACAATGCTACAACTACTATTATTACTTTTTCTAACATTCAACAGGCTGTGGGCTCAACCCTGCAAGGCAAGTTCCAAAGGAGCAGGAGAGAGAGAGGGAGAGAGCATTTTTTTTCATGTCCCCCCCAGGAATTACTCTCTGAAATTTTACTGTTTATTGTCCCCCCCCAAAATGAAATGGGATTTTCGCCCCTGACCTGAGCTGTTTAATGTTGTTGCAGCTCACGTCCATAAGCTTATAGCTGCAGATATTTTTGTTGTAGTCCTACAGAGAATTTTTTTTAAATGCACTTGACTTAAATGCACTGTGTTTTTATGAGAGAACATTTTTTACAATCTTTCAGCAGGCCAGTCAGTTATAGGCCTGTATTATTATTCAATGTACACCTGAGTGGGGTCAAGTTAAACATTTTATTTTGAATTTTGTTTTATATTGTGCATTGTTGTAATGTCAGTGCTAATAAATATTTTCATAATTTTGCAATTAATTTATTCTTTGTAGCATCAATATTAATTTATGCAATGGTAATGCCTTGATTTTAGTGAGGTTAGTACACAGTCATAGCCATGAATGCAATGGTACTAATAATTGGCATAATAATTTATTTTCGGTGTTTCGGTTTTCGGCCTTGGTTTCTTCATTTTCGGTTTTCGGTTTCGGCCAAGAATTTTCATTTCGGTGCATCCCTACTGCGTACCACCTGAGAAACTGTTCAGCACTCTGAGTACCACCATGATGACCAGTTTTAAAATATACCATACACAGTCATGGAAAAAAATATTAGACCACCCTTGTTTTCTTCAGTTTCTTGTTCATTTTAATGCCTGGTACAACTAAAGGTACATTTGTTTGGACAAACATAACGATAACCACAAAGATTGCTCATAAGAGTTTTATTTAAGAGCTGATATCTTACCATTTTCCATGGTTTTCTTGATTATAACCTAAATCACTTAAGTATTTACATCAATAGCTATGGCGTTGTACTGCCAAAAACACTGCTTTTATGCATTCAGTGTTTTCTTTTCTGTCTGTTTTAGTCACATGATGACGTTTAGTGGTACCAGGTATTAAAATGAACAAGAAACTGAAGAAAAAATGGTGGTCTAATAATTTTTTCCATGACTGTATGCCTCCTCAATTAGCTTTAAACACACAGAGATGTTTATTCCTTATTGTTGTTATTTATTACCTGAATTGTTACTTTACTGAATCAGACATTTACAACTCTGTCCAACAATTCTCACATACTCATACTCTCATACAGAGCAAAATAAACACACTCAAAAGTTGTTACAGCTGCACTGCTACTGAATATGCAACAAATTTTTTTTTTAAATACACAATTTTAATGATCTCAAGCTACACATTTCATTTGAAACGTATTTATAATGCATTGTATGTTTCTGATTTTTTAAAAGTAAAAATGTGGAAAAAATGTGGAAAGTCATGACGTTTCCCCGCATAACACCAGAGAGCGCTCACGTACCACTGGTGGTACACGTACCACAGTTTGCACACCACTGATCTAGACCAGTGATTCCCAAAGTGTGGGCCGTGGCCCCCTGGTGGGCTGTCATGGTACTGCAGGTGGGCCGTGAGAGGTCATCAAAAATAAACAAATGTGTTTTAAACACTCGATCTTTTAAGAATATGTTTATTTTATTACTGAAATAGTAGGGGTGCACGATAACTATCGGGCCGATAACAGGAAATTATGACGTCATCCCGATAAGTCCGATATCACGACGAATAGCCACGATAACATATATATTTTTGTCAACACAGCAGTGCCTTGCTCCCTCTGAGCCTTGAATAACCAGAAAAACGATTACTCAATAAGGAAAATCAAGAATAATACCCCCCTCATGCCAGAAAAAAAACTCGTTAACTCGGTCATAATTTTGGTAGTTGCTGACTTGAATTGATATTTGCAGTATTCTCCCACATGTTACAAATAAAAAAAGAAAAAAATAGAAAAGGCTGAAAGAACGACGAGTAAATGAGGGAACGGAGGAATTTACGTTACACCTTGAATGCAGCCTGGAGCACAGCTACTGATCACAACAAACATGGCGGCGTGGAACTTCGTTAAAGTTTCAGAAGAAGATAGTTTGGTGGCTATTTGTGATGAATCCTCCAATCGAATTCTACGAGGAGGGAAGCACAAGCTTTAATACGTAAAAACCTGATCAGCCACCTACAAAATAACAATCGCTTCCATGGAGTTGTGAAATCGCACTAACGTGAGCTAACGAAAGCTAACGAAAGCTAATGCTAACGTGCGCAAGCCAGCAGCAGTCTCCCCTCCACCTCTCCTCTCCCTCATTCCTCTCATCTAAAGCTTCCATGAGATTAAAAAATAAAAACTACTGAACGTCATTTACTTTAATTAAAGGTATTAATTTAAATGGAACCACAAGCCAAAATCCGTTAAATGTTCATCTTTTTCAGTTTGTAATTTTGAATTTTGAATTTTGAATTAAATTTTGCATGTATTTCCATCAGTTCAAGGAGCCTTTATTTTTTTTTATATCAGTCAGTAATGAACCTCATTTAAGTTAATTTGAGATATCAGTAGGTTTGTTTGATAGCTTTAAGAAAATGTTAGAGAGGCTTGCCAATAGTTTTTCATTGGAAAAAATAAATATCTCTTCATATAAAAAGTCAAAACTATTTTTGATTTTGTTCATAGTATTGATGTAATGATCTTAGGTATATGTATGTGTTATCGGTTATCAGTATCGGTATCAGCCTTTAGGAGCTGAAAGGTATCGGTTATCGGTATCGGTTTTAAAAAACAGTTATGCATCCCTATCAAATAGTTATTACATGATTTGAAAAATATTTAGAGATAATAAAACAAACCAATTGAGTGTTATTCTACTGTCATATTAACTTAATGTGACAAGTGTCACCTTATTTGTTAACCCCTTATATTAATATTGGAATGTAGGTTTTAGTCTTGTATGTTGATCGAAGGGGTGTTTAAAGGTTTGCATGGGCCGCAGAGATTTTTCACATTTCAAATTGGGCTTTGGTGTTGTGAAGTTTGGGAATGGCTGATCTAGACTATAAGAGCTAATTTAACAGCTGCTAAAGTAAAAAAAAAAACATCTAATAAAATATGTAAAGCTATGTAAATAACTGAACAGACAGACAGCTAAGGGCATAGTTAAAAAGAAAACTAACTACACATGTAAAGTCAAAGGAAGTACTGATAAAACAATGAAAGGCACTGAAGGACAGCTAAGTGCTCAAATAAAGTCAAAGAAAGAATGAACTACAAAACTTCTGCTGCACAGTTAAAAAGACAGCAAAGTGCACATCTCAAGTCAATGAAAGAAGTAACCAAACAGGTAAAAGGTACAGAACCAGCAACATATATAAAGTCAGACAAAGGCAGCTAATTGGAAAGTGAACACCTGAGAACATGGCAAACACTAAAGAACCAACTACTGTACAGCCTTAAAATGTATATCCAATCGATATTAAAACAAAAACTCCTCATTGTCACGGACTCACATTGACAGCACAGCAGCAACGTTACCCACACAAACCTGCAGTGAGATCTGAGGTGAAATCAAGTGTCTCAGATTGTGAAATCCCCAAATCCAGTGAGGAAGACAGACAGCAAAGGATCACAGTGCGGGAGTCGAACTTGCAACCTACTCTAACCACTGAGCTCCCCAGAGCTCCTGTAATTTACTTCTAAAAGGACATTCATATATCGTACAACTATCTGCGCGATATTGCTTGCAGGAGACGGACGTAAGGAGATTAGAGATGTTGCAGCGGGCTAACTGAGGCTAACTGCAGCAGGGCTAACTGAGGCTAACTGCAGCGGGGCTAACTGAGGCTAACTGCAGCGGGGCTAACTGAGGCTACCTGCAGCGGGGCTAACTGAGGCTAACTGCAGCGGAGCTAACTGAGGCTAACTGCAGCAGAGCTAACTGCAGCGGGGCTAACTGAGGCTAATTGCAGCAGGGCTAACTGAGGCTAACTCCAGATGGACAATCATGAACTAGCTAAACTTACTAAACATATCTCTTGAGTTTTTCCACTTCCTCACCGTCTCGACCGTATCCAGACCCACATTCATCACTATCTCCCTCCATGAATTACTAGAATATGTGCTGTCTTTGTAGTGCGGAGAACCAGAATTGTACAGATGTGGGTACTTCCTCATTTCTTCAATGCGCTCTTTTCTACGTGGATTAGAATTGACAAATCAGAGGCCTCCTTTCTCTCCTCTCTGTGACACTGTCTGCATCGACCTACAATTTTGGGTAGGCGCACCGGAGTGTCTGCGTAGTGTCTGCGTAGGGCGGGGGGGCATCTCTGCGTTATCTGCGTAGGTGACGCAGACGACCTGACGTTCGAGTATAAATCAGGCTTAACTGAGGCTAAATGCAGCGGGGCTAACTGAAGCTAACTGCAGCGGAGCTAACTGAGGCTAACTGCAGCGGGGCTAATTGAGGCTAACTGCAGAGGGGCTAACTGAGGCTAACTACAGCTAATTCAGTTACTGCTTTTTTAAGCTGAATGTTGTTATGGTTCAGAGGATGAACGATAGGAAAAGAACTCTGATGGCTTATAATCTCAAAATGTTGAAAAAATGTGTTTGGGCCCCCTGGAAAGTTGACAGTCCAGTCATAGCTTTTAGCGTACTGGCACACGCTACCGAGGTGAAGCTGCAGGACAGGCAGGAAACACAGGCTCTGTAACAGCTTGTTTGTTCACACTGTGAATGTTTCAAATGCGTGACGCTCCGAGCAGCTTATGTCATAACATGCTACTGAAAGCGAACTTAAAGGTGTGTCTCTTCAGAAGATGTGGAACAGCCCCAGAGGAATAACTGGAATTTCTCACATCATTGTCTGGGAAAGAAGTATGAGCACAAGTGGCCGTGGATGGACCCGTCATTCAGATGGCTTTCCTGAAGGCACGGCACGCACGGACACATGCAAACAATGGCGTGTCCTGGTTTGTTTCAACAGTGCAGGGTGTGACACTGCTGTGCTATGTGGTCTTCCACTGGTGGCCTCTTGCTGCCAGGCCCCTGGTCTCCACTTTCCAAAGCAGCTTTGTTGCTCTAAAATGTCAGTTTGAGCCCCTCCTACATGCATTAACACAGACAACAATAGTAACTGGAAACCGGCACCGGGCCAACAACTCGGACTGAAAACCAGAGAAAAACACCTGCATCAGTTCTTCACAATCCTCTGAGTGTGCTGCTTTCAGATCCCATTATGTTGTTAATGTGCAACCAAATCTGATTCATAGATGCTCTGCTTGTTTAGCAGAATACTTTGTCTTCGTCCATAAAATTATTAATTTACAGAAGGATTCAGAAAAAAAAAAAATCTATCAACATGCATAAGACTTTACACGAGTGTGGTTTATTGAGCAGTAAATGGGGTCAGATGATGCCGTATTTTGCAATGCTGTTTGTCATGCATTTAAGGACCACAAGAATTTAGAGAGAGAAATCTGCAGTAGAGATGATTATTTTCACTATTTCATCCCAGATCCCACATGAGAAATACACCAGTTTAGATGGTAAAATCAAATCCAGGTGTCCAACAGATCATTTTCAGACCTGCGCGCACAGTTAATCACTCTTATTTTGGACACTTCCTGCTGTTAAGTGGACTCTGAGGACAAACTAACAGAGAAGGTCATGGACCATTTGCTGTCAACGAGCAGGAGTCTTTTGAGGACTGATCTGATATTAGATCTGAACCACTGAACCAATTGTTCAGTTTAAATTTGTTGCCGACATCTGTCACATACAGTAATCCCTCACACTTGGCGGTCTCAGCAATCACAGAGGTTTCAAAAGTATTCATCGAAAAAAAAAATATTCAAAAAATATTAAAACGAAGCGAGCGAGGCTGAAGCGAAACCCATCACATCAAGAACAAGTCTCGGGAAGCAACAAGAGCCGACAAGGGAGGCCCCATGAACGAAAATCGAGGCCTGTGATTGGCTGCTACAACGGGTATTACTGTGCCGTCACTGATTGGCTGACATGCGTCCCAGCATCTCTTATCTCTTGCGCTCGTCAGACAAAGGTTTAGTGCCTATTTAAAATCAAAATGGATCCCAAAGGACGCTGCCCATCGCCAAGGGCCTCTGGAGAACCGAAACGCCGTCGCAAAATGATGACAATTCCCAAAAAAGTGGAACTTCTGGATAAATTGAGGGGGGACTCCACATCGCGGTTTTTACCATTGGCGGGGGGGGTCACAGCCCCCATTAACCGCGAAGTGTGAGGGATTACTGTACATTGATTTTGTTTCATATTGTTGGACCGGTATCGAGTATCAGCTGATGCCAGGCATCGGTCGAAGCTGGAAAAGACGGATGTCGTATCCCAAGTTAAACAATATATGGGAGTCATTATTTTAAATAACGCAAACCTGATTTGTTTCATCATATTCCTCACAAAGCTTTGAAGTGAAATAAAATATTTTACTGAAATAAAGACACAAGCATAGTAAAAATTGAACAAGTCAAGGCATTCCTATAAATACTATCTGGATAGAGACTATCCAGATGAATAAGCAAGGCATTGAATCATCCGAGGGTTTAAGATTCAATAGCACATTTGCAGGAACACTGTTGGCTGAATAACAAACTGGCCCGCAGGGATAATAACATTACCGATACAGGTTACTTAAATTCTTGACAGAGCTTGGATAAAGTCAGTTTAGTACTTTAAAATGTATCAAAATAATCAGTGGTCAGTGTAGAAGGGACTGACAGTAATATTACTGACCCAATAGATGTTATAATCACTGGAACTGAAGCACGAAGTTTATGCAGCACCACAGGCTGTCAAATGAACTAAAACTAAGGAGTATAAATTAGTTTGTTTTCTATTACTGGGTGATCATAAATTCTGAGTTTGACAGTTTGAATTAAGATTCCTGCCGTAATTGGTGCATGTGCCTTCTGGGTTATGGCAACAACATTTCTCTCAGATCTGAATCAATGCAGTAACCCATTAACTAACAGAGTAAAACACAACCTCTGCAGCAGAAGCATCGATGAGTTCCACATTACAAGAAGGGAAGGAATCAATACTGTCATATGCATTAACCAGACCTGGAAGTCTGTCAGATGATTTAACCCGAAACAATCACTGAACAAAAAGCTCACTGTGTGATCACAATGAAGTGACAGCATCCTTTTTCCTCCTCCGTGAGCGCATGCAGTGACCGAGCGAGAAATGCTTCTGCCTTACAGCTGCACCAAGATCATGAGACAAGAGGCGGCATGTTCCTCACAGCGAGAGGACAGATTCATTCTCCAGCTGTCTCCGTGCAAACGTACATGCTCAGCAACTCTAACCCCCCCCACAAACACGACGGCCTACACACAGAAACGCTGCATTTACAACAGTGTCTAAACTAAAAACAGTCCAATATTTGCATAGCAATACTGCTTATAACTGCAGCGGCTTTATGAGAAATGACAAGAGTAGAGGTGTAGGAAAGTAGAGGGGGGGTCGGAGGGGCAGATGATTATGTAATCTCTGTGGCTGGAAGGAATGAGCTGAAGACTGGCTTTGTACCATAATATGAGGCAAATTTGGAAGACATTTCTGAATCTTTAAATTACAGTTATGCCAGAATAACATTTATTAGGCATAAAAATCCTAATGTCCTGAAATCTATCAAATAAATAAACTTCAAGGTCTCGTTATCATTTAAAAACAGTGCTGAACATGTGTTATAGCAGCAGCAGCATCCAGTGCCGTAGTCGAGTCACCAAAGTTCGAGTCCCCATTGTTCAAGTCTGAGTAATTAAAAGAAAATCTGAGATGAGCCAAAGTAAAGTCCATTATTGATCTGAGTCAAGGCCAAGTCGAGTTAAATAGGTGCAACCCAACTACGTGTAAAGGTTCAGGACTCCCATTTATCCGGGCTCTGCAAACTAGGCTTGGGCGGTATTACGGTAATACCGTTTACTTCCGGTATTTAAAAATGGCGGCGGTATCAGTTTCAATACCGTCATTAAAAAATGCAATGAATAATTTTTGTGGTTTAAAGTTTAATTTACTTTCTCTCCTGTATTGCTGTGTGTTCCGCTTTATTTTACCGTTTATTCGTGTTCGCTTGGAGCTGATCTCTGTTTGACTCGTCCTGTTAAGGTACTGACGATGAAAACAACACTTCCTGAGTTTGCTGCTTCAAAATAAAAGCTTCTCATGAAACTAATAATGTTGGACTTTTATGTTGAAGAATTTATATGAAGTGAAACATCCGGCATCAGACACTTTACTATAAAGCGCGTTTCAGCAAACACACCTCGGCAGCAGACAGGAGCTGCAGCAGCGAAGGAACAGTTAAAACTACAGTGAAAAGCAAGAAATACACAAATAAATAACAACTGTAGTTGAGCCAAGTTTATATTGAAGCACTGAACTGCTGTTTCGAGGTAAACTCGCCTTTTTTTTCCCAGGCGCGTCAACGCTGGGAATAGTACAGCGCTGTAAAGCCCCGCGGCAGCGCACCCGGGGTACAAAATGGGGGGGGGGGGGGGGGGCTGTTTTCACGCGCGCCGTCCGCCGGCGGTGTGTGTTCGCCTTAATAGTCGCGGGAATACCGTATACCCCGGTAAAATGTGAGGGAAGATTGACGGTATCAAAATTTGGATACCGCCCAAGCCTACTGCAAACATGCATCTTTCTCTCCAATGGCTTCCTCCAGCTGTTCCAGTAGAAGTAGATTTGCAGTCAGTGTTGATCCGTTTCTCTGCTGAACTGATGGGAACATAGTCTGGAATTTCATATGAGGTTTAGCATGTCGATATTCTTGCCTATTTTGTTCTTAGCCTCATGCTAAATCGGCACCTTCGTGACATGCAAAAGGCCCAGATGCAGTGGTAATGACTTGTGTTGACTGGTGCTGCCACCTAGTGGACACCATTTTCACGGTACTTGGGTCTCCACTATTCAACTTAGAAATGCACCAGTTGATGGGGGATCGTACTTACTGACAAACTGTCTGTGATAATGTCACGGAGTTAGCCCCATTTCAATAGCAAAAGGCTACAGCTGCAGTTGCAGCGCCGCATGGTAGCATCAGGCTAGCAGACTGACAGAAAAATAACAAAAGTGAGTTTTAACTCTAGTTTCTCAGTCAGACAGCAGCTGGATTTGGAAGTTGTCTCTATCGTCTACTTAATGGTTCTTACACATGGAATACTTAGCAAATGCACCTTTTACCACTGCACAAGAAATCAGCAAAAGAAAAGTGGACAATCCTAGTAACATTTTCTCCTGGCACTTAATCACCATAGGTTTATCCCTAAACATGATACACGTATGACATGAACTGAGGCATGTGGGAACATGCATCTGGCACAAAATGGAATCTTATGTAGATACAGTGATCCCTTATTTTTCAAGGTTAATAAGCCGACTTGTAAACACATTCAGTAATCCGTAAGCGAGACCACGTCTCTGCGGTGTTAGCCTCCCTCCATTGGCTTCCCGTGAAATTTCAAATTGAGTTTAAAATTCTGCTTCTCGCATAATAGTCCCCCCGGACTGAGTGGAGCTCGGTCTTCCCAGGGGAGATGGTCGGGTTCATCGGTGTTTCCTCCTCTGACCTGGAGATATCTCACTTGTCATCGTTTTGGAGATATACTGGTTCTAACGGCTGTTAACTGTTTTAACGACTGCTAACGGCGGTTACCAGGAGTTAGCACTCGGACCACGGGACCGGGCATGAAAAGGAGCGCTGGACACTAGCAGCCCTCTAGTACACCAGATTTCTCCTGGTGTACTGAAACTTAAATTTCCCCCTTGGGGGATTAATAAAGTATTTTGAATTTGAATTTGAATTTGAATTTATAAGGCCCTTAATGGCCTAGCTCCTCGCTATTTACAAGACTTGATAGCACGTTATGCTCCTAACAGAGCTCTCTGCTCTCAGAATGTAGGATTACTCGTCGTTCCTAGAATATCTAAAAGTAGGTTTGGAGGACGGGCCTTCTGCTACCAGGCACCTTTTTTATGGAACCAGCTACCAGTTTGGGTTAAGGAGGCTGATACCACCTCCACCTTTAAAACTAAACTGAAAACATTTCTGTTCAGTAAAGCCTACAGTTAGTCTAAACTATAGTGTGTAGGGGCTAATAGTTATAGCCATAGTTGTAGGAGCTCAGACTAGAGTAGCTCGTCTTAATCACAGCTTCATCATAGCTATGCTGCTATAGGCCTACGCTGCAGGGGGACACCAACATGATCTGCTGAGCGGTGTCTCCACTGCTCTTCTCCCTTTTCCTTCCTTTTCCTCCTTCCTTCCTCCTCCTCCAGCTCATTCATAATTAATTGGGAGCACCTTGTTACTGTAACTGTGCTCTATATTCTTTACTTTCCTGTGGTTTGTTGTGCTGTTTTTGCTCCCCTTTTTCTTTCTGTGTATTTGCAGGCCAGAGTTTCCTGGGTTTCATGCTGACTTGCAGTTCCATCCTCTGTCCATCCCAGGGTTCTCCTCCACTTGTGTTTGGGGTGCCAACTGGCGTGCTGATCGGCGACCTGGTCCTCTGGCCATCTCACCTCAGTGCTGCTTCCTGCATCTGTTTATGTTTATGTTTATATGGTCATTATATTCAGTCATTTGTGTGCTCTCCTCTCTCTGTCCTCCATCCTCTCTCTGTCCTGTTTGCCCTCTTTTCTTTCTTTATCCAGCTGGTCTTCATCAGGAAGGTCCCTCCATATGATCCATATGGGGGGACCCTGATCAAGGTTTCTTCCTCTTAAAGTGGAGTTTTTTCTTGCCACTGTTTGGCTTAAAGGTTTTTTTCTCCCTCTGTGGGAGTTTTATACCTGCCACTATCCTTGATTGGATTTATTACTATAATTTTAGTTAATGATATTTGCTTGGGGGTCATGATGTGGGTCTCTGTAAAGCGCCTAGAGACAATTGACATTGTAACAGACGCTATACAAATAAAATTGAATTGAATTGAAATTGAATTCACGTGTAAAACGGCGGCAGTCTTTAAAACTACTTCGCTCAAATGTGTCTAGGTGGTGATAAGAATCTCAAAATGGAAAGGTTGTGTTAGATTGCTTAAAAGCACTGTGTCAGCCATAACCTGAGGAAGGATGTAATCTTCCACATTTTCAGGGCACGACCTGTCCAGGTGGACCCCTGCCTTTCCCCTGAAGTGAGCTGGGATAGGCTCCAGCAGATCCCCGTGACCCTGCAGGGGATTAAGCGGGTAAAGATAATTGATGGATGGATGGATGGATTTTCAGGGCTTTGTCCCGAAGTGAAGAGGAATGTAGCTTTACCAAATGGCAAGGATGTAGTGACACACCAGCAACTTTTAATTGGCATGCCTTTATTTTCTGGAATAACAGTTTTTTACAAATATCTAGAGGTGGACAGTGGGCCGCAGTAACAGCTGGCTGTTAAGCAAGCCAAAAGGTTTTCCTTATCATTTAATCTATTATTCTACTAAACATTAGGCCTAAAATTACGCTTTCTGGTTTGCACATGCTTTCTTACATACAGAGGGGTTTATTTATTAAAGCAGGCTCAGTAAATGATAGGTGCTAAGAATAAAACCTTTACAGTTATATTAGGAGCTATGCTTTGATTTAAGAGGAACTTACATTTTAACTTAATCAGGTATTTAAATGGGATGTGTTGCAACAAGAAACAAGTTGCTCCACTGTTGTTGATTAATGACAGGTTCCTGATTATTACCTTCGCCAAGGACGTTGTGTTTTTGCCGGTGTTTATCTGTTTGTCTGTCTGTTTGTTTGTCTGTGTTCAAGATAACTGATAAAGTTATGGATGGATTTTGATGAAATTTTCAGGAGTTGTCGGAAATGTGAAAAGGCAGAACTGATTTCATTTTGCGTGTGATCCGTAAGAAATTCTGGATCACTTTCAAATTTTCGATAATTGTTGTGCTTGGAGGAGGCCTGCGCTCTCTGGGTGCTTTTCTAGTTAACAGTCGTGTTTGTTTGCCGCTAGGGATGCACATTTTGGATTTTTTTTTTTATGACCGTTAACCGACGCCCTTTAACGATTAATAACCGTTAACCGATTAGTCCGGGAGGGTTGGCTGCCACGAATACTGCGCATGTTGTTATGGACGCATGTGGACACTTCCTCGTGTATACTCTTGCGGCAATGTGTCGCCGTCAGCTTGTCGCAGAGATGCTGCCGTCACTTTTGATTTTTACTAGCGCGGTCTCCGCTATGTTATTCCATGCCACAACGCAAGAGCGACAATCACTAACTAGCTAAACTTACTAAACGTATCTCTTGCGTTTTTCCACTTCCTCACCATCTCGGCCGTATCCAGACCCACATTCATCTCTATCTCCCTCCATGAATTACTAGAATATGTGCTGTCTTTGTAGTGTGGAGAACAAGAATCGTACAGATGTGGGTACTTCCTCATTTCTTCGATGACACGCTCTTTTCTACGCGGATGTAGAATTGATCAATCAGAGGCCTGTTGCACCTGTCGACACGCCCCCATGAGTTGAATTACGTAGCTTAAAAACAAAATTGACTGTTAGTATTAATCGGTTAGAGTTACTGTTATCAGTTAACGGTTAAACGGTTAACCATGTGCATCCCTATTTGCAATGCAACAATCATTTGTGTTGCTCCTGGTAGACTCCTCTAGGCATTACTGAAATGAGCTGGTTGAGCACTGATCAGGGCAGTTTAGGGCCTTGACCT
Source organism: Hirundichthys speculiger (assembly GCA_018398805.1). Lineage (NCBI taxonomy): Eukaryota > Metazoa > Chordata > Actinopteri > Beloniformes > Exocoetidae > Hirundichthys > Hirundichthys speculiger. Next base: position 522,128 of record JAGFBZ010000777.1, on the reverse strand, counting down.
CAGAGCTGGTCACTCCCATTTGCCCTGACAATGATCCAACACATGCTAATTTACAATATAGTAATTATGCCCCATAAACACTTAGTTAGCACAGCACTAACTATTTTATTACCAAACAATTAAATCTGAAACATATTACAGTGATCCCTTATTTTTCGCGGTTAATGGGGGAAAAACAAAATCCGCGAACTGGAGCCGGAGCCCCCCCGAGCCTAAATAATGTGTTTAAAATATGTTCAAAAACCGCAAAAAAGTAGCGTGACACTGCAGCGAAACAAGACAAAGGCTCAACTGTGGTCTTTCTGTTACCTTCACAGCCTCTGGTCTCTGAACCGTAGTAAACAAACTGCTGGTATTGTGCTATTTTTGGCTCGTAATTAGCGGCTAACATGCTAACAACAACAAAAGAAAAAGTCCGGTTTTCTCTGCATGGAACGAGCACTTTATTCTGGCACTGCAGGAACTTGTAACATCACACAGGTTGTATTGTCGGGCTCCTGTCAGTTAACAGAGAATGTAAATCTATACATGCTGGGCTGCTGTTTATGCTCATTTTCGTTCTGCCATCCCACGACACACACTCCATTCCCCATAAGGCCATACCATTACCCATAAGGCTACCTTCTTAAAGGGACCAGGCTGGCTCACAACATTTCTTCGCTGTGAGAGAACGCACACAACATCCTGTGATGTTTCCGCAATTTTTTTCTTGATTTTTTATTATATTACAGGGCTCGACAATAGCATTTGCCCGATGGCCCGAGCGTTTTTTTCGCCTGTCTCGGGCCAGTACGGGCCAGTAAACTTTATTAAACACTGGCCCGTCCGGGCCACCACATTTTGAGGCAATTTCAGATTTTTCTTATGTATATATTCGTCATAATCGCCAAGAAATGACTTGTATTTTATCGGAACACGAAGATGGTCCGCCATGTGAAGAACGTAATTTCGCTGCAGGAGTGTGTCGCGTCTTCGTGCATTTCCGGAACTGTTCGGGAATGTTCGGCAGCAGCATCTTTAAATGCGCGCGAAAAGATACAAGACGGAGAAGAATCGAAACAACGAAAGTACACAACGGTACTGCTATAGACCTTTTCAGGCCAGCCCCCCGGAAGTACCCCGTCCGCTATTGCTGGAGTGTGCTACAGAGCGATTCTTTCACCGGCTCGCAGATTAACCAGTGTTTTTCTCTTTCCACAAATATATATTTTTATAATGTCGAGTCGATCGAGTGGGAATACATGATCCGTCATAACTGTGCCAACAATGGCGTGAAAATTCAACAATGGAAGAAGAAAGTATGTGAAATACACAAGCCTTTACTGCACGAAAACTGCCTTGTTTGCAGAACAAGAAGTTAGGAAGACGTGGGTGAAAAATATCAACAGAAAGGACTTTGTTCCAAATGAATACAGCCGGGTGAGTTTTCGTTAACATTTAATCTCGTACTATTCAGTCTCGCTGAGAGTCCCGGATGATTCTGGCCGAAAGAACAGCAGTATGAGGCTACTGTAGCCCTCGGCACTAGCACAAGCCTATAAATGAATGAATGAATGAATGAATTAGGAGAATGATAAAATAAATTAAATATAACGTTAACACATAGCCTAATTTACCGCTAGCGTTAACGTTACAGTAGCATAATCTTTATGGTTTGTTGACGTTTATAGCCAGCGTTGCAGCGTTCCACAGTTTTTAGTGTTTGATTATGGGAATAGATCATGCTATTTCCATAACCAATCATTAAAAACAGCGATAAAATACCTTCATCTGTAACTGGAGGCCACTGCCTAACATCATCAATCCAAGACGTGTCTGCGTTATCCGTAAATAATGCTCCACGCTGCTGTGTTTGGGTAGTTGGTGGAACACCGCACAGTCCAGTTATAGCGGGGCCACTAGGGGGCGCATGTCCACAATTTTCAAGTCGAAAAGGTGTATACAGATGCAGAGTTGGAAGAAGAGTTGCTGCAGTTGGAGGAAGAACTGACTACAGACTGCTTTAGCACCTCCTATGGGTCTGAGGAGATAATGGTTTCTTTAGGCTGTGACAGGGTGGAGGACGAAACTGATGGCTGTGACAGGGTGGAGAAGGAAACTGATGGCTGTGACAGGGTGGAGAAGGAAACTGATGGCTATGAAGTGGTGGCACAGGAAACACAAATTACAAAACTATAAACAGTTAAACATGAAATAAATACTGAACAAAATGTACCTAGTCAAATATATACTCAGGAAGATGCCATGTGATAAATACCAATTTGAAAAAGTCTCATAAAGCATCTGTGATGAGAATTTATTTAGTCAATGCCAAATATAGCATAAAATCAAAATAATTACTTCAAAGGAAGGACTTGTGATGTCAGAGACTGTCAAACACTTAATATGTGTAAGTTTTTCATACATGATGGTTATTGCTTGATAGTAAGTATCAAGACATGAGTAAGTATTCTGTGCTTTTCAGATATCATCTAATATTACATTGTGAAAACAGTGAATAAAATTTCTATTTTGATATGTAAAATGCAGTTTGATTATTTTAGTGCCAAAAACAACTTACCACATACTCACCTGCTGCCTCCCTCACACTTTTATCCCAGACTTGGGACTGAGCTTGTGTGTTGTATGTTAGGTGTGTAATCATTTCATTAATTAAAGATTATATAAAAGTATATTATAAGATTGGAGGAGTGCATAATATATTAAACCATCACCAAAGCATGAATGATTAATTTTGATAAATCTAACAGGTTATGGACCAAAAAGCTCCATGCTACAAAGAAGGTATTTTAGAAGTTTATACTAAAAGCAACAAAGCATCACACCACATTAACAACACAGAAGGTGTTTTACGACAGTAATACTATGTGCATCTACAATGCAGGCAGGAAAATCTACGGGGTTATTCTTCAAGATTATATGTGCATGCTACCTGCCATCAGAAAAAAAGTTATTCAACAAAAATGTTGTGTCAGATAACATAATATTGCTAAAATATGTGAGACTTTTTATTTCTTCATTTCAGTGTCAGAATGCACCAGAATGCACCAAATTACATCATTTTTTCAAAATTCCTTCGGCGGCCGCTGTTCCGCGCGCCTGCGAATAGTTGGGCCACTGATTTATGAATCAGGGCCAGTACATTCCAAATTTTACTGGCCCTGTGGGCCAGTGCTCTAAAATGCTTATTGTCAAGCCCTGTATTATATATTTCTGAAAAATCTGCGAATAACTAAAACCGCAGAACTTAAAGCGTAAATTGTTATGGGATCACTGTATTCCAAATAATTAAAATTTGGTATTTAATTTCAGCTGTTCTTCAGAGTATGATTTCTTACTCAAATGACTCTCAAAGGCTAGAATCAATGAAATTGGGTTTCTCTTTCTTTGTTCTTGGGGGGGGGGGGTCCAGTTTCCTTGATTCAAGCCTTTGAGAGTTACCATGCCCTGGGTGACTGAGGATCTACACCAGCCTACAACTCAAAAGTAAAATTCTTGTCTTATTCTTCCTCATTCTTGCTATGTTCAGTATCAAAATTGTTAATTGTAAGATGCAGCGTGGGTTAATTAAAACCAGCAGTACACATCATTCCAAGAGATTTCCAGAACATCAGCTCAACTATGCAGAAAAAATGCCAGAGAGAGACCACAGAAGACGCCTGTGCAGGGACACTCCTTGTTCTCAGTGAAACCAGTAAGAACAAGGAAGGTGAGTAATTGGCTGTGCTGGAATGAGCGTGACTATATATGTCTCTAGACGTGAACAACTGAGGGAGACAATGCTCCAAGTTTCTGCCATGCGTGATGTGAGCATGCAATCAGCTTTGTCATGCATGCAAGTGAGCCGGCTGGTCAATCAAAGACAGAAAATAATGCTGACAGTACAGTTTGCAAGGCAATCTGCGCCGTAGGAGCATAGATATCTGCAGAAATCCTCAGAGTGTGATGTCCGGCTGGCAGGATAACAAGCCCAGATGACAAGGGACACATACTGCCAGCTGCTAACCCTCACATGCACTCCAGCTGGAATTTAAACAATCCCAAGAGTTCCTCAATGGAATTCCACAGAGCTAGAAGAAGAGAGATCAATCACAGAGGGAGGGACGCCGCAGACCGCAAACACTGACACAAGGCTGGAAAGGAAAAGACAGCAACGCAGATGGGAAGGGAAGAAAGGGAGGGTAGCTAGTAGCAGAAGATTTCAAAATAACTCCAGCCAGGGCTCTCGGCCGCATGACCCCCTCAGAGCGCTCTGACAGTTTGCGAGATACTCTACACCTCCAAAGACGGCAGCTCTTTTAGGTTACAGCTGTTTGATGCTCCTTTGGGAATCAGGTCGTCACAAGCTCGCACTAAACTTCCGGCATTCTTGGATCAAGTTTAAAGGAGCAAATAGAAAGCGAGCACGAATGCTGCCGTCACTGGCTGTATCCAGGACAAATGCAACCCCGGCCGAACCGTCTGCTTCATTCTGTGCTGAACTCCAACCGACTTGTTTTGCAGAATACATTTCCCCGTAAAAACTGAACAAATACTTCAACTTGGGAGGGAAGGATGGTGACTCAGTTTCCTGGTCTCGCTGTCCGCATGCTGAGCTGTGAATAGTTTACTGGTATGTGATTGTGTATCATAGTAAAAAGTCTAAACTCAATAAAACAATATGCAGAGATCCATATGGACTAAAACTTGATTTCCACAAAACATCATGCAAGTTACTGTAAATCGGACCCATCGGAGCGTCTCAGTAGGGACCGTCAGTTTTACTCCACTAGACATAAGCGTTGAGTCCATTCTGGCGCTGCGCTGCTGGTAGTTATCCACTTATCCACAGTACGACTGTCACGTAATCTCAAAAACCTTTGGGTAAACTTGTAAGTTCTCACGAATCCAGCAGAGTGGATTCAAAGTATGGTGCCTACAAGTGCTGCCCACCGGGCTTCAAGTGGGAGTTGAAGTTGCGCCGAGGACGGACCAAAACTGCTTCAAAACCGGACCACAGTCGTTCCACGTTCTGCAGGACTTTAGCTTCTGAACGCTCTAGGAGTTTGTATGTGGATGGGTGGATATGCCTTGTACCCTAAAGAAGCACTATATAAATGCAGTCCATTTATGTGCAGCAGCTTGATCTTGGTCATATTTTTGTTTGGCAGGATATCTGTATCTGTATTCTCCTGTTAGATTTTTACTGATATATGTATTCAAAGATGACGCGAACAGGAAATCAATTCCTGGAATTATGTCCACCGAACACATGAAAACCTCACTCACATGCTGGCACCATGGTCCGAACGTCTAGATTCTGTAAGATCTCTGAAGATGCCTTCTGCAAGACAGCAAGACAGTGGCTGATTCTTCAGCTGTTTCCATCATCTAGGGTCCAGGGTAAAACCTTGGACAGGTTCAACCTCCTCGGTCCTTTCAGCCATCGTGTCTCCATTTGCAGCGCTGGAGTTGATAAGATACTGACCATTACTATTGCAACAACACATCATCAGTAGGGTAAAACTAACCTGTCTCACGACGGTCTAATCCCAGCTCACGTTCCCCATTAGTGGGTGAACAATCCAACGCTTGGTGAATTCTGCTTCACAAAGACAGGAAGAACCGACATCGAAGGATCAAAAAGCGACGTCTACTGACCTGGTAAACCACTCCACACCACCTAGTGGCAGCAGTGCACAACTTTGGCTGTTTTCCAACTGCCAACAGATTAAAAGTAGAAGAAGACAGAAAAGGAGAAGAAAGATAAACTGAGATGGTCACTGCGTTTCCGTCTTTCGTAGGCATAGACTGCAATGATGATGATGAATGAGAGGAGGCAACTCATATTTGAAGAGGGGGCCGAGACGGCGGCGGAGTCTGCTGTCTGATCCAAACTGCACCGAGTTAACACAACCCCCCCACTCCGTTGTTTATTGAGGCTGCTCTGAATATCTGACCCATGGGAGTGACCGCTGTCTCCACCTCATTATGAGGGTGTTTCTGGAAATGGAGACCCGCATTAACAATTTAGGTCCTGTAAGGGTTCACACTGTACAAGTCCACCGTCTCAGACAAAAAATAAGCAATCGAGAGAAAAAATAAATACATCAGCCATCACAGCTTAGAAGCGCTGGTCATACATTTCACATGGCAGAAACAAAGATGAAACTAGAAAAGCACTCGGAGAGCGCAGACCTCCGCCAAGCGCAACAATTCCTCATAAAGCAATTTACAGATTACGATAAAATCCGCCTTCTGGATCAGATCCGAATCAGCCATTGAAATTTGATAGAGGTTCCCATTGTCAATCAATCCCTGAGTCAAATTTCATGAGTTTTGGCCAATAATTAACGGAGATATTGAGAAACAAAATTTTCAGCCCCATTGACCGCAATGTTATCGAAAATTTGAAAGTGATCCAGAATCCAGAATTTATTCCGGATCACACCCAAAATGAAATCAGTTCTTCCTTTTTACATGTCTGACAACTCCTGAAAATTTCATCAAAATCCATCTACAACTTTTTGAGTTATCTTGTACACAGACAGACAGAAAAACCTAACCTCCTTGGCGGAGGTAAAGATAGAACCATCTTGAGATCAAAGACAGATCAAAGACAGCTCTGTCGGATATCAGGAGGCATCTTCTCACAGTGCGTCTGCCTGTCACCACCTCTACAACAGCTAACCAACCGGAGCACATCATTAAATGACCTCAACATAAACATATCTACGTCGCACGACAGGCTACCAACAACAGCACTAAATACAACTCAAACACTTCCATTTCTTCCTTTTATTTCTTTTCTTTTCAAAGCACGTGAACACCAGTACGACAAGCACCGGCTTTCGACTCGCTGACACATTTCAGCAACCTGAGGCGGGTGTACGCGGATGTTTTGAGCCTGAAATACACTCAGACTCACCTCTGCTGTGGCCACAAACAATGCATGTTCAGTGGACCAGTGTAGCAAATGACGCGACAATTCAAAACTCATTCGAAATGCACTAATTCAGCATGAGGGGAAGGACAGAAATGGGAAGAACGAAGGTGCGGCAAACCTCCGGGAAGTTCCAGGCTTTGGCAAGAAGCGGATCTACTCTGACTGTGAGACGAGCCGTGATCCTGTCTACTTCTACTGGAATAACTGGGAGAAGCCCCAGCACAGGGAAAACCAGAAAGGCACAGATCTGCAGAGCCCCGTATGACTGTTTACCCATAATGCTCCACGGGTTGTGGGTAGGCTTTTAGACAACAAGAAGTGTTTTGCTGGAAAGAAAGTGATAATTTGCACACTCAGTGTGTCTTTCATACAACTGTAACAGTTTTAAAACTCATGTTAAAGGAAATAGCGTCCACTTCCGTACAGCAAAACGTTGGAGATTAATTAAAATATCTATCACTGAAATGCACTTCAGTCCATACAGCCACTCGTTGCTGTAAGGATGATTTAAAATACATCCTGTTACGTGTTGCATGGGACTGACAGCATCTACGTATATTTTGAGACGCTTCTAAATTTAGCAGCAGATTCAAAGGAAGCTGCAGGTTTGAGTCAAGAAGAAGAAGAGTATAATGATGCAGCAGTTAGAGAACATTAATGTCTGCGTTCTCATGCAGACAATTCATTGCATTTATGATCGTTCAGTGCACATGTATGCAACACCTCTGCCTCCCCTGATTCTCACCCTCGTTCTCATATCAGTGGTGAAATGTTGAAACCTGCTGCGATCACGAACATTCAACCTGGATTTATGTCTCTCTTCCTTTCAGCGTGAGGACATCTCGCCGCTCTGCACGAACCCAAGGAATTATTTCTTGTTCAGATGCAGTGGATTATCTGCACTATGTGCTGAACAACTCTAGTTACTGAAAAAAAAAAAAAGGCCACCACAAATGTGTGTGGGTGAAACAACAAAACAAGACCATGGCAGCGGTGCGACAGGTGCACAACAGTCAGGGGAAAAAGCTGCTGGAGATGCAAGCGACAGTTAGGACTAAGGATGTGGCACTGATTGTAGGTTTGGAGACTAGAAATTATTTAAATATTAAAAAATAATAATTATAATTTCACAATTTTGCAAATTCAAACCTGAACACAATTGTTTTTACTAATTTAATATTTCATTTAAGGTGAATTCAAGAGTATTTGACATATTTGTCATATTTGACACTTGAGATTTAAATTATTTTTTTAGCTCAGTGGTCCTCAACCTTTTTGTAACTGCGGACCGGTCAATTCTTCACAATTTTACTGCGGACCTTGTTACATTATGCCAATAACATAATATGAGTACAACATCAAAGTCTCTGGTAACGTCCTCTGTACCCATTAAATTAAAAAATAAAAAAAAAAACTAATGCAGAACTTGGTACGTGGGAATCACCTGTGGTGATAAATCCATATTTCAGTAGGACCCCTGTTATTGTCTGTTAAAATCTTTCTTTTTCTTGGAAGTCGTAGACTGCTCTTCTTTCTCTTCACTGCACATTTTCTCCTTCACTAGGAAACTTTCCAAAGACGTCTGTTTCTTACTCATTTTGCTAGCTCGCAGCTGAAATTAAATACCAAATTTTAATTATTTGGAATACAGTGATCCCATACCAATTTATGCTTTAAGTTCTGCAGTTTTAGTTATTCGCAGATTTTTCAGAAATATATAATAAAAAATCAAGAAAAAAATTGCGGAAACATCACAGGATGTTGTGTGCGTTCTCTCACAGTGAAGGAATGTTGTGAGCCAGCCTGGTCCCTTTAAGAAGGTAGCCTTATGGGTAATGGTGTGGCCTTATGGGTAATGGAGTGTGTGTGTCGTGGGACGGCAGAACTAAAACAGGGTTAGATGTTAAAGTGTAGTGAGCATCAACAGCAGCCCAGCGTGTATAGATTTACATTCTCTGTTAACCGACAGGAGCCCAACAATACAACCTGTGTGATGTTACAAGTTCCTGCAGTGCCAGAATAAAGTGCCCGTTCCATGCAGAGAAAACCAGACTTTTTCTTTTGTTGTTGTTAGCGTGTTAGCCGCTAATTACGAGCCAAAAATAGCACATTACCAGCGGTTTGTTTACTACGGTTCAGAGACCAGAGGCTGTGAAGGTAACAGAAAGACCACAGTTGAGCCTTTGTCTTGTTTCGCTGCAGTGCCTCGCTACTTTTTTGCGGTTTTTAAACATATTTTAAACGCATTATTAAGGCTCGGGGGGCTCCGGCTCCAGTTCGCGGATTTTGATTTTCGCGGGGGGGCGCCGGTCCCCATTAACCACGAAAATTAAGGGATCACTGTAAAACTTAAAAAAAAAAAACGTCTTTTTTTTTGCACGGCCCGGTACCGGTCCTTGGACCACTGCTTTAGCTGGAGTGATTTTAGTTTTACCTGCCCTATCGAGTGATGTTAAACCACTCCTGAGAGCATGTGGGAGTAATTTCTCACCCACTAATAATTACAGGCAACCCCCCCCCCCCATACCGTTGTCCCAGTTCCCTCAAACACTCACCTTTTCTGCCAAAAATAAGGGCATCCGGATCTGCAATTATTTGCATCCATGCACCTTCTACCGAGTCATTTTTCCAAACAGAATCTCAATTCTTCTCTGAGAAGTTCATGGTTACACCAAGAAGAAAAAAAACTGAAAGCAACATATCAGTGATGTAACAGCTGCCATCACTTCAAAGAAGGGCTCAATATACTGTCATATGAAAATGAAAGTACACGTTCAGTTAGATGTTTTTACATACCAGGAAATAATAAAATAGCCTGGTCCTTGCCTGGTTTTAATTCAGTTCAATTCAATTTTATTTGTTTAGCATCTGTTACAATGTCAATTGTCTCTAGGTGCTTTACAGAGACCCAGATCATGACCCCCGAGCAAATATCATTAATCAAAATTATAATATTAAATCCAAATCAAGGATGACGGCAAGTAAAAAACTCCCACAGAGGGAGAAAAAACCTTTAAGCCAAACAGTGGCAAGAAAAAACTCCACTTTAAGAGGAAGGACCTGGATCAGGACCTGGATCATATGGAGGGACCTTCCTGATGAAGACCAGCCGGGTAAAGAAAGAAAAAGAGAGGAGAGACAGGACAGAGAGAGGATGGAGGACAGAGAGAGGATGGAGGACGAGGATAGAGAGAGATGGAAGAGAGAGGATGGAGAGAGAGAGAGGACAGAGAGAGGATGGAGGACAGAGAGAAGATGGAGGACAGAGAGAGGATGGAGGACAGAGAGAGGATGGAGGACAGAGAGAGGATGGAGGACAGAGAGAGGAGAGACACAAATGACTGAATGAAATGACTCCATAAACAGATGCAGGTAGCAGCACTGAGGTGAGATGGTCAGAGGACTAGATCACCGGTCACCACGGTAACCGACACCCTGAACACACCTACACACACTTAAATTTTAAATTTAAGTAAATACATCCTCAGCTGTACAACAAATGATACATTAAACTAGAACATTATTTATCTATTCAACAAAAACTAAACCAAAATGCATAAGCAGGGCATAAAAAACTGAGCACATCCTGTGATCCAAACGCATTCAAGTCAAGAAATGTAACAGCCGCCATACGAATTAAAAATTAAAAATAAATAGCACCACACAACTATCTGGCACATCGGGAGCAGATACGTTGATCTGCTTCGTTTGCAAGCAGGTGAAATCTGCGCTGAAGGAGATAAAATCTCACCACCAACATGAGATGAATAAATCCTGGAACAAGATCCAAATTCTGCTGGCAAATCCAGTGAAAACACGCCGACAGAACAGCCACCAACCTAATGAGCATCTTCTGCTCAGTTATGATGTTCTGCACGCTGTGCCAAGTCGCTGCACTTCAACAAAAATTATCAACTCAGACTCAAGCCGACTTTTCCAGCAATGTTCTTTGCATAAGCTGTTTTCAGATCAGCGGATCTGTAAACCAACACACCTCTACATGCCCGACAGACAGAGACACATCCAGTTTATTCTGATCTACGACGAGGAAAAGCTCATATCTTCACATCTGGAGGAAGCAGAAATCACAACCGAGACTTTATTTAGAAAACTATTCTACATCAGCCTCCTAAAAGCTGATGGATATCTAGAAAACCACTGCAACTTTTACTCCAAGTCACTACTAATATGACATTTAAAAAAAAAGGTTCTTAAAGGGGCATACACGCACATGCTGCATCAAGGGTTAAACAGATTTAAACAATTATTCTGACTAAAATAAGTCACTGGCTGCCTTCTACAACAAAGATTACATAAGCTGTAGCTCTTTCACATCTAATTTTTCATATTTCGATCACAACCTGCAGAGTGATTTATAGTGCAGAGTAGTGCTGGGCGATATGGAAAAAATCATATATCACGATATGGACTATTTTATATCACGATAACGATATATATCATGATATACCATAATAAAGTATGTTTTCAGTTATTCTCTGAAAAGTTTGACAAAAATTTCATTGCTTACTTTTCAACTTTATTTTGAAAGGACATTTAGCTGAACTGTCACAAACATACATTTTAGTGCAGCAAAAACAGGTAGGTACAGAGGTACAGTAGCTTTCACATTTTTTTTGAAGTGCACAACAGTTTCTGAGAGGAAAAACACATTTTTGCACTGAAGTTCAGCTATAAAAAATAAACACAAATCATTTTTCAACTTTCTGAAATCTGTAACCTTGTAGTGCAAAGTTTGCAAACCAATATAAAGTGTCTAAAGTAAACATCAGGGTTGAAGAGAACTCTGTTTAAGGCATTAACCATGAATAAAAGTGCAAACATAAAATGCTACTTTGTAGAAGTAGATATGATTCTATCAAATTTATCGTTGCAGGTTATTTAATTACATATTTGCTGTAATAATTGATAAAATTAGGTTAAAAACTATAGAAACGATAGAAGAGAAATGGCACGATACACACTTTTATATCATCCCCACTAGGGATGGGCATTTTGTCGAGATTTGTTCGTCGATCGTCGGGAGAATTAATGATTAATAATCGATTAATCATTAACATTTTTATATTGAAAACTATCACAATTATTCTTGATATCGGCGTTACGTTTGTTTTCCCCTTTGGCCTGGTTGCTATGGCCTGGTTGCTATGGCCCGCGCATGCCCAGATGTGTTCAGTGGCCCGGATGTTCGTGGTTGAGAATAACGTGACATTTCCTGTTTCTTTTCTTTAAAAAAATAACAATAATAAAAGAAGAGATATCGAGGAGACTACTTAACAAGGACAATTTATATCAAGGCGCCAGTATTACAGGCTTTTTGTTTCTTAAAACCATTCACTTGTTGTGTGTTCGATGTGCGCTGCAGCTCCTTCTGGTCCGTGCTAACACCAAGGCTAGGCTAGGCTAGGCTAGGCTAGGTTGATGATGAACCGCCTCCACCGTCCTTTACAAGGCTTGGATGCGCATTGTTCAAGTGATACATCATTGTCGTTGTCGATCAATTGTATTTGTAATTAGCATTGCAGTGATTGCAGTACACTTGGTCATTTTCTAAACGAAAATGGTCCTACGCCACACTTCACCGCGACCGCTTCATGATTAGGCGATGACCTACAGAAGCTCGCAAGTAACAACTGAGTCCAGCCAGGGTAGAGTGATGGTGAAATGTTGCCCCCTGCTGCCAAATTTCTATCGGTGGCTCAGAGAAATGCATCGCATTGTTTGAGGACGTGCACTGATAACCTACATTTGGATTGTTTAAAAAAAAAAAAACATTCGGTTCATCGACGAAAATGAATGTCTTCGACCAAATTCTTAATGATTATGCCCAACCCTAGTCCCCACGATATATAGCGTCATATCGCCCAGCACTAGTGCAGAGAAACAAACGCTCTTTTTCTTAAAATATTAAACTGCAAATTAAACTAAAATACGAGGACCTGATAACATATTTAGCTCACAGTTATTTAAAAAAACAAGTGAAAACTTGTATCTCCTCACATTACTGAAGCTGAAATTGAAGGTTTTCTATTTTCTTTTTTCTCTCTTCACAGCTGCTGCTGAGTTGATTGTTTGGTCTAAAGGTAAACCGATGGAAGTAATTTCACGACAAGCACCATTTTGTTCTCTCTGACAAACTATCAGCACAATCTGAGCTGCGACTGACCGCCTGCACAGCAGCAGCAGCAGCAGCAGCAGCAGCAGTTTTTCCTGCGCTCAGCAGTTCAGCAGAGAAGCCACTTCTGCTCTCAGGAAAGCCCCGGACCGGCTCCTTCACACAGATAAAACCCGTGCATTATTCATCTGGAGGTGACCCGGCTGCAGCAGGACACTTCTGCCGTGCAGGTGGGTGGACACTCGACTGGGCTCGGGTCACCTGGGCCTCTCTCTCTCTCTCTCTCTCCTACCTGTTCACCTCCTGTGTAGCAACAGTGTGTGTGTGTTCTGTGTGTGCTCTGCGTGTTGCGCAATAAAACAGTCTCACTTTGGACTTCTGGGAAAACACGGTGAGGGGAGGAAAAAAAAAAAAAAAACGCCTGATGAGCTGCTTTCACTGCAGCTGTCCCCCCCCCCCCCCCCCCCCCCACCACCACCACCACCACCACACCCCCCATGCAAGCTGCATTCATGATGGTCCTCACAGAGCTCCCTGGCTGCAGGGACGCATCTCCTGTTGTAGCTGCAGAGGGCACAGCTGGGGTCGGGGGGGGCAGTGCACATCTGTGGACACCCAGGTGTTCAAACACACGTCCAGTTTCCTTGAAAGAAGCAAGATGCTGCCACTTTTTCATGCAAGTGTTTCAAAAACCCCAAGAATCCGCTGTTCTTGAACTCACCACCTCCTTAAAGCTCGCAACTAATTCTATTATTAGATTTTACATTTTGTTTCCCACAGACGCGGATGATCTGAGCAGACAAACTTGGACACATTGACAGCTGCAGGTTGTCACGTCACGAGCCCCTCCTGCACCCAGAGCGTGCATACTTGTGGCCCCCTGCACGCGACGCGGCTCTCAAGATGTACATTGAGCAACGTGCACGGGGCCCGTGTATGAGCTCGTGCAGAGTTGATCATAAAGAGTTGCTGTGTCCTTTTTCTGTCTCGTGACTGTTAAAAGCGCCCCGCTAACAGCGTCAGTGTGAGTGCGCGTACACAGCATCGTGTTACCAGGAACTGTGCAAAGGGGAAGATCTCAAACAGGAAATGCAACTGACCCTGCTCGGCTTTATAAGTTTAAAATGCACTGCTCGGGCTCGCCCTGCAGCGGTGCATGTCTCCAACCGTGCAGCCGTGATTGCACGTCGCTAGTTTTGCACACATCGGCTTCATGTTCTTACCTCCTCGCGGCTGAGACATTTCCCCTTTGCTTTGAAGAGGGGGAGGGGAAGCACAAAAGACTTTGCCTTCTTTCTCGCTCCCTCCCTCCATCGCCCTCGTACTGGAGCTTCAGCGGCTTGCTTTGCAACAAAGATGCAAAATACAAGCCTCGATCTTCATGCACTTTGAGCCTTTCTGCGACCGAAGCGTGCGCGGCCGTGCACGGGGCGCCGGGACGGATGCACAGCCCTCTCAGCCGCCTGGAAAACTGGGATTTTTTTGCAATTGCACTGCAAAGGATCCTCCGCAGCTCTTACATGATGGGCCAAGGCTGGCAGCTGAAAGCTCCTAACTTGGATCAGCGTGAGCCCCTGCGAGAGAACGTTCTTCCTGCTTGGGGCGCAAAGGACTGTGGGAAATGTAGTCGCGGAGGGGAAATGGCGGATGACTTCAAACGCTCAATAGGAGAATCACCTCCTGAACAGTTATGTAAAGAGAAAAATTAACGCCGATGTAAAGAGAGGATGTTTTTTTTTTACTGTTTCCTCAGAAAAAAAAAAGAATTCAAATGCAAAAAGTTTTCAAATAAGTCCTCAAATATCAGTCCAGCAATTCCCTATTCAGACTAAAAAACATGAAATCCATTTAACTAGTTAGATCCAGTATTTGGTTTTAGCTCCTTCTGTATTAATTTGCTGTTTTCCTTTCTTTGTTCATCTTCCATTAAAACACAGATGTTAAATGATTATTGAGTAATCAACCATTAATAAACTTCATACTCTTGCTCTCTTTGCTCTCTCTCTGTATATATATATATAAATATATATATATATATATATTTATTAGGGCTGGGCAGTGATTAAAATTTTTAATCGCGATTAATCGCATGATTTCCCTGATTAATCACGATTAATCGCATTGTATACGCAAAATCAAATAATGAATTCAAAAGTAGTGTAAAGGTCACTTTTGTTTAAATGTTCTGCTTCCATATGAACTAAAGTGCCATAACATTTGTTGTTCAAATACTTTTAACATCAGCACTTGTCAGTAACACATATTTAGTATAAATCTCATCTAAAAAAATGTCAAATAAAATAAAGCTTATTGCCACTGCCAGGGCATTAATGTTTTTTTATGAAAAATTAAAAAAAAGTCTACCAACAAAATTCTAGCAATCTAGAGGCCACAATCAGAACATTAAAACAGGGGAGTTCAACTTGTCAGTTGTTACAAATAACCTTGTTTCTGTTGAATCCTCCGTCTGGGAGAACTTTAAAATAAAAATATCCATGTTAATGTTCTGTAACTTTATCCATTCGTAATTATTTGTGAATCTTTTTTTTTTTTTTTTTTTTTTTTGTGACTTCTTTTTCCTCGTTTTATAATCTAACACAAAAAAACAAAAAAAAATGCAATTTTTTTTTATCTTTCAATTTTAGCAAACAGGCCACGGGACTGAACTTGTTTTTAATATTTTATTGTCTGGTTTACATGACCCAGAACTGAATTTGTTTTATAATCAAGGAATATACTTTCTGTTGTCATTACACATCTGTGCCACTAGATGAAGCCGCACTGCAGTAACCAGCTAGAGAACAGCAGGACAGTGAACACATGCAGATCTGATGGAACATGGAGGAATGACGCGATCGTCTTGAACAAAGGGGTTTGAAAGTTTTTTTCAGACAGAATTGTTAATATTTCTACCTGAGTTGCTACCTGAACTGTAAAGTTCACTGATTTTTACCGTTCTCCATGTCTGTTTTAGCTTTGCCTGCCAATTATTTTCGAGTTCCGCAGCAGCCAGTAACAGACTTTTCAAAACAAAAGCACGTGAGCAACATGCGTTAACGCGTGATAAAAAAAATGTCTGCGTTAACAAATGAATGAGTTAACGCAATAATAACGCGTTAACTTGCCCAGCCCTAATATACATATGTAGCCGAGTTTCGGGGCGCCTAATAAACTCATGGGTAAGAAAATAATAAACGGACACCAGCATTCGTTTGGGAGGCTGCTCACTCTTCTCCCTCTTTATTTTTACAACCCAGTTGCAACGACAACTCCCCCAATTCAACTCACACAACACTTCCCGTCATCCTTTCAAAATAAAACTCACATCCTGTATACTGGGATATATATGTTCACCACAAAAGTAGGTTACATACCTCCCCCCCTCCAAGAAGAAACGTCCTCGTTTCAAAACATGCACAGTAAAAAAAAACGTATGAATGCAGGACATATGCACAGTCAACTCGTATTTCACCCAGTACATTGTCCCCCTCAACCAAACAGTAGTAGCCAGAACCTGTGCCACAAAACTAATAAAGTGCAGACATACAATGTAAAACCAAGCTGCATACTGATAACCATGTGCCAAGAGGCAGGATTATATCCCCCCGAGAAAAAAAAAAAAAAGAGAGAACACACATTCATTGAGAACATGACAGTCACCGATAAGTAACAAAGTCCCTGAGATGACTAGGCTGCCTCACAGCTCTCCCAAACCGAGACAGCTGTGGTAGGGGCCCACTCGACCCCGTAGCCGCATCAGTCCACTCACTGCCAGAGGTAAGGGTTTCCTCAGCCACCCTGTCCCCCCGTGACAGTCCATCGTCCTGTTGCATGGCGACCGAAGGAGGTGACGGGTCGCTGAGAGAACCAGGGGGCAAGGGCAGTGTGTAAGGCTTTAACCGATTGTAGTGAACAATCTGCCCCTGTCCACCTGAGTCCAAAGGATATCCAATGCGATAGGTCAGACCAGGCTCTTCCGGCGGGCCCAACACTTCCCAGACTCTGTACGGGCCCTTCCAGTGGGGCGCGAGTTTCCTCCGGTCCTCTGTTGGGTTAAGGAGCCAGACCAGCTCCCCCACTGCATACGGTCTGTGACGAGCTGCGCCATCATGATACAGTTTCTGTTTCTCCCGAGCACAGGTGCTGGCCCGTCTGGCAGCACCAAAGGCCGTCTCCAGTTTCTCCACTAGAGAAATCACATAGTCCCCCTGAGATGAAAAAACACCCCAACGACCCTGCTGTGAAGGCACCACGATGTCCACCGGGACCCGGGCTTCGCGTCCGTGGACCAGATAGTACGGGGTGTAGTTGGTGGAGGCATGAATAGATGTATTGTAGGCAAAAGCAACTGATTTCAGGTAGTCATCCCATTCTCCGCCAGAGGCCAGCAAAGCCTTGGCCAGCTGATCAATAAGAGTCCGATTGAAACGTTCGACCATGCCGTCCGATCTGGGGTTGTAAGGGGCTGTGCGGGTCTTGGTGATCCCCAAAAGCTGGCATAGTCTCTGTACGATCTCAGACTCAAACTGCCGCCCCTGGTCGCTGTGAAGCGCCTCTGGAACGCCATGCTGCAGCACATAATCATCAAACAAACACTGTGCCACTGCCTGAGCGGTCTGATTGTGGAGAGCATACAAATTTACAAACTTGGTGAAGTAGTCCTCAACTACTAACACATATCTGTTACCTGTAGAGGTTACCGGCAGTTCCAAAATGTCAGTCGCTACTCTCTCAAATGGTCGGCTCGCCTGAACCCCCCCCATGGGTGCCTGATGCTTGGGCACCGGAGCCCTGCGGGTCTGACAGGGGATGCACTGCTCGCACCACTGCTGAATGTCCTTGAACATAAACGGCCAGTAGTAAGACTGCCTCGCTCTTTCCCACACTCTGTCGGCTGAGAAGTGCGCTGCCACCGGTCCTCCATGCAAATGCTGCAGCACCTCTGGGATGAGCGAGGAGGGCACCACCACCTGACATATGGCACCCCCCATGGTGGGAGATTTCACAGTCCTACAGAGAAGCCCATTCACAACAGAGAGCCGAGGGAACTCTGTCCACAACTTACGCAGCCTCCGAGATTCACCTCTCGTCTGCGACCGAGGAGGCCGGGAGCCGGTACTTCCAATCCAGTCCAAAACTTTGCCAGTGTCAGAATCAGCCTGCTGCAGTTCTGCGACCCCAGCTCCATCCTGTGAGAGAGAATGCAAGAAAGACAGGTCATCTGGTAAACTGCACATGTCACTACACTGCCCCCTGGTGGAGGGACCAGCAGCCTGGGGGTCCCCAGCAGGCTGGTGAAACCCGGGGGGATCTGAGGGGGGCCCACTCTGCTCCGGCCCTGAATCTATGGCATTCACGTGAACAGTAACGTCCTGTTGACGGACAGCTGGGTCCGCAGGCTCAGATTCAGGGGGTCTCCGTGTGAAAGGGCGTCAGCGTTAGCATGCTGCTGTCCCTGTTTGTGTCTTATGGTCCAGTTAAATGGATCCAGTTCCAGTATCCATCTTGACCTTCTTCCTGTAGGGTCTTTGTCGATGGACATGCCACGCAAACTCAACAGCGGTTTATGGTCAGTTATAATAGTGAAGGCTGCCGCACCAATGTAATGCCTGAACTGGCGCACAGCCCACACTATAGCCCACAGTTCTCTGTCGAACGTGGACCAGCGTCTCTCAGTGGCCGACAGTGACTGACTGGCGTACACCACTACTCTTTCCAGCCCCTCTTTGTCCTGGGCCAGCACAGCCCCCACAGCTTCCATGGAAGCATCTGTGTAGACTTTAAAGGGGACGTTGAAGTCCGGCATGGTGACCACTGGAGCAGCAGAGCACCCCCTTTAAGTACGTGAAGGCTGACTCACACTCCGACGTCCACTGGAAAGGCACCTCTTTACAAGTTAAGCGGTGCAAGGGGGCAGCACGCCGTGCAAAGTCTTTGACAAAGCGACGGTAATAAGAGCAAAGTCCCACAAAAGCCCTCACTTCAGTTGGATTCTTGGGAGTAGGCCAGCTCCTCACTTTCTCAGTGTTTCTGGGGTCGGGCTGCAGGCCATGTTGGGACACCACATGCCCCAGGAACACTACATGATCTCTAGCTAGGTGGCACTTTCTCGGGTTAAGTCTGAGGCCAGCCGCCTGAATCCTAGAGAAAACCTCACGGAGACTGCAGAGGTGATCCTCAAACGTGGGGCTGTATATCAAGACATCATCAAGATACACCATACACACCTGCCAGGGAAGTCCCCTCAGCACCAGTTCCATCATGCGCTGGAAGGTGGCCGGTGAGTTGGTGAGGCCCATAGGCATCGACCGCCACTGGTAGAGGCCCCGGCCGGTGGTAAACGCTGTCTTTTCCCGGTCCTCTTCGGCAACCTCCACTTGCCAGTAGCCGTTTGAAAAATCCAAGGTACTGAACCATAGAGAGCCGGCCAGCGCATCCAGTGTATCATCTATTCGGGGGAGAGGATGACAGTCTTTCACCGTGACACTGTTTAAGCGGCGATAATCAATGCAAAACCTCCACTCACCATTCTTCTTTTTAACAAGAACCACCGGCGAAGCCCAGGGGCTGCAGCTTTCCTCTATTACTCCATCTTCTAACAGGGCCTCCACCTGCCTATCCATCTCTTTTTTTTTCTCTGGAGAGACACGGTAGGCACGTTGTCTTATAGGAGGATGATTGCCTGTTTTATGCGATGTTGAATGAAGGTGCATTTACCAGCCACCGCTTTTGACATGTTGAAGATCTCCTGGAGTTCCGCCAGTAGGGCAGCCAGCTGCTCCTTCTGCGGCTGGCTAGCTGGAGACTCTTGGAGTGACACTGCAGGCAGATCAGTAGATGAAACAGTAGAGACAATTCCCAACGGAGCTTGTGCGAGTGGCACAATCTCTGACTCGTCCACAGAGAAAAAACTCCCCCAGATGTGTCCCTTCTCGCAGTGTCAAGTCCTGCTGTGTGGGATTCAGCACACGGGCCAGCGTGACCCCTCCTTTCACTGAGGTCACTGCATGCGCCACCACACATTCGCATTTGTGTTGGATATTGGGTTGTAAATAACCCACAAAGTCAGGGGGCTGATCCATGGGTCTGGTTGGTGACACACAGACCGGCACCAGCATCTCACTGAGGGGGGGCAGAGTCAAGGCAGTGGCTATGGACACATTGCAACACTCTGGAATCAAGTCCTTGCCACACAGGAGTGGGACCTCTGTGTTCCATAGCTGCAAGGAACCGTGACCGTGAGCATAATCCAGTAGGGCACAGTTCACAACCAGGAAGTCCAGGCCTAGTAGTGCTGTCTGTGTGGACCCCCGGAGCACATGAAACACATGCTGCCAGGAGCGATTTCCAAGACGCAGGGTGGCTGTGACAGTTCCCAACGTATCCAACATCTGTCCATTCACAGCCCGCGCAGCAATGAAGTCCGCCTGCAGGGGCCGCCTGTGCAACGCCGGAGCTGATTTGCGGAAGTCAGCACTTATAAATGACTCAGTTGCACCCGAGTCCACCAGAATGTTGACCTCAGCTCCTTCAATGTTGCCCCTCACATAGGAAGTGTGTTGCTGCTCTTCAGTGTCTGGTGTCAGTTCATTAGCTGTGGGGGAAGTAGCTGTTTCCTCAGCCAGGGGGCCCATAAGGCAGGTAGCTGATGTCTGGGCCGACACATCAGCTACATCTCGTTTCCCGACTGATTGGACGTATCCTCCTTCCTGG
Source organism: Hirundichthys speculiger (assembly GCA_018398805.1). Lineage (NCBI taxonomy): Eukaryota > Metazoa > Chordata > Actinopteri > Beloniformes > Exocoetidae > Hirundichthys > Hirundichthys speculiger. Next base: position 501,357 of record JAGFBZ010000777.1, on the reverse strand, counting down.
GGGAGAGGAACCGCACTCCCCGGCGTCTCGGTGTGTCGTCGTACAAGGGGGCCCTGGAGGGACGAGGGCCACGCCAGCTTGGGGAGGGGGCTCTGACATCGTCGTGGGCCCGGGGCAACGACCGGTCCCCAGGGTGGCGCTCTGGTCTCGGGTCAGGGTAACGGCGGTCTGGTGATCGTCCCCTTTGCCCACTCAGTGGCTGAGGTGAGTGGCAGCCCTGTCCCCCACATGTGCACCGACACCCGGCTGAGGGGGTTCTCCACTCATCCGCCCAGCACGTGGACCTCTGACGTTTATTCTCCTCGGTCATTCGTCTCATTTCCAGTCTCATTTCCTTCATGTCTTCAGTTAATCTCTGTAAGGTCTTGTACACATCTCCCCCTTCTGATATGGCGTGCACCAGGGCGGTTGCACCCCCGCCAGGTGGGGTACTGTGCTTGGGTGTGAACATAATCCATTTTTAAAGCTTCTCGTGCCATTTCACATCGGCTAGCTATGATTAGGGCCTCTTCTAGGTCAGTAGCCCCTTGCTCGTGACACTTAGCCCGCAGAGTTGGATCAAGCCCCGCCAGGAACCGACGAAACTTCTCCTCTCTCTGGGCTAAATCACCGTAGCCCGGAAACGCTTCATGCACTAGCTGGCTAATGTCTGCGGCATAAACATCAAGGCTCTCTCCTGGAGCACGGGGGCGAGCAGCGAGGTTAGCTCTGAAACGGTCTAGGAAATGTCTCTGTCCAAAAGCCTGCATCAGTTTTTCTTTAACTGCAGGATAATCAGCCTGTACAGCTGCTGGTTGGCTGTCCCACAAGAGGAAAGCAGCCTTTGTAAGCCGTGTCGGCAAAAGTCTCACTAGTTCATAGTCATTGTCACCTCCGGTTCCTCCAACGAGCGCTCTCACAGCTACCTCGTACTGTCTGACCCAGCAGAGGAAGCTTTGCTTATCCTCTCCACTGAAGGGCGGCGGGAGTTCAATCCTGACTCCGCTGGCGAACGGCCGCTCCCCGCGACGGTCTCTGTCTTGCAGTGGGTCCTGGTCAAACCTCCACATATTTGCAGCTCCACTTTATTTTCCTCTCTTTGCTTTTAGGAACGAGTTAATCACTACCGCGAGGTGCAGGTCTGACGACGCGGGATCCAGGCTAAACTCACTATACTTTATCAGCTAAGTTAAAACTATGCCGGCTGCGGCTAGTTCCGTAGTTAAACTTCGGCAGACTTTTTCCAACGGTCATTCACTGTTATGATACACTTACGGGAAAATCCCACCGCTGCCACCAATGTAGCCGAGTTTCGGGGCGCCTAATAAACTCATGGGTAAGAAAATAATAAACGGACACCAGCATTCGTTTGGGAGGCTGCTCACTCTTCTCCCTCTTTATTTTTACAACCCAGTTGCAACGACAACTCCCCCAATTCAACTCACACAACACTTCCCGTCATCCTTTCAAAATAAAACTCACATCCTGTATACTGGGATATATATGTTCACCACAAAAGTAGGTTACATATATATATATATATATATATATATATATATATACATATATATATATATATATATATGTATATGTATATATATATATATATATATATATATCTATATATATATATATATATATATATATATATATATTATATATATATTTTAGGGGTGCAACGGTACAGGTGGCTTATGATGCAGTCGGTACCTCGGTTTTTGCGTCACAGTTTCGGTACGGATTCGGTACAGTTTCAGACCACCTGCTACCCGCGATCGCAAGATACTGAGTTTGCGGAAAGCTCAACCCACATGTTGCCGCGTAAAAGAGCGTGTCCAAATGGCATAAATGTGTATCCACCTGGTCACATGTGGACGTCCACAAACTGCTCTACCTCTCGATTACGCATCACCGTATTACTGTCATATGTTTTTATTCTCTTGAGGTCAGAGGATGTCTGGTCAGCAGTTGTGGTGGATGTGGGAATAGTCACGGCCAGACACGTCAGTCTGTACAGCTGTGGCATGATCTCATCCAGATGTCTGCTGTGGAGGAAACCAATGAGATCTTTGTCTCTGGTGTCAAGCTGGAAAAGGTTGGATGCGGGAATTTATTTCCGATATGTCTGAAACTGTTGGTGGTCGAGGAGGGACAGGAACATTAATTGTTCCTGATCTTTAAATGTTCATCCAACGATTCGTTCTGCAGTATTTTAAAAAGCACATCAGCTGCACCAAGATGCACAGCTGGTAACAACTGGATCTTACGCAGGTAAGATCCAGGTTTAGGGAGGTGGAAGATTGCGTTCAGTTAACTGTTAACTGTTTTCACTCCCTCGCCGGTGCAGTCAACAGCAAAACCAAAATGCTCCCACACCAGTGACTTTTTAAAAACAGTTTTTCCCAATTTCTCCGCTACCGCTGGCCATGCCTGCTTGTTTTTTTTTCAGCCAACCGGCCAAAGTGTGATCGGCTGGTCACTGTGAGTGAGCGGAGGTGAGTGGACGTTGACATGCAGTGGCGGCCTGTTGCCTAAAAGGCACGCACGCTCACGTGCAAGTTTAATGCAAAGCTATTGGAACATAAATCCCGCGGGTCATAAAAGCGTATTGTTCCGTGCAGGTCGCACCGAACCGTACCATATTTTACCGAATACTGTTGCATCCCCTATATCCTGACAACTCGTCCCAGAGTTAAAGACACTTGTCAAAAGACTTTTTTGATAGCTTTGGGTAAAGCCCCTGAATTTCTTGTTGGTACATTTTCCTTACTATTAACACAGGACAATTATGTTGGGGGCTCTAGATGACCGATGAAGTCAATTAATTAATATTTAATTAAACATTTTAAATAATACCGCATTTTCAAGGGACATTTTGCTCTTAAAGACTTTTATTTTATCATGCTAAAGTTACTTTGCAACTCTTTTTTAAAGCAGTATCTCATCCTCATAAAGGGGTTGATGACATGACGAGGGTCTCAGCGTGGTTCTGATCGGCTGTTGGCTGCTGTCAGTCTCAGAAATACAGCATATGGGACATGAGGGCTGCTCTCGCCTGAGTAGGGCGTTTTGCGTTGCCAAGAAAAGACACAAGTTATAGCAGACAAAGATCTCTTTGTGGTGGTGTCAAATTAAGCGTTAAAGTAATAAAGACTGTCCAGTGCAGTGCTGTGCTTTTCACCAATGATTCAGCATTATTTATTGTTTTTCACCTCTTCCCATCAGTCCTCTTACAGCTGAAGCTTATTTTCAATTAAACAGCTTACAATATACACACGGTGTCATCTCTGAGAGATATGCACTGTTCTTGATTTTATTTCATTTTAGTTTTTTTTAGTACTGCATATATTGGTTGAATATCCCAAAATCTGGAGCAACAGGGTCAGAAATGAACCAGGTGTTAGTCGGTCTAGGATGCAGAACTACGCTGCAATAATGAGCAACTTGGAATAAATAAATAAGCAAGCAAGCAGATGAACAAACAAACATCCTGTTTGTCATAAAATCCCAACTTCCCCTTCTTATATAATAGGATCCCCCCAGAAGACCAGCCTACCCAGTAAACAATAAAATATATTTATAAGCTAATGAAACATTGGACAATTGCTTTAGAGCAGTGGTCTCCAACCCCCGGCCCGCGGACCGGTACCGGGCCACGCAAGAAAAAAATAGCTATTTAAGTTTTATTTATAATCTGAGCCTGAACGAGCTTTTGATTTGTAAAATCTTTTATTTTGACAAATGACCAGATTCTCTCGGTTACATCTTGGTCACTTGAGCGCCAAATGTTAACCCAGCTAGCAAAATGAGTAAGAAATACTTTCTTTTTTGGAACGTTTCCTTGTGAAGAGAAAGAAGAACAGCCTACGACTTCCAAAAAAATAAAGTTTTTAACAGACAATACCAGGAGTGCTACTGAAATATGGATTTATTATGACAGGTGATTCACACATACCAAGCCCACTCTGCATGAGTTTTTTTTTTTTTTTGTTATTTATTTAATGGGTACAGAGGATGTTACCAGAGACTTTGATGTTATATGTTACGTTATTGGCGTAATGTAACGAGGAAGCTCTCCCCGCCTGCGGTAAAAGTGTGAAGTATTGACCAGTCCGCAGTTACAAAAAGGCTGGGGACCATGGCTTTAGAGAATTTATAGCTAATTTCTTTAATGTTTTTCCACCTACTTTAATAATACAACAGATGACAGTTCGTTTTGTGTCTTGTATGGTTTATTAGATTAACAGTAGCATCAGCTCAATGAATGTGATAATTAGACTCAAGTGCCAGGACAACTAAGCTAGGGCTGGGAAATTAATCAAAAATTAATCAAAACTGACATTCAGAGCCAATAATGGATGTTGTTTTTCCCATGTCAATTATATCAGTTGTTTGAAATATTTTTTAAAAATGACCATAAATGGTCATTTTTAAATATGTGTGTAGAGGGAAAGACACACATAAATATGTGTGTCTTTCCCTCTATATATTTTAAAACCACTATCACACATACTTTTTCTTCAGTTTCAGTATTTATAAGTATATTCAGAAAAACCTTGTCTGTGATCGCTGAGGGCAAAACATAAAACAGAACAAAAATAATCATGCATTAATGGTAATTGAGGTAACATGTTCATTTAATGGTGATATTGATCTGAGGTGGTATCGGCCAGCCCTTGACTAAGCTGGAGGACAGGTTAATGCTGGTTAGTGGAAAGACTCGAGTGATATTTAAATTCATTTTTAATGGCTTGGAAAGCATTTTCGTAGTCTTCAAGGTTTGAATGGCTGTGAAAACTGTTGAGTAGTGCAGCAGTCAACTGTGATTGATTAGTGAGATTCAGTCAGTGCTAAAACCAAAACTGACAAGTCAACTACAATCAGTTGTCATTTCAAGACATGAAATCACAAAAAACAGAAAAAAAAAGTAGATTTATTTGCAGGTAACATTGATTCCTGAATCTAGGGAACAAGATCGATCATATTCCTGAACTAAGACATCTACTGTGGCGTGAAGGAGCATAAACGGGGCTTCATCCATAAATAATTACATAAAATTAAAAGAAAAAACACTTCAGAAAGATGAACAAACATTTTGTGTCCAGAATTCGGTGATTAAATCATTTATTGATAAAAAGCGTGGTATTTGAGAGATCTAAAATGGCACATTCTGGGTTTGACCACATCGTCTCGACTTCTGTGAAGTCGGTTCAGTCTAAAATGCCTTTTCAGAAAACCTCGACTCTAAAATGTGTTTTGATCAACAAGGTGTCCGAGCGCTCACTGGGTGATGGATAACAGCTGTGACCCCTCACATGGAAATGGAGTTTAATAGCACCAAAGACAAAGAACAAAGCTGCTAATGTTCAGAGTTTTTGTTCTGTCAATAAATCCAGTGGAAAAAAAAACACATCTAAGACAAGTGGATACAAAAATTATAATAAAAATTAGTTAAATAGGGGGGAATATTGCCTTTTGCTGGGGTTTTATTTCATCAATGGTTTACTCGTTCACATTTGATGATTTGGTCGTTGTTTTGTAGTAACACGACATCGTTGTGACACCTGAGAGACATGTTTTCGCTCTCCCGCTAGATTCACACAGCAGCATCTTTGTCCGTCTTTAATGTTAATGTTGGGGATTTTCAGCTTTCGCCATGTCGACACGTGCATAGGCAGCTGGAACAAACCGATGACATCACACGTGGAGGCGGGACTAATCAAAAGCAGGTGGGTTATTTTTTTGTAGCAAGCAGGAAGAAATTTGATTGGCTGTTTTATTTTTTTGGTGTGATGAAGAAACGTCAACAACGCCACCCAACGCCCCAATGCGCCCGTGTGAATCCAGTGTCACAACATGCTCCCAGACACCAAGGGTAAATTCCAGTTCCTCCCTTAACCCTCAATCTCAACCCTCAATCTCAAAAATGTGCGCTCCCGCTAAGGGCAAGTGCTGTCCCGATTCTAAGGAGGTCAAATTGAGGGACAAGTTTCAGGGCTGTATCGCCCTCAAAATTTAGATTCTCCAGCACCACCCTTGGTAGTAAGGGCTACCCAGAAGGCACTGGGTAATTTAGTCAAGACAACTTCGAAAAGGATGGCGACAAAAAAAGCTAGCCACAAATGTAAGTATCTTTGTAGTTCTTAAAGATATAAATGTTACAAAACCATCTTATTGTCTTTGTTTGAGACTTTTTTCATGAATTAACATCATTGTTGCATAATATTTAGTGGTGCATGATAACTATCGGGCCGATAACTATCAAGCCGATAACAGGAAATTATGACGTCATCCCGATAAGTCCGATATCACGACGAATAGCCCCGATAACATATATATTTCTGTCAACACGGCAGTGTCTCGCTCCCTCTGAGCCTTGAATGACCAACAGTGAATGTTATGTTCAAGTGACGTCAGCATAATGAGAAAAACAATTACTCAATAAAGAAAATCAAGAATACCCCCTCATGCCAAAAAGCAACTCGTTAAGTTGGTCATAATTTTGGTAGTTGCTGACTTGAATTGATATTCGCAGTATTCTCCCACATGTTACACATAAAAAAATAAAAAAAAAATAGAAAAGGCTGAAAGAACGACTAGCAAACGAGGGAACATCGGAATTTACGTTACACCTTGAATGCAGCACAGCACTGATCGCAACAACTATGGCAGCGTGGAACTTCGTTAAAGTTTAGAAGAAGATATTTTGTGGTTATTTGTGACGAATCCTCCGAGTGAATTCTACGAGGAGGGAAGCACAAGCTTTAATACGTAAAACCTGATCAGCCACCTACAACATAACAATCGCTTCCATGGAGTTTTGAAATTGCGCTAATTTGAGCTAACGGAAGCTAATGCTAACGTGTGCAAGCCAGCAGCAGTCTCTCCTCCCCCTCATTCCTCTCATCCAAAGCTTCCATGAGATTAAAAAATAAAAACTACTGAACCTCATTTACTTTAATTAAAGGTATTAATTTTAAATGGAACCACAAGTCAAAATCCTTTAAATGTTAATCTTTTTCAGTTTGTAATTCTGATGCATGTATTTCGTTCAGTTCAAGGAGCCTTTATTTTTTATATCAGTCAGTAATGAACCTTATTTAAGTTAATGTGAGATATCAAATAGATTTGTTTGATAGATTTATAAAATGTTTGAGAGGCTTGACAATAGTTTTTCATTGGAAAAAATAAATATCTGTTCATTTAAAGAGTCCAAACTGTTTTTGGTTTTGTTCATAGTATTGATGTAATGATCTTAGGTATATGTGTGTGTTATCAGTTATCAGTATCGGTATCGGTATCAATATCGGCCTTTAGGAGCTGAAAGTTATCGGTTATCGGTATCGGTTTTAAAAAAAATGTTATCGTGCATCCCTAGTAATATTAATTTTTTTCTCTACGATGTTTTCTCCTGGCGGTCCCAGCCAGCTTCATCTTACTTGTATACCTTGTTGTGTAGCGACGGAGGACTGAATAATGTATCCTCTATTGTGTTATTTGCTAATATTATTTAGAGAATATACGGCACTCTTTTCAATGTTATCCCTGAGTCATTTCAGGGAATACAGAGACAACACGGGCTCTGATACATTTCAGTCTGAAGACGTAACTGCTCTCAAGGGGTGACCCATTTCTAAGTCACAAGATAGACCTGACACTTACTTTGGAGGGTTAAGATTAAGGGCCAAAAATTGAGGGTTAAGGGCGAGGGTTGAGATTGAGGGTTAAGGGAAGAAGTGGAATTCACCCCAACTCTGCGGTGGTGTAGTTGCCTTATGAATATGGTTGTATGTGACAGAATGACTGGTCCAAACACAACACCGGTGAGAATCCGGACCCCCGTCATGGATATGAGTGAGGGTTGGATTGTGTTGGCGAGTCGGGGTGGGGTCAGTTCTTGGTGGTTATGAGGGTTTGGTAAAATGGTTTCACCACAATATGGAGGACGAGGGAGCTGTCGATGATGTACTCGGATGTCCGGCGGTACAGGTCGGCCTCGGCCAGAAAGTTGCCGTTTTCTTCGGTGCTCTGGTGGAAGTTGTAGATGTGCTTCACCACCAGCTTCCCCTGCTGTTGAGCCATTACGAGCACCGTCTTTTGGAAACTCACTCCGGCAAAGTCGGCGCTGGACGTGGCTGGAGTGATGATGATACGAGGGCGGCCTCCTTCCACGCGCGTTGGCTGCATGGCGCCTGTTTCCGTGTACATCGGCCGCATGCTGAGGGGTAACCAGCGCGGGGAAAACAGCACGTTCCACGTCACTCGCTTGCTGGCGTCATGGCTGCTGGGCCCCAGCTGGGTCTGAAAGCTGGTGCTGCGGTCGTCCCGCGTCGGGTTGTTGATGATCCAGGGGGATCCCCAAGCAGGGGACAGGTAGTTCCTGGGCACGAAGAGACTGCAGTTCACGTCAAAGTACTTGGCCATCTGCAGAGGTGAGGCTGAGTGAAACTGGTAGGACATGTACAGCAGGTCGCGCACCGACTCCTGGTAGCGAGCCAGGACCGCGGACCGGGTCTGCAGACGGAAGAGCTCCCGCGGAGGCATCATGGCGTAGCGCACCGCCCTTAAAGCATTCTCTGCTGTCAGACCGTCCGGCTCGTTCTGGGTGATCCAGGCCTCCAGCGCTGCGAAGAGCTCCATCTCGCTCTGCAGGACCAGGTCCGATCGCTGCAGCAGGGTCATGAGCAGGTCGCTGCTGACGGCCACCCACTCGCCGCTCTGAAGCACCGACGACAGGTTCCAGGCCAGATACTGCAGGCAGCGGTCCCTCAGGACGGCGTCCCCGGCCTGCAGGCTGTACTCATACCAGCCCGCCACGTGGCCCAGCGGGGAGTCCCTGACTAGATTCTGGGTCATGTACTGCGAAACACCCTGCTGGAGACTCTGGACCTGGTATTTAGCAGCCAGCTTGTGCAGAGGTGTGGCCTGGTCCAGATGCAAAGAAATCTCTCCACAGTAGAGATACCTGCAGACAGAGGAGACGCAGACGGTGAGGACGTAACTGAGGAGCTGTAAAATGACAGTTGACAGAAGGAATGTGATGAGTCAGCCTGAAAGAGCTGAAAAAAAGACTCTTTTAAATCCACAACATTTTTTTCTTTATTATTTTGATTACTTGGAACTTTAACACACCCGGGCCATAAAGTTATGTTATTCTGGTAAGTACACATTGTTGTAACTTAAACAGGTGCTTGACAGGTAGTCAGGAAGTCTGGAACTGGAACCAAGACAAGAACTGAAACTGAACCAGACAAAACGACACGTTTTAAGGGATTAAAACCTTCAGTGGATCTGGGAGCAGGTTCATCTTATTATCAGAATGTGTTGCTTTAAATAAGTTCTTTAAAGTTAAAATCATTTGATTTTTTTTTCTGTTGATCTGAGGACATCGATTAAATCAGTGGTTCTCAAACCTTTAATACTGAGAAATTGTTCAGTTCTCTGAGTACCACCATGATGACCAGTTTTAAAATATAGCCATAAATGCCTTCACTATTAGCTTTAAAGACACAGAGATGTTTATTCCTTATTGTGGTTATTTTTTACCTGAATTGTTACTTTACTGAATCAGACATTCACAACTCTGTCCAACAATTCTCACATACTCATACTCTCATACAGAGCAAAATAAACACACTCAAAAGTTGTTACATCTGCACTGCAACTGAATATGCAACAAATATTTTTTAAAAGACACAATTTTAATGATCTCAAGCTACACATTTAGTTTGAAACTTAATTGTAATGCATTGTATGTTTCTGATCTTTTTTAAGTGAAAATGTGGAAAAAATGTGGAAAGTCATGATGTTCCCCTGCGTACCACCAGAGAGCGCTCATGTACCACCGGTGGTACACGTACCACAGTTTGCGCACCACTGGATTAAAGCATTAACTGATCTTTTCTTAGTTAACAGGAAAATCTTGCAGACCGTCTATTTCTATTTCTTTTTCTTTGTTTCTTTTCTTTTTTGCTAATGAACAAAAAAATAATTTAAAGAGAATTAAAAAAAAAGATGCTGTGATATTAGAGGGAGGCCTTCCTTCTGGGGCCACAAATCAGCACACACACACCTTTAGTTTCACACTGATGAAAGTTTATCCAAACATCTACTAAAGACAAAAATGAACCAGTGAGAGGAAACAAAATAAACGAAATTTAATCCACCTGTTTGGTGCAGGGCAAATAAACGAAAGTGTGCAACGAAAGCATGAACAGGGTGCCATCTTTGCAGAGTTATAGTTTTATTTCTGAGTGAAAAGAGCTGTGGTGAGGCCACCAGATGAATAAAAAGGTTGTATGTGTACTTTCTGAAGGGTGAGAATTAGTGCTGTAGCGATACATTAATCTCACGATACGATACACGATATTCGGCTCACGATACGATATACAGTCATGGAAAAAATTATTAGACCACCATTTTTCTTCACTTTTTGTTCATTTTAATACCTGGTACCACTACACGTCATCATGTGACTAAAACAGACAGAAAAGAAAACACTGAATGCATAAAAGCAGTGTTTTTGGCAGTACAACGCCATAGCTATTGATGTAAAAACTTAAGTGATTTAGGTTATAATCAAGAAAACTATGGAAAATGGTAAGATATCAGCTCTTAAATAAAACGCTTATGAGCAATCTTTGTGGTTATCGTTATGTTTGTCCAAACAAATGTACCTTTAGTTGTACCAGGCATTAAAATGAACAAGAAACTGAAGAAAACAAGGGTGGTCTAATCATTTTTTCCATGACTGTATATTGATATTCATCTTGCAATACATTTACATCATTTTCCTAAAGATTTTAAAGGGACAAAGTGATTTTGGTGACATCTTGTGAGTGTTCCAATGACTTTGTTTGAATTAATTGAAGTGAAAGCATCAATTGCACATTATATGGCTGACAGGCAGCTTGCAAATGCTGGACAAAATGAATAAAGGATTTGTTGAGAAAAATAGTTTCATTTATTTAAACAGTTCAAATTGTTGCTTGCAAGCTTTTAAAGGTGGGACACGGGGGTTTTGGAAGAAGCTTAGAATATCAATACCCGCGGCCGAAAAATCGATACTCGATAAAATATCGATATATATCATAGAATCGATTAAATCGCTCAGCTCTACTGGCTGATTATGAAGAGTTGTTTGTGCAACTTGAGTCATTTTTGAGGCAGGATGTAAAGAGCATCGTGGGCTGATCAGCAGCTCCTCTAGTATGCAGAAGTGTGTCTAAGATGATGACCAATGGTTTCCTGAAAAGCCATAACTGCCTTCATGGTGTTTTGTGATCAACTGAGCAGCCCAAGACGTTTGACACCAAAGTTGACTGTTGTCTGACAAAAACATGCTGTATGGAGGGAGTTTAAGCCTTATGGAGCTTCAGCCCTGCTCTGGAAACAAATCACAACGTGCTGGTGGAGTGTTTTTCAGTTTAGAAAGGAAAAATATAATGAGATGAGAACCTCATTAACACGTGTGATAGAAATGGATTTTTATATTGATTGTTTCTGGGGCGCAGGCTCCTCTGTATCTTATTGCTGCACCGCAGCAGCAGTTATTGAGCAACACAGCAGCTCCCCTCGTTAGTCCGTTTGTTACACGCTGGACTCATCATTGATTATTGGCCTCAGATTTAGTTCATCCCTCTAGAGGGCGAGCTAATTCAAACTGGTTTAAAGTAACTCGGAGGGGGAGATGCTACCTGATGAACTTGTCGAACACGGCAGCGCAGTCGGAGCTCTCCCTCAGCACCAGGGTGCTGCCGTTGCGGGTCGCCAGCATCTCCTCGAAGGCGGGGCTCTGCAGGGAGAGCACCAGGGAGTGGGCCTGGATGACCTTCACCTCATCTGCGTTGGGCGTCTCCACCCGGAGCGACACGTCGCTGCCGTTCCCCTGAACCAGCAGAGCCTCCAGACGCTGCACCAGGGTCAGGGAGTGGCTGATGGTGTCGCCGCCGCCGCCGCCATCCTGGGCCGCATCCACCTTCAACACACCTGGATGGAGGAACAGGTGAGGTCAGTCATGTCATGCAGCTCAGCACATAAAACACACAAACCAGTGTTGTAATAATTAGGGCAGATAGTGAGGCAGCGTAATTAAAATCCATGCCATCGATCAGTCCAGCTGCACAAGCTGTCCGGACAGTGAAGATTGTGGGTCATGTTTAATTAACACCCCCCCCCCCCCAACCCTTCTTTTGCAGTGATTTGCAGCGATGTGACCCTTGATTCATGTGAGCAGAGTGAGGTTCCTCTTTCTGATCCTCAATAAGTGTCGGACACTTCCTCCCCCACCGGGCCCGACGCAGACAGAGCTGCAGCAGGAACTCATCCGCCGGCCGTGACTCCCCCATGACTCACGGCCCTGAACGCCGCGTGGACAGCAGACGTTTGTCAAAAATAAAGTTCAGAGGCCGATCACGGCGAAAACTCTGTATACAGTAGTGTTTCCACAGTTTCCTCCGTTCAGAAGAAAACAGTCTCAAAGTTGGGGATTTAGAGATTGTGGTAGTCAGCGTTATTATTATAAAGAAAAAGACTTTCTTACTGTTAAAAGTTGTTTTATTCTGATAAAATGCTCCTACATGTGTGCTAAAAGCACTCGGAGAGCGCAGACTTCCACCACGCACAACAATTCTCCCTTATAGCGATTTACAGATTGCTATTAAAATCCGTGTTCTGGATCAGATCCAGATCAGCCTTTGAAATTTGATAGAGGTTCCCATTGTCAATCCCTGAGTCAAATTTCATGAGTTTGGGTCAATAATTAACGGAGATATTGAGAAACAAAATTTTTGGCCTCATTGACCGCAATGTTATAGAAAATTTGAAAGTGATCCAGAATCCAGGATTTCTTCCGAATCACAGCCAAAATGAAATCAGTTCTTCCTTTTCACATTTCTGACAACTCCTGAAAATTTCATCTAAATCCATCCATAACTTTTTGAGTTATCTTGAACACAGACAGACAGATAAACACCGGCAAAAACATAACCTCCTTGGCGGAGGTAAAAATTAGAGATATCAAGTATTAACTATTAAGCACATCATAAAGATGGTTTTGATTCAAATACAGAAAAATACTTGTGGGAAATAAAAAGTCAGATGAACCTACTTTTTGAAATAAAATAAATAAATCAATACCACAACAAACAATGATCTAGAATTTTCCTCTCTCAGGTGAGGTCTGTCTTACCTGCAGCAGCCAGCTGAAGCCACGCAGCCAGGAACAGCATCCCAGCGCTGACGGGAGCACTCGTCCTCAACATCTTGTCTCCTGCACGTCCCTGCTGCCTGTGGAGACGAGTTAGTGGAGGACCAGGAGTTATGGACATCCGGCCCATAACCATCATCACCATCATCACGGATCGATCTGTGGATGGAAACGGGCCTCTGATCCATTGGCAGGTCAGCAAGTGAGAGCTCCGCTGGAAGACCATTTCAGACTTTTTTTTTTTTTTTTAGAAGGAATGCAGCGTCCATGCTGTTATTTAGGTCAAAAGTCAGGATCTGTGATGATACGAAATTGTCTCAGTGACTGATAATCATTTCCACTAAAACGCACAGCAGTTTTAGAGCAACGTATGATGAGATGACCTTTAAGATGACGTCTGTCCCGGGGAAACCAATGCAGAACACGTTACAAAGCCATAGCTGAGGAAGGGAGGGTGAAAGTCCTGGACTTGTCTGCAGACCTGACTGGCCCTGACACCTGAAGCTCCTCATTACTTGGTATCCTCACTTCCTGCTAAGACCTTGAAGTGTCATGAGGAGGAAGTTCAAGACGGTTTCTCTCTGAATTTCATCAGGAAAACAACCGCCAGCTCAGATCAGAGCCCAGACCGAAGCTTTCTTTACCTCTGGGAGTCATAGAGATATAAACTTAACCGATAATGATTTATGGCTCCTGCTGTTAAACACAAATTAAACACGGTTAGTGGTCCGACAGTGTTTCTGATCACTGGGAGCTGATTGACTCTGTTAAGTGTGTCAGCGTGTTCACCCAGATGAGCAGATGTGCGTGACACATTTACTCACAGCTTCAGGCTACAGATAGCAGATAGCAGATAGCAGATAGCATCATCGCAGCAGAGAGACAATATTGATTCTATATATTTCAATGTAATTTAGATTCAGCTCCTCAACGCCTCCTGTGAGTCTGCAGCTGATGGCTGTCTCTCAGCGTTGTTGGAAGCTGTTGGTTTGTCTGCGTAAGTGTTTGATTTCTCCACGTTGATCACCAAATATGGAATAAACCATTCATAACTTTTATAAAATGAACCGCAGCCTATGAATCAACAGCCTCGGGTTGTGTTGAGAGTAGTAGTAACAAACCACCTGTCCTTGAACAGATACATCTTTTGTAAGCAAAAATCTTAATCAGCTGACACTGTAGATGAAGTTAAAGTACCTGACTGACCTGTGACATGTGGTGAAGAGGTATAAAGTCTTTTGACCGTAAAATGTTCACCAACCATCTGCAGCTGTATGTACATAATGTTTCCACTAGAGGGCAGCCTGGTTACAGCTCCAGTGGTCAGGGTCCAAGGCTCCAGCAGACCCACGTGACCCCACACAGGATGAAATGGGTCTGGATGATGGGTGGACGGCCTGTCAGGATCCACAAATATATCCAGACTCAGGACTGTTGGGAAACTGGGGAACAATGGAAACCACAGAAAATGATGGAAACAGTCCCATGATTTTAATATGTGCTTGAGTCATTATTCAAAGATTTGGCTTTCTAGTTACGGAGTCAAAAATATAAAGGCATGACATTACGTCAGCAGTGCTGATACTTAAAGCATTTCTGATTGCACTTTATGACAAAACAGCATATTAAAGCTTCATTTCCACTCTGCTGCAGCATGCAATACTGTGATTGGTTCTGTGTCCACACAACATAATGTATCGAAATAAAAAACATAAGGTAAATAAGTTATGCTTAAATAGGTTATAATTCTATCAGGATTGCTCTTAGCAACGTATTTTGTCTCTGCAGCCAAAAGCTGTTTTCTATTTCTTAAACTCCGGTATTTTGTTTGAACTCAGACAGTTTGTTCACACCATCTCTTTTTTGTTGCAAATAAATGTTTATCAGCTCCAAACGCCATCTGGCCATCCCAGGGTGTAGATGTGTTCAGGGTGTCGGCTGCCGTGGTGACCGGTGATCTAGTCCTCTGACCATCTCACCTCAGTGCTGCTACCTGCATCTGTTTATGGAGTCATTTCATTCAGTCATTAGTGTCTCTCCTCTCTCTGTCCTCCATCCTCTCTCTGTCCTCCATCCTCTCTGTCCTCCATCCTCTCTCTGTCCTCTATCCTCTCTGTCCTCCATCCTCTCTCTGTCCTCCGTCCTCTCTCTGTCCTCTATCCTCTCTCTGTCCTCCATCCTCTCTCTGTCCTCCATCCTCTCCCTGTCCTCCATCCTCTCTCTGTCCTCCATCCTCTCTGTCCTCCATCCTCTCCCTGTCCTCCATCCTCTCTCTGTCCTCCATCCTCTCTTTGTCCTCCATCCTCTCTCTCTCCTCCATCCTCTCTCTGTCCTCTCTCTCCTCTCTTTTCTTTCTTTATCCAGCTGGTCTTCATCAGGAAGGTCCCTCCATATGATCCAGGTCCTGATCAAGGTTTCTTCCTCTTAAAGTGGAGTTTTTTCTTGACACTGTTTGGCTTAAAGGTTTTTTTTCTCCCTCTGTGGGAGTTTTTTACCTGCCATTATCCTTGATTAGGATTTAATATTATAATTTTAGTTAATGATATTTACTCGGGGGTCATGATCTGGGTCTCTGTAAAGCACCTAAAGACAATTGACACTGTAACAAACACTATACAAATTGAATTGAATTGAACTGAATTGACCTGAACTAAACTGAACTGAATTAACCTAAACTAAACTAAACTGAACTAAACTGAACTGAACTGAAGTGAACTGAACTGAATTGAATTGAATTGCAGTCATAATGGTTATTAGTGTCCCATAGAACCAAAGTTATGTCCTTCACTTCTATTATCTGTTGCTGTCGTCTGAAGCAGCATCACCTAAGAGACATGATTTGACTCACATTAGTCTTCTCCTGAACCGCATGTGTGCGTCACAGCTGAATAAAGTACACAACACAGCAAACTCTACGCTACCTTGGACTCTAGAACATTCCTGGCTGATCCTCAGGATGCTGCTGTGCAATACATTGTTTAGGTGCAGCATGCACGTCCCATTATAAAACAAAAACAACAACATTAAGAAATTCTGGATTCTGGATCACTTTTAAATTTTTGATAACATTGCGGTCAATGGGGCTGAAAATGTTGTTTCTCAATTTTTCTGTTAATTATTGCCCAAAAACTCATGAAATTTCACCCAGGGATTGATAATGGGAAACTCTATCAAATTTCAAAGGCTGATCTGGATCTGATCCAGAAGGCGGATTTTATTGCAATCTATAAATCACTATATGAGGGAATTGTTGAGCTTGGCGGAGGTCTGCGCTCTCTGAGCGCTTTTCTAGTTATTATTATTATTACATGAGAACATGCAGCCAGCGTCCTTAGAAAAGGAAAAGTGTCTGGCCCAGAGTTTATTTGTCTGTCACTATTATGATGTTTTATTAGTATTATTAATGATGTTCCAGATCCTAATTGTGCTGTTGAGAACTGTGTTTAAATCTAACTTTGTAATCACATGGACTTAAACTATGACATTATCTTAAACTTCTTGTTTGCTTTGCAGAAAAAAAGTCCAACACGGATCTTAATTAGACAAATAATGGCGAGTGTGTCCCAGAACTGAGTCACTGCTCTGGTATGATGTGAACAAATAAGACAGAAATGTAATATTCATCACTGCACAACGTGTTTCACATTGTAGCAACAGTCTGGAGCAGCTGTGGACCACACCAGTTGTATGTAAATGTTAAACAATGCATATTTAATGTATACAAAGCAAATAAGATTAAGCTATGAATATAGAGTCCAGCAGATCTCTGTGACCCTGCATGGGATTAAGCGGGCATAGATGATGGATGGATGGATGGATATGGAGTACTGGAGAGTGTTTGCAGTCACAATGAAAGCGTGTGTCTGAGTGGAGATAATTTGGCTGTTTGTCTGGCGAGCGGCTCAGGTTACAGACGCAGAGTCTTATTTCCTGACGGCTTCACAGAGCTGCAGCGATGGCAGGAGTCCAGACAGAGAGGACCCGTGTGACATCCTCAGCCTCAGCATCAGTTTACTTCACTCAGGCGTCTGCATGAACTCTGCTTTAGTCTTTAAAAGCTGTGTGTCATGTTCCGCTGAGTGGGAGGAAGGGCCCAAAAGGAGTTCAGGAGTTCAAAAAACAAGAGGGTTTATTCCAGGAAAAAAAACACAAAAACCCATAAATCCAGTAAACCCAAAAACACACAAAAAAATGCAAACTTATCTGAGAGTCCAGGGAGACGACGAGAGGGGGACAGGCAAAAAACGTAACATAGACTACAAAGACTAATGGACCCACACAGACAAGGGAATTGACAAAACTTAAATACACAGAGGAACAAACGAGAGGCAGGTGCAGGAAATCAAGGTAACAAGAGGGAGGAAGCAAAGTAGAAAACAATAAGGACAGGACAGACCTTTCAAAGTAAAACAGGAAGCACTAAAGACAGGGAGAGACGCCAACTTGACCCACACAGGGCTGTCATGGCCGACCAGGCCACGACACAGACCACGGTTACATGATGTTTTTTAATTCGGAATTAATTATTCCGAATTAAATAATTCCGAATTAAATTATTTTCCTTCGAGTTTACGTGGAAATAGTAATTCCGAATTGAGGTTTACATGGAAAACATGTTTGATCGGCTTTATCCAATTCTGTTTAAGGTCTGGGGGTTGGGAAGGGTTCTGATTGGATGGGGGGGGCGGACGTCTTTACGTATTTACGTCTACCGGAAGAAAACAAACTTACTCGATTAGCAACAACATGGAGGACTACATTATTAGCATCAGCTGCTACAACTTTGAAAAGCTCACAGTTTTTATGTTTCCTGCCATCTGTTCTTTTAATTATTTCCAGTTCCTCCAAGCTATTTATTAAATAAATCGTCTCTCTTGACCACCGTTTACTGCGAGCTGCCATCTTGAAATTTTGTTTTGAAAACAAGCCCAGCGCGGAATATAAGCGTTATCGCGACAGACGGGCAAGAGAACGAGCATGCGCAGAAAGACGGGAATTAAGTTAAAGCGGAATGAGTGTTTACATGACTGCGGAATTATTCTATTCAGATTTAAAATCAGAATAAACCAGCCACTTACTTCAGAATTAAGTTTAATTTGGAATGGAAATTTTCATTCGGAATTAGGTGTTTACATGGTAATTTTTAATCATTTTAAATCAGATTTAATTTTAATTCTGAATTAAAGAGGAATTAAACTTCCCATGTAAATGCACTTACTGTGTTTGTTTTACAGTGGTACATGTATTCAGATAATAACTCATTAACTCAGGCTGCTAATAGACTAAGAAGACATAACATTGACCTCAGAAAAATATACACTCTCCATAAAAAAGATGGCTGTATAGTAGAAATTCCTGATGTTTGAATTATAGAAGAACTATGAATCTTTCTCTGAGAAGTGTTTAATGTATAAATGTTGAGAAAGAGTAAATAAATAAAAAAAATACCCTAAGTTTTGTAAATTAATCATAATGACTATAATTCAGACATTTGAATAGGAAGGAATGACACAAGTGATCCCAGAATGAACGTTTACACCTGTTGGTGTCTAAATGCCAGAGCTGATTTAAGAAAAAATAAATTTTAAAAAATGGTAAAAAACTAGGGCTGGGCAACGATTACAATTTTTAATCGTGATTAATCCCATGATTTCTCTGATTAATCACGATTAATCGCATTGTATATGCAAAATCAAATAATGAATTCAAAAGTAGTGTAAAGGTCACTTTTATTTAAATGTTCTGCTGCCATATGAACTAAAGTGTCATAACATTTGTTGTTCAAACACGTTTAACATCAGCACTTGTCAGTAACACATATTCAGTGTAAATCTCACCTTAAAAAATGTAAAATAAAGCTTATTGCCACTGCCAGGGCATTAATGTCATCCTGTTTTTATAAAAAATAAAAAAAAGTCTACTAACAAAATCCTGAGCCACAATCAGAACATTAAAACAGGTAATTTCTGAGGTAACAGCAGAAACGTTCAACAGTGAGCAGCATCTCCAGTCTGTTCAGGACCAACTGTCCCTGTTAGAAAGTGTGAAGCACAAAAATATTCACTATTGAAATTTCCTTTACAGGGACTAGAATGTAAAGTGCATGTTTATACAGGAGTTTAGTTTTTTTCTACATGTTTTTCCCGCCAATTAATTTCAGGTTCCACAGCGGCCAGGAACAGACTTTTCAAAATAAAAGCATGTGAGTAACATGTGTTAACGCGCGATAAAATAAATGTCGGCATTAATGAATTAGTGAGTTAATGCTATAACCTGCATCTGAGAACCCATAAACAAATATTGAGAATATTGGAAAGGAAGTGGTGTTATGCAGAGTTAAACTGCAGAGTACTCACAACTCATAGAGGAGGTTAAGAACAATCCCAGGTTCCTTTTCACCGCTGTAGCCAAGCTGACAAAGAGCCACAGGTCCTCTGAATGTGTTCTCTCTTTTCTCAGCAGCAATGATTTTTTTATTAATAAAGTTATGTCAACCAGAGAAGAGATTGATTTATCTTCTTCTAAGGACTTCAGATGTTTTACTCCTATTGATCTGTTATTGTCAGTAATGAAGTCTTGTGGAAGATCAACGTGTAAGTTAGACCCCATCCCAGCTAAACTGTTTCCCCTCATTACCTCCCATCTGACCACATTAATATTTCACTATAAACTGATACCACAGTTGTTTCAGTTCCTAAAAAGTCCAGTCTTGATCCCAGTGATTAAGCTAGTTTTGGACCCATTTCTAACCTTCCTTTTATGTCCAAAATACTTGAAAAAGTTGTCCTGAAACAGCTAATTGATCATATGCAGATTAACAGTTTAGATAATGATTTTCAATCTTGATTTAGGATTAATTATAGCACTGAAACTGCATTAATTACAGTTACAAATGACATCAGCTCTGTCGGTGATCTTCTCTGTGCTTGTTCTAGAGGACCTCAGTATTTTGTTATACAGACTTGAGCACTTTATTGGGATCAAGAGTTCTGCTACAGGTCATTTTTAATCAGACAGGGTTCTCAGACATCCCAAGTCTCCCGGAAGTTCTGGGAGTCTCCCTGAACTTAATAGTGGCTCCCTGATGCCCGCGAGCTAGGTAAAATATCCCGGATTTTGGACTATGCAAGGGAGTTTTTTTTTTTTTTTTTTTTTTTAACAATGCAAGCGCGAGCATGAAGACAAGATACTACATCCCGCATCATGCTCGTACTTCAGTTACATTGCGCAGGCACAGGAGGGGGGGGGGCTACGCTTGCTTGCATGCATTCAAACGAGAGCTCTGTTCAGTGTGTTCACTGTGTTCAGTGTTCCGGGCGACTGGTTGTAAGAGAGCGCGCCGATTGATTTGGTCAGCAAAATAAACCAATAAGCAGCCAGTACATATAATGAGAGTCTGAAAACGTCCCTGGAAAAATAAAGCATGAAAAGCGTTCAATGCAGGCTGGAAGATTGAAAAGACATGGACATATATTTGAAATGCTTAAAGAAATGCTGTATTGTTTTTAAGAAATTACCGGTAGTTAATAAAAAGCTGGTGAAAAGTTGTATGTGTGTATGTATGGGCCGCGCCGGTGGGGGGGGGGTGGCGGACGGCGGTTGGTTCGATGAATATCTCCCTGAAATGACCTTTTGGAACTTGGGATGTCTGAGTTCTGTTTGTCCGTGTAAATGATGTGTCCTCTGTAATAATACTAACTGGAAGCTGGGACTTGGAAAAAAAAAGAACTGTGAAAGGACATAAATGGTTCTGAAGGCATAGATTTGATAGTTTTCACCACTGAAAACAGCTTTAACCTTATAAATTTCATTGTGTTTCCAGCAAATGTTGCACCGCGGTTTATTATAGTATCACGCTTGCATCAGACAGCTACATGGATCTGCTGTCTGCAAAGACACATGCGATGTGCTGTAATTATTCCTGATTCAGTGTTTCCATGGACAATGAAATTCTGTTAAATATAGAAGGTCTGAATTATACTGGGAACTTCTAAGGGATGGCATTACTTTATTTGTAAGGCATTTCTACCCAAAAAAGGAAAATATGTTCGCAGTCGTATCAATAATCTGTCCATTCTTCTATGATTCTGGTTGATAATTGTCTGTGTTCGTACTCGTCAGCTGTGAGCTTCATTATCGGCTGGACTGACCCCCTGCTGCAGGGCCCGGTCCGGTCCATGATGCTGCATGTCAGATAAACACACGGAGACATGCAGCTGCAGGCTGAGGGCAGCCATGCTGAGTCAAAGCGAGCTCACGTACGGATCAGGTTTGCAAATGGTTTGTCAACACACTTTAGATGAATTAGGTGGTCGGATCTGCTGGTTCTGTTTGCTTTGGAGCTCTGCTATCGTCAACAGTCACAGTCGTGAGACGTGCTTTCTGAAAGGGCTTAGTTAAATTAAGGAGACATTTGTCTTGTCCAAAACAAGGAGTCAGCTCCCAGATCTACTGATGGTAGTGATTTCTGTGCCCGTAACCGTGTTAGTTTCTAATGCTCTTAAGAAAACAGAAATGAAATTAGGAGGCTGCTGCAGCTGGATTTGATTCTCTGAAGACAGTACACACCACCATGTCCAAATTATCATTATAATTATTATTGATAAGCTATGATTTCTTTTCCTTTATGACATTTTCATGATTGTGTTTTTTAGTTAAAGAAACTACGATTTAGAAATCAGTTTAAATATAAACACTGTATTTTTTGCAGAAGTATGTCATGTATTTCAGTTTGGGATATCAGTGCCTGTGAATAAACACAGGGTCAGCTGATCCTGGCGTTCCCTCTTGTCTTGACCTTCATCAGTCCTTTTCCATGGAGCTCGCAGTGCACTGGTGCTCTGGCGCTGCACCGAGGAGTCGTAAAGAAAACCCGACAGAGGAAGAGGTTGTTCAGAGCTGTTATGTGTCAGCGTAAAAAGAAAATAACTAAAACATGAAGGCGGTGGCCCAGTATTGTGTGAAAGTAAATTAGATTCATATAATCATACAAAGTTTTGTATACTCCCATCATCTACCACCAACAGCTCTGTGAATGTATCATCACAAAAGACTCCTTTATTTAGTTCTACTCTTTTGTGGACTTCACAGAGCTCATTAGTCATCAAACTTCTTTTGAGAAGATTTGTCTATTTTTCCGCTCTTATTCTAAATCCAACATGGATTGACTGTAAAAATGCAGCTTCCAGAGCTGACCATTAAAACACTAATTCAGTTCAATTCATCCATCCATCCATTTTCTATACCCGTTTCATCCTTGAAGGGTCACGGGGATCTGCTGGAGCCTATCCCAGCCGTCTACAGGCGAAAGGCAGGGGTCCACCCTGGACAGGTCGCCAGTCCATCGCAGGGCCACACATACAGACACACAACCATTCACACTCACATTCACTCCTACGGGCAATTTAGAATTATCAATGAACCTAACATGCATGTCTTTGGACTCTGGGAGGAAGCCGGAGTACCCAGATGAAACCCACGCAAGCACGGGGAGAACATGCAAACTCCACACAGAAAGGCCCCGAGGTTCAATGATCATGACCCCCGAGCAAATATCATTAACTAAAATTATAATATTAAATCCTAAACAAGGATAATAGCAGGTAAAAAACTCCCACAGAGGGAGAAAAAAACCTTTAAGCCAAACAGTGGCAAGAAAAAACTCCACTTTAAGAGGAAGAAACCTTGATCAGGACCTGGATCATATGGAGGGACCTTCCTGATGGAGACCAGCTGGATAAAGAAAGAAAAAGAGAGGAGAGACAGGACAGAGAGAGGATGGAGGACAGAGAGAGGAGAGCACACAAATGACTGAATGAAATGACAAGATAACGCGTTATTATCGCATTAACTCATTAATTTATTAACGCCGACATTTATTTTTTTGCACGGTAATGCATGTTGCTCACATGCTTTTATTTTGAAATGTCTGCTGCTGGCCACTGCAGAACCGGAAATTAATTGGCGGGAAAAACATGCGGAAAAAACTAAACTCCTGTATAAACATGCACTTTACATCCTAGTCCCTGTAAAGGAAATTTCAATAGTGATTTTTTTTGTGCTTCACACTTTCTAACAGGGACAGTTGGTCCTGAACAGACTGGTGATGCTGCTCCCTGTTAAAAGTTTCTGCTGTTACCTCAGAAATGACCTGTTTAATGTTCTGATTGTGGCTCAGGATTTTGTTAGTAGACTTTTTTTTAATTTTTATAAAAACAGGATGACATTAATGCCCTGGCAGTGGCAATAAGCTTTATTTTATTTGACATTTTTTAAGATGAGATTTACACTAAATATGTGTTACTGACAAGTATTGATGGTGTTTGAACAACAAATGTTATGGCACTTTAGTTCATATGGCAGCAGAACATTTAAATAAAAGTGACCTTTACACTACTTTTGAATTCATTATTTGGTTTTGCGTATACAATGCGATTAATCGTGATTAATCAGGGAAATAATGCGATTAATCACGATTAAAAATTTGGATCGTTGCCCAGCCCTGGTTTTTATACATAATTATCCTGTCAAAAATATACAATTTTAGGCATAATTAACTGTTAAATGGTTGCAATTAAAAAAACAGTTATAAAGAAAATGATGGTTTAAACACAGTTGCACTGTTGATTTAATAATATCTGAAGAAGATTCATGCGCGTTAGAGTAATCTGA